>CM067849.1:24936892-26136892 GCA_034638295.1 Phortica okadai | reverse complement strand
AAGCTCGATGGAAAGCTTATCTGTTCCTCTTTCAGATGGCATTAACATATTTTACGAAAAGTCGTAAGAAATAAAATTTTTTTGATCAAAACTAAAATATCCTCGAAATCATTGAAAACGAAGTACCTTATCACACGAAAATATGCCTTATCTAATAAGAGACATTTAAATTTTTGGAATTTTATAAATGGGTGGCATTTTATTCAGAATTAATAGTTTTTAACATGGACAAAAAATTCGTTTAATTTTTTCCCATTAAGTACTATAATTATAGAAAAGTACTTTGCGAAAAGAATCGGCAGTAGGACGGAATCGTGTTGACCACCGATTAGTTTTTTGCTAATAACTCTTGCTTCCTTCGACCGACTTCTTCGACTAAAAGCTCGATGGAAAGCTTATCTGTTCCTCTTTCAGACGGCATTAACATATTTTACGAAAAGTCGTTGGAAATAAAATTTTTTTGATCAAAACTAAAATATCCTCGAAATCATTGAAAAAGAAGTACCTTATCAGACGAAAATATGCCTTATCTAATAAGAGACATTTAAATTTTTTTAATTTCATAAATGGGTGGCATTTTATTAAGAATTAATAGTTTTTTACATGGACAAAAAATTCGTTTAATTTTTTCCCATTAAATACTAGAATTATAGAAAAGTACTTTGCGAAAAGAATCGGCAGTAGGACGGAAACGTGTTGACCACCGATTAGTTTTTTGCTAATAACTCTTGCATCCTTCGACCGACTTCTTCGACTAAAAGCTCGATGGAAAGCTTATCTGTTCCTCTTTCAGATGGCATTAACATATTTTACGAAAAGTCGTAAGAAATAAAATTTTTTTGATCAAAACTAAAATATCCTCGAAATCATTGAAAAAGAAATACCTTATCAGACGAAAATATCCCTTATCTAATAAGAGACATTTAAATTTTTTTAATTTTATAAATGGGTGGCATTTTATTCCGAATTAATAGTTTTTAACATGGACAAAAAATTCGTTTAATTTTTTCCCATTAAATACTAGAATTATAGAAAAGTACTTTGCGAAAAGAATCGGTAGTAGGACGGAAACGTGTTGACCACCGATTAGTTTTTTGCTAATAACTCTTGCATCCTTCGACCAACTTGTTCGAATAAGAGCTCGATGGAAAGTTTATCTGTTCCTCTTTCAGACAGCATTAACATATTCTACGAAAAGTCGTAGGAAATAAAATTTTTTTTATCAAAACTGAAATATCCTCGAAATCATTGAAAAAGAAGTACATTATCAGACGAAAATATGCCTTATCTAATAAGAGACATTTAAATTTTTTTAATTGCATAAATGGGTGGCATTATATTCAGAATTAATAGTTTTTTACATAAACAAAAACTCCGTTTAATTTTTTGCCATTAAATACTACAATTATAGAAAAGTATTTCGCGAAAAGAATCGGCAGTAGGACGGAAACGTGTTGACCACCGATTAGTTTTTTACTAATAACTCTTGCATCCTTCGACCGACTTCTTCGACTAAAAGCTCGATGGAAAGCTTATCTGTTCCTCTTTCAGATGGCATTAACATATTTTACGAAAAGTCGTAAGAAATAAAATTTTTTTGATCAAAACTAAAATATCCTCGAAATCATTGAAAACGAAGTACCTTATCAGACGAAAATATGCCTTATCTAATAAGAGACATTTAAATTTTTGGAATTTTATAAATGGGTGGCATTTTATTCAGAATTAATAGTTTTTAACATGGACAAAAAATTCGTTTAATTTTTTCCCTTAAATACTAGAATTATAGAAAAGTACTTTGCGAAAAGAATCGGTAGTAGGACGGAAACGTGTTGACCACCGATTAGTTTTTTGCTAATAACTCTTGCATCCTTCGACCAACTTGTTCGAATAAGAGCTCGATGGAAAGTTTATCTGTTCCTCTTTCAGACGGCATTAACATATTTTACGAAAAGTCGTAGGAAATAAAATTTTTTTGATCAAAACTAAAATATCCTCGAAATCATTGAAAAAGAAGTACATTATCAGACGAAAATATGCCTTATCTAATAAGAGACATTTAAATTTTTTTAATTGCATAAATGGGTGGCATTTTATTCAGAATTAATAGTTCTTTTACATGGACAAGAAATTCGTTTAATTTTTTCCCATTAAGTACTATAATTATAGAAAAGTACTTTGCGAAAAGAATCGGCAGTAGGACGGAATCGTGTTGACCACCGATTAGTTTTTTGCTAATAACTCTTGCTACCTTCGACCGACTTCTTCGACTAAAAGCTCGATGGAAAGCTTATCTGTTCCTCTTTCAGACGGCATTAACATATTTTACGAAAAGTCGTTGGAAATAAAATTTTTTTGATCAAAACTAAAATATCCTCGAAATCATTGAAAAAGAAGTACCTTATCAGACGAAAATATGCCTTATCTAATAAGAGACATTTAAATTTTTTTAATTTCATAAATGGGTGGCATTTTATTAAGAATTAATAGTTTTTTACATGGACAAAAAATTCGTTTAATTTTTTCCCATTAAATACTAGAATTATAGAAAAGTACTTTGCGAAAAGAATCGGCAGTAGGACGGAAACGTGTTGACCACCGATTAGTTTTTTGCTAATAACTCTTGCATCCTTCGACCGACTTCTTCGACTAAAAGCTCGATGGAAAGCTTATCTGTTCCTCTTTCAGATGGCATTAACATATTTTACGAAAAGTCGTAAGAAATAAAATTTTTTTGATCAAAACTAAAATATCCTCGAAATCATTGAAAAAGAAATACCTTATCAGACGAAAATATCCCTTATCTAATAAGAGACATTTAAATTTTTTTAATTTTATAAATGGGTGGCATTTTATTCAGAATTAATAGTTTTTAACATGGACAAAAAATTCGTTTAATTTTTTCCCATTAAATACTAGAATTATAGAGAAGTACTTTGCGAAAAGAATCGGCAGTTCGACTAAGAGCTCGATGGAAAGCTTATCTGTTCCTCTTTCAGACGGCATTACAATATTTTACGAAAAGTCGTAAGAAATAAAATTTTTTTGATCAAAACTAAAATATCCTCGAAATCATTGAAAAAGAAGTACCTCATCAGACGAAAATATGCCTTATCTAATAAGAGACATTTAAATTTTTTTAATTGCATAAATGTGTGGCATTTTATTCAGAATTAATAGTTTTTTTATATGGACAAAAATTTGTTTAATTTTTTCCCATTAAATACTATTAAATACTATAATATTAAACAATAAGGGGCCAAGGGCACTACCTTGAGGAACCCCTGAAGTAACAAAAATTCGTCTCGAAACCGATGTCTTAAAAAGAACACATTGTGTTCGAGATTCAAGATACGACGACAGCCAACGGACTAACGATGGTGGAAAACCATAGGTTTCGAGTTTTATTAAAAGCAGAGAGTGACAAACTAAATAACTAAACTAAAATATCCTCGAAATCATTGAAAACGAAGTACCTTATCAGACGAAAATATGCCTTATCTAATAAGAGACATTTAAATTTTTGGAATTTTATAAATGGGTGGCATTTTATTCAGAATTAATAGTTTTTAACATGGACAAAAAATTCGTTTAATTTTTTCCCTTAAATACTAGAATTATAGAAAAGTACTTTGCGAAAAGAATCGGTAGTAGGACGGAAACGTGTTGACCACCGATTAGTTTTTTGCTAATAACTCTTGCATCCTTCGACCAACTTGTTCGAATAAGAGCTCGATGGAAAGTTTATCTGTTCCTCTTTCAGACGGCATTAACATATTTTACGAAAAGTCGTAGGAAATAAAATTTTTTTGATCAAAACTAAAATATCCTCGAAATCATTGAAAAAGAAGTACATTATCAGACGAAAATATGCCTTATCTAATAAGAGACATTTAAATTTTTTTAATTGCATAAATGGGTGGCATTTTATTCAGAATTAATAGTTCTTTTACATGGACAAGAAATTCGTTTAATTTTTTCCCATTAAGTACTATAATTATAGAAAAGTACTTTGCGAAAAGAATCGGCAGTAGGACGGAATCGTGTTGACCACCGATTAGTTTTTTGCTAATAACTCTTGCTTCCTTCGACCGACTTCTTCGACTAAAAGCTCGATGGAAAGCTTATCTGTTCCTCTTTCAGACGGCATTAACATATTTTACGAAAAGTCGTTGGAAATAAAATTTTTTTGATCAAAACTAAAATATCCTCGAAATCATTGAAAAAGAAGTACCTTATCAGACGAAAATATGCCTTATCTAATAAGAGACATTTAAATTTTTTTAATTTCATAAATGGGTGGCATTTTATTAAGAATTAATAGTTTTTTACATGGACAAAAAATTCGTTTAATTTTTTCCCATTAAATACTAGAATTATAGAAAAGTACTTTGCGAAAAGAATCGGCAGTAGGACGGAAACGTGTTGACCACCGATTAGTTTTTTGCTAATAACTCTTGCATCCTTCGACCGACTTCTTCGACTAAAAGCTCGATGGAAAGCTTATCTGTTCCTCTTTCAGATGGCATTAACATATTTTACGAAAAGTCGTAAGAAATAAAATTTTTTTGATCAAAACTAAAATATCCTCGAAATCATTGAAAAAGAAATACCTTATCAGACGAAAATATCCCTTATCTAATAAGAGACATTTAAATTTTTTTAATTTTATAAATGGGTGGCATTTTATTCAGAATTAATAGTTTTTAACATGGACAAAAAATTCGTTTAATTTTTTCCCATTAAATACTAGAATTATAGAAAAGTACTTTGCGAAAAGAATCGGTAGTAGGACGGAAACGTGTTGACCACCGATTAGTTTTTTGCTAATAACTCTTGCATCCTTCGACCAACTTGTTCGAATAAGAGCTCGATGGAAAGTTTATCTGTTCCTCTTTCAGACGGCATTAACATATTTTACGAAAAGTCGTAGGAAATAAAATTTTTTTGATCAAAACTGAAACATCCTCGAAATCATTGAAAAAGAAGTACATTATCAGACGAAAATATGCCTTATCTAATAAGAGACATTTAAATTTTTTTAATTGCATAAATGGGTGGCTTTATATTCAGAATTAATAGTTTTTTACATAAACAAAAACTCCGTTTAATTTTTTGCCATTAAATACTACAATTATAGAAAAGTATTTCGCGAAAAGAATCGGCAGTAGGACGGAAACGTGTTGACCACCGATTAGTTTTTTACTAATAACTCTTGCATCCTTCGACCGACTTCTTCGACTAAAAGCTCGATGGAAAGCTTATCTGTTCCTCTTTCAGATGGCATTAACATATTTTACGAAAAGTCGTAAGAAATAAAATTTTTTTGATCAAAACTAAAATATCCTCGAAATCATTGAAAACGAAGTACCTTATCAGACGAAAATATGCCTTATCTAATAAGAGACATTTAAATTTTTGGAATTTTATAAATGGGTGGCATTTTATTCAGAATTAATAGTTTTTAACATGGACAAAAAATTCGTTTAATTTTTTCCCTTAAATACTAGAATTATAGAAAAGTACTTTGCGAAAAGAATCGGTAGTAGGACGGAAACGTGTTGACCACCGATTAGTTTTTTGCTAATAACTCTTGCATCCTTCGACCAACTTGTTCGAATAAGAGCTCGATGGAAAGTTTATCTGTTCCTCTTTCAGACGGCATTAACATATTTTACGAAAAGTCGTAGGAAATAAAATTTTTTTGATCAAAACTAAAATATCCTCGAAATCATTGAAAAAGAAGTACATTATCAGACGAAAATATGCCTTATCTAATAAGAGACATTTAAATTTTTTTAATTGCATAAATGGGTGGCATTTTATTCAGAATTAATAGTTCTTTTACATGGACAAGAAATTCGTTTAATTTTTTCCCATTAAGTACTATAATTATAGAAAAGTACTTTGCGAAAAGAATCGGCAGTAGGACGGAATCGTGTTGACCACCGATTAGTTTTTTGCTAATAACTCTTGCTACCTTCGACCGACTTCTTCGACTAAAAGCTCGATGGAAAGCTTATCTGTTCCTCTTTCAGACGGCATTAACATATTTTACGAAAAGTCGTTGGAAATAAAATTTTTTTGATCAAAACTAAAATATCCTCGAAATCATTGAAAAAGAAGTACCTTATCAGACGAAAATATGCCTTATCTAATAAGAGACATTTAAATTTTTTTAATTTCATAAATGGGTGGCATTTTATTAAGAATTAATAGTTTTTTACATGGACAAAAAATTCGTTTAATTTTTTCCCATTAAATACTAGAATTATAGAAAAGTACTTTGCGAAAAGAATCGGCAGTAGGACGGAAACGTGTTGACCACCGATTAGTTTTTTGCTAATAACTCTTGCATCCTTCGACCGACTTCTTCGACTAAAAGCTCGATGGAAAGCTTATCTGTTCCTCTTTCAGATGGCATTAACATATTTTACGAAAAGTCGTAAGAAATAAAATTTTTTTGATCAAAACTAAAATATCCTCGAAATCATTGAAAAAGAAATACCTTATCAGACGAAAATATCCCTTATCTAATAAGAGACATTTAAATTTTTTTAATTTTATAAATGGGTGGCATTTTATTCAGAATTAATAGTTTTTAACATGGACAAAAAATTCGTTTAATTTTTTCCCATTAAATACTAGAATTATAGAGAAGTACTTTGCGAAAAGAATCGGCAGTTCGACTAAGAGCTCGATGGAAAGCTTATCTGTTCCTCTTTCAGACGGCATTACAATATTTTACGAAAAGTCGTAAGAAATAACATTTTTTTGATCAAAACTAAAATATCCTCGAAATCATTGAAAAAGAAGTACCTCATCAGACGAAAATATGCCTTATCTAATAAGAGACATTTAAATTTTTTTAATTGCATAAATGTGTGGCATTTTATTCAGAATTAATAGTTTTTTTATATGGACAAAAATTTGTTTAATTTTTTCCCATTAAATACTATAATTATAGAAAAGTACTTTGCGAAAAGAATCGGCAGTATGACGGAATCGTGTTGACCACCGATTTTGCTAATAACTCTTGCATCCTTCGACCGACTTCTTCGACTAAAAGCTCGATGGAAAGCTAATCTGTTCCTCTTTCAGATGGCATTAACATATTTTACGAAAAGTCGTAAGAAATAAAATTTTTTTGATCAAAACTAAAATATCCTCGAAATCATTGAAAAAGAAGTACCTTATCAGACGAAAATATGCCTTTTTCCCATTTTTTTTTTTAACTAACTACAGGCGCAAGACGTTGTGGTAGCGCACTACCCTCAAGTGGACTTGCGACACCAGGTCAGCCTGTTCCGCGACTACAGACAAGTCAACAGTCGCTTTACTACTTACACTACACACAATAAAAAATACTAATAAACTAATTTTTAAACAATTCCTTAAAACTACTACGTTGATTAATTAACATCAACTTCATAAACAAAATTTTTACTTATTTAAATACGTTAGAATACTACGTTTTATTAGGTTAGTAGAGGAGCAATTCTCAATTAAACTAAAATATCTGTTATAATACCTACATAAAACACGAAACGAGTCATGCTCTAAATATGTCGATCTGCAGGTACTAAGACAGATCGGACTAAAATTTCTAGTTACTCTAGCGGGGACACTGAACTGTATATACGCCAACAATGTAGGAGACAATATCATGCCATTTATTAGGTTATGCAAAAACAAAGTACCAAGCATTTTTCTACGACTAGACAATGATGGTAAATTAATAAGCTTCAACCGACTTCTATAGGGATGAAGGTGAACACAGGGGTCCCAGTGTAGATTCCTAAGTGCAAACAGAAGGAACTGTTTCTGAACAGACTCAATTTGGTTCTTATACTTTTCACACTGAGGATCCCAAACACACGATGCATATTCCAGAATGGGCCGTACTAAAGAAGTGTAAAGCAATTTAGTTGTGTACGGGTCATTAAATTCTTTGGACCATCTTTTGATGAAACCCAGTACGCCTTTAGCCTTATTGACAGACAGCGAAATATGTGAAGCGAAGTGAAGTTTTGGGTCCATCAAAACACCAAGGTCATTGAACTGAGAGATACGTTCAAGGTACAAATTATTTAACTTGTACTAGCAAACAATTAGTTTTTTTCTATAAAATGACATTAGCTTGCTTAACAATAAATTGTTTACAGCACACCATTGTGAGAGAGAGTCAAGATCAGACTGAAGCAGATTCTGCTGATCTATAGAATTAACGGTTAGACATAATTTCACGTCATCAGCATACATTAAAACATGGCAGTGTTTGATCACAGTAGGCAAGTCATTAATAAATATATTAAACAATAAGGGGCCAAGGGCACTACCTTGAGGAACCCCTGAAGTAACAAAAATTCGTCTCGAAACCGATGTCTTAAAAAGAACACATTGTGTTCGAGATTCAAGATACGACGACAGCCAACGGACTAACGATGGTGGAAAACCATAGGTTTCGAGTTTTATTAAAAGCAGAGAGTGACAAACACAATCAAATGCTTTACTGAAATCAGTGTACACAACATCGGTTTGGCAGCCGGACGAGAAATTTCGATTGACAATTGAAGTGAATTCTAATAAGTTAGTTACCGTTGACCGTTTCTTGAGAAAGCCATGCTGAGACAAATTTAGAAGTGATGGCACAAAGTGCTGTAGCTGTTCCGTAAAGATCTGTTCAAACAGTTTTGGAATAGCACATAGCTTTGCAATGCCTCTGTAATTCGAGATGTCTACCTTACTGCCTTTTTTATAAAGGGGAATAATGTAAGACTCTTTCCAAATTTTGGGTACAATAGAAGAATTTAACGACATGTTAAAAAGCTTACATAATGGAATAAACAACATCTCGGCACAGTGCTTCAAAACGCAACTAGGAACACTATCTGGACCAGCCGTAAAAGATGGTTTAATTAATTTTAAGTGTCTAAGAACAGTGTCATTTTCAATTACCGGCAAATTTATATTATTTCGATCATTGATTAAGTATGGGTAAGTACCATTTTGGTATGAATAGTCATTATAGGTGCTTTGGAAAAATTCAGCAAAGAGGTCGGATATCGTTGCATCATCACTTCCTTCCACACCATTGAGTTTCATACATGAAGGAAATGAGGTGGAATTAGACTTGTATTTGATGATATTAAAAACATTTTTTGGATCACGGTATATATTGGATTTTAATTTAACTAAATATAAATCATAATTTCTTTTGTTACATAAAGTGAATCTATAGCGAACTGTTGTATAGTTTGCATAATCAACAAGAGAGCCGGTTCTCTTATATTTTTTTAATAATCTATTTTTTAAGTTCTTTAGACGAGATAATTCTTTTGAAAACCACGGCGGTTTATTTGGTTGTGTAACAGTCTTAACTCTTGCTACACACAATTTAAGCAGTTTATACATAGTCGCGTTAAAAAACTCTACTGCCCTTTCAATGTTGGACGTGTTATGAATGTATGACCAATCAGTGTTAGAAAGCAAATGACCAAGACGTTCAAAATCGGTTTTTCTGAAGCAAAATACAACCAGTAGGATTTTGACGAGGATGTGTAAGTAAGTTTGGTGTAATTGTAAGCTCCAACGTTGGGTGGTAAGAGTCTTCAGGTTGTGAAATTGGAAGGGATCTGCAAAGTGATGCACCCTCAATGTTATTTATGAAAACAAGATCTAGAATACGATTCTTAGAATTTTGTATGCTGTTTATTTGGTTAAACGATGATTCAAGTAAAGAATCAATAAATTCGTTACTAGACAAGGGAGTTACTATATATGAATTGTCAGATGCAATCCAAGAAATATGAGGGAGGTTGAAGTCTCCACAGACCAGCATCATATCTGAGTCCTTAACCAAGTCTCGAATAGATTGAATAGCGTTTATATGCGCTGAATATACTGATGCTTCTGATTGTGGTGGAATGTAGGAGCATGTAATGAAAACGCGAGTCTTTGCAAGAGTTATTTTAACGCATATCAGCTCAATATCGTCAGTACCTATCACACAAATTTGTTCCGATGTGTGTTGAACAGCGACAGAGATTAAGACTCCACCACCAATTTTGCCAAGACGATCTTTACGAAAAGTAATAAAGCTGTCAGAAAGTAGTTCCGAATTTAAAACATCAGGGCGAAGCCAAGTTTCGACAAAGACAATGATATCAGAAGATAATGAAAAACTATTCAAATAAAGCGAAGTTAGTTTTGAGTTTAACCCTCTGACATTTTGAAAATTTACCGTCAAAACTGAAGGGGTACTAGAAATTAAATACTAGAATTATAGAAAAGTACTTTGTGAAAAGAATCGGCAGTAGGACGGAATCGTGTTGACCACCTATAAGTTTTTTGCTAATAACTCTTGCATCCTTCGACCGACTTCTTCGAATAAGAGCTCGATGGAAAGCTTATCTGTTCCTCTTTCAGATGGCATTAACATATTTTACGAAAAGTCGTAAGAATTAAAATTTTTTTGATCAAAACTAAAATATCCTCGAAATCATTGAAAAAGAAGTACGTTATAAGACGAAAATATGCCTTATCTAATAAGAGACATTTAAATTTTTTTAATTTCATAAATGGGTGGCATTTTATTCAGAATTAATAGTTTTTAACATGGACAAAAAATTCGTTTAATTTTTCCCATTAAATACTATAATTATAGAAAAGTACTTTCCGAAAAGAATCGGCAGTAGGACGGAATCGTGTTGACCACCTATAAGTTTTTTGCTAATAACTCTTGCATCCTTCGACCGACTTCTTCGACTAAAAGCTCGATGGAAAGCTTATCTGTTCCTCTTTCAGATGGCATTAACATATTTTACGAAAAGTCGTAAGAAATAAAATTTTTTTGAACAAAACTAAAATATCCTCGAAATCATTGAAAAAGAAGTCCCTTATCAGACGAAAATATGCCTTATCTAATAAGAGACATTTTAATTTTTTTAATTGCATAAATGGGTGGCATTTTATTCAGAATTAATAGTTTTTTTACATGGACAAAAAATTCGTTTAATTTTTTCCCATTAAATACTATAATTATAGAAAAGTACTTTCCGAAAAGAATCGGCAGTAGGACGGAATCGTGTTGACCACCGATTAGTTTTTTGCTAATAACTCTTGCATCCTTCGACCGACTTCTTCGACTAAGAGCTCGATGGAAAGCTTATCTGTTCTTCTTTCAGATGGCATTAACATATTTTACGAAAAGTCGTAAGAAATAAAATTTTTTTGATCGAAAATAAAATATCCTCGAAATCATAGAAAAAGAAGTACCTTATCAGACGAAAATATGCCTTATCTAATAAGAGACATTTAAATTTTTTTAATTTCAAAAATGGGTGGCATTTTATTCAGAATTAATAGTTTTTAACGTGGACAAAAAATTCGTTTAATTTTTTCCCATTAAATACTATAATTATAGAAAAGTACTTTACGAAAAGAATCGGCAGTAGGACGGAATCGTGTTGACCACCGATTAGTTTTTTGCTAATTACTCTTGCATCATTCGACCGACTTCTTCGACTTAAAGCTCGATGGAAAGCTTATCTGTTCCTCTTTCAGATGGCATTAACATATTTTACGAAAAGTCGTAAGAAATAAAATTTTTTTGATCAAAACTAAAATATTCTCGAAATCATTGAAAAAGAAGTACCTTATCAGACGAAAATATGCCTTATCTAATATGAGACATTTACGGGTGTGTCACAGAAATCCGTCTTCGAAATTTTGTTTTTTCGAAGACGGTTTTCTCAATTTCTCTATTTGGTGTCACAGAAAATCTCTGGGATATTGTTTTTCGAACATTTGTCTTCGAAAATTCGGCATCCCGCGGCAGGGTTGTATACATTCAAAATAAGAATAATGTAATTTATTTATTCTTATTTCATTGTTTTTCTCATCAAATTAAAACAATTGTGTATTTACATCTAATAATATACAAAATTAGAACGCTATAAAAGTATTAATTGCAAATTTAAGCACAATTATAATGCAGCTCGCCAAATTTTACAATTGTTTTGACAATCCTAATCTTTCTTTTCCGGTGATTGCCAACTGTAATCAAATACGTTACAAATTCAAAATACTCCAAAGGTGAAATGTAATAATCAATTATATGTGCAAACTGATAAATAAAGGTACGGAGATTGTTTCACACGTTAGATTTGCTAACTAACTAGTTTCTGTTCTACGGGAGATACGCTGCACTTTTGAATTAACTCTTCTTCTTCGCATTTGTTCATTCAAAAATGTTCACATGCCAACTTGTCCGAACAACACTGTCGGTACCTATTTTAATTAAATTTGCTATTTTTACGAGTTTGCTTAAACATTTCAAATGCAACGGCATATTAATTATGATTTTTAGATTCTTTTAACAGTTTGTTTAGTTCAATTCGAATATAATTTTCAATTTTCGAAATTGAATGAAAAAAGATTGGCGAGGCATGAAACTGATTGTTTTTGCTGCTCAAAAAAAATTGGTTGATTTGAGGAAGCTTTTTTTAAAATGCAAATTTTTTAATGAAAATATGTAAAATAACGAATTGTTTGAATGCAGATTTATGAGGAAAACCATAAAGTTTATTTCTTCATTCATAATTTTTTATAAGAACTTAAAATAAGGCTGAATTTAAGCAAATCCCTGAGGGTATAGTCAGAGATTTTGCTAGAGAAAAAATTTCCCTGATAGAGATTTTCTGTGACACCAAAATTTCCCTTTTGGTTGTTTTTGGCATCAAATCTCTAGTAAGCGATTTCTGTGACACCCCCGTTAAATTTTTTTTAATTTCATAAATCGGTGGCATTTTATTCAGAATTAAAATTTTTTAACAGGGATAAAAAATTCGTTTAATTTTTTCCCATTAAATACTAGAATTATAGAAAAGTACTTTGCGAAAAGAATCGGCAGTAGGACGGAAACGTGTTGACCACCAATTAGTTTTTTGCTAATAACTCTTGCATCGTTCGACCGACTTCTTCGACTTAAAGCTCGATGGAAAGCTTATCTGTTCCTCTTTCAGATGGCATTAACATATTTTACGAAACGTCGTAACAAGTAAAATTTTTTTGATCAAAACTAAAATATCCTCGAAATCATTGAAAAAGTAGTACCTTATCAGACGAAAATATGCCTTATCTAATAAGAGACATTTAAATTTTTTTAATTGCATAAATGGGTGGCATGTTATTCAGAATTAATAGTTTTTTACATGGACAAAAAATTCGTTTAATTTTTTCCCATTAAATACTATAATTATAGAAAAGTACTCTGCGAAAAGAATCGGCGGTTCGACTAAGAGCTCGATGGAAAGCTTATCTGTTCCTCTTTCAGACGGCATTAAAATATTTTATGAAAAGTCGTAAGAAATAAAATTTTTTTGATCAAAACTAAAATATCCTCGAAATCATTGAAAAAGAAGTACCTTATCAGACGAAAATATGCCTTATCTAATAAGAGACATTTAATTTTTTTTAATTTCATAAATGGGTGGCATTTTATTCAGAATAAATAGTTTTTTACATGGAAAAAAAATTTAATTAATTTTAATTTAATTTAATTTTTTCCCATTAAACACTAGAATTATAGAAAAGTACTTTGCGAAAAGAATCGGACGTACGAGCCCCGACCACTATTAATTCGTACGGCAAGCTTTTTTACCCATATCCAATGTTTAACAGACGATATTTCCAATGCTAATGCAGATATCTCACTTAAATATATTTTTTTCTGAAATATAATTTTATTCTCTATACTATAGAATAAAACAACTTGTTGTAATTTCAACAACAACAATAACAACATTAATTTGAAAAACTAACTGATAAAAATATGTGACCACTATTAATTCGTACGCTGCTTAAGCCTAGCTTTAAATCGTAAGAAAATCAAAACAAAAGCAAACAGGGTAACACAATCAGTATATAGTTATAATCGAGAAATTATAAACAATGCAGAAGGTACAAAAAAGATTTATTTTCGTTAAGCAATGCACTTCTTTAAATTAAGGGCCACCCTGAGATTTTCCAAATATCAAATTTTTTTTTTTTTGGCTTAATAAATTGTTTACGCTTTGAAGAACATATTAAGCCTTTACCAGTTTTCGAATTCGAATTTTTTGCACAAGCAATTATAAGCCCGACACACAGAAGGGCCCATACGGCGTATTGATTCTTCTTTTGCGTTTTTCTCGATACTACTTTTTTCAAACTGGTTTACATCATATCTCAAAAACTACTTGACCGATCTTGCTAAAATTTGGAGGATATATTCTTAGGGACAATACCTAAGGCGATACGAGGGGTTTTTTCAATTCAGGACTTTGTTCAAAAGTTATTGTATAGATTATAAAAAAATATAACGAAAATAAAAATAATTTTTTTTTTGAACACCTGTAATTTAAAAAAAAAAAAATTTTAATTTTTTTTCTCTTGTATCGCCCTAGATATTTTATTTCTTAATGAAATAAAATTCATTTCACATTTTTAGGATGATTGCAGATCGAGATATCGTGTACACAAACAAAATGGATTTTCAAAAAAGGGCTCTACTTGTTGGCTCATAACTTCGGTTATATTTAATTTTGTTGTATACGGTTTTTTTTTTTTAACCAACATCTTAATGTGTACATATATATGCACATTTAAACATATTAAAAAAAATTAATACTTGTGTCAAAAAAATTGATTACTTATGTGACTATTTTTTCGAGTGCCAGGGAGGCGTAACCCCTTAATGTTATTGTTGTTGTTGAAATTACAACAAGTTGTTTTTTTTTTCTATAGTAAAGAGAATACAATTATATATCAGAAAAAAATATATTTGAGTGTGATATCTGCATTAGCATTGGAAATAGCGTTTGTTAAACATTGCAAAACAAAAAAGCATGCCGTACGAATTAATAGTGGTCGGGGCTCGTAGGACGGAATCGTGTTGACCACCGATTAGTTTTTTGCTAATAACTCTTGCATCCTTCGACCGACTTCTTCGACTAAGAGCTCGATGGAAAGCTTATCTAATCCCTTTTCAGATGGCATTAACATATTTTACGAAAAGTCGTAAGAAATAAAATTTTTTTGATCAAAACTAAAATATCCTCGAAATCATTGAAAAAGAAGTCCCTTATCAGACGAAAATATGCCTTATCTAATAAGAGACATTTAAATTTTTTTAATTGCATAAATGGGTGGCATTTTATTCAGAATTAATAGTTATTTTACATGGACAAAAAATTCGTTTAATTTTTTCCCATTAAATACTATAATTATAGAAAAGTACTTTGCGAAAAGAAGCGGCAGTATGACGGAATCGTGTTGACCACCGATTAGTTTTTTGCTAATAAGGTAAACGTCCCAGTCATGGATCAGCTTAGGAAAAATTTAATTTCAATTCGACACTTTAACCTGAAAAAACATACATTCACCATGTTTGTTTTTTTATACTTTTCACGTATGTGAAACAGTATAATAACTTTGTGCTGAAGTTTGTAACAGATCGAAATATTCATTTCCGACTATATAAAGTATATATATTCTTGATCAGGACGACAAGACGAGTTGATTTAGCCATGTCCGTCTGTCCGTCTGTCCGTCCGTCTGTCTGTATATATACAATCTCCTCCCACAGTTTTGATGATATCGAGCTGAAATTTTGCACAGAGACTTCTTATTTGTGCGATCAACTCATTTGTCGGATCCAGCCATATCGGACCACTGGAACTGGTAGCCCCCATACGAAAAGAAGAAGAAAAATGAACAAAACTTGAATCGTTGTATGGAAAACTTTTTTGTTTTGTATGATAGAGTGCTGAAATTTTAAATATAGTAGTTCTACATAGTCCGACTACATGCCTGAAAGTTTCATTGAGATTGGACATCTGGAACTGGTAGCTCCCATACAAAATGAAGAAGAGGAAGAGAAGCAATATTCACGTCGTTGTATGGAAAATTTTTTTGTTTTTTAACCAATTGACTTGAAATTTTAAAGTTATGTTCTTAGGGAGGAATGAAAACTATTTTGACCAAAAGTGGGCGTAGCCACGCGTAGCCACGCCCACTTATAGCGAAATTGACCCGTTGTATTTAAAACTTTTTTGTTTTTTAACCAATTGACTTGAAATTTTACAGTTATGTTCTTAGGAAGGAATGAAAACTATTTTGACCAAAAGTGGGCGTAGCCAGGGGTAGCCACGCCCACTTATAGCGAAAATTGACCCGTTGTATGGAAAACTTTTTTGTTTTTTAACCAATTGACTTGAAACTTTACAGTTATGTTCTTACGAAGGAATAAAAACTATTTTGACCAAAAGTGGGCGTAGCCACGCGTAGCCACGCCCACTTATAGCGAAAATTGACCCGTTGTATGGAAAACTTTTTTTTTTAAACCAATTGACATGAAACTTTACAGGTTTGTTCTTACGAAGGAATAAAAACTATTTTGACCAAAAGTGGGCGTGGCCACGCCCTTTTATAGCGAAAATTGACCCGTTGTATGGAAAACTTTATTGTTTTTGAACCAATTGACTTGAAACTTTACAGTTATGTTCTTAAGGAGGAATGAAAACAATTTTGACCAAAAGTGGGTGTGGCCACGCCCTTTTATAGCGAAAATTGACCCGTTGTATGGAAAACTTTTTTGTTTTTTAACCAATTGACTTGAAACTTTACAGTTATGTTCTTAGGGAGGAAAGAAAACTATTTTGATCAAAAATGGGCATGGCTACGCCCAATTATCGCAAAACTTCAACCGTTGTATGGAAAACTTTTTTGTTTTTTAACCAATTGACTTGAAACCTTACAGTTATGTTGTTAGGGAGGCATGAAAACTATTCATTTAGTTTTTTAGTGACACAACGTGAAAAGTATTTTAGCTTCAGCCTTGCTGAAGATAGCGTCCTTACTGGTTATTTGGACATTTGGTCTTTTAAGAACAAGACACACATTCCACTATATTAATTATTATCCGTTTAATAAACAAATTTCGATTATTAATAATTCATTACTCTTTGTCCTAGTGATGGATCACTTGTCCCAGTAATGAATCGTCTTGTCCTAGTAATGGATCAGGTTGACAAAGTAACGTTATTATTGCTTGATTATCAATTTAAGTTGATATTTAATGATTCAATATTAAAAAGTGCGGTATGAAAATGATAGTCACTGAAAAACTTTATGAAAAACAATTATCGAAGTGTTTTTTCTTCTATTAATTTAAATTAAAATCCGAAGTGAAACAAATTATAACAAAATGACACCATGACTCAGAGTGACACATATGTGTCAAAAAGATCCCGTTTGTGAAAGAATATGAAACTTGTTATTGTTCGATGTACTGATTCATAACTGGGACGTTTACCTTAACTCTTGCATCCTTCGACCGACTTCTTCGACTAAAAGCTCGATGGAATGCTTATCTGTTCCTCTTTCAGATGGCGTTAACATATTTTACGAAAAGTCGTAATAAATAAAATATCCTCGAAATCATAGAAAAAGAAGTGCCTTATCAGACGAAAATATGCCATATTTAATAAGAGACATTTAAATTTTTTTAATTTCATAAATGGGTGGCATTTTATCCAGACTTAATAGTTTTTAACATGGACAAAAACTTCGTTTAATTTTTTTCCATTAAATACTAGAATTATAGAAAAGTACTTTGCGGAAAGAATTGGCAGTAGGACGGAAACGTGTTGACCACCGATTAGTATTTTGCTAATAACTCTTGCATCCTTCGACCGACTTCTTTGAATAAGAGCTCGATGGAAAGCTTATCTGTTCCTCTTTCAGATAGCATTAACATATTTTACGAAAAGTCGTAAGAAATAAAATTTTTTTGATGAAAACTAAAATATCCTCGAAATCATTGAAAAAGAAGTACCTTTTCAGACGAAAATATGCCTTATCTAATAAGAGACATTTAAATTTTTTTAATTTCATAAATGGGTGGCATTTTATTCAGAATTAATATTTTTCAACATGGACAAAAAATTCGTTTAATTTTTTCCCATTAAATACTAGAATTATAGAAAAGTACTTTGCGAAAAGAATCGGCAATAGGACGGAATCGTGTTGACCATTGATTAGTTTTTTGCTAATAACTCTTGCATCCTTCGACCGACTTCTTCGAATAAGAGCTCGATGGAAAGCTTATCTATTCCTCTTTCAGATGGCATTAACAGATTTTACGAAAAGTCGTAAGAAATAAAATTTTTTTGATCAAAACTAAAATATCCTCGAAATCATTGAAAAAGAAGTACCTTATCAGACGAAAATATGCCTTATCTAATAAGAGACATTTAAATTTTTTTAATTTCATAAATGGGTGGCATTTTATTAAGAATTAATAGTTTTTTACATGGACAAAAAATTCGTTTAATTTTTTCCCATTAAACACTAGAATTATAGAAAAGTACTTTGCGAAAATAATCGGACGTAGGACGGAATCGTGTTGACCACCGATTAGTTTTTTGCTAATAACTCTTGCATCCTTCGACCGACTTCTTTGAATAAGAGCTCGATGGAAAGCTTATCTGTTCCTCTTTCAGATAGCATTAACATATTTTACGAAAAGCCGTAAGAAATAAAATTTTTTTGATCAAAACTAAAATATCCTTGAAATCATTGAAAAAGAAGTACCTTATCAGACGAAAATATGCCTTATCTAATAAGAGACATTTAAATTTTTTTAATTTCATAAATGGGTGGCATTAAATTCAGAATTAATAGTTTTTAACATGGACAAAAAATTCGTTTAATTTTTTCCCATTAAATACTAGAATTATAGAAAAGTACTTTGCGAAAAGAATCGGCAATAGGACGGAATCGTGTTGACCATTGATTAGTTTTTTGCTAATAACTCTTGCATCCTTCGACCGACTTTTTCGACTAAACGCTCGATGGAAAGCTTATCTGTTCCTCCTTCAGATGGCATTAACGTATTTTACGAAAAGTCGTAAGAAATAAAATTTTTTTGATCGAAAATAAAATATCCTCGAAATCATTGAAAAATAAGTACCTTATCAGACGAAAATATGCCTTATTTAATAAGAGACATTTAAATTTTTTTAATTTTTTTAAGCTTGATGGAAAGCTTATCTGTTCCTCTTTCAGACGGCATTACAATATTTTACGAAAAGTCGTAAAAAATAAAATTTTTTTGATCAAAACTAAAATATCCTCGAAATCATTGAAAAAGAAGTACCTTATCAGACGAAAATATGCCTTATCTAATAAGAGACATTTAAATTTTTTTTTTATTTCATAAATGGGTGGCATTTTATTCAGAAGAAATAGTTTTTTACATAAACAAAAACTCCGTTCCGGAATCGCGTTGACCACCGATTAGATTTTTGCTAATAACTCTTGCATCCTTCGACCAACTTCTTCGACAAATAGCTCGATGGAAAGCTTATCTGTTCCTCTTTCAGATGGCATTAACATATTTTACGAAAAGTCATGAGAAATAAAATTTTTTTGATCAAAACTAAAATATCCTCGAAATCATTGAAAAAGAAGTACCTTATCAGACGAAAATATGCCTTATGTAATAAGAGACATTTAAATTTTTTTAATTGCATAAATGGGTGGCATTTTATTCAGAATTAATAGTTTTTTATGGTACATGGACAAAAAATTCGTTTAATTTTTTCCCATTAAATACTAGAATTTTAGAAAAGTACTTTGCGAAAAGAATCGGCAGTAGGACGGAAACGTGTTGACCACCGATTAGTTTTTTGCTAATAACTCTTGCATCCTTCGACCGACTTCTTCGAGTAAACGCTCGATGGAAAGCTTATCTGTTCCTCTTTCAGATGGCATTAATATATTTTACGAAAAGTCGTAAGAAATAAAATTTTTTTAATATTTTTGAAAACTAAAATATCCTCGAAATCATTGAAAAAGAAGTACCTTATCAGACGAAAATATGCCTTATCTAATAAGAGACATTTAAATTTTTATACTTTTCACGTATGTGAAATAGTATAATAACTTTGTGCTGAAGTTTGTAACAGATCGAAATATTCATTTCCGACTATATAAAGTATATATATTCTTGATCAGGACGACAAGACGAGTTGATTTAGCCATGTCCGTCTGTCCGTCTGTCCGTCTGTCTGTATATATACAATCTCCTCCCACAGTTTTTAAGATATCGATCTGAAATTTTGCACAGAGACTTCTTATTCGTGCAGTCAACTCATTTGTCGGATCCAGCCATATCGGACCACTGGAACTGGTAGCCCCCATACGAAAAGAAGAAGAAAAATGAACAAAACTTGAATCGTTGTATGGAAAACTTTTTTGTTTTGTATGATAGAGTGCTGAAATTTTAAACATAGTAGTTTTACATAGTCCGACTACATGCCTGAAAGTTTCATTGAGATTGGACATCTGGAACTGGTAGCTCCCATACAAAATGAAGAAGAGGAAGAGAAGGAATATTCACGTCGTTGTATGGAAAACTTTTTTGTTTCTGAACCAATTGACTTGAAATCTTAAAGTTATGTTCTTAGGGAGGAATGAAAACTATTTTGACCAAAAGTGGGCGTAGCCACGCGTAGCCACGCCCACTTCTAGCGAAAATTGACCCGATGTATGAAAAACTTTTTTGTTTTTTAACCAATTGACTTGAAATTTTAAAGTTATGTTCTTAGGGAGGAATGAAAACTATTTTGACCAAAAGTGGGCGTAGCCACGCCCACTTATAGCAAAAATTGACCCGTTGTATGGAAAACTTTTTTGTTTTTTAACCAATTGACTTGAAATTTTAAAGTTATGTTCTTAGGGAGGAATGAAAACTATTTTGACCAAAAGTGGGCGTAGCCACGCGTAGCCACGCCCACTTATAGCGAAAATTGACCCGTTGTATGGAATACTTTTTTGTTTTTTAACCAATTGACTTGAAACTTTACAGTTATGTTCTTAGGGAGGAATGAAAACTATTTTGACCAAAAGTGGGCGTAGCCACGCGTAGCCACGCCCACTTATAGCGAAAATTGACCCGTTGTATGGAAAACTTTTTTGTTTTTTAACCAATTGACTTGAAACTTTACAGTTATGTTCTTAGGGAGGAATGAAAACTATTTTGACCAAAAGTGGGCGTAGCCACGCCCACTTATAGCAAAAATTGACCCGTTGTATGGAAAACTTTTTTGTTTTCCAACGAATTGACTTGAAACTTTACAGTTATGTTCTTAGGGAGGAATGAAAACAAAGTTGACCAAAAGTGGGCGTGGCCACGCCCTTTTTTAGTGGAAATTGACCCGTTGTATGGAAAACTTTTTTGTTTTTTAACCAATTGACTTGAAACTTTACAGTTATGTTCTTAGGGAGGAATGAAAACAATGTTGACCAAAAGTGGGCGTGGCCACGCCCTTTTTTAGTGAAAATTGACCCGTTGTATGGAAAACTTTTTTGTTTTTTTAACCAATTGACTTGAAACTTTACAGTTATGTTCTTAGGGAGGCATGAAAACTATTTTGACCCAAAGTGAGCGTAGCCACGCCCACTTCTAGCGAAATTTGACCCGTTGTATGGACAACTTTTTTGTTTTTCAACCAATTGACTTGAAACTTTGCAGTTATGTTGTTAGGGAGGAATGAAAACTATTTTGACCAAAAGTGGGCGTGCCCACGCCTTTTTTTAGCGAAAATTGACCAATTGACTTGAAACCTTACAGTTATCTTCTTAGGGAGGAATGAAAACTATTTTGACCAAAAGTGGGCATGGCTACGACCACTTATCGCAAAACTTGAACCGCTGTATGGAAAACTTTTTTGTTTTTTAACCAATTGACTTGAAACCTTACAGTTATTTGTTAGGGAGGCATGAAAACTATTCATTTAGTTTTTTAGTGACACAAAGTGAAAAGTATTATAGCTTCAGCCTTGCTGAAGATAGCGTCCTTACTGGTTTTAATTGCATAAATGTTATATCTGTTCCTCTTTCAGATGGCATTAACATATTTTACGATAAGTCATGAGAAATAACATTTTTTTGATCAAAACTAAAATATCCTCGAAATCATTGAAGAAGAAATACCTTATCAGACGAAAATATGCCTTATCTAATAAAAGACATTTAAATTTTTTTAATTTCATAAATGGTTGGCATTTTATTCAGAATTAATAGTTTTTTACATAAACAAAAACTCCGTTTAATTTTTTCCCATTAAATACTAGAATTTTAGAAAAGTACTTTGCGAAAAGAATCGGCAGTAGGACGGAAACGTGTTGACCACCGATTAGTTTTTTGCTAATAACTCTTGCATCCTTCGACCGACTTCTTCGACTAAGAGCTCGATGGAAAGCTTATCTAATCCTCTTTCAGATGGCATTAACATATTTTACGAAAAGTTGTAAGAAATAAAATTTTTTTGATCAAAACTAAAATATCCTCGAAATCATTGAAGAAGAAGTACTTTATCAGACGAAAATATGCCTTATCTAATAAGAGACATTTAAATTTTTTTAATTGCATAAATGGGTGGCATTTTATTCAGAATTAATAGTTTTTTACATGGACAAATAAATCGTTTAATTTTTTCCCATTAAATACTATAATTATAGAAAAGTACTTTGCGAAAAGAATCGGCAGTATGACGGAATCGTGTTGACCACCGATTAGTTTTTTGCTAATAAGGTAAACGTCCCAGTCATGGATCAGCTTAGGAAAAATTTAATTTAAATTCGACACTTTAACCTGAAAAAACATACATTCACCATGTTTGTTTTTTTATTTGGACATTTGGTCTTTTAAGAACAAGATACACATTCCACTATATTAATTATTATCCGTTTAATAAACAAATTTCGATTATTAATAATTCATTACTCTTTGTCCTAGTGATGGATCACTTGTCCCAGTAATGAATCGTCTTGTCCTAGTAATGGATCAGGTTGACAAAGTAACGTTATTATTGCTTGATTATCAATTTAAGTTGATATTTAATGATTCAATATTAAAAAGTGCGGTATGAAAATGATAGTCACTGAAAAACTTTATGAAAAAAAAATTATCGAAGTGTTTTTTCTTCTATTAATTTAAATTAAACTCCGAAGTGAAACAAATTATAACAAAATGACACCATGACTCAGAGTGACACATATGTGTCAAAAACATCCCGTTTGTGAAAGAATAGGAAACTTGTTATTGTTCGATGTACTGATTCATAACTGGGACATGATCCATTACTGGGACGTTTACCTTAACTCTTGCATCCTTCGACCGACTTCTTCGACTAAAAGCTCGATGGAATGCTTATCTGTTCCTCTTTCAGATGGCGTTAACATATTTTACGAAAAGTCGTAATAAATAAAATATCCTCGAAATCATAGAAAAAGAAGTACCTTATCAGACGAAAATATGCCATATTTAATAAGAGACATTTAAATTTTTTTAATTCCATAAATGGGTGGCATTTTATCCAGAATTAATAGTTTTTAACATGGAAAAAAAATTCGTTTAATTTTTTCCCATTAAATACTATAATTATAGAAAAGTACTTTGCGAAAAGAATCGGCAGTAGGATGGAATCGTGTTGACCACCGATTGGTTTTTTGCTAACAACTCTTGCATCCTTCGACCGACTTTTTCGACTAAGAGCTCGATGGAAAGCTTATCTGTTCCTCTTTCAGATGGCATTAACATATTTTACGAAAAGTCGTAAGAAATAAAATTTTTTTGATCAAAACTAAAATATCCTCGAAATCATTGAAAAAGAAGTACCTTATCAGATGAAAATATGCCTTATTTAATAAGAGACATTTAAATTTTTTTAATTTCATAATTGGGTGGCATTTTATTCAGAATTAATATTTTTTAACATGGACAAAAAATTCGTTTAATTTTTTCCCATTAAATACTAGAATTATAGAAAAGTACTTTGCGAAAAGAATCGGCAGTAGGACGGAATCGTGTTGACCACCGATTAGTTTTTTGCTAATAACTCTTGCATCCTTCGACCGACTTCTTCGACTAAAAGCTCGATGGAAAGCTTATCTGTTCCTCTTTCAGAAGGCATTAACATATATTACGAAAAGTCGTAAGAAATAACATTTTTTTGATCAAAACTAAAATATCCTCGAAATCATTGAAAAAGTAGTACCTTATCAGACGAAAATATGCCTTGTCTAATAAGAGACATTTAAATTTTTTTAATTGCATAAATGTTAATTCTGTTCCTCTTTCAGATGGCATTAACATATTTTACGAAAAGTCATGAGAAATAACATTTTTTTGATCAAAACTAAAATATCCTCGAAATCATTGAAGAAGAAATACCTTATCAGACGAAAATATGCCTTATCTAATAAAAGACATTTAAATTTTTTTAATTTCATAAATGGGTGGCATTTTATTCAGAATTAATAGTTTTTTACATAAACAAAAACTCCGTTTAATTTTTTCCCATTAAATACTAGAATTTTAGAAAATTACTTTGCGAAAAGAATCGGCAGTAGGACGGAAACGTGTTGACCACCGATTAGTTTTTTGCTAATAACTCTTGCATCCTTCGACCGACTTCTTCGACTAAGAGCTCGATGGAAAGCTTACCTAATCCTCTTTCAGATGGCATTAACATATTTTACGAAAAGTCGTAAGAAATAAAATTTTTTTTATCAAAACTAAAATATCCTCGAAATCATTGAAAAAGAAGTCCCTTATCATACGAAAATATGCCTTATCTAATAAGAGACATTTAAATTTTTTTAATTGCGTAAATGGGTGGCATTTCATTCAGAATTAATAGTTATTTTACATGGACAAAAAATTCGTTTAATTTTTTCCCATTAAATACTATAATTATAGAAAAGTACTTTGCGAAAAGAATCGGCAGTATGACGGAATCGTGTTGACCACCGATTAGTTTTTTGCTAATAAGGTAAACGTCCCAGTCATGGATCAGCTTAGGAAAAATTTAATTTCAATTCGACACTTTAACCTGAAAAAACATACATTCACCATGTTTGTTTTTTTATTTGGACATTTGGTCTTTTAAGAACAAGATACACATTCCACTATATTAATTATTATCCGTTTATTAAACAAATTTCGATTATTAATAATTCATTACTCTTTGTCCTAGTGATGGATCACATGTCCCAGTCATGAATCGTCTTGTCCTAGTAATGGATCAGGTTGACAAAGTAACGGTATTATTGCTTGATTATCAATTTAAGTTTATATTTAATGATTCAATATTAAAAAGTGCGGTATGAAAATGATAGTCACTGAAAAACTTTATGAAAAAAAAATTATCGAAGTGTTTTTTCTTCTATTAATTTAAATTAAACTCCGAAGTGAAACAAATTAAACCAAAATGACTCAGAGTGACACATATGTGTCAAAAAGATCCCGTTTGTGAAAGAATATGAAACTTGTTATTGTTCGATGTACTGATTCATAACTGGGACATGATCCATTACTGGGACGTTTACCTTAACTCATGCATCCTTCGACCGACTTCTTCGACTAAAAGCTCGATGGAATGCTTATCTGTTCCTCTTTCAGATGGCGTTAACATATTTTACGAAAAGTCGTAATAAATAAAATATCCTCGAAATCATAGAAAAAGAAGTACCTTATCAGACGAAAATATGCCATATTTAATAAGAGACATTTAAATTTTTTTAATTCCATAAATGGGTGGCATTTTATCCAGAATTAATAGTTTTTAACGTGGACAAAAAATTCGTTTAATTTTTTCCCATTAAATACTATAATTATAGAAAAGTACTTTGCGAAAAGAATCGGCATTAGGATGGAATCGTGTTGACCACCGATTAGTTTTTTGCTAATTACTCTTGCATCCTTCGACCGATTTCTTCGACTAAAAGCTCGATGGAAAGCTTATCTGTTCCTCTTTCAGATGGCATTAACATATTTTACGAAAAGTCGTAAGAAATAACATTTTTTTGATCAAAACTAAAATATCCTCGAAATCATTGAAAAGTAGTACCTTATCAGACGAAAATATTCCTTGTCTAATAAGAGACATTTAAATTTTTTTAATTTCATAAATGGGTGGCATGTTATTCAGAATTAATAGTGTTTTAGATAAACAAAAACTTCGTTTAATTTTTTCCCATTAAAAACTATAATTATAGAAAAGTACTTTGCGAAAAGAATCGGCAGTAGGACGGAATCGTGTTGACCACCGAATGGTTTTTTGCTAATAACTCTTGCATCCTTCGACCGACTTCTTCGACTAAGAGCTCGATGGAAAGCTCATCTGTTCCTCTTTCAGATGGCATTAACATAATTTACGAAAAGTCGTAAGAAATAACATTTTTTTGATCAAAACTAAAATATCCTTGAAACCATTGAAGAAGAAGTACCTTATCAGACGAAAATATGCCTTATCTAATAAGAGACATTTAAATTTTTTTAATTGCATAAGTGGTTGGCATTTTATTCAGAATTAATAGTTTTTAACATGGACAAAAAATTCGTTTAATTTTTTCCTATTAAATACTAGAATTATAGAAAAGCATTTTGCGAAAAGAATCGGCAGTAGGATGGAAACTTGTTGACCACCGATTAGTTTTTTGCTAATAACTCTTGCATCCTTCGACCGACTTCTTCGACTAAAAGCTCGATGGAAAGCCTATCTGTTCCTCTTTCAGTTTGCATTAACATTTTTTACGAAAAGTCGTAAGAAATAAAATTTTTTTGATCAAAACTAAAATATCCTCGAAATCATTGAAAACGAAGTACCTTATCAGACGAAAATATGCCTTATCTAATAAGAGACATTTAAATTTTTTTAATTTCATAAATGGGTGGCATTTTATTCAGAATTAATAGTTTTTTACATGGACACAATTCTTCGTTTAATTTTTTCCCATTAAATACTACAATTATAGAAAAGCATTTTGCGAAAAGAATCGGCAGTAGGACGGAAACGTGTTGACCACCGATTAGTTTTTTGCTAATAACTCTTGTATCCGTCGTCCGACTTCTTCAACTAAAAGCTCGATGGAAAGCTTATCTGTTCCTCTTTCAGATGGCATTAACATATTTTATGAAAAGTCGTAAGAAATAAAATTTTTTTGATAAAAACTAAAATATCTTCAAAATCATTGAAAAAGAAGTACCTTATCATACGAAAATATGCCTTCTCTAATAAGAGACATTTAAATTTTTTTAATTGCATAAATGGGTGGCATTTTATTCAAAATTAATAGTTTCTTTACATGGACAAAAAATTCGTTTAATTTTTTCCCATTAAATACTACAATTATAGAAAAGCATTTTGCGAAAAGAATCGGCAGTAGGACGGAAACGTGTTGACCACCGATTAGTTTTTTGCTAATAACTCTTGTATCCGTCGTCCGACTTCTTCGACTAAAAGCTCGATGGAAAGCTTATCTGTTCCTCTTTCAGATGGCATTAACATATTTTATGAAAAGTCGTAAGAAATAAAATTTTTTTGATAAAAACTAAAATATCTTCAAAATCATTGAAAAAGAAGTACCTTATCATACGAAAATATGCCTTCTCTAATAAGAGACATTTAAATTTTTTTAATTGCATAAATGGGTGGCATTTTATTCAGAATTAATAGTTTTTTACATAAAAAAAACTCCGTTTAATTTTTTCCCATTATATACTATAATTATAGAAAAGTACTTTGCGAAAAGAATCGGCAGTAGGACGGAATCGTGTTGACCACCGATTAGTTTTTTGCTAATAACTCTTGCATCCTTCGACCGACTTCTTCGACTAAGAGCTCGATGGAAAGCTTATCTGTTCCTCTTTCAGATGGCATTAACATATTTTACGAAAAGTCATGAGAAATAAAATTTTTTGGAAAAAAAACTAAAATATCCTCGAAATCATTGAAGAAGAAGTACCTTGTCAGACGAAAATATGCCTTATCTATTAAGAGACATTTAGTTTTTTTTTAATTGCATAAATGGGTGGCATTTTATTCAGAATTAATAGTTTTTTACATAAACAAAAACTCCGTTTAATTTTTTCCCATTAAATACTATAATTATAGAAAAGTACTTTGCGAAAAGAATCGGCAGTAGGACGGAATCGTGTTGACCACCGATTAGTTTTTTGCTAATAACTCTTGCATCCTTCGACCGACTTCTTCGACTCAAAGCTCGATGGAAAGCTTATCTGTTCCTCTTTCAGATGGCAGTAACATATTTTACGAAAAGTCGTAAGAAATAAAATTTTTTTGATCAAAACTAAAATATCCTCGAAATCATTGAAGAAGAAGTACCTTGTCAGACGAAAATATGCCTTATCTATTAAGAGACATTTAATTTTTTTTTAATTGCATAAATGGGTGGCATTTTATTCAGAATTAATAGTTTTTTACATAAACAAAAACTCCGTTTAATTTGTCCCATTAAATACTATAATTATAGAAAAGTACTTTGCGAAAAGAATCGGCAGTAGGACGGAATCGTGTTGACCACCGATTAGTTTTTTGCTAATAAATCTTGCATCCTTCGACCGACTTCTTCGACTAAGAGCTCGATGGAAAGCTTATCTGTTCCTCTTTCAGATGGCATTAACATATTTTACGAAAAGTCGTAAGAAATAAAATTTTTTTGATCAAAACTAAAATATCCTCGAAATCATTGAAAAAGAAGTACCTTATCAGACGAAAATATGCCTTATCTAATAAGAGACATTTAAATTTTTTTAATGTCATAAATGGTTGGCATTTTATTCAGAATTAATAGTTTTTTACATAAACAAAAACTCCGTTTAATTTTTTCCCATTAAATACTATAATTATAGAAAAGTACTTTGCGAAAAGAATCGGCAGCAGGACGGAATCGTGTTGACCACCGATTAGTTTTTTGCTAATAACTCTTGCATCCTTCGACCGACTTCTTCGACTAAGAGCTCGATGGAAAGCTTATCTGTTCCTCTTTCAGATGGCATTAACATATTTTAAGAAATAAAATTTTTTTGATCAAAACTAAAATATCCTCTAAATCATTGAAGAAGAAGTACCTTATCAGACGAAAATATGCCTTACCTAATAAGAGACATTTAAATTTTTTTAATTGCATAAATGGGTGGCATTTTATTCAGAATTAATAGTTTTTTACATGGACAAAAAATTCGTTTAATTTTTTCCCATTAAATACTATAATTTTAGAAAAGTACTTTGCGAAAAGAATCGGCAGTAGGACGGAAACGTGTTGACCACCGATTAGTTTTTTGCTAATAACTCTTGCATCCTTCGACCGACTTCTTCGAGTAAAAGCTCGATGGAAAGCTTATCTGTTCCTCTTTCAGATGGCATTAACATATTTTACGAAAAGTCGTAAGAAATAACATTTTTTTTATCAAAACTAAAATATCCTCGAAATCATTGAAAAAGTAGTACCTTATCAGACGAAAATATGCCTTGTCTAATAAGACACATTTAAATTTTTTTAATTTCATAAATGGGTGCCATTTTATTCAGAATTAATAGTTTTTTACATGGACAAAAAATTCGTTTAATTTTTTCCCATTAAATACTAGAATTTTAGAAAAGTACATTGCAAAAAAATCGGCAGTAGGACGGAAACGTGTTGACCACCGATTAGTTTTTTGCTAATAACTCTTGCTGCCTTCGACCGACTTCTTCGACTAAGAGCTCGATGGAAAGCTTATCTGTTCATCTTTCAGATGGCATTAACATATTTTACGAAAAGTCGTAAGAAATAACATTTTTTGATCAAAACTAAAATATCCTCAAAATCATTGAAAAAGTAGTACCTTATCAGACGAAAATATGCCTTGTCTAATAAGAGACATTTAAATTTTTTTAATTTCATAAATGGGTGGCATTTTATTCAAAATTAATAGTTTCTTTACATGGACAAAAAATTCGTTTAATTTTCTCCCATTAAATACTATAATTTTAGAAAAGTACTTTGCGAAAAGAATCGGCAGTAGGACGGAAACGTGTTGACCACCGATTAGTTTTTTGCTAATAACTCTTGTATCCGTCGACCGACTTCTTCGACTAAAAGCTCGATGGAAAGCTTATCTGTTCCTCTTTCAGATGGCATTAACATATTTTACGAAAAGTCGTAAGAAATAAAATTTTTTTGATCAAAACTAAAATCTCTTCGAAATCATTGAAAAAGAAGTACCTTATCATACGAAAATATGCCTTCTCTAATAAGAGACATTTAAATTTTTTTAATTGCATAAATGGGTAGCATTTTATTCAGAATTAATAGTTTTTTTACATGGACAAAAAATTCGTTTAATTTTTTCCCATTAAATACTACAATTATAGAAAAGCATTTTGCGAAGAGAATCGGCAGTAGGACGGAAACGTGTTGACCACCGATTAGTTTTTTGCTAATAACTCTTGTATCCGTCGACCGACTTCTTCGACTAAAAGCTCGATGGAAAGCTTATCTGTTCCTCTTTCAGATGGCATTAACATATTTTACGAAAAGTCGTAAGAAATAAAATTTTTTTGATAAAAACTAAAATATCTTCGAAATCATTGAAAAAGAAGTACCTTATCATACGAAAATATGCCTTCTCTAATAAGAGACATTTAAATTTTTTTAATTTCATAAATGGGTGGCATTTTATTCAAAATTAATAGTTTCTTTACATGGACAAAAAATTCGTTTAATTTTTTCCCATTAAATACTACAATTATAGAAAAGCATTTTGCGAAAAGAATCGGCAGTAGGACGGAAACGTGTTGACCACCGATTAGTTTTTTGCTAATAACTCTTGCATCCTTCGACCGACTTCTTCGACTAAGAGCTCGATGGAAAGCTTATCTGTTCCCCTTTCAGATGGCATTAACATATTCTACGAAAAGTCATGAGAAATAAAATTTTTATGATCAAAACTAAAATATCCTCGAAATCATTGAAGAAGAAGTACTTTATCAGACGAAAATATGCCTTATCTAATTAGAGACATTTAAATTTTTTTAATTGCATAAATGGGTGGCATTTTATTCAGAATTAATAGTTTTTTACATAAAAAAAACTCCGTTTAATTTTTTCCCATTAAACACTATAATTATTGAAAAGTATTTTGCGAAAAGAATCGGCAGTAGGACGGAATCGTGTTGACCACCGATTAGTTTTTTGCTAATAAATCTTGCATCCTTCGACCGACTTCTTCGACTAAGAGCTCGATGGAAAGCTTATCTGTTCCTCTTTCAGATGGCATTAACATATTTTACGAAAAGTCATGAGAAATAAAATTTTTTTGAAAAAAACTAAAATATCCTCGAAATCATTGAAAAAGAAGTACCTTGTCAGACGAAAATATGCCTTATCTATTAAGAGACATTTAAATTTTTTTTAATTGCATAAATGGGTGGCATTTTATTCAGAATTAATAGTTTTTTACATAAACAAAAACTCCGTTTAATTTTTTCCCATTAAATACTATAATTATAGAAAAGCATTTTGCGAAAAGAATCGGCAGTAGGACGGAATCGTGATGACCACCGATTAGTTTTTTGCTAATAAATCTTGCATCCTTCGACCGACTTCTTCGACTAAGAGCTCGATGGAAAGCTTATCTGTTCCTCTTTCAGATGGCATTAACATATTTTACGAAAAGTCGTAAGAAATAAAATTTTTTTGATCAAAACTAAAATATCCTCGAAATCATTGAAAAAGAAGTACCTTATCAAATGAAAATATGCCTTATCTAATAAGAGACATTTAAATTTTTTTAATTTCATAAATGGTTGGCATTTTATTCAGAATTAATAGTTTTTTACATAAGCAAAAACTCCGTTTAATTTTTTCCCATTAAATACTATAATTATAGAAAAGTACTTTGCGAAAAGAATCGGCAGTAGGACCGAATCGTGTTGACCACCGATTAGTTTTTTGCTAATAACTCTTGCATCCTTCGACCGACTTCTTCGACTAAGAGCTCGATGGAAAGCTTATCTGTTCCTCTTTCAGATGGCATTAACATATTTTACGAAAAGTCGTAAGAAATAAAATTTTTTTGATCAAAACTAAAATATCCTCAAAATCATTGAAAAAGAAGTACCTTGTCAGACGAAAATATGCCTTATCTATTAAGAGACATTTAAATTTTTTTTAATTGCATAAATGGGTGGCATTTTATTCAGAATTAATAGTTTTTTACATAAACAAAAACTCCGTTTAATTTTTTCCCATTAAATACTATAATTATAGAAAAGTACTTTGCGAAAAGAATCGGCAGTAGGACGGAATCGTGATGACCACCGATTAGTTTTTTGCTAATAAATCTTGCATCCTTCGACCGACTTCTTCGACTAAGAGCTCGATGGAAAGCTTATCTGTTCCTCTTTCAGATGGCATTAACATATTTTATGAAAAGTCGTAAGAAATAAAATTTTTTTGATCAAAACTAAAATATCCTCGAAATCATTGAAAAAGAAGTACCTTATCAAATGAAAATATGCCTTATCTAATAAGAGACATTTAAATATTTTTAATTTCATAAATGGTTGGCATTTTATTCAGAATTAATAGTTTTTTACATAAGCAAAAACTCCGTTTAATTTTTTCCCATTAAATACTATAATTATAGAAAAGTACTTTGCGAAAAGAATCGGCAGTAGGACGGAATCGTGTTGACCACCGATTAGTTTTTTGCTAATAACTCTTGCATCCTTCGACCGACTTCTTCGACTAAGAGCTCGATGGAAAGCTTATCTGTTCCTCTTTCAGATGGCATTAACATATTTTACGAAAAGTTGTAAGAAATAAAATTTTTTTGATCAAAACTAAAATATCCTCGAAATCATTGAAGAAGAAGTACCTTATCAGACGAAAATATGCCTTACCTAATAAGAGACATTTAAATTTTTTTAATTGCATAAATGGGTGGCATTTTATTCAGAATTAATAATTTTTTACATGGACAAAAAATTCGTTTAATTTTTTCCCATTAAATATTAGAATTTTAGAAAAGTACTTTGCGAAAAGAATCGGCAGTAGGACGGAAACGTGTTGACCACCGATTAGTTTTTTGCTAATAACTCTTGCATCCTTCGACCGACTTCTTCGAGTAAAAGCTCGATGGAAAACTTATCTGTTCCTCTTTCAGATGGCATTAACATATTTTACGAAAAATCGTAAGAAATAACATTTTTTGATCAAAACTAAAATATCCTCAAAATCATTGAAAAAGTAGTACCTTATCAGACGAAAATATGCCTTGTCTAATAAGAGACATTTAAATTTTTTCAATTGCATAAATGTTATATCTGTTCCTCTTTCAGATGGCATTAACATATTTTACGATAAGTCATGAGAAATAACATTTTTTTGATCAAAACTAAAATATCCTCGAAATCATTGAAGAAGAAATACCTTATCAGACGAAAATATGCCTTATCTAATAAAAGACATTTAAATTTTTTAATTTCATAAATGGGTGGCATTTTATTCAGAATTAATAGTTTTTTACATAAACAAAAACTCCGTTTAATTTTTTCCCATTAAATACTAGAATTTTAGAAAAGTACTTTGCGAAAAGAATCGGCAGTAGGACGGAAACGTGTTGACCACCGATTAGTTTTTTGCTAATAACTCTTGCATCCTTCGACCGACTTCTTCGAGTAAAAGCTCGATGGAAAGCTTATCTGTTCCTCTTTCAGATGGCATTAACATATTTTACGAAAAGTCGTAAGAAATAACATTTTTTTTATCAAAACTAAAATATCCTCGAAATCATTGAAAAAGTAGTACCTTATCAGACGAAAATATGCCTTGTCTAATAAGACACATTTAAATTTTTTTAATTTCATAAATGGGTGCCATTTTATTCAGAATTAATAGTTTTTTACATGGACAAAAAATTCGTTTAATTTTTTCCCATTAAATACTAGAATTTTAGAAAAGTACATTGCAAAAAAATCGGCAGTAGGACGGAAACGTGTTGACCACCGATTAGTTTTTTGCTAATAACTCTTGCTGCCTTCGACCGACTTCTTCGACTAAGAGCTCGATGGAAAGCTTATCTGTTCATCTTTCAGATGGCATTAACATATTTTACGAAAAGTCGTAAGAAATAACATTTTTTGATCAAAACTAAAATATCCTCAAAATCATTGAAAAAGTAGTACCTTATCAGACGAAAATATGCCTTGTCTAATAAGAGACATTTAAATTTTTTTAATTTCATAAATGGGTGGCATTTTATTCAAAATTAATAGTTTCTTTACATGGACAAAAAATTCGTTTAATTTTTTCCCATTAAATACTATAATTTTAGAAAAGTACTTTGCGAAAAGAATCGGCAGTAGGACGGAAACGTGTTGACCACCGATTAGTTTTTTGCTAATAACTCTTGTATCCGTCGACCGACTTCTTCGACTAAAAGCTTGATGGAAAGCTTATCTGTTCCTCTTTCAGATGGCATTAACATATTTTACGAAAAGTCGTAAGAAATAAAATTTTTTTGATCAAAACTAAAATCTCTTCGAAATCATTGAAAAAGAAGTACCTTATCATACGAAAATATGCCTTCTCTAATAAGAGACATTTAAATTTTTTTAATTGCATAAATGGGTAGCATTTTATTCAGAATTAATAGTTTTTTTACATGGACAAAAAATTCGTTTAATTTTTTCCCATTAAATACTACAATTATAGAAAAGCATTTTGCGAAGAGAATCGGCAGTAGGACGGAAACGTGTTGACCACCGATTAGTTTTTTGCTAATAACTCTTGTATCCGTCGACCGACTTCTTCGACTAAAAGCTCGATGGAAAGCTTATCTGTTCCTCTTTCAGATGGCATTAACATATTTTACGAAAAGTCGTAAGAAATAAAATTTTTTTGATAAAAACTAAAATATCTTCGAAATCATTGAAAAAGAAGTACCTTATCATACGAAAATATGCCTTCTCTAATAAGAGACATTTAAATTTTTTTAATTGCATAAATGGGTGGCATTTTATTCAAAATTAATAGTTTCTTTACATGGACAAAAAATTCGTTTAATTTTTTCCCATTAAATACTACAATTGTAGAAAAGCATTTTGCGAAAAGAATCGGCAGTAGGACGGAAACGTGTTGACCACCGATTAGTTTTTTGCTAATAACTCTTGCATCCTTCGACCGACTTCTTCGACTAAGAGCTCGATGGAAAGCTTATCTGTTCCCCTTTCAGATGGCATTAACATATTCTACGAAAAGTCATGAGAAATAAAATTTTTATGATCAAAACTAAAATATCCTCGAAATCATTGAAGAAGAAGTACTTTATCAGACGAAAATATGCCTTATCTAATTAGAGACATTTAAATTTTTTTAATTGCATAAATGGGTGGCATTTTATTCAGAATTAATAGTTTTTTACATAAAAAAAACTCCGTTTAATTTTTTCCCATTAAACACTATAATTATTGAAAAGTATTTTGCGAAAAGAATCGGCAGTAGGACGGAATCGTGTTGACCACCGATTAGTTTTTTGCTAATAAATCTTGCATCCTTCGACCGACTTCTTCGACTAAGAGCTCGATGGAAAGCTTATCTGTTCCTCTTTCAGATGGCATTAACATATTTTACGAAAAGTCATGAGAAATAAAATTTTTTTGAAAAAAACTAAAATATCCTCGAAATCATTGAAAAAGAAGTACCTTGTCAGACGAAAATATGCCTTATCTATTAAGAGACATTTAAATTTTTTTTAATTGCATAAATGGGTGGCATTTTATTCAGAATTAATAGTTTTTTACATAAACAAAAACTCCGTTTAATTTTTTCCCATTAAATACTATAATTATAGAAAAGTACTTTGCGAAAAGAATCGGCAGTAGGACGGAATCGTGATGACCACCGATTAGTTTTTTGCTAATAAATCTTGCATCCTTCGACCGACTTCTTCGACTAAGAGCTCGATGGAAAGCTTATCTGTTCCTCTTTCAGATGGCATTAACATATTTTACGAAAAGTCGTAAGAAATAAAATTTTTTTGATCAAAACTAAAATATCCTCGAAATCATTGAAAAAGAAGTACCTTATCAAATGAAAATATGCCTTATCTAATAAGAGACATTTAAATTTTTTTAATTTCATAAATGGTTGGCATTTTATTCAGAATTAATAGTTTTTTACATAAGCAAAAACTCCGTTTAATTTTTTCCCATTAAATACTATAATTATAGAAAAGTACTTTGCGAAAAGAATCGGCAGTAGGACCGAATCGTGTTGACCACCGATTAGTTTTTTGCTAATAACTCTTGCATCCTTCGACCGACTTCTTCGACTAAGAGCTCGATGGAAAGCTTATCTGTTCCTCTTTCAGATGGCATTAACATATTTTACGAAAAGTCGTAAGAAATAAAATTTTTTTGATCAAAACTAAAATATCCTCAAAATCATTGAAAAAGAAGTACCTTGTCAGACGAAAATATGCCTTATCTATTAAGAGACATTTAAATTTTTTTTAATTGCATAAATGGGTGGCATTTTATTCAGAATTAATAGTTTTTTACATAAACAAAAACTCCGTTTAATTTTTTCCCATTAAATACTATAATTATAGAAAAGTACTTTGCGAAAAGAATCGGCAGTAGGACGGAATCGTGATGACCACCGATTAGTTTTTTGCTAATAAATCTTGCATCCTTCGACCGACTTCTTCGACTAAGAGCTCGATGGAAAGCTTATCTGTTCCTCTTTCAGATGGCATTAACATATTTTATGAAAAGTCGTAAGAAATAAAATTTTTTTGATCAAAACTAAAATATCCTCGAAATCATTGAAAAAGAAGTACCTTATCAAATGAAAATATGCCTTATCTAATAAGAGACATTTAAATTTTTTTAATTTCATAAATGGTTGGCATTTTATTCAGAATTAATAGTTTTTTACATAAGCAAAAACTCCGTTTAATTTTTTCCCATTAAATACTATAATTATAGAAAAGTACTTTGCGAAAAGAATCGGCAGTAGGACGGAATCGTGTTGACCACCGATTAGTTTTTTGCTAATAACTCTTGCATCCTTCGACCGACTTCTTCGACTAAGAGCTCGATGGAAAGCTTATCTGTTCCTCTTTCAGATGGCATTAACATATTTTACGAAAAGTTGTAAGAAATAAAATTTTTTTGATCAAAACTAAAATATCCTCGAAATCATTGAAGAAGAAGTACCTTATCAGACGAAAATATGCCTTACCTAATAAGAGACATTTAAATTTTTTTAATTGCATAAATGGGTGGCATTTTATTCAGAATTAATAATTTTTTACATGGACAAAAAATTCGTTTAATTTTTTCCCATTAAATATTAGAATTTTAGAAAAGTACTTTGCGAAAAGAATCGGCAGTAGGACGGAAACGTGTTGACCACCGATTAGTTTTTTGCTAATAACTCTTGCATCCTTCGACCGACTTCTTCGAGTAAAAGCTCGATGGAAAACTTATCTGTTCCTCTTTCAGATGGCATTAACATATTTTACGAAAAATCGTAAGAAATAACATTTTTTGATCAAAACTAAAATATCCTCAAAATCATTGAAAAAGTAGTACCTTATCAGACGAAAATATGCCTTGTCTAATAAGAGACATTTAAATTTTTTCAATTGCATAAATGTTATATCTGTTCCTCTTTCAGATGGCATTAACATATTTTACGATAAGTCATGAGAAATAACATTTTTTTGATCAAAACTAAAATATCCTCGAAATCATTGAAGAAGAAATACCTTATCAGACGAAAATATGCCTTATCTAATAAAAGACATTTAAATTTTTTAATTTCATAAATGGGTGGCATTTTATTCAGAATTAATAGTTTTTTACATAAACAAAAACTCCGTTTAATTTTTTCCCATTAAATACTAGAATTTTAGAAAAGTACTTTGCGAAAAGAATCGGCAGTAGGACGGAAACGTGTTGACCACCGATTAGTTTTTTGCTAATAACTCTTGCATCCTTCGACCGACTTCTTCGAGTAAAAGCTCGATGGAAAGCTTATCTGTTCCTCTTTCAGATGGCATTAACATATTTTACGAAAAGAAGTAAGAAATAACATTTTTTTGATCAAAACTAAAACATCCTCGAAATCATTGAAAAAGTAGTACCTTATCACACGAAAATATGCCTTACCTAATAAGAGACATTTAAATTATTTTAATTTTTTTAAGCTCGATGGAAAGCTTATCTGTCCCTCTTTCAGATGGCATTTACATATTTTACGAAAAGTCGTAAGAAATAAAATTTTTTTTATCAAAACTAAAATATCCTCAAAATCATTGAAAAAGTAGTACCTTATCAGACGAAAATATGCCTTGTCTAATAAGAGACATTTAAATTTTTTTAATTGCATAAATGTTATATCTGTTCCTCTTTCAGATGGCATTAACATAGTTTACGAAAAGTCGTAAGAAATAAAATTTTTTTGATCAAAACTAAAATGTCCTCGAAATCATTGAAGAAGAAGTACCTTATCACACGAAAATATGCCTTACCTAATAAGAGACATTTAAATTATTTTAATTGCATAAATGGGTTGCATTTTATTCAGAATTAATAGTTTTTTTTCATGGACAAAAAATTTGTTTAATTTTTTCACATTAAATACCAGAATTTTAGAAAAGTACTTTGCGAGAAGAATCGGCGGTAGGACGGAAACGTGTTGACCACCGATTAGTTTATTGCTAATAACTCTTGCATCCTTCGACCGACTTCTTCGACTAAGAGCTCGATGGAAAGCTTATCTGTTCCTCTTTCAGATGGCATTAACATATTTTATGAAAAGTCGTAAGAAATAAAATTTTTTGATCAAAACTAAAATATCCTCGAAATCATTGAAAAAGTAGTACCTTGTCAGACGAAAATATGCCTTGTCTAATAAGAGACATTTAAATTTTTTTAATTTCATAAATGGGTGGCATTTTATTCAGAATTAATAGTGTTTTACATAAACAAAAACTCCGTTTAATAATTTCCCATTTAATACTATAATTATAGAAAAGTACTTTGCGAAAAGAATCGGCAGTAGGACGGAATCGTGTTGACCACCGATTGGTTTTTTACTAATAACTCTTGCATCCTTCGACCGACTTCTTCGACTAAGAGCTCGATGGAAAGCTTATCTGTTCTTCTTTCAGATGGCATTAACATATTTTACGAAAAGTCATGAGAAATAAAATTTTTTTGAAAAAAACTAAAATATCCTCGAAATCATTGAAGAAGAAGTACCTTGTCAGACGAAGATATGCCTTATCTAATAAGAGACATTTAAATTTTTTAATTGCATAAGTGGGTGGCATTTTATTCAGAATTAATAGGTTTTAACATGGACCAAAAATTCGTTTAATTTTTTCCCATTAAATACGAGAATTATAGAAAAGTACTTTGCGAAAAGAATCGGCAGTAGGACGGAATCGTGTTGACAACCGACTAGTTTATTGCTAATAACTCTTGCATCCTTCGACCGACTTCTTCGACTAAGAGCTCGATGGAAAGCTTATCTGTTCCTCTTTCAGATGGCATTAACATATTTTACGAAAAGAAGTAAGAAATAACATTTTTTTGATCAAAACTAAAACATCCTCGAAATCATTGAAAAAGTAGTACCTTATCACACGAAAATATGCCTTACCTAATAAGAGACATTTAAATTATTTTAATTTTTTTAAGCTCGATGGAAAGCTTATCTGTCCCTCTTTCAGATGGCATTTACATATTTTACGAAAAGTCGTAAGAAATAAAATTTTTTTTATCAAAACTAAAATATCCTCAAAATCATTGAAAAAGTAGTACCTTATCACACGAAAATATGCCTTACCTAATAAGAGACATTTAAATTATTTTAATTGCATAAATGGGTTGCATTTTATTCAGAATTAATAGTTTTTTTTCATGGACAAAAAATTTGTTTAATTTTTTCACATTAAATACCAGAATTTTAGAAAAGTACTTTGCGAGAAGAATCGGCGGTAGGACGGAAACGTGTTGACCACCGATTAGTTTTTTGCTAATAAGGTAAACGTCCCAGTCATGGATCAGCTTAGGAAAAATTTAATTTAAATTCGACACTTTAACCTGAAAAAACATACATTCACCATGTTTGTTTTTTTATTTGGACATTTGGTCTTTTAAGAACAAGATACACATTCCACTATATTAATTATTATCCGTTTAATAAACAAATTTCGATTATTAATAATTCATTACTCTTTGTCCTAGTGATGGATCACTTGTCCCAGTAATGAATCGTCTTGTCCTAGTAATGGATCAGGTTGACAAAGTAACGTTATTATTGCTTGATTATCAATTTAAGTTGATATTTAATGATTCAATATTAAAAAGTGCGGTATGAAAATGATAGTCACTGAAAAACTTTATGAAAAAAAAATTATCGAAGTGTTTTTTCTTCTATTAATTTAAATTAAACTCCGAAGTGAAACAAATTATAACAAAATGACACCATGACTCAGAGTGACACATATGTGTCAAAAACATCCCGTTTGTGAAAGAATAGGAAACTTGTTATTGTTCGATGTACTGATTCATAACTGGGACATGATCCATTACTGGGACGTTTACCTTAACTCTTGCATCCTTCGACCGACTTCTTCGACTAAAAGCTCGATGGAATGCTTATCTGTTCCTCTTTCAGATGGCGTTAACATATTTTACGAAAAGTCGTAATAAATAAAATATCCTCGAAATCATAGAAAAAGAAGTACCTTATCAGACGAAAATATGCCATATTTAATAAGAGACATTTAAATTTTTTTAATTCCATAAATGGGTGGCATTTTATCCAGAATTAATAGTTTTTAACATGGAAAAAAAATTCGTTTAATTTTTTCCCATTAAATACTATAATTATAGAAAAGTACTTTGCGAAAAGAATCGGCAGTAGGATGGAATCGTGTTGACCACCGATTGGTTTTTTGCTAACAACTCTTGCATCCTTCGACCGACTTTTTCGAATAAGAGCTCGATGGAAAGCTTATCTGTTCCTCTTTCAGATGGCATTAACATATTTTACGAAAAGTCGTAAGAAATAAAATTTTTTTGATCAAAACTAAAATATCCTCGAAATCATTGAAAAAGAAGTACCTTATCAGATGAAAATATGCCTTATTTAATAAGAGACATTTAAATTTTTTTAATTTCATAATTGGGTGGCATTTTATTCAGAATTAATATTTTTTAACATGGACAAAAAATTCGTTTAATTTTTTCCCATTAAATACTAGAATTATAGAAAAGTACTTTGCGAAAAGAATCGGCAGTAGGACGGAATCGTGTTGACCACCGATTAGTTTTTTGCTAATAACTCTTGCATCCTTCGACCGACTTCTTCGACTAAAAGCTCGATGGAAAGCTTATCTGTTCCTCTTTCAGATGGCATTAACATATATTACGAAAAGTCGTAAGAAATAACATTTTTTTGATCAAAACTAAAATATCCTCGAAATCATTGAAAAAGTAGTACCTTATCAGACGAAAATATGCCTTGTCTAATAAGAGACATTTAAATTTTTTTAATTGCATAAATGTTAATTCTGTTCCTCTTTCAGATGGCATTAACATATTTTACGAAAAGTCATGAGAAATAACATTTTTTTGATCAAAACTAAAATATCCTCGAAATCATTGAAGAAGAAATACCTTATCAGACGAAAATATGCCTTATCTAATAAAAGACATTTAAATTTTTTTAATTTCATAAATGGGTGGCATTTTATTCAGAATTAATAGTTTTTTACATAAACAAAAACTCCGTTTAATTTTTTCCCATTAAATACTAGAATTTTAGAAAATTACTTTGCGAAAAGAATCGGCAGTAGGACGGAAACGTGTTGACCACCGATTAGTTTTTTGCTAATAACTCTTGCATCCTTCGACCGACTTCTTCGACTAAGAGCTCGATGGAAAGCTTACCTAATCCTCTTTCAGATGGCATTAACATATTTTACGAAAAGTCGTAAGAAATAAAATTTTTTTTATCAAAACTAAAATATCCTCGAAATCATTGAAAAAGAAGTCCCTTATCATACGAAAATATGCCTTATCTAATAAGAGACATTTAAATTTTTTTAATTGCGTAAATGGGTGGCATTTCATTCAGAATTAATAGTTATTTTACATGGACAAAAAATTCGTTTAATTTTTTCCCATTAAATACTATAATTATAGAAAAGTACTTTGCGAAAAGAATCGGCAGTATGACGGAATCGTGTTGACCACCGATTAGTTTTTTGCTAATAAGGTAAACGTCCCAGTCATGGATCAGCTTAGGAAAAATTTAATTTCAATTCGACACTTTAACCTGAAAAAACATACATTCACCATGTTTGTTTTTTTATTTGGACATTTGGTCTTTTAAGAACAAGATACACATTCCACTATATTAATTATTATCCGTTTATTAAACAAATTTCGATTATTAATAATTCATTACTCTTTGTCCTAGTGATGGATCACATGTCCCAGTCATGAATCGTCTTGTCCTAGTAATGGATCAGGTTGACAAAGTAACGGTATTATTGCTTGATTATCAATTTAAGTTTATATTTAATGATTCAATATTAAAAAGTGCGGTATGAAAATGATAGTCACTGAAAAACTTTATGAAAAAAAAATTATCGAAGTGTTTTTTCTTCTATTAATTTAAATTAAACTCCGAAGTGAAACAAATTATAACAAAATGACACCATGACTCAGAGTGACACATATGTGTCAAAAAGATCCCGTTTGTGAAAGAATATGAAACTTGTTATTGTTCGATGTACTGATTCATAACTGGGACATGATCCATTACTGGGACGTTTACCTTAACTCATGCATCCTTCGACCGACTTCTTCGACTAAAAGCTCGATGGAATGCTTATCTGTTCCTCTTTCAGATGGCGTTAACATATTTTACGAAAAGTCGTAATAAATAAAAAATCCTCGAAATCATAGAAAAAGAAGTACCTTATCAGACGAAAATATGCCATATTTAATAAGAGACATTTAAATTTTTTTAATTCCATAAATGGGTGGCATTTTATCCAGAATTAATAGTTTTTAACGTGGACAAAAAATTCGTTTAATTTTTTCCCATTAAATACTATAATTATAGAAAAGTACTTTGCGAAAAGAATCGGCATTAGGATGGAATCGTGTTGACCACCGATTAGTTTTTTGCTAATTACTCTTGCATCCTTCGACCGATTTCTTCGACTAAAAGCTCGATGGAAAGCTTATCTGTTCCTCTTTCAGATGGCATTAACATATTTTACGAAAAGTCGTAAGAAATAACATTTTTTTGATCAAAACTAAAATATCCTCGAAATCATTGAAAAGTAGTACCTTATCAGACGAAAATATTCCTTGTCTAATAAGAGACATTTAAATTTTTTTAATTTCATAAATGGGTGGCATGTTATTCAGAATTAATAGTGTTTTAGATAAACAAAAACTTCGTTTAATTTTTTCCCATTAAATACTATAATTATAGAAAAGTACTTTGCGAAAAGAATCGGCAGTAGGACGGAATCGTGTTGACCACCGAATGGTTTTTTGCTAATAACTCTTGCATCCTTCGACCGACTTCTTCGACTAAGAGCTCGATGGAAAGCTCATCTGTTCCTCTTTCAGATGGCATTAACATAATTTACGAAAAGTCGTAAGAAATAACATTTTTTTGATCAAAACTAAAATATCCTTGAAACCATTGAAGAAGAAGTACCTTATCAGACGAAAATATGCCTTATCTAATAAGAGACATTTAAATTTTTTTAATTGCATAAGTGGTTGGCATTTTATTCAGAATTAATAGTTTTTAACATGGACAAAAAATTCGTTTAATTTTTTCCTATTAAATACTAGAATTATAGAAAAGCATTTTGCGAAAAGAATCGGCAGTAGGATGGAAACTTGTTGACCACCGATTAGTTTTTTGCTAATAACTCTTGCATCCTTCGACCGACTTCTTCGACTAAAAGCTCGATGGAAAGCCTATCTGTTCCTCTTTCAGTTTGCATTAACATTTTTTACGAAAAGTCGTAAGAAATAAAATTTTTTTGATCAAAACTAAAATATCCTCGAAATCATTGAAAACGAAGTACCTTATCAGACGAAAATATGCCTTATCTAATAAGAGACATTTAAATTTTTTTAATTTCATAAATGGGTGGCATTTTATTCAGAATTAATAGTTTTTTACATGGACACAATTCTTCGTTTAATTTTTTCCCATTAAATACTACAATTATAGAAAAGCATTTTGCGAAAAGAATCGGCAGTAGGACGGAAACGTGTTGACCACCGATTAGTTTTTTGCTAATAACTCTTGTATCCGTCGTCCGACTTCTTCAACTAAAAGCTCGATGGAAAGCTTATCTGTTCCTCTTTCAGATGGCATTAACATATTTTATGAAAAGTCGTAAGAAATAAAATTTTTTTGATAAAAACTAAAATATCTTCAAAATCATTGAAAAAGAAGTACCTTATCATACGAAAATATGCCTTCTCTAATAAGAGACATTTAAATTTTTTTAATTGCATAAATGGGTGGCATTTTATTCAAAATTAATAGTTTCTTTACATGGACAAAAAATTCGTTTAATTTTTTCCCATTAAATACTACAATTATAGAAAAGCATTTTGCGAAAAGAATCGGCAGTAGGACGGAAACGTGTTGACCACCGATTAGTTTTTTGCTAATAACTCTTGTATCCGTCGTCCGACTTCTTCGACTAAAAGCTCGATGGAAAGCTTATCTGTTCCTCTTTCAGATGGCATTAACATATTTTATGAAAAGTCGTAAGAAATAAAATTTTTTTGATAAAAACTAAAATATCTTCAAAATCATTGAAAAAGAAGTACCTTATCATACGAAAATATGCCTTCTCTAATAAGAGACATTTAAATTTTTTTAATTGCATAAATGGGTGGCATTTTATTCAGAATTAATAGTTTTTTACATAAAAAAAACTCCGTTTAATTTTTTCCCATTATATACTATAATTATAGAAAAGTACTTTGCGAAAAGAATCGGCAGTAGGACGGAATCGTGTTGACCACCGATTAGTTTTTTGCTAATAACTCTTGCATCCTTCGACCGACTTCTTCGACTAAGAGCTCGATGGAAAGCTTATCTGTTCCTCTTTCAGATGGCATTAACATATTTTACGAAAAGTCATGAGAAATAAAATTTTTTGGAAAAAAAACTAAAATATCCTCGAAATCATTGAAGAAGAAGTACCTTGTCAGACGAAAATATGCCTTATCTATTAAGAGACATTTAATTTTTTTTTAATTGCATAAATGGGTGGCATTTTATTCAGAATTAATAGTTTTTTACATAAACAAAAACTCCGTTTAATTTTTTCCCATTAAATACTATAATTATAGAAAAGTACTTTGCGAAAAGAATCGGCAGTAGGACGGAATCGTGTTGACCACCGATTAGTTTTTTGCTAATAACTCTTGCATCCTTCGACCGACTTCTTCGACTCAAAGCTCGATGGAAAGCTTATCTGTTCCTCTTTCAGATGGCAGTAACATATTTTACGAAAAGTCGTAAGAAATAAAATTTTTTTGATCAAAACTAAAATATCCTCGAAATCATTGAAGAAGAAGTACCTTGTCAGACGAAAATATGCCTTATCTATTAAGAGACATTTAATTTTTTTTTAATTGCATAAATGGGTGGCATTTTATTCAGAATTAATAGTTTTTTACATAAACAAAAACTCCGTTTAATTTGTCCCATTAAATACTATAATTATAGAAAAGTACTTTGCGAAAAGAATCGGCAGTAGGACGGAATCGTGTTGACCACCGATTAGTTTTTTGCTAATAAATCTTGCATCCTTCGACCGACTTCTTCGACTAAGAGCTCGATGGAAAGCTTATCTGTTCCTCTTTCAGATGGCATTAACATATTTTACGAAAAGTCGTAAGAAATAAAATTTTTTTGATCAAAACTAAAATATCCTCGAAATCATTGAAAAAGAAGTACCTTATCAGACGAAAATATGCCTTATCTAATAAGAGACATTTAAATTTTTTTAATGTCATAAATGGTTGGCATTTTATTCAGAATTAATAGTTTTTTACATAAACAAAAACTCCGTTTAATTTTTTCCCATTAAATACTATAATTATAGAAAAGTACTTTGCGAAAAGAATCGGCAGCAGGACGGAATCGTGTTGACCACCGATTAGTTTTTTGCTAATAACTCTTGCATCCTTCGACCGACTTCTTCGACTAAGAGCTCGATGGAAAGCTTATCTGTTCCTCTTTCAGATGGCATTAACATATTTTAAGAAATAAAATTTTTTTGATCAAAACTAAAATATCCTCTAAATCATTGAAGAAGAAGTACCTTATCAGACGAAAATATGCCTTACCTAATAAGAGACATTTAAATTTTTTTAATTGCATAAATGGGTGGCATTTTATTCAGAATTAATAGTTTTTTACATGGACAAAAAATTCGTTTAATTTTTTCCCATTAAATACTATAATTTTAGAAAAGTACTTTGCGAAAAGAATCGGCAGTAGGACGGAAACGTGTTGACCACCGATTAGTTTTTTGCTAATAACTCTTGCATCCTTCGACCGACTTCTTCGAGTAAAAGCTCGATGGAAAGCTTATCTGTTCCTCTTTCAGATGGCATTAACATATTTTACGAAAAGTCGTAAGAAATAACATTTTTTTTATCAAAACTAAAATATCCTCGAAATCATTGAAAAAGTAGTACCTTATCAGACGAAAATATGCCTTGTCTAATAAGACACATTTAAATTTTTTTAATTTCATAAATGGGTGCCATTTTATTCAGAATTAATAGTTTTTTACATGGACAAAAAATTCGTTTAATTTTTTCCCATTAAATACTAGAATTTTAGAAAAGTACATTGCAAAAAAATCGGCAGTAGGACGGAAACGTGTTGACCACCGATTAGTTTTTTGCTAATAACTCTTGCTGCCTTCGACCGACTTCTTCGACTAAGAGCTCGATGGAAAGCTTATCTGTTCATCTTTCAGATGGCATTAACATATTTTACGAAAAGTCGTAAGAAATAACATTTTTTGATCAAAACTAAAATATCCTCAAAATCATTGAAAAAGTAGTACCTTATCAGACGAAAATATGCCTTGTCTAATAAGAGACATTTAAATTTTTTTAATTTCATAAATGGGTGGCATTTTATTCAAAATTAATAGTTTCTTTACATGGACAAAAAATTCGTTTAATTTTCTCCCATTAAATACTATAATTTTAGAAAAGTACTTTGCGAAAAGAATCGGCAGTAGGACGGAAACGTGTTGACCACCGATTAGTTTTTTGCTAATAACTCTTGTATCCGTCGACCGACTTCTTCGACTAAAAGCTCGATGGAAAGCTTATCTGTTCCTCTTTCAGATGGCATTAACATATTTTACGAAAAGTCGTAAGAAATAAAATTTTTTTGATCAAAACTAAAATCTCTTCGAAATCATTGAAAAAGAAGTACCTTATCATACGAAAATATGCCTTCTCTAATAAGAGACATTTAAATTTTTTTAATTGCATAAATGGGTAGCATTTTATTCAGAATTAATAGTTTTTTTACATGGACAAAAAATTCGTTTAATTTTTTCCCATTAAATACTACAATTATAGAAAAGCATTTTGCGAAGAGAATCGGCAGTAGGACGGAAACGTGTTGACCACCGATTAGTTTTTTGCTAATAACTCTTGTATCCGTCGACCGACTTCTTCGACTAAAAGCTCGATGGAAAGCTTATCTGTTCCTCTTTCAGATGGCATTAACATATTTTACGAAAAGTCGTAAGAAATAAAATTTTTTTGATAAAAACTAAAATATCTTCGAAATCATTGAAAAAGAAGTACCTTATCATACGAAAATATGCCTTCTCTAATAAGAGACATTTAAATTTTTTTAATTGCATAAATGGGTGGCATTTTATTCAAAATTAATAGTTTCTTTACATGGACAAAAAATTCGTTTAATTTTTTCCCATTAAATACTACAATTATAGAAAAGCATTTTGCGAAAAGAATCGGCAGTAGGACGGAAACGTGTTGACCACCGATTAGTTTTTTGCTAATAACTCTTGCATCCTTCGACCGACTTCTTCGACTAAGAGCTCGATGGAAAGCTTATCTGTTCCTCTTTCAGATGGCATTAACATATTCTACGAAAAGTCATGAGAAATAAAATTTTTATGATCAAAACTAAAATATCCTCGAAATCATTGAAGAAGAAGTACTTTATCAGACGAAAATATGCCTTATCTAATTAGAGACATTTAAATTTTTTTAATTGCATAAATGGGTGGCATTTTATTCAGAATTAATAGTTTTTTACATAAAAAAAACTCCGTTTAATTTTTTCCCATTAAACACTATAATTATTGAAAAGTATTTTGCGAAAAGAATCGGCAGTAGGACGGAATCGTGTTGACCACCGATTAGTTTTTTGCTAATAAATCTTGCATCCTTCGACCGACTTCTTCGACTAAGAGCTCGATGGAAAGCTTATCTGTTCCTCTTTCAGATGGCATTAACATATTTTACGAAAAGTCATGAGAAATAAAATTTTTTTGAAAAAAACTAAAATATCCTCGAAATCATTGAAAAAGAAGTACCTTGTCAGACGAAAATATGCCTTATCTATTAAGAGACATTTAAATTTTTTTTAATTGCATAAATGGGTGGCATTTTATTCAGAATTAATAGTTTTTTACATAAACAAAAACTCCGTTTAATTTTTTCCCATTAAATACTATAATTATAGAAAAGTACTTTGCGAAAAGAATCGGCAGTAGGACGGAATCGTGATGACCACCGATTAGTTTTTTGCTAATAAATCTTGCATCCTTCGACCGACTTCTTCGACTAAGAGCTCGATGGAAAGCTTATCTGTTCCTCTTTCAGATGGCATTAACATATTTTACGAAAAGTCGTAAGAAATAAAATTTTTTTGATCAAAACTAAAATATCCTCGAAATCATTGAAAAAGAAGTACCTTATCAAATGAAAATATGCCTTATCTAATAAGAGACATTTAAATTTTTTTAATTTCATAAATGGTTGGCATTTTATTCAGAATTAATAGTTTTTTACATAAGCAAAAACTCCGTTTAATTTTTTCCCATTAAATACTATAATTATAGAAAAGTACTTTGCGAAAAGAATCGGCAGTAGGACCGAATCGTGTTGACCACCGATTAGTTTTTTGCTAATAACTCTTGCATCCTTCGACCGACTTCTTCGACTAAGAGCTCGATGGAAAGCTTATCTGTTCCTCTTTCAGATGGCATTAACATATTTTACGAAAAGTCGTAAGAAATAAAATTTTTTTGATCAAAACTAAAATATCCTCAAAATCATTGAAAAAGAAGTACCTTGTCAGACGAAAATATGCCTTATCTATTAAGAGACATTTAAATTTTTTTTAATTGCATAAATGGGTGGCATTTTATTCAGAATTAATAGTTTTTTACATAAACAAAAACTCCGTTTAATTTTTTCCCATTAAATACTATAATTATAGAAAAGTACTTTGCGAAAAGAATCGGCAGTAGGACGGAATCGTGATGACCACCGATTAGTTTTTTGCTAATAAATCTTGCATCCTTCGACCGACTTCTTCGACTAAGAGCTCGATGGAAAGCTTATCTGTTCCTCTTTCAGATGGCATTAACATATTTTATGAAAAGTCGTAAGAAATAAAATTTTTTTGATCAAAACTAAAATATCCTCGAAATCATTGAAAAAGAAGTACCTTATCAAATGAAAATATGCCTTATCTAATAAGAGACATTTAAATATTTTTAATTTCATAAATGGTTGGCATTTTATTCAGAATTAATAGTTTTTTACATAAGCAAAAACTCCGTTTAATTTTTTCCCATTAAATACTATAATTATAGAAAAGTACTTTGCGAAAAGAATCGGCAGTAGGACGGAATCGTGTTGACCACCGATTAGTTTTTTGCTAATAACTCTTGCATCCTTCGACCGACTTCTTCGACTAAGAGCTCGATGGAAAGCTTATCTGTTCCTCTTTCAGATGGCATTAACATATTTTACGAAAAGTTGTAAGAAATAAAATTTTTTTGATCAAAACTAAAATATCCTCGAAATCATTGAAGAAGAAGTACCTTATCAGACGAAAATATGCCTTACCTAATAAGAGACATTTAAATTTTTTTAATTGCATAAATGGGTGGCATTTTATTCAGAATTAATAATTTTTTACATGGACAAAAAATTCGTTTAATTTTTTCCCATTAAATATTAGAATTTTAGAAAAGTACTTTGCGAAAAGAATCGGCAGTAGGACGGAAACGTGTTGACCACCGATTAGTTTTTTGCTAATAACTCTTGCATCCTTCGACCGACTTCTTCGAGTAAAAGCTCGATGGAAAACTTATCTGTTCCTCTTTCAGATGGCATTAACATATTTTACGAAAAATCGTAAGAAATAACATTTTTTGATCAAAACTAAAATATCCTCAAAATCATTGAAAAAGTAGTACCTTATCAGACGAAAATATGCCTTGTCTAATAAGAGACATTTAAATTTTTTCAATTGCATAAATGTTATATCTGTTCCTCTTTCAGATGGCATTAACATATTTTACGATAAGTCATGAGAAATAACATTTTTTTGATCAAAACTAAAATATCCTCGAAATCATTGAAGAAGAAATACCTTATCAGACGAAAATATGCCTTATCTAATAAAAGACATTTAAATTTTTTAATTTCATAAATGGGTGGCATTTTATTCAGAATTAATAGTTTTTTACATAAACAAAAACTCCGTTTAATTTTTTCCCATTAAATACTAGAATTTTAGAAAAGTACTTTGCGAAAAGAATCGGCAGTAGGACGGAAACGTGTTGACCACCGATTAGTTTTTTGCTAATAACTCTTGCATCCTTCGACCGACTTCTTCGAGTAAAAGCTCGATGGAAAGCTTATCTGTTCCTCTTTCAGATGGCATTAACATATTTTACGAAAAGTCGTAAGAAATAACATTTTTTTTATCAAAACTAAAATATCCTCGAAATCATTGAAAAAGTAGTACCTTATCAGACGAAAATATGCCTTGTCTAATAAGACACATTTAAATTTTTTTAATTTCATAAATGGGTGCCATTTTATTCAGAATTAATAGTTTTTTACATGGACAAAAAATTCGTTTAATTTTTTCCCATTAAATACTAGAATTTTAGAAAAGTACATTGCAAAAAAATCGGCAGTAGGACGGAAACGTGTTGACCACCGATTAGTTTTTTGCTAATAACTCTTGCTGCCTTCGACCGACTTCTTCGACTAAGAGCTCGATGGAAAGCTTATCTGTTCATCTTTCAGATGGCATTAACATATTTTACGAAAAGTCGTAAGAAATAACATTTTTTGATCAAAACTAAAATATCCTCAAAATCATTGAAAAAGTAGTACCTTATCAGACGAAAATATGCCTTGTCTAATAAGAGACATTTAAATTTTTTTAATTTCATAAATGGGTGGCATTTTATTCAAAATTAATAGTTTCTTTACATGGACAAAAAATTCGTTTAATTTTTTCCCATTAAATACTATAATTTTAGAAAAGTACTTTGCGAAAAGAATCGGCAGTAGGACGGAAACGTGTTGACCACCGATTAGTTTTTTGCTAATAACTCTTGTATCCGTCGACCGACTTCTTCGACTAAAAGCTTGATGGAAAGCTTATCTGTTCCTCTTTCAGATGGCATTAACATATTTTACGAAAAGTCGTAAGAAATAAAATTTTTTTGATCAAAACTAAAATCTCTTCGAAATCATTGAAAAAGAAGTACCTTATCATACGAAAATATGCCTTCTCTAATAAGAGACATTTAAATTTTTTTAATTGCATAAATGGGTAGCATTTTATTCAGAATTAATAGTTTTTTTACATGGACAAAAAATTCGTTTAATTTTTTCCCATTAAATACTACAATTATAGAAAAGCATTTTGCGAAGAGAATCGGCAGTAGGACGGAAACGTGTTGACCACCGATTAGTTTTTTGCTAATAACTCTTGTATCCGTCGACCGACTTCTTCGACTAAAAGCTCGATGGAAAGCTTATCTGTTCCTCTTTCAGATGGCATTAACATATTTTACGAAAAGTCGTAAGAAATAAAATTTTTTTGATAAAAACTAAAATATCTTCGAAATCATTGAAAAAGAAGTACCTTATCATACGAAAATATGCCTTCTCTAATAAGAGACATTTAAATTTTTTTAATTGCATAAATGGGTGGCATTTTATTCAAAATTAATAGTTTCTTTACATGGACAAAAAATTCGTTTAATTTTTTCCCATTAAATACTACAATTATAGAAAAGCATTTTGCGAAAAGAATCGGCAGTAGGACGGAAACGTGTTGACCACCGATTAGTTTTTTGCTAATAACTCTTGCATCCTTCGACCGACTTCTTCGACTAAGAGCTTGATGGAAAGCTTATCTGTTCCCCTTTCAGATGGCATTAACATATTCTACGAAAAGTCATGAGAAATAAAATTTTTATGATCAAAACTAAAATATCCTCGAAATCATTGAAGAAGAAGTACTTTATCAGACGAAAATATGCCTTATCTAATTAGAGACATTTAAATTTTTTTAATTGCATAAATGGGTGGCATTTTATTCAGAATTAATAGTTTTTTACATAAAAAAAACTCCGTTTAATTTTTTCCCATTAAACACTATAATTATTGAAAAGTATTTTGCGAAAAGAATCGGCAGTAGGACGGAATCGTGTTGACCACCGATTAGTTTTTTGCTAATAAATCTTGCATCCTTCGACCGACTTCTTCGACTAAGAGCTCGATGGAAAGCTTATCTGTTCCTCTTTCAGATGGCATTAACATATTTTACGAAAAGTCATGAGAAATAAAATTTTTTTGAAAAAAACTAAAATATCCTCGAAATCATTGAAAAAGAAGTACCTTGTCAGACGAAAATATGCCTTATCTATTAAGAGACATTTAAATTTTTTTTAATTGCATAAATGGGTGGCATTTTATTCAGAATTAATAGTTTTTTACATAAACAAAAACTCCGTTTAATTTTTTCCCATTAAATACTATAATTATAGAAAAGTACTTTGCGAAAAGAATCGGCAGTAGGACGGAATCGTGATGACCACCGATTAGTTTTTTGCTAATAAATCTTGCATCCTTCGACCGACTTCTTCGACTAAGAGCTCGATGGAAAGCTTATCTGTTCCTCTTTCAGATGGCATTAACATATTTTACGAAAAGTCGTAAGAAATAAAATTTTTTTGATCAAAACTAAAATATCCTCGAAATCATTGAAAAAGAAGTACCTTATCAAATGAAAATATGCCTTATCTAATAAGAGACATTTAAATTTTTTTAATTTCATAAATGGTTGGCATTTTATTCAGAATTAATAGTTTTTTACATAAGCAAAAACTCCGTTTAATTTTTTCCCATTAAATACTATAATTATAGAAAAGTACTTTGCGAAAAGAATCGGCAGTAGGACCGAATCGTGTTGACCACCGATTAGTTTTTTGCTAATAACTCTTGCATCCTTCGACCGACTTCTTCGACTAAGAGCTCGATGGAAAGCTTATCTGTTCCTCTTTCAGATGGCATTAACATATTTTACGAAAAGTCGTAAGAAATAAAATTTTTTTGATCAAAACTAAAATATCCTCAAAATCATTGAAAAAGAAGTACCTTGTCAGACGAAAATATGCCTTATCTATTAAGAGACATTTAAATTTTTTTTAATTGCATAAATGGGTGGCATTTTATTCAGAATTAATAGTTTTTTACATAAACAAAAACTCCGTTTAATTTTTTCCCATTAAATACTATAATTATAGAAAAGTACTTTGCGAAAAGAATCGGCAGTAGGACGGAATCGTGATGACCACCGATTAGTTTTTTGCTAATAAATCTTGCATCCTTCGACCGACTTCTTCGACTAAGAGCTCGATGGAAAGCTTATCTGTTCCTCTTTCAGATGGCATTAACATATTTTATGAAAAGTCGTAAGAAATAAAATTTTTTTGATCAAAACTAAAATATCCTCGAAATCATTGAAAAAGAAGTACCTTATCAAATGAAAATATGCCTTATCTAATAAGAGACATTTAAATTTTTTTAATTTCATAAATGGTTGGCATTTTATTCAGAATTAATAGTTTTTTACATAAGCAAAAACTCCGTTTAATTTTTTCCCATTAAATACTATAATTATAGAAAAGTACTTTGCGAAAAGAATCGGCAGTAGGACGGAATCGTGTTGACCACCGATTAGTTTTTTGCTAATAACTCTTGCATCCTTCGACCGACTTCTTCGACTAAGAGCTCGATGGAAAGCTTATCTGTTCCTCTTTCAGATGGCATTAACATATTTTACGAAAAGTTGTAAGAAATAAAATTTTTTTGATCAAAACTAAAATATCCTCGAAATCATTGAAGAAGAAGTACCTTATCAGACGAAAATATGCCTTACCTAATAAGAGACATTTAAATTTTTTTAATTGCATAAATGGGTGGCATTTTATTCAGAATTAATAATTTTTTACATGGACAAAAAATTCGTTTAATTTTTTCCCATTAAATATTAGAATTTTAGAAAAGTACTTTGCGAAAAGAATCGGCAGTAGGACGGAAACGTGTTGACCACCGATTAGTTTTTTGCTAATAACTCTTGCATCCTTCGACCGACTTCTTCGAGTAAAAGCTCGATGGAAAACTTATCTGTTCCTCTTTCAGATGGCATTAACATATTTTACGAAAAATCGTAAGAAATAACATTTTTTGATCAAAACTAAAATATCCTCAAAATCATTGAAAAAGTAGTACCTTATCAGACGAAAATATGCCTTGTCTAATAAGAGACATTTAAATTTTTTCAATTGCATAAATGTTATATCTGTTCCTCTTTCAGATGGCATTAACATATTTTACGATAAGTCATGAGAAATAACATTTTTTTGATCAAAACTAAAATATCCTCGAAATCATTGAAGAAGAAATACCTTATCAGACGAAAATATGCCTTATCTAATAAAAGACATTTAAATTTTTTAATTTCATAAATGGGTGGCATTTTATTCAGAATTAATAGTTTTTTACATAAACAAAAACTCCGTTTAATTTTTTCCCATTAAATACTAGAATTTTAGAAAAGTACTTTGCGAAAAGAATCGGCAGTAGGACGGAAACGTGTTGACCACCGATTAGTTTTTTGCTAATAACTCTTGCATCCTTCGACCGACTTCTTCGAGTAAAAGCTCGATGGAAAGCTTATCTGTTCCTCTTTCAGATGGCATTAACATATTTTACGAAAAGAAGTAAGAAATAACATTTTTTTGATCAAAACTAAAACATCCTCGAAATCATTGAAAAAGTAGTACCTTATCACACGAAAATATGCCTTACCTAATAAGAGACATTCAAATTATTTTAATTTTTTTAAGCTCGATGGAAAGCTTATCTGTCCCTCTTTCAGATGGCATTTACATATTTTACGAAAAGTCGTAAGAAATAAAATTTTTTTTATCAAAACTAAAATATCCTCAAAATCATTGAAAAAGTAGTACCTTATCAGACGAAAATATGCCTTGTCTAATAAGAGACATTTAAATTTTTTTAATTGCATAAATGTTATATCTGTTCCTCTTTCAGATGGCATTAACATAGTTTACGAAAAGTCGTAAGAAATAAAATTTTTTTGATCAAAACTAAAATGTCCTCGAAATCATTGAAGAAGAAGTACCTTATCACACGAAAATATGCCTTACCTAATAAGAGACATTTAAATTATTTTAATTGCATAAATGGGTTGCATTTTATTCAGAATTAATAGTTTTTTTTCATGGACAAAAAATTTGTTTAATTTTTTCACATTAAATACCAGAATTTTAGAAAAGTACTTTGCGAGAAGAATCGGCGGTAGGACGGAAACGTGTTGACCACCGATTAGTTTATTGCTAATAACTCTTGCATCCTTCGACCGACTTCTTCGACTAAGAGCTCGATGGAAAGCTTATCTGTTCCTCTTTCAGATGGCATTAACATATTTTATGAAAAGTCGTAAGAAATAAAATTTTTTGATCAAAACTAAAATATCCTCGAAATCATTGAAAAAGTAGTACCTTGTCAGACGAAAATATGCCTTGTCTAATAAGAGACATTTAAATTTTTTTAATTTCATAAATGGGTGGCATTTTATTCAGAATTAATAGTGTTTTACATAAACAAAAACTCCGTTTAATAATTTCCCATTTAATACTATAATTATAGAAAAGTACTTTGCGAAAAGAATCGGCAGTAGGACGAAAACGTGTTGACCACCGATTAGTTTTTTGCTAATAACTCTTGCATCCTTCGACCGACTTCTTCGAGTAGAAGCTCGATGGAAAGCTTATCTGTTCTTCTTTCAGATGGCATTAACATATTTTACGAAAAGTCATGAGAAATAAAATTTTTTTGAAAAAAACTAAAATATCCTCGAAATCATTGAAGAAGAAGTACCTTGTCAGACGAAGATATGCCTTATCTAATAAGAGACATTTAAATTTTTTAATTGCATAAGTGGGTGGCATTTTATTCAGAATTAATAGGTTTTAACATGGACCAAAAATTCGTTTAATTTTTTCCCATTAAATACGAGAATTATAGAAAAGTACTTTGCGAAAAGAATCGGCAGTAGGACGGAATCGTGTTGACAACCGATTAGTTTATTGCTAATAACTCTTGCATCCTTCGACCGACTTCTTCGACTAAGAGCTCGATGGAAAGCTTATCTGTTCCTCTTTCAGATGGCATTAACATATTTTACGAAAAGAAGTAAGAAATAACATTTTTTTGATCAAAACTAAAACATCCTCGAAATCATTGAAAAAGTAGTACCTTATCACACGAAAATATGCCTTACCTAATAAGAGACATTTAAATTATTTTAATTTTTTTAAGCTCGATGGAAAGCTTATCTGTCCCTCTTTCAGATGGCATTTACATATTTTACGAAAAGTCGTAAGAAATAAAATTTTTTTTATCAAAACTAAAATATCCTCAAAATCATTGAAAAAGTAGTACCTTATCACACGAAAATATGCCTTACCTAATAAGAGACATTTAAATTATTTTAATTGCATAAATGGGTTGCATTTTATTCAGAATTAATAGTTTTTTTTCATGGACAAAAAATTTGTTTAATTTTTTCACATTAAATACCAGAATTTTAGAAAAGTACTTTGCGAGAAGAATCGGCGGTAGGACGGAAACGTGTTGACCACCGATTAGTTTATTGCTAATAACTCTTGCATCCTTCGACCGACTTCTTCGACTAAGAGCTCGATGGAAAGCTTATCTGTTCCTCTTTCAGATGGCATTAACATATTTTATGAAAAGTCGTAAGAAATAAAATTTTTTGATCAAAACTAAAATATCCTCGAAATCATTGAAAAAGTAGTACCTTGTCAGACGAAAATATGCCTTGTCTAATAAGAGACATTTAAATTTTTTTAATTTCATAAATGGGTGGCATTTTATTCAGAATTAATAGTGTTTTACATAAACAAAAACTCCGTTTAATAATTTCCCATTTAATACTATAATTATAGAAAAGTACTTTGCGAAAAGAATCGGCAGTAGGACGGAATCGTGTTGACCACCGATTGGTTTTTTACTAATAACTCTTGCATCCTTCGACCGACTTCTTCGACTAAGAGCTCGATGGAAAGCTTATCTGTTCTTCTTTCAGATGGCATTAACATATTTTACGAAAAGTCATGAGAAATAAAATTTTTTTGAAAAAAACTAAAATATCCTCGAAATCATTGAAGAAGAAGTACCTTGTCAGACGAAGATATGCCTTATCTAATAAGAGACATTTAAATTTTTTAATTGCATAAGTGGGTGGCATTTTATTCAGAATTAATAGGTTTTAACATGGACCAAAAATTCGTTTAATTTTTTCCCATTAAATACGAGAATTATAGAAAAGTACTTTGCGAAAAGAATCGGCAGTAGGACGGAATCGTGTTGACAACCGATTGGTTTTTTGCTAATAACTCTTGCATCCTTCGACCGACTTCTTCGACTAAGAGCACGATGGAAAGCTTATCTGTTCCTCTTTCAGATGGCATTAACATATTTTACGAAAAATCGTAAGAAATAACATTTTTTGATCAAAACTAAAATATCCTCAAAATCATTGAAAAAGTAGTACCTTATCAGACGAAAATATGCCTTGTCTAATAAGAGACATTTAATTTTTTTTAATTGCATAAATGGTATATCTGTTCCTCTTTCAGATGGCATTAACATATTTTACGATAAGTCATGAGAAATAACATTTTTTTGATCAAAACTAAAATATCCTCGAAATCATTGAAGAAGAAATACCTTATCAGACGAAAATATGCCTTATCTAATAAAAGACATTCAAATTTTTTTAATTTCATAAATGGGTGGCATTTTATTCAGAATTAATAGTTTTTTACATAAACAAAAACTCCGTTTAATGTTTTCCCATTAAATACTAGAATTTTAGAAAAGTACTTTGCGAAAAGAATCGGCAGTAGGACGAAAACGTGTTGACCACCGATTAGTTTTTTGCTAATAACTCTTGCATCCTTCGACCGACTTCTTCGAGTAGAAGCTCGATGGAAAGCTTATCTGTTCCTCTTTCAGATGGCATTAACATATTTTACGAAAAGTCGTAAGAAATAACATTTTTTTGATCAAAACTAAAATATCCTCGAAATCATTGAGAAAGTAGTACCTTATCAGACGAAAATATGCCTTGTCTAATAAGAGACATTTAAATTTTTTTAATTTCATAAATGGGTAGCATTTTATTCAGAATTAATAGTTTTTTACATGGACAAAAAATTCGTTTAATTTTTTCCCATTAAATACTAGAATTTTAGAAAAGTACTTTGCGAAAAGAATCGCTAGTAGGACGGAAACGTGTTGACCACCGATTAGTTTTTTGCTAATAACTCTTGCATCCTTCGACCGACTTCTTCGAGTAAAAGCTCGATAGAAAGCTTATCTGTTCCTCTTTCAAATGGCATTAACATATTTTACGAAAAGTCGTAAGAAATAACATTTTTTGATCAAAACTAAAGTATCGTCAAAATCATTGAAAAAGTAGTACCTTATCAGACGAAAATATACCTTGTCTAATAAGAGACATTTAAATTTTTTTAATTGCATAAATGTTATATCTGTTCCTCTTTCAGATGGCATTAACATATTTTACGATAAGTCATGACAAATAACATTTTTTTGATCAAAACTAAAATATCCTCGAAATCATTGAAGAAGAAATACCTTATCAGACGAAAAAATGCCTTATCTAATAAAAGACATTTAAATGTTTTTAATTTCATAAATGGGTGGCATTTTATTCAGAATTAATAGTTTTTTACATAAACAAAAACTCCGTTTAATTTTTTCACATTAAATACCAGAATTTTAGAAAAGTACTTTGCGAAAAGAATCGGCGGTAGGACGGAAACGTGTTGACCACCGATTAGTTTTTTGCTAATAACTCTTGCATCCTTCGACCGACTTCTTCGAGTAAAAGCTCGATGGAAAGCTTATCTATTCCTCTTTCAGATGGCATTAACATATTTTACGAAAAGTCGTAAGAAATAAAATTTTTTTGATCAAAACTAAAATATCCTCGAAATCATTAAAAAAGTAGTACCTTATCAGACGAAAATATGCCTTGTCTAATAAGAGACATTTAAATTTTTTTAATTTCATAAATGGGTGGCACTTTATTCAGAATTAATAGTTTTTTACATGGACAAAAAATTTGTTTAATTTTTTCCCATTAAATACTAGAATTTTAGAAAAGTACTTTGCGAAAAGAATCGGCAGTAGGACGGAAACGTGTTGACCACCGATTAGTTTTTTGCTAATAACTCTTGCATCCTTCGACCGACTTCTTCGACTAAGAGCTCGATGGAAAGCTTATCTGTTCCTCTTTCAGATGGCATTAACATATTTTATGAAAAATCGTAAAAAATAAAATTTTTTGATCAAAACTAAAATATCCTCGAAATCATTGAAAAAGTAGTACCTGATCAGACGAAAATATGCCTTGTCTAATAAGAGACATTTAAATTTTTTTAATTTCATAAATGGGTGGCATTTTATTCAGAATTAATAGTGTTTTACATAAACAAAAACTCCGTTTAATTTTTTCCCATTTAATACTATAATTATAGAAAAGTACTTTGCGAAAAGAATCGGCAGTAGGACGGAATCGTGTTGACCACCGATTGGTTTTTTGCTAATAACTCTTGCATCCTTCGACCGACTTCTTCGACTAAGAGCTCGATGGAAAGCTTATCTGTTTTTCTTTCAGATGGCATTAACATATTTTACGAAAAGTCATGAGAAATAAAATTTTTTTGCAAAAAAACTAAAATATCCTCGAAATCATTGAAGAAGAAGTACCTTGTCAGACGAAGATATGCTTTATCTAATAAGAGACATTTAAATTTTTTTAATTGCATAAGTGGGTGGCATTTTATTCAGAATTAATAGTTTTTAACATGGACAAAAAAATCGTTTAATTTTTTCCCATTAAATACGAGAATTATAGAAAAGTACTTTGCGAAAAGAATCGGCAGTAGGACGGAATCGTGTTGACCACCGATTGGTTTTTTGCTAATAACTCTTGCATCCTTCGACCGACTTCTTCGACTAAGAGCACGATGGAAAGCTTATCTGTTCATCTTTCAGATGGCATTAACATATTTTACGAAAAGTCGTAAGAAATAACATTTTTTTGATCAAAACTAAAATATCCTCGAAATCATTGAAGAAGAAGTACCTTATCAGACGAAAATATGCCTTATCTAATAAGAGACATTTAAATTTTTTTAATTGCTTAAGTGGGTGGCATTTTATTCAGAATTAATAGTTTTGAACATGGACAAAAAATTCGTTTAATTTTTTCCCATTAAATACTACAATTATAGAAAAGCATTTTGCGAAAAGAATCGGCAGTAGGACGGAAACGTGTTGACCACCGATTGGTTTTTTGCTAATAACTCTTGCATCCTTCGACCGACTTCTTCGACTAAGAACTCGATGGAAAGCTTATCTGTTCCTCTTTCAGTTTGCATTAACATTTTTTACGAAAAGTCGTAAGAAATAAAATTTTTTTGATCAAAACTAAAATATCCTCGAAATCATTGAAAACGAAGTACCTTATCAGACGAAAATATGCCTTATCTAATAAGAGACATTTAATTTTTTTTAATTTCATAAATGGGTGGAATTTTATTCAGAATTAATAGTTTTTTACATGGACAAAATTCTTCGTTTAATTTTTTCCCATTAAATACTACAATTATAGAAAAGTACTTTGCGAAAAGAATCGGCAGTAGGACGGAAACGTGTTGACCACCGATTAGTTTTTTGCTAATAACTCTTGTATCCTTCGACCGACTTCTTCGAATAAGAGCTCGATGGAAAGCTTATCTATTCCTCTTTCAGTTGGCATTAACGTTTTTTACGAAAAGTCGTAAGAAATAAAATTTTTTTGATCAAAACTAAAATATCTTCGAAATCATTGAAAAAGAAGTACCTTATCATACGAAAATATGCCTTCTCTAATAAGAGACATTTACATTTTTTTAATTGCATAAATGGGTGGCATTTTATTCAGAATTAATAGTTTTTTACATAAACAAAAACTCCGTTTAATTTTTTCCCATTAAATACTATACTTATAGAAAAGTACTTTGCGAAAAGAATCGGCAGTAGGACGGAAACATGTTGACCACCGATTAGTTTTTTGCTAATAACTCTTGCATCCTTCGACCGACTTCTTCGACTAAGAGCTCGATGGAAAGCTTATCTATTCCTTTTTCAGTTGGCTTTGACATTTTTTACGAAAAGTCGTAAGAAATAAAATTTTTTTGATCAAAACTAAAATATCCTCGAAATCATTGAAGAAGAAGTACCTTATCAGACGAAAATATGCCTTATCTTATAAGAGACATTTAAATTTTTTTAATTGCATAAATGGGTGGCATTTTATTCAGAATTAATAGTTTTTTACATAAACAAAAACTCCGTTTAATTTTTTCCCATTAAATACTATAATTATAGAAAAGTACTTTGCGAAAAGAATCGGCAGTAGGACGGAAACGTGTTGACCACCGATTAGTTTTTTGCTAATAACTCTTGCATCCTTCGACCGACTTCTTCGACTAAGAGCTCGATGGAAAGCTTATCTGTTGCCCTTTCAGGTGGCATTAACATATTTTACGAAAAGTCATGAGAAATAAAATTTTTTTGATCAAAACTAAAATATCCTCGAAATCATTGAAGAAGAACCTTATCAGACGAAAATATGCCTTATCTAATAAGAGACATTTAAATTTTTTTAATTTCATAAATGGGTGGCATTTTATTCAGAATTAATAGTTTTTTTACATGGACAAAAAATTCGTTTAATTTTTTCCCATTAAATACAACAATTATAGAAAAGCATTTTGCGAAAAGAATCGGCAGTAGGGCGGAAACATGTTGACCTCCGATTGGTTTTTTGCTATAACTCTTGCATCCTTCGACCGACTTCTTCGAGTAAATGCTCGATGGAAAGCTTATCTGTTCGTCTTTCAGATGGCATTAACATATTTTACGAAAAGTCGTAAGAAATAAAATTTTTTTGATCAAAACTAAAATATCCTCGAAATCATTGAAAAAGTAGTACCTTATCAGACGAAAATATTCCTTGTCTAATAAGAGACATTTAAAATTTTTTAATTTCATAAATGGGTGGCATTTTATTCATAATTAATAGTGTTTTAGATAAACAAAAACTTCGTTTAATTTTTTCCCATTAAATACTACAATTATAGAAAAGTATTTTGCGAAAAGAATCGGCAGTAGGACGGAATCGTGTTGACCACCGATTGGTTTTTTGCTAACAACTCTTGCATCCTTCGACCGACTTCTGCGACTAAGAGCTTGATGGAAAGCTTATCTGTTCCTCTTGCAGATAACATTAATATATTTTACGAAAAGTCGTGAGAAATAAAATTTTTTTGATCAAAACTAAAATATCCTCGAAATCATTGAAAAAGAAGTACCTTATCATACGAAAATATGCCTTATCTAATAGGAGACATTTGAATTTTTTTAATTGCACAAATGGGTGGCATTTTATTCAGAATTAATAGTTTTTTTACATGGACAAAAAATTCGTTTAAATTTTTCCCATTAAATACAACAATTATAGAAAAGCATTTTGCGAAAAGAATCGGCAGTAGGGCGGAAACGTGTTGACCAACGATTGGTTTTTTGCTAACAACTCTTGCATCCTTCGACCGACTTCTTCGAATAAGAGCTCGATGGAAAGCTTATCTGTTCCTCTTTCAGATGGCATTAACATATTCTACGAAAAGTCATGAGAAATAAAATTTTTTTGATCAAAACTAAAATATCCTCGAAATCATTGACAACGAAGTACCTTATCAGACGAAAATATCCTTATCTAATAAGAGACATTTAAATTTTTTTAATTTCATAAATGGGTGGCATTTTATTCAGAATTAATAGTTTTTTTACATGGACAAAAAATTCGTTTAATTTTTTCCCATTAAATACAACAATTATAGAAAAGCATTTTGCGAAAAGAATCGGCAGTAGGGCGGAAACGTGTTGAAGTCCGATTAGTTTTTTGCTAATAACTCTTGCATCCTTCGACCGACTTCTTCGAGTAAAAGCTCGATGGAAAGCTTATTTGTTCCTCTTTCAGATGGCATTAACATATTTTACGAAAAAACGTAAGAAATAACATTTTTTTGATCAAAACTAAAATATCCTCGAAATCATTGAAAAAGAAGTACCTTATAAGACGAAAATATGCCTTGTCTAATAAGAGACATTTAAATTTTTTTAATTTAATAAATGTTATATCTGTTCCTCTTTCAGATGGCATTAACATATTTTACGAAAAGTCATGAGAAATAAAATTTTTTTGATCAAAACTAAAATATCCTCGAAATCATTGAAGAAGAAGTACCTTATCAGACGAAAATATGCCTTATCTAATAAGAGACATTTAAATTTTTTTAATTTCATAAATGGGTGGCATTTTATTCAGAATTAATAGTTTTTTTACATGGACAAAAAATTCGTTTAATTTTTTCCCATTAAATACAACAATTATAGAAAAGCATTTTGCGAAAAGAATCGGCAGTAGGGCGGAAACGTGTTGACCTCCGATTGGTTTTTTGCTAATAACTCTTGCATCCTTCGACCGACTTCTTCGAGTAAAAGCTCGATGGAAAGCTTATCTGTTCCTCTTTCAGATGGCATTAACATATTTCACGAAAAGTCGTAAGAAATAAAATTTTTTTGATCAAAACTAAAATTTCCTCGAAATCATTGAAAAAGTAGTACCTTATCAGACGAAAATATTCCTTGTCTAATAAGAGACATTTAAAATTTTTTAATTTCATAAATGGGTGGCATTTTATTCAGAATTAATAGTGTTTTAGATAAACAAAAACTTCGTTTAATTTTTTCCCATTAAATACTATATTTATAGAAAAGTACTTTGCGAAAATAATCGGCAGTAGGACTGAATCGTGTTGACCACCGAATGGTTTTTTGCTAACAAATCTTGCATCCTTCGACCGACTTCTTCGACTAAGAGCTGGATGGAAAGCTCATCTGTTCCTCTTTCAGATGGCATTAACATAATTTACGAAAAGTCGTAAGAAATAACATTTTTTTGATCAAAACTAAAATATCCTCAAAATGATTGAAGAAGAAGTACCTTATCAGACGAAAATATGCCTTATCTAATAAGAGACATTTAAATTTTTTTAATTGCATAAGTGAGTTGCATTTTATTCAGAATTAATAGTTTTTAACATGGACAAAATTCTTCGTTTAATTTTTTCCCATTAAATACTAGAATTATAGAAAACATTTTGCGAAAAGAATTGGCAGTAGGACGGAAACGTGTTGACCACCGATTAGTTTTTTGCTAATAACTCTTGTATCCGTCGACCGACTTCTTCGACTAAAAGCTCGATGGAAAGCTTATCTGTTCCTCTTTCAGATGGCATTAACATATTTTACGAAAAGTCGTAAGAAATAAAATATTTTTGATAAAAACTAAAATATCTTCGAAATCATTGAAAAAGAAGTACCTTATCATACGAAAATATGCCTTCTCTAATAAGAGACATTTAAATTTTTTTAATTGCATAAATGGGTGGCATTTTATTCAAAATTAATAGTTTCTTTACATAAACAAAAACTCCCTTTAATTTTTTCCCATTAAATACTATAATTATAGAAAAGTACTTTGCGAAAAGAATCGGCAGTAGGACGGAAAGTGTTGACCATCGATTAGTTTTTTGCTAATAACTCTTGCATCCTTCGACCGACTTCTTCGAGTAAAAGCTCGATGGAAAGCTTATCTGTTCCTCTTTCAGATGGCATTAACATATTTTACGAAAAAACGTAAGAAATAACATTTTTTTGATCAAAACTAAAATATCCTCGAAATCATTGAAAAAGAAGTACCTTATAAGACGAAAATATGCCTTGTCTAATAAGAGACATTTAAATTTTTTTAATTTAATAAATGTTATATCTGTTCCTCTTTCAGATGGCATTAACATATTTTACGAAAAGTCATGAGAAATAAAATTTTTTTGATCAAAACTAAAATATCCTCGAAATCATTGAAGAAGAAGTACCTTATCAGACGAAAATATGCCTTATCTAATAAGAGACATTTAAATTTTTTTAATTTCATAAATGGGTGGCATTTTATTCAGAATTAATAGTTTTTTTACATGGACAAAAAATTCGTTTAATTTTTTCCCATTAAATACAACAATTATAGAAAAGCATTTTGCGAAAAGAATCGGCAGTAGGGCGGAAACGTGTTGACCTCCGATTGGTTTTTTGCTAATAACTCTTGCATCCTTCGACCGACTTCTTCGAGTAAAAGCTCGATGGAAAGCTTATCTGTTCCTCTTTCAGATGGCATTAACATATTTCACGAAAAGTCGTAAGAAATAAAATTTTTTTGATCAAAACTAAAATTTCCTCGAAATCATTGAAAAAGTAGTACCTTATCAGACGAAAATATTCCTTGTCTAATAAGAGACATTTAAAATTTTTTAATTTCATAAATGGGTGGCATTTTATTCAGAATTAATAGTGTTTTAGATAAACAAAAACTTCGTTTAATTTTTTCCCATTAAATACTATATTTATAGAAAAGTACTTTGCGAAAATAATCGGCAGTAGGACTGAATCGTGTTGACCACCGAATGGTTTTTTGCTAACAAATCTTGCATCCTTCGACCGACTTCTTCGACTAAGAGCTGGATGGAAAGCTCATCTGTTCCTCTTTCAGATGGCATTAACATAATTTACGAAAAGTCGTAAGAAATAACATTTTTTTGATCAAAACTAAAATATCCTCAAAATGATTGAAGAAGAAGTACCTTATCAGACGAAAATATGCCTTATCTAATAAGAGACATTTAAATTTTTTTAATTGCATAAGTGAGTTGCATTTTATTCAGAATTAATAGTTTTTAACATGGACAAAATTCTTCGTTTAATTTTTTCCCATTAAATACTAGAATTATAGAAAACATTTTGCGAAAAGAATTGGCAGTAGGACGGAAACGTGTTGACCACCGATTAGTTTTTTGCTAATAACTCTTGTATCCGTCGACCGACTTCTTCGACTAAAAGCTCGATGGAAAGCTTATCTGTTCCTCTTTCAGATGGCATTAACATATTTTACGAAAAGTCGTAAGAAATAAAATATTTTTGATAAAAACTAAAATATCTTCGAAATCATTGAAAAAGAAGTACCTTATCATACGAAAATATGCCTTCTCTAATAAGAGACATTTAAATTTTTTTAATTGCATAAATGGGTGGCATTTTATTCAAAATTAATAGTTTCTTTACATAAACAAAAACTCCCTTTAATTTTTTCCCATTAAATACTATAATTATAGAAAAGTACTTTGCGAAAAGAATCGGCAGTAGGACGGAAAGTGTTGACCATCGATTAGTTTTTTGCTAATAACTCTTGCATACTTCGACCGACTTCTTCGACTAAGAGCTCGATGGAAAGCTTATCTGTTCCTCTTTAAGATGGCATTAACATATTTTACGAAAAGTCGTAAGAAATAAAATTTTTTTGATCGAAACCAAAATATCCTCGAAATCATTGAAAAAGAAGTACCTTATCAGACGAAAATATGCCTTATCTAATAAGAGACATTTAAATATTTTTAATTGCATAAATGTGTGGCATTTTATTCAGAATTAATAGTTTTTTACCTAAACAAAAACTCCGTTTAATTTTTTCCCATTAAATACTATAATTATAGAAAAGTACTTTGCGAAAAGAATCGGCAGTAGGACGGAAAGTGTTGACCATCGATTAGTTTTTTGCTAATAACTCTTGCATACTTCGACCGACTTCTTCGACTAAAAGCTCGATGGAAAGCTTATCTGTTCCTCTTTCAGATGGAATTAACATTTTTTACGAAAAGTCGTAAGAAATAAAATTTTTTTTATCAAAACTAAAATATCCTCGAAATCATTGAAAAAGAAGAACCTTATCATACGAAAATATGCCTTATCTAATAAGAGACATTTAAATTTTTTTAATTTCATAAATGGGTGGCATTTTATTCAGAATTAATAGTTTTTTACATAAACAAAAACTCCCTTTAATTTTTTCCCATTAAATACTATTATTATAGAAAAGTAATTTGCGAAAAGAATCGGCAGTAGGACGGAATCGTGTTGACCACCGATTAGTTTTTTGCTAATAACTCTTGCATCCTTCGACCGACTTCTTCGAGTAAAAGCTCGATGGAAAGCTTATCTGTTCCTCTTTCAGATGGCATTAACATATTTTACGAAAAGTCGTAAGAAATAAAATTTTTTTGATCAAAACTAAATTATCCTCGAAATCATTGAAAAAGTAGTACCTTATCAGACGAAAATATTCCTTGTCTAATAAGAGACATTTAAAATTTTTTAATTTCATAAATGGGTGGCATTTTATTCAGAATTAATAGTGTTTTAGATAAACAAAAACTTCGTTTAATTTTTTCCCATTAAATGCTATAATTATAGAAAAGTACTTTGCGAAAATAATCGGCAGTAGGACTGAATCGTGTTGACCACCGAATGGTTTTTTGCTAATAACTCTTGCATCCTTCGACCGACTTCTTCGACTAAGAGCTCGATGGAAAGCTCATCTGTTCCTCTTTCAGATGGCATTAACATAATTTACGAAAAGTCGTAAGAAATAACATTTTTTTGATCAAAACTAAAATATCCTCGAAATCATTGAAGAAGAAGTACCTTATCAGACGAAAATATGCCTTATCTAATAAGAGACATTTAAATTTTTTTAATTGCATATGTGAGTTGCATTTTATTCAGAATTAATAGTTTTTAACATGGACAAAATTCTTCGTTTAATTTTTTCCCATTAAATACTATAATTATAGAAAAGTACTTTGCGAAAAGAATCGGCAGTAGGACGGAATCGTGTTGACCACCGATTAGTTTTTTGCTAATTACTCTTGCATCCTTCGACCGATTTCTTCGACTAAGAGTCCGATGGAAAGCTTATCTGTTCCTCTTTCAGATGGCACTAACATATTTTACGAAAAGTCGTAAGAAATAACATTTTTTTGATCAAAACTAAAATATCCTCGAAATCATTGAAGAAGAAGTACCTTATCAGACGAAAATATGCCTTATCTAATAAGAGACATTTAAATTTTTTTAATTGCATAAGTGGTTGGCATTTTATTCAGAATTAATAGTTTTTAACATGGACAAAAAATTCGTTTAATTTTTTCCCATTAAATACTAGAATTATAGAAAACATTTTGCGAAAAGAATCGGCAGTAGGACGGAAACGTGTTGACCACCGATTAGTTTTTTGCTAATAACTCTTGTATCCGTCGACCGACTTCTTCGACTAAAAGCTCGATGGAAAGCTTATCTGTTCCTCTTTCAGATGGCATTAACATATTTTACGAAAAGTCGTAAGAAATAAAATATTTTTGATAAAAACTAAAATATCTTCGAAATCATTGAAAAAGAAGTACCTTATCATACGAAAATATGCCTTCTCTAATAAGAGACATTTAAATTTTTTTAATTGCATAAATGGGTGGCATTTTATTCAAAATTAATAGTTTCTTTACATGGACAAAAAATTCGTTTAATTTTTTCCCATTAAATACTACAATTATAGAAAAGCATTTTGCGAAAAGAATTGGCAGTAGGACGGAAACGTGTTGACCACCGATTAGTTTTTTGCTAATAACTCTTGCAGCCTTCGACCGACTTCTTCGACTAAAAGCTCGATATAAAGCTTATCTGTTCCTCTTTCAGATGGCGTCAACATATTTTACGATAAGTCGTAAGAAATAAAATTTTTTTGATCGAAACTAAAATATCCTCGAAATCATTGAAAAAGAAGAACCTTATCATACGAAAATATGCCTTATCTAATAAGAGACATTTAAATTTTTTTAATTTCATAAATGTTTGACATTTTATTCAGAATTAATAGTTTTTAACATGGACAAAAAATTCGTTTAATTTTTTCCCATTAAATACTATAATTATAGAAAAGTACTTTGCGAAAAGAATCGGCAGTAGGACGGAAAGTGTTGACCATCGATTAGTTTTTTGCTAATAACTCTTGCATACTTCGACCGACTTCTTCGACTAAGAGCTCGATGGAAAGCTTATCTGTTCCTCTTTAAGATGGCATTAACATATTTTACGAAAAGTCGTAAGAAATAAAATTTTTTTGATCGAAACTAAAATATCCTCGAAATCATTGAAAAAGTAGTACCTTATCAGACGAAAATATGCCTTATCTAATAAGAGACATTTAAATATTTTTAATTGCATAAATGTGTGGCATTTTATTCAGAATTAAGAGTTTTTTACATAAACAAAAACTCCGTTTAATTTTTTCCCATTAAATACTATAATTATAGAAAAGTACTTTGCGAAAAGAATCGGCAGTAGGACGGAAAGTGTTGACCATCGATTAGTTTTTTGCTAATAACTCTTGCATACTTCGACCGACTTCTTCGACTAAGAGCTCGATGGAAAGCTTATCTGTTTCTCTTTCAGATGGCATTAACATTTTTTACGAAAAGTCGTAAGAAATAAAATTTTGTTTATCAAAACTAAAATATCCTCGAAATCATTGAAAAAGAAGAACCTTATCATACGAAAATATGCCTTATCTAATAAGAGACATTTAAATTTTTTTAATTTCATAAATGGGTGGCATTTTATTCAGAATTAATAGTTTTTTACATAAACAAAAACTCCCTTTAATTTTTTCCCATTAAATACTATTATTATAGAAAAGTAATTTGCGAAAAGAATCGGCAGTAGGACGGAATCGTGTTGACCACCGATTAGTTTTTTGCTAATAACTCTTGCATCCTTCGACCGACTTCTTCGACTAAAAGCTCGATATAAAGCTTATCTGTTTCTCTTTCAGATGGCGTCAACATATTTTACGATAAGTCGTAAGAAATAAAATTTTTTTGATCGAAACTAAAATATCCTCGAAATCATTGAAAAAGAAGAACCTTATCATACGAAAATATGCCTTATCTAATAAGAGACTTTTAAATTTTTTTAATTTCATAAATGTGTGACATTTTATTCAGAATTAATAGTTTTTAACATGGACAAAAAATTCGTTTAATTTTTTCCCATTAAATACTATAATTGTAGAAAAGTACTTTGCGAAAAGAATCGGCAGTAGGACGGAAAGTGTTGACCATCGATTAGTTTTTTGCTAATAACTCTTGCATACTTCGACCGACTTCTTCGACTAAGAGCTCGATGGAAAGCTTATCTGTTCCTCTTTAAGATGGCATTAACATATTTCACGAAAAGTCGTAAGAAATAAAATTTTTTTGATCAAAACTAAAATATCCTCGAAATCATTGAAAAAGAAGTACCTTATAAGACGAAAATATGCCTTATCTAATAAGAGACATTTAAATTTTTTTAATTTCATAAATGGGTGGCATTTTATTCAGAATTAATAGTTTTTTACATAAACAAAAACTCCCTTTAATTTTTTCCCATTAAATACAACAATTATAGAAAAGCATTTTGCGAAAAGAATCGGCAGTAGGGCGGAAACGTGTTGACCACCGATTAGTTTTTTGCTAATAACTCTTGCATCCTTCGACCGACTTCTTCGAGTAAAAGCTCGATGGAAAGCTTATCTGTTCCTCTTTCAGATGGCATTAACATATTTTACGAAAAAACGTAAGAAATAACATTTTTTTGATCAAAACTAAAATATCCTCGAAATCATTGAAAAAGAAGTACCTTATAAGACGAAAATATGCCTTGTCTAATAAGAGACATTTAAATTTTTTTAATTTAATAAATGTTATATCTGTTCCTCTTTCAGATGGCATTAACATATTTTACGAAAAGTCATGAGAAATAAAATTTTTTTGATCAAAACTAAAATATCCTCGAAATCATTGAAGAAGAAGTACCTTATCAGACGAAAATATGCCTTATCTAATAAGAGACATTTAAATTTTTTTAATTTCATAAATGGGTGGCATTTTATTCAGAATTAATAGTTTTTTTACATGGACAAAAAATTCGTTTAATTTTTTCCCATTAAATACAACAATTATAGAAAAGCATTTTGCGAAAAGAATCGGCAGTAGGGCGGAAACGTGTTGACCTCCGATTGGTTTTTTGCTAATAACTCTTGCATCCTTCGACCGACTTCTTCGAGTAAAAGCTCGATGGAAAGCTTATCTGTTCCTCTTTCAGATGGCATTAACATATTTCACGAAAAGTCGTAAGAAATAAAATTTTTTTGATCAAAACTAAAATTTCCTCGAAATCATTGAAAAAGTAGTACCTTATCAGACGAAAATATTCCTTGTCTAATAAGAGACATTTAAAATTTTTTAATTTCATAAATGGGTGGCATTTTATTCAGAATTAATAGTGTTTTAGATAAACAAAAACTTCGTTTAATTTTTTCCCATTAAATACTATAATTATAGAAAAGTACTTTGCGAAAATAATCGGCAGTAGGACTGAATCGTGTTGACCACCGAATGGTTTTTTGCTAACAAATCTTGCATCCTTCGACCGACTTCTTCGACTAAGAGCTGGATGGAAAGCTCATCTGTTCCTCTTTCAGATGGCATTAACATAATTTACGAAAAGTCGTAAGAAATAACATTTTTTTGATCAAAACTAAAATATCCTCAAAATGATTGAAGAAGAAGTACCTTATCAGACGAAAATATGCCTTATCTAATAAGAGACATTTAAATTTTTTTAATTGCATAAGTGAGTTGCATTTTATTCAGAATTAATAGTTTTTAACATGGACAAAATTCTTCGTTTAATTTTTTCCCATTAAATACTAGAATTATAGAAAACATTTTGCGAAAAGAATTGGCAGTAGGACGGAAACGTGTTGACCACCGATTAGTTTTTTGCTAATAACTCTTGTATCCGTCGACCGACTTCTTCGACTAAAAGCTCGATGGAAAGCTTATCTGTTCCTCTTTAAGATGGCATTAACATATTTTACGAAAAGTCGTAAGAAATAAAATTTTTTTGATCGAAACCAAAATATCCTCGAAATCATTGAAAAAGAAGTACCTTATCAGACGAAAATATGCCTTATCTAATAAGAGACATTTAAATATTTTTAATTGCATAAATGTGTGGCATTTTATTCAGAATTAATAGTTTTTTACATAAACAAAAACTCCGTTTAATTTTTTCCCATTAAATACTATAATTATAGAAAAGTACTTTGCGAAAAGAATCGGCAGTAGGACGGAAAGTGTTGACCATCGATTAGTTTTTTGCTAATAACTCTTGCATACTTCGACCGACTTCTTCGACTAAAAGCTCGATGGAAAGCTTATCTGTTCCTCTTTCAGATGGCATTAACATTTTTTACGAAAAGTCGTAAGAAATAAAATTTTTTTTATCAAAACTAAAATATCCTCGAAATCATTGAAAAAGAAGAACCTTATCATACGAAAATATGCCTTATCTAATAAGAGACATTTAAATTTTTTTAATTTCATAAATGGGTGGCATTTTATTCAGAATTAATAGTTTTTTACATAAACAAAAACTCCCTTTAATTTTTTCCCATTAAATACTATTATTATAGAAAAGTAATTTGCGAAAAGAATCGGCAGTAGGACGGAATCGTGTTGACCACCGATTAGTTTTTTGCTAATAACTCTTGCATCCTTCGACCGACTTCTTCGAGTAAAAGCTCGATGGAAAGCTTATCTGTTCCTCTTTCAGATGGCATTAACATATTTTACGAAAAGTCGTAAGAAATAAAATTTTTTTGATCAAAACTAAATTATCCTCGAAATCATTGAAAAAGTAGTACCTTATCAGACGAAAATATTCCTTGTCTAATAAGAGACATTTAAAATTTTTTAATTTCATAAATGGGTGGCATTTTATTCAGAATTAATAGTGTTTTAGATAAACAAAAACTTCGTTTAATTTTTTCCCATTAAATACTATAATTATAGAAAAGTACTTTGCGAAAATAATCGGCAGTAGGACTGAATCGTGTTGACCACCGAATGGTTTTTTGCTAATAACTCTTGCATCCTTCGACCGACTTCTTCGACTAAGAGCTCGATGGAAAGCTCATCTGTTCCTCTTTCAGATGGCATTAACATAATTTACGAAAAGTCGTAAGAAATAACATTTTTTTGATCAAAACTAAAATATCCTCGAAATCATTGAAGAAGAAGTACCTTATCAGACGAAAATATGCCTTATCTAATAAGAGACATTTAAATTTTTTTACTTGCATAAGTGAGTTGCATTTTATTCAGAATTAATAGTTTTTAACATGGACAAAATTCTTCGTTTAATTTTTTCCCATTAAATACTATAATTATAGAAAAGTACTTTGCGAAAAGAATCGGCAGTAGGACGGAATCGTGTTGACCACCGATTAGTTTTTTGCTAATTACTCTTGCATCCTTCGACCGATTTCTTCGACTAAGAGTCCGATGGAAAGCTTATCTGTTCCTCTTTCAGATGGCACTAACATATTTTACGAAAAGTCGTAAGAAATAACATTTTTTTGATCAAAACTAAAATATCGTCGAAATCATTGAAAAAGAAGTACCTTATCAGACGAAAATATGCCTTATCTAATAAGAGACATTTAAATTTTTTTAATTGCATAAGTGGTTGGCATTTTATTCAGAATTAATAGTTTTTAACATGGACAAAAAATTCGTTTAATTTTTTCCCATTAAATACTAGAATTATAGAAAACATTTTGCGAAAAGAATCGGCAGTAGGACGGAAACGTGTTGACCACCGATTAGTTTTATGCTAATAACTCTTGTATCCGTCGACCGACTTCTTCGACTAAAAGCTCGATGGAAAGCTTATCTGTTCCTCTTTCAGATGGCATTAACATATTTTACGAAAAGTCGTAAGAAATAAAATATTTTTGATAAAAACTAAAATATCTTCGAAATCATTGAAAAAGAAGTACCTTATCATACGAAAATATGCCTTCTCTAATAAGAGACATTTAAATTTTTTTAATTGCATAAATGGGTGGCATTTTATTCAAAATTAATAGTTTCTTTACATGGACAAAAAATTCGTTTAATTTTTTCCCATTAAATACTACAATTATAGAAAAGCATTTTGCGAAAAGAATTGGCAGTAGGACGGAAACGTGTTGACCACCGATTAGTTTTTTGCTAATAACTCTTGCATCCTTCGACCGACTTCTTCGACTAAAAGCTCGATATAAAGCTTATCTGTTCCTCTTTCAGATGGCGTCAACATATTTTACGATAAGTCGTAAGAAATAAAATTTTTTTGATCGAAACTAAAATATCCTCGAAATCATTGAAAAAGAAGAACCTTATCATACGAAAATATGCCTTATCTAATAAGAGACATTTAAATTTTTTTAATTTCATAAATGTGTGACATTTTATTCAGAATTAATAGTTTTTAACATGGACAAAAAATTCGTTTAATTTTTTCCCATTAAATACTATAATTATAGAAAAGTACTTTGCGAAAAGAATCGGCAGTAGGACGGAAAGTGTTGACCATCGATTAGTTTTTTGCTAATAACTCTTGCATACTTCGACCGACTTCTTCGACTAAGAGCTCGATGGAAAGCTTATCTGTTCCTCTTTAAGATGGCATTAACATATTTTACGAAAAGTCGTAAGAAATAAAATTTTTTTGATCGAAACTAAAATATCCTCGAAATCATTGAAAAAGAAGTACCTTATCAGACGAAAATATGCCTTATCTAATAAGAGACATTTAAATATTTTTAATTGCATAAATGTGTGGCATTTTATTCAGAATTAATAGTTTTTTACATAAACAAAAACTCCGTTTAATTTTTTCCCATTAAATACTATAATTATAGAAAAGTACTTTGCGAAAAGAATCGGCAGTAGGACGGAAAGTGTTGACCATCGATTAGTTTTTTGCTAATAACTCTTGCATACTTCGACCGACTTCTTCGACTAAGAGCTCGATGGAAAGCTTATCTGTTCCTCTTTCAGATGGCATTAACATTTTTTACGAAAAGTCGTAAGAAATAAAATTTTGTTTATCAAAACTAAAATATCCTCGAAATCATTGAAAAAGAAGAACCTTATCAGACGAAAATATGCCTTATCTAATAAGAGACATTTAAATTTTTTTAATTTCATAAATGGGTGGCATTTTATTCAGAATTAATAGTTTTTTACATAAACAAAAACTCCCTTTAATTTTTTTCCATTAAATACTATTATTATAGAAAAGTAATTTGCGAAAAGAATCGGCAGGAGGACGGAATCGTGTTGACCACCGATTAGTTTTTTGCTAATAACTCTTGCATCCTTCGACCGACTTCTTCGACTAAAAGCTCGATATAAAGCTTATCTGTTTCTCTTTCAGATGGCGTCAACATATTTTACGATAAGTCGTAAGAAATAAAATTTTTTTGATCGAAACTAAAATATCCTCGAAATCATTGAAAAAGAAGAACCTTATCATACGAAAATATGCCTTATCTAATAAGAGACTTTTAAATTTTTTTAATTTCATAAATGTGTGACATTTTATTCAGAATTAATAGTTTTTAACATGGACAAAAAATTCGTTTAATTTTTTCCCATTAAATACTATAATTGTAGAAAAGTACTTTGCGAAAAGAATCGGCAGTAGGACGGAAAGTGTTGACCATCGATTAGTTTTTTGCTAATAACTCTTGCATACTTCGACCGACTTCTTCGACTAAGAGCTCGATGGAAAGCTTATCTGTTCCTCTTTCAGATGGCATTAACATATTTTACGAAAAGTCGTAAGAAATAAAATTTTTTTGATCGAAACTAAAATATCCTCGAAATCATTGAAAAAGAAGTACCTTATCAGACGAAAATAGGCCTTATCTAATAAGAGACATTTAAATATTTTTAATTGCATAAATGTGTGGCATTTTATTCAGAATTAATAGTTTTTTACATAAACAAAAACTCCGTTTAATTTTTTCCCATTAAATACTATAATTATAGAAAAGTACTTTGCAAAAAGAATCGGCAGTAGGACGGAAACGTGTTGGCCACCTATTAGTTTTTTGCTAATAACTCTTGCATCCTTCGACCGACTTCTTCGACTAAAAGCTCGATATAAAGCTTATCTGTTTCTCTTTCAGATGGCTTCAACATATTTTACGATAAGTCGTAAGAAATTAAATTTTTTTGATCGAAAATAAAATATCCTCGAAATCATTGAAAAAGAAGAACCTTATCATACGAAAATATGCCTTATCTAATAAGAGACATTTAAATTTTTTTAATTTCATAAATGGGTGGCATTTTATTCAAAATTAATAGTTTCTTTACATGGACAAAAAATTCGTTTAATTTTTTCCCATTAAATACTACAATTATAGAAAAGCATTTTGCGAAAAGAATTGGCAGTAGGACGGAAACGTGTTGACCACCGATTAGTTTTTTGCTAATAACTCTTGCATCCTTCGACCGACTTCTTCGACTAAAAGCTCGATATAAAGCTTATCTGTTCCTCTTTCAGATGGCATCAACATATTTTACGATAAGTCGTAAGAAATAAAATTTTTTTGATCGAAACTAAAATATCCTCGAAATCATTGAAAAAGAAGAACCTTATCATACGAAAATATGCCTTATCTAATAAGAGACATTTAAATTTTTTTAATTTCATAAATGTGTGACATTTTATTCAGAATTAATAGTTTTTAACATGGACAAAAAATTCGTTTAATTTTTTCCCATTAAATACTATAATTATAGAAAAGTACTTTGCGAAAAGAATCGGCAGTAGGACGGAAAGTGTTGACCATCGATTAGTTTTTTGCTAGTAACTCTTGCATACTTCGACCGACTTCTTCGACTAAGAGCTCGATGGAAAGCTTATCTGTTCCTCTTTAAGATGGCATTAACATATTTTACGAAAAGTCGTAAGAAATAAAATTTTTTTGATCGAAACTAAAATATCCTCGAAATCATTGAAAAAGAAGTACCTTATCAGACGAAAATATGCCTTATCTAATAAGAGACATTTAAATTTTTTTAATTTCATAAATGGGTGGCATTTTATTCAGAATTAATAGTTTTTTACATAACAAAAACTCCCTTTAATTTTTTCCCATTAAATACTATTATTATAGAAAAGTAACTTGCGAAAAGAATCGGCAGTAGGACGGAATCGTGTTGACCACCGATTAGTTTTTTGCTAATAACTCTTGCATCCTTCGACCGACTTCTTCGACTAAAAGCTCGATATAAAGCTTATCTGTTTCTCTTTCAGATGGCGTCAACATATTTTACGATAAGTCGTAAGAAATTTAATTTTTTTGATCGAAACTAAAATATCCTCGAAATCATTGAAAAAGAAGAACCTTATCATACGAAAATATGCCTTATCTAATAAGAGACATTTAAATTTTTTTAATTTCATAAATGTGTGACATTTTATTCAGAATTAATAGTTTTTAACATGGACAAAAACTTCGTTTAATTTTTTCCCATTAAATACTATAATTATAGAAAAGTACTTTGCGAAAAGAATCGGCAGTAGGACGGAAAGTGTTGACCATCGATTAGTTTTTTGCTAATAACTCTTGCATACTTCGACCGACTTCTTCGACTAAGAGCTCGATGGAAAGCTTATCTGTTCCTCTTTCAGATGGCATTAACATATTTTACGAAAAGTCGTAAGAAATAAAATTTTTTTGATCGAAACTAAAATATCCTCGAAATCATTGAAAAAGAAGTACCTTATCAGACGAAAATAGGCCTTATCTAATAAGAGACATTTAAATATTTTTAATTGCATAAATGTGTGGCATTTTATTCAGAATTAATAGTTTTTTACATAAACAAAAACTCCGTTTAATTTTTTCCCATTAAATACTATAATTATAGAAAAGTACTTTGCAAAAAGAATCGGCAGTAGGACGGAAACGTGTTGGCCACCGATTAGTTTTTTGCTAATAACTCTTGCATCCTTCGACCGACTTCTTCGACTAAGAGCTCGATGGAAAGCTTATCTGGTCCTCTTTCGGATGGCATTAACATATTTTACGAAAAGTCGTAAGAAATAAAATTTTTTTGATCAAAACTAAAATATCCTCGAAATCATTGAAAAAGAAGTACCTTATCAGACGAAAATATGCCTTTTCTAATAAGAGACATTTAAATATTTTTAATTGCATAAATGTGTGGCATTTTATTTAGAGTTAATAGTTTTTTACATAAACAAAAACTCCGTTTAATTTTTTCCCATTAAATATCACAATTATAGAAAAGCATTTTGCGAAAAGAATCGGCAGTAGGACGGAAACGTGTTGACCACCGATTAGTATTTTGCTAATAACTCTTGCATCTTTCGATCGACTGCTTCGACTAAGAGCTCGATGGAAAGTTTATCTGTTCCTCTTTCAGATGGCAATAACATTTTTTACGAAAAGTCGTAAGAAATAAAATTTTTTTGATAAAAACTAAAATATCCTCGAAATCATTGAAAACGAAGTACCTTATCAGACGAAAATATGCCTTATCTAATAAGAGACATTTAAATTTTTTTAATTGCATAAAAGGGTGGCATTTTATTCAGAATTAATAGTTTTTTTAAATGGACAAAAAATTCGTTTAATTTTTTCCCATTAAATACTATAATTATAGAAAATCATTTTGCGAAAAGAATCGGCAGTAGGACGGAAACGTGTTGACCACCTATTAGTTTTTTGTTAATAACTCTTGCATCCTTCGACCGACTTCTTCGACCGACTTCTTCGATTAAAATCTCGATGGAAAGCATATTTGTTCCTCTTTCAGATGGCATTAACATATTTTACGAAAAGTCGTAAACAATAAAATTTTTTTGATCGAAACTAAAATATCCTCGAAATCATTGAAAAAGAAGTACCTTATCAGACAAAAATATGCCTTTTCTAATAAGAGACATTTAACTATTTTTAATTGCATAAATGTGTGGCATTTTATTCAGAATTAATAGTTTTTTATATAAACAAAAACTCCGTTTAATTTTTTCCCATTAAATATCACAATTATAGAAAAGTACTTTGCGAAAAGAATCGGCAGTAGGACGGAATCGTGTTGACCACCGATTAATTTTTTGCTAATAACTCTTGCATCCTTCGACCGACTTCTTTGACTAAGAGCTCGATGGAAAGCTTATCTATTCCTCTTTCAGTTGGCATTTACATTTTTTACGAAAAGTTGTAAGAAATAAACTTTTTTTGATCAAAACTAAAATATCCTCGAAATCATTGAAAACGAAGTACCTTATCAGACGAAAATATTCCTTATCTAATAAGAGACATTAAAATTTTTTTAATTGCATAAAAGGGTGGCATTTTATTCAGAATTAATAGTTTTTTAGATGGACAAAAAATTCGTTTAATTTTTTTCCCTTAAATATTACAATTATAGAAAAGTACTTTGCGAAAAGAATCGGCAGTAGGACGGAAACGTGTTGACCACCGATTAGTTTTTTGCTAATAACTCTTGCATCCTTCGACCGATTTCTTCGACTAAGAGCTCGATGGAAAGCTTATCTGTTCCTCTTTCAGATGGCATTAACATATTTTACGAAAAGTCGTAAGAAATAAAATTTTTTTGATCAAAGCTAAGATATCTTCGAAATCATTGAAAAAGAAGTACCTTATCAGAAGAAAATATGCCTTATCTAATAAAAGACATTTAAATTTTTATACCCTGTACACATACTGTGTATCAGGGTATATTGTGTTTGTGCAAAAGCCAAATGTATGTAACGCACAGAAGGAGGGTCGGGGGACCCCATAAAGTATATATATTCTTGATCGGGACGACAAGAGAAGTTGATTAAGCCATGTCCGTCCGTCTGTCCGTCCGTCCGTCCGTCCTCACCAATGGTTCTCGGAAACTATAATAGCTAGAGACTTGAAATTTGGAGGGTAGACTCGTGATGCTCGGCAGCAGATCAAGTTTGAATGGTTTTGTGCCACGCCCACTCCTTCCCGCCCATCCAGCACCACCCACTTTTTGAAAACGCTATAACTCGAACATCCAAAGAGATAGAAACATGAAAGTCGGTATGTAGACTCACAATGAGTAACTCTACAAAACTGCATACCACAATTTTACCCCCTCCCCTTAATTTCCCCTCCCCTAGTATTTTTCTTAAAAACGCTATATCTCCAAAACTAACAAAGGTATGAACCTGCAATTTTGTATACAAGCTCAGTGATAATACATCTTAAAAACTGCTTACCACAAATTTCCCCCCTTTTTGATGGCTACCCCTCAGAGGCCTACAAACTTAAATTTTTCGTAAAATCCACATTTTTTGACCGAATTTCTTGATATTTTGAACACTATTTGAATAGGCGATGTCAGATCAATATGTTTTTGTAGATTGAGGGTGTGGCACCGCCTACCATGTGTACAGGGTATTATATTGTCGAGTATACTCGACTATACCGCCCTTACTGGTTTTAATTGCATAAATGGGTGGCATTTTATTTAGAGTTAATAATTTTTTAAATAAACAAAAACTCCGTTTAATTTTTTCCCATTAAATACTATAATTATAGAAAATCATTTTGCGAAAAGAACCGGCAGTAGGTCGGAAACGTGTTGACCACCGATTAGTTTTTTGCTAATAACTCTTGCATCCTTCGACCGACTTCTTTGACTAAGAGCTCGATGGAAAGCTTATCTATTCCTCTTTCAGTTGGCATTTACATTTTTTACGAAAAGTTGTAAGAAATAAAATTTTTTTGATCAAAACTAAAATATCCTCGAAATCATTGAAAACGAAGTACCTTATCAGACGAAAATATTCCTTATCTAATAAGAGACATTTTAATTTTTTTAATTTCATAAACAGGCGGCATTTTATTCAGAATTAATATTTTTTTAGATGGACAAAAAATTCGTTTAATTTTTTTCCCTTAAATACTACAATTATAGAAAAGTACTTTGCGAAAAGAATCGGCAGTAGGACGGAAACGTGTTGACCACCGATTAGTTTTTTGCTAATAACTCTTGCATCCTTCGACCGACTTCTTCGACTAAGAGCTCGATGGAAAGCTTATCTGTTCCTCTTTCAGATTGCATTAACATATTTTACGAAAAGTCGTAAGAAATAAAATTTTTTTGATCGAAACTAAAATATCCTCGAAATCATTGAAAAAGAAGTACCTTATCAGACGAAAATATGCCTTATCTAATAAGAGACATTTAAATATTTTTAATTGCATAAATGTGTGGCATTTTATTCAGAATTAATAGTTTTTTACATAAACAAAAACTCCGTTTAATTTTTTCCCATTAAATACTACAATTATAGAAAAGTACTTTGCGAAAAGAATCGGCAGTAGGACGGAAACGTGTTGACTACCGATTAGTTTTTTGCTAACAACTCTTGCATCCTTCGACCGACTTCTTCGACTAAAAGCTCGATTGAAAGCTTATCTGTTTATTTTCAGATGGCATTAACATATTTTACGAAAAGTCATGAGAAATAAAATTTTTTTGATCGAAACTAAAATAACCTCGAAATCATTGAAAAAGTAGTACCTTATCAGACGAAAATATGCCTTATCTAATTAGAGACATTTAAATTTTTTTAATTGCATAAATGGGTGGCATTTTATTCAGAATTAATAGTTTTTTACATGCACAAAAAATTCGTTTAATTTTTTCCCATTAAATACTACAATTATAGAAAAGTAGTTTGCAAAAAGAATCGGCAGTAGGACGGAAACGTGTTGACCACCGATTAGTTTTTTGCTAACAACTCTTGCATCCTTCGACCGACTTCTTCGACTAAAAGCTCGATTGAAAGCTTATCTGTTTCTCTTTCAGATGGCATTAACATATTTTACGAAAAGTCATGAGAAATAAAATTTTTTTGATCAAAACTAAAATATCCTCGAAATCATTGAAGAAGTACCTTATCAGACGAAAATATGCCTTATCTAATAAGAGATAATTTAAATTTTTTAAATTGCATAAATACTTTTTTATATAAACAAAAACTCCGTTTAATTTTTTCCCATTAAATACTATAATTATAGAAAAGTACTTTGCGAAACGAATCGGCAGTAGGGCGGAATCGTGTTGACCACCGATTAGTTTTTTGCTAATAACTCTTGCATCCTTTGACCGACTTCTTCGACTAAAAGGTCAATGGAAAGCTTATCTGTTCCTCTTTCAGATGACATTAACATATTTTACGAAAAGTCGTAAGAAATAAAATTTTTTTGATCAAAACTAAAATATCCTCGAAATCATTGAAGAAGAAGTACCTTATCAGACGTAAATATGCCTTATCTAATAAGAGACATTAAAATTATTTTAATTGCGTAAATGGGTGGCATTTTATTCAGAATTAATAGTTTTTTACATAAACAAAAACTCCGTTTAATTTTTTCCCATTAAATACTATAATTATAGAAAAGTACTTTGCGAAAACAATCGGCAGTAGGTCGGAATCGTGTTGACCACCGATTAGTTTTTTGCTAATAACTCTTGCATCATTCGACCGACTTCTTCGACTCAAAGCTCGATTGAAAGCTTATCTGTTCCTCTTTCAGATGGCATTAACATATTTTACGAAAAGTCATGAGAAATAAAATTTTTTTGATCGAAACTAAAATATCCTCGAAATCATTGAAAAAGAAGTACCTTATCAGACGAAAATATGCCTTATCTAATAAGAGACATTTAAATTTTTTTAATTGCGTAAATGGGTGGCATTTTATCCAGAATTAATAGTTTTTTACATAAACAAAAACTCCGTTTAATTTTTTCCCATTAAATACTATAATTATAGAAAAGTACTTTGCGAAAAGAATCGTCAGTAGGACGGAATCGTGTTGACCACCGATTGGTTTTTTGCTAATAACTCTTGCATCCTTCGACCGACTTCTTCGACTAAGAGTTCGATTGAAAGCTTATCTGTTCCTCTTTCAGATGGCATTAACATATTTTACGAAAAGTCATGAGAAATAAAATTTTTTTGATCGAAACTAAAATATCCTCGAAATCATTGAAAAAGAAGTACCTTATCAGACGAAAATATGCCTTATCTAATAAGAGACATTTAAATTTTTTTAATTTCATAAATGGGTGGCATTTTATTCAGAAATAATAGTTTTTTACATGGTCAAAAAATTCGTTTAATTTTTTTCCATTAAATACTACAATTATAGACGGAATCGTGTTGACTACCGATTGGTTTTTTGCTAACAACTCTTGCATCCTTCGACCGACTTCTTCGACTAAAAGCTCGATTGAAAGCTTATCTGTTCCTCTTTCAGATGGCATTAACATATTTTACGAAAAGTCATGAGAAATAAAATTTTTTTGATCGAAACTAAAATATCCTCGAAATCATTGAAAAAGAAGTACCTTATCAGACGAAAATATGCCTTATCTAATAAGAGACATTTAATTTTTTTTAATTTCATAAATGGGTGGAATTTTATTCAGAATTGATAGTTTTTTACATGGACAAAAAATTCGTTTAATTTTTTCCCATTAAATACTACAATTATAGAAAATTAGTTTGCGAAAAGAATCGGCAGTAGAACGGAAACGTGTTGACCGCCGATTAGTTTTTTGCTAATAACTCTTGCATCCTTCGACCGACTTCTTCGACTAAAAGGTCAATGGAAAGCTTATTTGTTCCTCTTTCAGATGACATTAACATATTTTACAAAAAGTCGTAAGAAATAAAATTTTTTTGATCAAAACTAAAATATGCTCGAAATCATTGAAGAAGAAGTACTTTATCAAACGAAAATATGCCTTATCTAATAAGAGACGTTTAAATTTTTTTTATTGCATAAATGGGTGGCATTTTATTCAGAATTAATATTTTTTTACATAAACAAAAACTCCGTTTAATTTTTTCCCATTAAATACTATAATTATAGAAAAGTACTTTGCGAAAAGAATCGGCAGTAGGGCGGAATCGTGTTGACCACCGATTAGTTTTTTGCTAATAACTCTTGCATCCTTTGACCGACTTCTTCGACTAAAAGGTCAATGGAAAGCTTATTTGTTCCTCTTTCAGATGACATTAACATATTTTACAAAAAGTCGTAAGAAATAAAATTTTTTTGATCAAAACTAAAATATCCTCGAAATCATTGAAGAAGAAGTACCTTATCAAACGAAAATATGCCTTATCTAATAAGAGACGTTTAAATTTTTTTTATTGCATAAATGGGTGGCATTTTATTCAGAATTAATAGTTTTTTACATAAACAAAAACTCCGTTTAACTTTTTCCCATTAAATACTATAATTATAGAAAAGTACTTTGCGAAAAGAATCGGCAGTAGGACGGAATCGTGTTGACCACCGATTAGTTTTTTGCTAATAACTCTTGCATCATTCGACCGACTTCTTCGACTCAAAGCTCGATTGAAAGCTTATCTGTTCCTCTTTCAGATGACATTAACATATTTTACAAAAAGTCGTAAGAAATAAAATTTTTTTGATCGAAACTAAAATATCCTCGAAATCATTGAAAAAGAAGTACCTTATCAGACGAAAATATGCCTTATCTAATAAGAGACATTTAAATTTTTTTAATTTCATAAATGGGTGGCATTTTATTCAGAATTAATAGTTTTTTACATGGACAAAAAATTTGTTTAATTTTTTTCCATTAAATACTACAATTATAGACGGAATCGTGTTGACTACTGATTGGTTTTTTGCTAACAACTCTTGCATCCTTCGATCGACTTCTTCGACTAAAAGCTCGATTGAAAGCTTATCTGTTCCTCTTTCAGATGGCATAAACATATTTTACGAAAAGTCATGAGAAATAAAATTTTTTTGATCGAAACTAAAATATCCTCGAAATCATTGAAAAAGAAGTACCTTATCAGACGAAAATATGCCTTATCTAATAAGAGACATTTAAATTTTTTTAATTTCATAAATGGGTGGCATTTTATTCAGAATTAATAGTTTTTTACATGGACAAAAAATTCGTTTAATTTTTTCCCATTAAATACTACAATTATAGAAAAGTAGTTTGCGAAAAGAATCGGCAGTAGAACGGAAACGTGTTGACCACCGATTAGTTTTTTGCTAATAACAACTTGCATCCTTCGACCGACTTCTTCGACTGAGAGCTCGATGGAAAGCTTATTTGTTCCTCTTTCAGATGACATTAACATATTTTACAAAAAGTCGTAAGAAATAAAATTTTTTTGATCAAAACTAAAATATGCTCGAAATCATTGAAGAAGAAGTACCTTATCAAACGAAAATATGCCTTATCTAATAAGAGACGTTTAAATTTTTTTTATTGCATAAATGGGTGGCATTTTATTCAGAATTAATATTTTTTTACATAAACAAAAACTCCGTTTAATTTTTTCCCATTAAATACTATAATTATAGAAAAGTACTTTTCGAAAAGAATCGGCAGTAGGGCGGAATCGTGTTGACCACCGATTAGTTTTTTGCTAATAACTCTTGCATCCTTTGACCGACTTCTTCGACTAAAAGGTCAATGGAAAGCTTATTTGTTCCTCTTTCAGATGACATTAACATATTTTACAAAAAGTCGTAAGAAATAAAATTTTTTTGATCAAAACTAAAATATCCTCGAAATCATTGAAGAAGAAGTACCTTATCAAACGAAAATATGCCTTATCTAATAAGAGACGTTTAAATTTTTTTTATTGCATAAATGGGTGGCATTTTATTCAGAATTAATAGTTTTTTACATAAACAAAAACTCCGTTTAACTTTTTCCCATTAAATACTATAATTATAGAAAAGTACTTTGCGAAAAGAATCGGCAGTAGGACGGAATCGTGTTGACCACCGATTAGTTTTTTGCTAATAACTCTTGCATCATTCGACCGACTTCTTCGACTCAAAGCTCGATTGAAAGCTTATCTGTTCCTCTTTCAGATGACATTAACATATTTTACAAAAAGTCGTAAGAAATAAAATTTTTTTGATCGAAACTAAAATATCCTCGAAATCATTGAAAAAGAAGTACCTTATCAGACGAAAATATGCCTTATCTAATAAGAGACATTTAAATTTTTTTAATTTCATAAATGGGTGGCATTTTATTCAGAATTAATAGTTTTTTACATGGACAAAAAATTTGTTTAATTTTTTTCCATTAAATACTACAATTATAGACGGAATCGTGTTGACTACTGATTGGTTTTTTGCTAACAACTCTTGCATCCTTCGATCGACTTCTTCGACTAAAAGCTGGATTGAAAGCTTATCTGTTCCTCTTTCAGATGGCATAAACATATTTTACGAAAAGTCATGAGAAATAAAATTTTTTTGATCGAAACTAAAATATCCTCGAAATCATTGAAAAAGAAGTACCTTATCAGACGAAAATATGCCTTATCTAATAAGAGACATTTAAATTTTTTTAATTTCATAAATGGGTGGCATTTTATTCAGAATTAATAGTTTTTTACATGGACAAAAAATTCGTTTAATTTTTTCCCATTAAATACTACAATTATAGAAAAGTAGTTTGCGAAAAGAATCGGCAGTAGAACGGAAACGTGTTGACCACCGATTAGTTTTTTGCTAATAACAACTTGCATCCTTCGACCGACTTCTTCGACTGAGAGCTCGATGGAAAGCTTATCTATTCCTCTTTCAGTTGGCATTAACATTTTTTACGAAAAGTCATGAGAAATAAAATTTTTTTGATCAAAACTAAAATATCCTCGAAATCATTGAAGAAGAAGTACCTTATCAGACGAAAATATGCCTTATCTAATAAGAGACATTTAAATTTTTTTAATTTCATAAATGGGTGGCATTTTATTCATAATTAATAGTTTTTTACATAAACAAAAACTCCGTTTAATTTTTTCCCATTAAATACTATAATTATAGAAAAGTACTTTGCGAAAAGAATCGGCAGTAGGGCGGAATCGTGTTGACCACCGATTAGTTTTTTGCTAATAACTCTTGCATCCTTTGACCGACTTCTTCGACTAAAAGGTCAATGGAAAGCTTATTTGTTCCTCTTTCAGATGACATTAACATATTTTACAAAGAGTGGTAAGAAATAAAATTTTTTTGATCAAAACTAAAATATGCTCGAAATCATTGAAGAAGAAGTACCTTACCAGACGAAAATATGCCTTATCTAATAAGAGACATTTAAATTTTTTTTGATTTCATAAATGGGTGGCATTTTATTCAGAATTAATAGTTTGTTACATGGACAAAAAATTCGTTTAATTTTTTCCCATTAAATACTAGAATTATAGAAAAGTACTTTACAAAAACAATCGGCAGTAGGACGGAATCGTGTTGACCTCCGATTAGTTTTTTGCTAATAACTCTTGCATTCTTCGACCGACTTCTTCGAATAAGAGCTCTATGGCAAGCTTATCTGTTCCTCTTTCAGATGGCATTAACATATTTTACGAAAAGTCGTAAGAAATAAAATTTTTTTGATCAAAACTAAAATATCCTCGAAATCATTGAAAAAGAAGTACCTTATCAGACGAAAATATGCATTATCTAATAAGAGACATTTAAATTTTCTTAATTTCATTAATGGGTGGCATTTTATTCAGAATTAATACTTTTTAACATGGACAAAAAATTCGTTTCATTTTTTCCCATTAAATACTACAATTATAGAAAAGTACTTTGCGAAAAGAATCGGCAGTAGGACGGAAACGTGTTGACCACCGATTAGTTTTTTGCTAATAACTCTTGCATCCTTCGACCGACTTCTTCGACTAAGAGCTCTGTGGAAAGCTTATCTGTTCCTCTTTCAGATGGCATTAACATATTTTACGAAAAGTCGTAAGAAATAAAATTTTTTTGATCAAAACTAAAATATCCTCGAAATCATTGAAAAAGAAGTACCTTACCAGACGAAAATATGCCTTATCTAATGAGAGACATTTAATTTTTTTTTAATTTCATAAATGGGTGGCATTTTATTCAGAATTAATAGTTTTTTACATAAACAAAAAATTCGTTTAATTTTTTTCCATTAAATACTAGAATTATAGAAAAGTACTTTGCAAAAAGAATCGGCAGTAGGACGGAATCGTGTTGACCACCGATTAGTTTTTTGCTAATAACTCTTGCATCCTTCGACCGACTTCTTCGACTTAAAGCTCGATGGAAAGCTTATCTGTTCCTCTTTCAGATGGCATTAACATATTTTACGAAAAAACGTAAGAAATAAAATTTTTTTGATCAAAACTAAAATATCCTCGAAATCATTGAAAAAGAAGTACCTTATCAGACGAAAATATGCCTTATCTAATAAGAGACATTTAAATTTTTTTAATTTCATAAATGGGTGGCATTTTATTTAGAATTAATAGTTTTTAACATGGACAAAAAATTCGTTTAATTTTTTCCCATTAAATACTAGAATTATAGAAAAGTACTTTACAAAAACAATCGGCAGTAGGACGGAATCGTGTTGACCACCGATTAGTTTTTTCTGTTCCTCCTTCAGATGGCATTTACATATTTTACGAAAAGTCGTAAGAAATAAAATTTTTTTGATCAAAACTAAAATATCCTCGAAATCATTGAAAAAGAAGTACCTTACCAGACGAAAATATGCCTTATCTAATAAGAGACATTTAAATTTTTTTTAATTTCATAAATGGGTGGCATTTTATTCAGAATTAATAGTTTTTTACATGGACGAAAAATTCGTTTAATTTTTTTGCATTAAGTACTAGAATTATAGAAAAGTACTTTGCGAAAAGAATCGGCAGTAGGACGGAAACGTTTTGACCACCGATTAGTTTTTTGCTAATAACTCTTGCATCCTTCGATCGACTTCTTCGACTAAGAGCTCGATGGAAAGCTTATCTGTTCCTCTTTCAGATGGCATTAACATATTTTACGAAAAGTCATAAGAAATAAAATTTTTTTGATCAAAACTAAAATATCCTCGAAATCATTGAAGAAGATGTACCTTATCAGACGAAAATATGCCTTATCTAATAGGAGACATTTAAATTTTTTTTATTGCATAAGTGGGTGGCATTTTATTCAGAATTAATAGTTTTTTACATGGACAAACAATACGTTTAATTTTTTCCCATTAAATACTAGGATTATAGAAAAATACTTTGCGAAAAGAATCGGCAGTAGGACGGAATCGTGTTGACCACCGATTAGTTTTTTGCTAATAACTCTTGCATCCTTCGATCGACTTCTTCGACTAAGAGCTCGATGGAAAGCTTATCTGTTCCTCTTTCAGATGGCATTAACATGTTTTACGAAAAGTCGTAAGAAATACAATTTTTTTGATCAAACCTAAAATATCCTCGAAATCATTGAAAAAGAAGTACCTTATCAGACGAAAATATGCCTTATCTAATAGGAGACATTTAAATTTTTATGCCCTGTACACATAGTGTATCAGGGCATATTGGGTTTGTTTGAACGAAATGTATGTAACGCACAGAAGGAGGGGAGGGGGACCCCAAAAAGTATATATATTCTTGATCAGGACGACAAGAGAAATTGATTGAGCTATGTCCGTCCGTCTGTCCGTCTGTCTGTCCGTCTGTCCGTCCGTCCTCACCAACGGTTCTCGGAAACTATAAGAGCTAGAGAGTTGAAATTTGGAGGGTAGACTCGTGATGCTCGGCAGCAGATCAAGTTTATTTTTTTTTTTGCCACGACCACTCCTTCCCGCCCATTCAGCACTGCCCCCTTTTTCAAAACGCTATAACTCAAACATCCAAAGAGTTAGAAACATGAAAGTCGGTATGTAGTCTCAGTATAAGTAGCTCTACAAAACTGCATACCACAATTTTCCCCCCCCAACTTCATTTCCCCTCCCCCTGTTGTTTTCTTTAAAATGCTATATCTCCGTAACTATTGAAGGTACAATCCTGATGTTTTGTATACAAGCTCAGCAAATATATATCTTTAAAACTGCGTACCACAAATTTCCCCTCTCATTGATTGTTACCCCTCAGAGACCTACAAATTGAAATTTTTAATATATTCCACTTTATTTTACTTAAAATTACTACATCTTCCAAACTATAATAGGTACAAACATGAAAGTCGGTACGTAGACTCAGTATGTATAGATCTACAAAACTGCATTCCTCAATTTTTACCCCTCCCCTTCATTTCCCCTCCCCCAGTTGTTTTCTTAGAAATGCTATATCTATTGAAGGTACAAGCCTGATATTTCGTATACAAGCTCAGTAAATATATATCTTTAAAACTGCATACCTCAAAATCCCCCTCTTTTTGATGGTTACCCCTCAATCACCCACAAACTCAAAACTTTTGTAAATTCCACATTTTTTGACCGTTTTTCTTCATATTTTGAACGATATTTGATCGGGGGTGTCAAATCAATATGTGTTTGTAGATTGAGGATGTGGCACCGCCTTCTATGTGTACAGGGTATTATATAGTTGAGAATACTCAACTATACCGCCCTTACTGGTTTTAATTGCATAAATGGGTGGCATTTTATTTAGAGTTAATAGTTTTTTACATGGACAAAAAATTCGTTTAATTTTTTCCCATTAAATACTAGGATTATAGAAAAATACTTTGCGAAAAGAATCGGCAGTAGGACGGAATCGTGTTGACCACCGATTAGTTTTTTGCTAATATTTCTTGCATTCTTCGATCGACTTCTTCGACTAAGAGCTCGATGGAAAGCTTATCTGTTCCTCTTTCAGATGGCATTAACATGTTTTACGAAAAGTCGTAAGAAATAAAATTTTTTTGATCAAACCTAAAATATCCTCGAAATCATTGAAGAAGATGTACCTTATCAGACGAAAATATGCCTTATCTAATGGGAGACATTTAAATTTTTTTAATTGCATAAGTGGGTGGCATTTTATTCAGCATTAATAGTTTTTTACATGGACAAAATATTCGTTTAATTTTTTCCCATTAAATACTAGGATTATAGAAAAATACTTTGCGAAAAGAATCGGCAGTAGGACGGAATCGTGTTGACCACCGATTAGTTTTTTGCTAATAACTCTTGCATCCTTTGACCGACTTCTTCGACTAAGAGCTCGATTGAAAGCTTATCTGTTCCTCTTTCAGAGTGCATTAACATATTTTACGAAAAATCGTAAGAAATACAATTTTTTTGATCAAAACTAAATTATCCTCGAAATCATTGAAGAAGAAGTACCTTATCAGAGGAAAATATGCCTTATCTAATAAGAGACATTTCAATTTTTTTAATTGCATAAATCTGTGGCATTTTTTTTCAGAATTAATAGTTTTTTACATGGACAAAAAATTTGTTTAATTTTTTCCCATTTAATACTAGAATTATACAAAAGTACTTTGCGAAAAGAATCGGCAGTAGGACGGAATCGTTTTGACCACCGATTAGTTTTTTGCTAATAACTCTTGCATTCTTCGGCCGACTTCTTCGACTAAGAGCTCGATGGAATGCTTATCTGTTCCTCTTTCAGATGGCATTAACATATTTTACGAAAAGTTATGAGAAATAAAATTTTTTTGACCAAAACTAAAATATCCTCGAAATCATTGAAGAAGAAGTACCTTATCAGACGAAAATATGCCTTATCTAATAGGAGACATTTAAATTTTTTTTAATTACATACATGGGTGGCATTTTATTCAGAATTAATAGTTTTTTACATGGACAAAAAATTCGTTTAATTGCTTCCCATTAAATACTAGAATTATACAAAAGTACTTTGCAAAAAGAATCGGCAGTAGGACGGAATCGTGTTGACCACCGATTAGTTTTTTGCTAATAACTCTTGCATTCTTCGACCGACTTCTTCGACTAAGAGCTCGATGGAAAGCTTATCTGTTCCTCTTTCAGATGGCATTAACATATTTTACGAAAAGTCATGAGAAATAAAATTTTTTTGATCAAAACTTAAATATCCTCGAAATCATTGAAGAAGATGTACCTTATCAGAGGAAAATATGCCTTATCTAATAGGAGACATTTAAATTTTTTTAATCGCATAAATGGGTGGAATTTTATTCAGAATCAATAGTTTTTTACATGGACAAAAAATTCGTTTAAGTTTTTCCCATTAAATACTAGAATTATACAAAAGTACTTTGCGAAAAGAATCGGCAGTAGGACGGAATCGTGTTGACCACCGATTAGTTTTTTGCTAATAACTCTTGCATTCTTCGACCGACTTCTTCGACTAAGAGCTCGATGGAAAGCTTATCTGCTCCTCTTTCAGATGGCATTAACATGTTTTACGAAAAGTCGTAAGAAATAAAAATTTTTTGATCAAACCTAAAATAGCCTTGAAATCATTGAAGAAGAAGTACCTTATCAGACGAAAATATGCCTTATCTAATAAGAGACATTGACTTTTTTTAATTACATAAATGGGTGGCATTTTCTTCAGAATTAATAGCTTTTTACATGGACAAAAAATTCGTTTAATTTTTTCCCATTATATACTAGAATTATAGAAAAGTACTTCGCGAAAATAATCGGCAGTAGGACGGAATCGTGTTGACCACCGATTAGTTTTTTGCTAATAACTCTTGCATCCTTCGACCGACTTCTTCGACTAAGAGCTCGATGGAAAGCTTATCTGTTCCTCTTTCAGATGGCATTAACATATTTTACGAAAAGTCATAAGAAATAAAATTTTTTTGATCAAAACTAAAATATCCTCGAAATCATTGAAGAATATGTACCTTATCAGACGAAAATATGCCTTATCTAATAGGAGACATTTAAATTTTTTTAATGGCATAAGTGGGTGGCATTTTATTCAGAATTAATAGTTTTTTACATGGACAAAAAATTCGTTTAATTTTTTCCCATTAAATACTAGGATTATAGAAAAATACTTTGCGAAAAGAATCGGCAGTAGGACGGAATCGTGTTGACCACCGATTAGTTTTTTGCTAATAACTCTTGCATCCTTCGATCGACTTCTTCGACTAAGAGATCGATGGAAAGCTTATCTGTTCCTCTTTGAGATGGCATTAACATGTTTTACGAAAAGTCGTAAGAAATAAAATTTTTTTGATCAAACCTAAAATATCCTCGAAATCATTGAAAAAGAAGTACCTTATCAGACGAAAATATGCCTTATATGATAAGAGACTTTTAAATTTTTTTAATTGCATTAATGGGTAACATTTTATTCAGAATTAATAGTTTTTTACATGGACAAAAAATTCGTTTAATTTTTTCCCATTAAATACTAGAATTATAGAAAAGAACTTTGCGAAAAGAATCGGCAGTAGGACAGAATCGTGTTGACCACCGATTAGTTTTTTGCTAATAACTCTTGCATCCTTCGATCGACTTCTTCGACTAAGAGTTCGATAGAAAGCTTATCTGTTCTTCTTTCATATGGCATTAACATATTTTACGAAAAATCGTAGGAAATAAAATTTTTTTGATCAAAACTAAAATATTCTCGAAATCATTGAAGAAGGAGTATCTATCAGACGAAAGTATGCCTTATCTAATAAGAGACATTAACTTTTTTTAATTACATAAATGGGTGGCATTTTATTCAGACTTAATAGTTTTTTACATGGACAAAAAATTCGTTTAATTTCTTACCATTAAATACTACAATTATACAAAAGTACTTTGCGAAGAGAATCGGCAGTAGGACGGAATCGTGTTGACCACCGATTGGTTTTTTGCTAATAACTCTTGCATTCTTCGACCGACTTCTGCGACTAAGAGCTCGATGGAAAGCTTATCTGTTCCTCTTTCAGATGGCATTAACATATTTTACGAAAAGTCATGAGAAATAAAATGTTTTTGATCAAAACTTAAATATCCTCGAAATCATTGAAGAAGATGTACCTTATCAGACGAAAATATGCCCTATCTAATAGGAGACATTTAAATTTCTTTAATTGCATAAATGGGCGGCATTTGATTCAGAATTAATAGTTTTTTACATGGACAAAAAATTCGTTTAATTTTTTCCCCTTATATACTAGGATTATAGAAAAATACTTTGCGAAAAGAATCGGCAGTAGGACGGAATCGTGTTGACCACCGATTGGTTTTTTGCTAATAACTTTTGCATTCTTCGACCGACTTCTTCGACTAAGAGCTCGATTGATAGCTTATCTGTTCCTCTTTCAGAATGCATTAACATATTTTACAAAAAATCGTAAGAAATAAAATTTTTTTGATCAAAACTAAAATATCCTCGAAATCATTGAAGAAGAAGTACCTTATCAGTGGAAAATATGCCTTATCTAATAAGAAACATTTAAATTTTTTTAATTGCATTAATGGGTGGCATTTTATTCAGAATTAATAGTTTTTTACATGGACAAAAAATTCGTTTAATTTTTTTCCATTAAAAACTAGAATTATAGAAAAGTACTTCGCGAAAATAATCGGCAGTAGGACGGAATCGTGTTGACCACCGATTGGTTTTTTGCTAATAACTCTTGCATCCTTCGACCAACTTCTTCGACTAAAAGCTCGATGGAAAGCTTATCTGTTCCTCTATCAGATGGCATTAACATATTTTACGAAAAGTCATGAGAAATAAAATTTTTTTGATCAAAACTAAAATATCCTCGAAATCATTGAAAAAGAACTACCTTATAAGACGAAAATATGCCTTATCTAATAATAGGCATTAACTTTTTTTAATTACATAAATGGGTGGCATTTTATTCAGAATTAATAGTTTTTTACATGGACAAAAAATTCGTTTAATTTTTTCCCATTAAAAACTAGAATTATAGAAAAGAACTTTGCGAAAAGAATCGGTAGTAGGACAGAATCGTGTTGACCACCGATTGGTTTTTTGCTAATAACTCTTGCATCCTTCGACCGACTTCCTCGACTAAGAGCTCGATGGAAAGCTTATCTGTTCCTCTTTCAGATGGCATTAACATATTTTACGAAAAGTCGTAAGAAATAAAATTTTTTTGATCAAAACTAAAATATCCTCGAAATCATTGAAGAAGAAGTACCTTATCAGACGAAAATACGCCTTATCTAATAAGAGACATTGACTTTTTTTAATTACATAAATGGGTGGCATTTTCTTCAGAATTTATAGTTTTTTACATGGACAAAAAATTCGTTTAATTTTTTCCCATTATATACTACAATTATAGAAAAGTACTTCGCGAAAATAATCGGCAGTAGGACGGAATCGTGTTGACCACCGATTAGTTTTTTGCTAATAACTCTTGCATCCTTCGACCGACTTCTTCGACTCAAAGCTCGATGGAAAGCTTATCTGTTCCTCTTTCAGATGGCATTAACATATTTTACGAAAAGTCGTAAGAAATAAAATTTTCTTGATCAAAACTAAAATAGCCTTGAAATCAATGAAGAGGAAGTACCTTATCAGACGAAAATATGCCTTATCTAATAAGAGACATTTAAATTTTTTTAATCGCATAAATGGGTGGAATTTTATTCAGAATCAATAGTTTTTTACATGGACAAAAATTTCGTTTAATTGTTTCCCATTAAATACTAGAATTATAGAAAAATACTTTGCGAAAAGAATCGGCAGTAGGACGGAAACGTGTTGACCACAGATTGGTTTTTTGCTAATAACTCTTGCATCCTTCGACCGACTTCTTCGACTAAGAGCTCGATGGAAAGCTTATCTGTTCCTCTTTCAGATGGCATTAACATATTTTACGAAAAGTCATGAGAAATAAAATTTTTTTGATCAAAACTAAAATATCCTCGAAATTTTTGAAGAAGAAGTACCTTATCAGAGGAAAATATGCCTTATCTAATAAGAAACATTTAAATTTTTTTAATTGCATAAATGGGTGGCATTTTTTTTCAAAATTAATAGTTTTTTACATGGACCAAAAATTCGTTTAATTTCTTACCATTAAATACTAGAATTATACAAAAGTACTTTGCGAAAAGAATCGGCAGTAGGACGGAATCGTGTTGACCACCGATTAGTTTTTTGCTAATAACTCTTGCAGTCTTCGACCGACTTCTTCGACTAAGAGCTCGATGAAAAGCTTATTTGTTCTTATTTCAGATGACATTAACATATTTTACGAAAAGTCATAAGAAATAAAATTTTTTTGATCAAAACTAAAATATCCTCGAAATCATTGAAGAAGAAGTACCTTATCAGACGAAAATATGCCTTATCTAATAGGAGACATTTAAATTTTTTTAATTACATAATTGGGTGGCATTATATTAAGACTTAATAGTTTTTTACATGGACAAAAAATTCGTTTAATTTTTTCCCATTAAATACTAGAATTATACAAAAGTACTTTGCGAAAAGAATCGGCAGTAGGACGGAATCGTGTTGACCACCGATTAGTTTTTTGCTAATAACTCTTGCATCCTTCGATCAACTTCTTCGACTAAGAGCTCGATGGAAAGCTTATCTGTTCCTCTTTCAGATGGCATTAACATATTTTACGAAAAGTCGTAAGAAATAAAATTTTTTATCTTATCTAATAAGAGACATTTAAATTTTTTTAATTGCATTAATGGGTGGCATTTTATTCAGAATTAATAGTTTTTTACATGGACAAAAAAATCGTTTAATTTTTTCCCATTAAAAACTAGAATTATAGAAAAGTAGATCGCGAAAATAATCGGCAGTAGGACGGAATCGTGTTGACCACCGATTGGTTTTTTGGTAATAACTCTTGCATCCTTCGACCGACTTCTTCGACTAAAAGCTCGATGGAAAGCTTATCTGTTCCTCTTTCAGATGGCTTTAACATATTTTACGAAAAGTCATAAAAAATAAAATTTTTTTGATCAAAACTAAAATATCGTCGAAATCATTGAAGAAGAAGTACCTTATCAGACGAAAATATGCCTTATCTAATACGAGACATTTACATTTTTTTAATTGCATAAATGGGTGGCATTTTATTCAGAATTAATAGTTTTTTACATAAAAAAAACTCCGTTTAATTTTTTCCCATTATATACTATAATTATAGAAAAGTACTTTGCGAAAAGAATCGGCAGTAGGACGGAATCGTGTTGACCACCGATTAGTTTTTTGCTAATAACTCTTGCATCCTTCGACCGACTTCTTCGACTAAGAGCTCGATGGAAAGCTTATCTGTTCCTCTTTCAGATGGCATTAGCATATTTTACGAAAAGTCGTAAGAAATAAAATTTTTTTGATCAAAACTAAAATATCCTCGAAATCATTGAAGAAAAAGTACCTTATCAGAAGAAAATATGCCTTATCTAATAGGAGACATTTGAATTTTTTTAATTGCATAAATGGGCGGCATTTTATTCAGAATTAATAGTTTTTTACATGGACAAAAAATTCGTTTATTTTTTTCCCATTATATACTACAATTATAGAAAAATACTTTGCGAAAAGAATCGGCAGTAGGACGGAATCGTGTTGACCACCGATTAGTTTTTTGCTAATAACTCTTGCATCCTTCGATCGACTTCTTCGACTAAGAGCTCGATGGAAAGCTTATCTGTTCTTCTTTCAGATGGCATTAACATATTTTCCGAAAAAACGTAAGAAATAAAATTTTTTTGATCAAACCTAAAATATCCTCGAAATCATTGAAAAAGAAGTACCTTATCAGACGAAAATATTCCTTATCTAATAAGAGACATTTAAATTTTTTTAATTGCATTAATGGGTGGCATTTTCTTCAGAATTAATAGTTTTTTACATGGACAAAAAATTCGTTTATTTTTTTCCCATTATATACTACAATTATAGAAAAGTACTTCGCGAAAATAATCGGCAGTAGGACGGAATCGTGTTGACCACCGATTAGTTTTTTGCTAATAACTCTTGTATCCTTCGACCGACTTCTTCGACTCAAAACTCGATGGAAAGCTTATCTGTTCCTCTTTCAGATGGCATTAACATATTTTACGAAAAGTCGTAAGAAACAACATTTTTTTGATCAAAACTAAAATAGCCTTGAAATCATTGAAGAAGAAGTACCTTATCAGACGAAAATATGCCTTATCTAATAAGAGACATTTAAATTTTTTTAATCGCATAAATGGGTGGAATTTTCTTCAGAATTAATAGTTTTTTACATGGACAAAAATTTCGTTTAATTGTTTCCCATTAAATACTAGAATTATAGAAAAATACTTTGCGAAAAGAATCGGCAGTAGGACGGAAACGTGTTGACCACCGATTGGATTTTTGCTAATAACTCTTGCATCCTTCGACCGACTTCTTCGACTGAGAGCTCGATTGAAAGCTTATCTGTTCCTCTTTCAGAGTGCATTAACATATTTTACGAAAAATCGTAAGAAATACAATTTTTTTTGATCAAAACTAAAATATCCTCGAAATCATTGAAGAAGAAGTACCTTTTCAGAGGAAAATATGCCTTATCTAATAGGAGACATTTCAATTTTTTTAATTGCATAAATCTGTGGCATTTTTTTTTTCAGAATTAATAGTTTTTTACATGGACAAAAAATTTGTTTAATTTTTTCTCATTAAATACTAGAATTATACAAAAGTACTTTGCGAAAAGAATCGGCAGTAGGACGGAATCGTTTTGACCACCGATTAGTTTTTTGCTAATAACTCTTGCATTCTTCGACCGACTTCTTCGACTTAGAGCTCGATGGAAAGCTTATCTGTTCCTCTTTCAGATGGCATTATCATATTTTACGAAAAGTCGTAAGATATAAAATTTTTTTGATCAAAACTAAAATATCCTCGAAATCATTGAAAAAGAAGTCCCTTATCAGACGAAAATATGCCCTATCTAATAGGAGACATTTAAATTTCTTTAATTGCATAAATGGGCGGCATTTTATTCAGAATTAATAGTTTTTTACATGGACAAAAAATTCGTTTATTTTTTTCCCATTATATACTACAATTATAGAAAAATACTTTGCGAAAAGAATCGGCAGTAGGACGGAATCGTGTTGACCACCGATTAGTTTTTTGCTAATAACTCTTGCATCCTTCGATCGACTTCTTCGACTAAGAGCTCGATGGAAAGCTTATCAGTTCCTCTTTCAGATGGCATTAACATATTTTACGAAAAGTCATAAGAAATAAAATTTTTTTGATCAAAACTAAAATATCCTCGAGATCATTGAAGAAGATGTACCTTATCAGAGGAAAATATGCCTTATCTAATAGGAGACATTTAAATTTTTTTAATTGCATAAATGAGCGGAATTTTATTCAGAATTAATTGTTTTTTACATGGACAAAAAATTCGTTTAATTTTTTCCCATTAAATACTAGGATTATAGAAAAATACTTTGCGAAAAGAATCGGCAGTAGGACGGAATCGTGTTGACCACCGAATAGTTTTTTGCTAATAACTCTTGCATCCTTCGATCGACTTCTTCCAGTAAGAGCTCGATGGAAAGCTTATCTGTTCCTCTTTCAGATGGCATTAACATAATTTACGAAAAGTCGTAAGAAATAAAATTTTTTTGATCGAAACTAAAATATCCTCGAAATCATTGAAAAAGAAGTACCTTATCAGACGAAAATATGCCTTATCTAATAAGACCCATTTAAATTTTTTTAATTGCATTAATGGGTGGCATTTTATTCAGAATTAATAGTTTTTTACATGGACAAAAAATTCGTTTAATTTTTTCCCATTAAAAACTAGTATTATAGAAAAGTACTTCGCGAAAATAATCGGCATAAGGACGGAATCGTGTTGACCACCGATTAGTTTTTTGCTAAAAACTCTTGCATCCTTCGACCGACTTCTTCGACTCAAAGCTCGATGGAAAGCTTATCTGTTCCTCTTTCAGATGGCATTAACATATTTTAAGAAAAGTCGTAAGAAATAAAATTTTTTTGTTCAAAACTAAAATAGCCTTGAAATCATTGAAGGAGAAGTACCTTATCAGACGAAAATATGCCTTATCTAATAAGAGACATTTAAATTTTTTTAATTGCATTAATGGGTGGCATTTTCTTCACAATTAATAGTTTTTTACATGGACAAAAAATTCGTTTATTTTTTTCCCATTATATACTACAATTATAGAAAAGTACTTCGCGAAAATAATCGGCAGTAGGACGGAATCGTGCTGAACACCGATTAGTTTTTTGCTAATAACTCTTGTATCCTTCGACCGACTTCTTCGACTCAAAACTCGATGGAAAGCTTATCTGTTTCTCTTTCAGATGGCATTAACATATTTTACGAAAAGTCGTAAGAAATAACATTTTTTTGATCAAAACTAAAATAGCCTTGAAATCATTGAAGAAGAAGTACCTTATCAGACGAAAATATGCCTTATCTAATAAGAGACATTTAAATTTTTTTAATTGCATTAATGGGTGGCATTTTCTTCAGAATTAATAGTTTTTTACATGGACAAAAAATTCGTTTATTTTTTTCCCATTATATACTACAATTATAGAAAAGTACTTCGCGAAAATAATCGGCAGTAGGACGGAATCGTGTTGACCACCGATTAGTTTTTTGCTAATAACTCTTGTATCCTTCGACCGACTTCTTCGACTCAAAACTCGATGGAAAGCTTATCTATTCCTCTTTCAGATGGCATTAACATATTTTACGAAAAGTCGTAAGACATAACATTTTTTTGATCAAAACTAAAATAGCCTTGAAATCATTGAAGAAGAAGTACCTTATCAGACGAAAATATGCCTTATCTAATAAGAGACATTTAAATTTTTTTAATTGCATTAATGGGTGGCATTTTCTTCAGAATTAATAGTTTTTTACATGGACAAAAAATTCGTTTATTTTTTTCCCATTATATACTACAATTATAGAAAAGTACTTCGCGAAAATAATCGGCAGTAGGACGGAATCGTGTTGACCACCGATTAGTTTTTTGCTAATAACTCTTGTATCCTTCGACCGACTTCTTCGACTCAAAACTCGATGGAAAGCTTATCTATTCCTCTTTCAGATGGCATTAACATATTTTACGAAAAGTCGTAAGATATAACATTTTTTTGATCAAAACTAAAATAGCCTTGAAATCATTGAAGAAGAAGTACCTTATCAGACGAAAATATGCCTTATCTAATAAGACCCATTTAAATTTTTTTAATTGCATTAATGGGTGGCATTTTATTCAGAATTAATAGTTTTTTACATGGACAAAAAATTCGTTTAATTTTTTCCCATTAAAAACTAGTATTATAGAAAAGTACTTCGCGAAAATAATCGGCATTAGGACGGAATCGTGTTGACCACCGATTAGTTTTTTGCTTATAACTCTTGTATCCTTCGACCGACTTCTTCGACTCAAAACTCGATGGAAAGCTTATCTGTTCCTCTTTCAGATGGCATTAACATATTTTACGAAAAGTCGTAAGACATAACATTTTTTTGATCAAAACTAAAATAGCCTTGAAATCATTGAAGAAGAAGTACCTTACCAGACGAAAATATGCCTTATCTAATAAGAGACATTTAAATTTTTTTAATCGCATAAATGGGTGGAATTTTATTCAGAATCAATTGTTTTTTACATGGACAAAAATTTCGTTTAATTGTTTCCCATTAAATACTAGAATTATAGAAAAATACTTTGCGAAAAGAATCGGCAGTAGGACGGAAACGTGTTGACCACCGATTGGATTTTTGCTAATAACTCTTGCATCCTTCGACCGGCTTCTTCGACTGAGAGCTCGATTGAAAGCTTATCTGTTCCTCTTTCAGAGTGCATTAACATATTTTACGAAAAATCGTAAGAAATACAATTTTTTTGATCAAAACTAAAATATCCTCGAAATCATTGAAGAAGAAGTACCTTATCAGAGGAAAATATGCCTTATCTAATAAGAGACATTTCAATTTTTTTAATTGCATAAATCTGTGGCATTTTTTTTCAGAATTAATAGTTTTTTACATGGACAAAAAATTTGTTTAATTTTTTCCCATTAAATACTAGAATTATACAAAAGTACTTTGCGAAAAGAATCGGCAGTAGGACGGAATCGTTTTGACCACCGATTAGTTTTTTGCTAATAACTCTTGCATTCTTCGACCGACTTCTTCGACTAAGAGCTCGATGGAAAGCTTATCTGTTCCTCTTTCAGATGGCATTAACATATTTTACGAAAAGTCGTAAGATATAAAATTTTTTTGATCAAAACTAAAATATCCTCGAAATCATTGAAAAAGAAGTCCCTTATCAGACGAAAATATGCCCTATCTAATAGGAGACATTTAAATTTCTTTAATTGCATAAATGGGCGGCATTTGATTCAGAATTAATAGTTTTTTACATGGACAAAAAATTCGTTTAATTTTTTCCCCTTATATACTAGGATTATAGAAAAATACTTTGCGAAAAGAATCGGCAGTAGGACGGAATCGTGTTGACCACCGATTGGTTTTTTGCTAATAACTTTTGCATTCTTCGACCGACTTCTTCGACTAAGAGCTCGATTGAAAGCTTATCTGTTCCTCTTTCAGAGTGCATTAACATATTTTACGAAAAATCGTAAGAAATAAAATTTTTTTGATCAAAACTAAAATATCCTCGAAATCATTTAAGAAGAAGTACCTTATCAGAGGAAAATATGCCTTATCTAATAAGAAACATTTAAATTTTTTTAATTTCATAAATGGGTGGCATTTTTTTTCAAAATTAATAGTTTTTTACATGGACCAAAAATTCGTTTAATTTCTTACCATTAAATACTAGAATTATACAAAAGTACTTTGCGAAAAGAATCGGCAGTAGGACGGGATCGTGTTAACCACCGATTAGTTTTTTGCTAATAACTCTTGCAGTCTTCGACCGACTTCTTCGACTAAGAGCTCGATGGAAAGCTTATTTGTTCTTATTTAAGATGGCATTAACATATTTTACGAAAAGTCATAAGAAATAAAATTTTTTTGATCAAAACTAAAATATCCTCGAAATCATTGAAGAAGAAGTACCTTATCAGACGAAAATATGCCTTATCTAATAGGAGACATTTAAATTTTTTTAATTGCATTAATGGGTGGCATTTTATTCAGACTTAATAGTTTTTTACATGGACAAAAAATTCGTTTAATTTTTTCCCATTAAATACTAGAATTATACAAAAGTACTTTGCGAAAAGAATCGGCAGTAGGACGGAATCGTGTTGACCACCGATTAGTTTTTTGCTAATAACTCCTGCATCCTTCGATCGACTTCTTCCAGTAAGAGCTCGATGGAAAGCTTATCTGTTCCTCTTTCAGATGGCATTAACATAATTTACGAAAAATCGTAAGAAATAAAATTTTTTTGATCAAACCTAAAATATCCTCGAAATCATTGAAAAAGAAGTACCTTATCAGACGAAAATATGCCTTATCTAATAAGACCCATTTAAATTTTTTTAATTGCATTAATGGGTGGCATTTTATTGAGAATTAATAGTTTTTTACATGGACAAAAAATTCGTTTAATTTTTTCCCATTAAAAACTAGTATTATAGAAAAGTACTTCGCGAAAATAATCGGCATTAGGACGGAATCGTGTTGACCACCGATTAGTTTTTTGCTAAAAACTCTTGCATCCTTCGACCGACTTCTTCGACTCAAAGCTCGATGGAAAGCTCGATGGAAAGCTTATCTGTTCCTCTTTCAGATGGCATTAACATATTTTAAGAAAAGTCGTAAGAAATAAAATTTGTTTTGATCAAAACTAAAATAGCCTTGAAATCATTGAAGAAGAAGTACCTTATCAGACGAAAATATGCCTTATCTAATAAGAGACATTTAAATTTTTTTAATCGCATAAATGGGTGGAATTTTATTCAGAATCAATAGTTTTTTTGTTTGATTTTATGCTACAGCAGAGTAGAGCTTTGTTTATTTAGTAAATAGTTATAAGTATAGTGAATATAATATGATATAGTTTATAAGTAATAATGCGCTGTATGTCAATACGTCCTTTCACGATGAGAGTTAGCGATCGAAGGTAATTTTACAGTGTTGTGAATTGGCGTCAGCAACATATGGCGCTAGGGTTGTCAGCATGTTCTAAGCTAGTGAATTGTCAGATGCATAGTTCTTTCCAACACTTCCCCTCAGATGATATTACACTAGCTGTCTCATGCCTAACGAAGATTTGCAGGAGTTGTGCTTCTGTGTTGCGAGGCCTTTGGTTAATACATCAGCTGGCATCTCGGTTGTTGGTATGTACTTAACCAGTATGTCTCCATTTTCTACTAATTGACGCACAAAGTGGTGGCGAATATCAACGTGCTTTGTACGTTTGTGAAACAATGGGTTTTTGGTGAGTTGCCCTGCTCCCTGGTTGTCGTTGTATATTATAGTTGTAGGTATTTTGCCTAATACCTCTTGCAGGAAACTTCTTAAATGTATGGCTTCTTTCGACGATTCGGAGAGAGACATGTACTCTGCTTCGGTGCTGGACATCGCAACCGTTCGTTGCTTTCGGCATTCCCAAGTTATTGCTGCGTTTGCCAGAATAAACGCATATCCAGTGAAGGATTTTCGATCATCGAGATTCGCACCCCAATCAGCATCGGCGTAACCAACCAGATCTTTGCACGTTTTTGTATACAGTATACCGACGTGTTGTGTGCCTTTAAGGTAGCGCAAGACTCGTTTTGCGGCTTCCCAGTGTCTCTTACCATAGTTCGTGTTATATTGGCTCAGTACGCTCACTGAATGTGCGATGTCAGGACGTGTTGATACGGCCAACCACATAAGGCCACCAATTAAATTTTGGTATGGAACTTTTTCCATTTCTTTTTCTTCATCTTCGGATTTAGGACACATGTCAGCTGATAACTTTTCGCTTGTGTTCATGGGTGTGTTAGCAGGTTTGCAGTCTCCCATTCTGAACTGCTTCAACAAATCATTGATGTACTTTGACTGGGACATTGAGAACTCATTTTTATCTCTGTTGTGTTTGAACTCAATTCCCAAGCAATATGACAAGTAGCCTAAGTCTTTCATTTCGAATGCTTTTGCAAGTTCGGATTTCAAATCCTTCAGCATTTTGTCGTTGTTTGACGCTACTATCAAGTCATCTACATATATTGCAACAATGATGATCTCTTTTCCTGCTCTGAGGAAATACACACACGGGTCAGCTGCAATCGGCTCTAATTTCATCTCTTTCAGTTTGTTGTCGAGCTTTTTATACCATTGGCGTCCGCTTTGCTTTAGTCCGTATAAAGCTTTATTAAGTCGACACACTTTGTCCTGGCCATATTTGAGTTTTTCTTGCTTTGGTAGTATCGTATGGAACTCTTGAGGAAACTCAATAAAGATTTCTTCGTCAATGTCACCATTCAAGTAAGCGCTATTGAAGTCTAATTGGAACACATCCAATTCTAGTTCGACGGCAAGTGCTACTAGTGTACGTATTGATCCCAGTCGTGCCACTGGCGAAAACGTCTCGACGTAATCAATGCCTTCTCGTTGCGTATACCCTTTTGCAACTAGTCGAGCCTTGTAGCATGCCACTGCGCCATTCTGCTTGTATTTCGTCTTCAAGACCCACTTGGTTTCGATGACTTTTCGTTTCTCTGGACGCTTCACGATTTCCCAAGTGCAGTTTTTCTTTAACGATTGATACTCTTTCATCATTGCATCTTTCCATTCGGATGCGTTTGGCCCTGTAAGCGCTTGCGTTGCTGATATTGGGTCGACTTCTTTCGCTAATGAAGTGACCTCGAAAAACTCATCTTCTGACTCTTGACTTTCGCTTGTTTGGTTTCTTTCAATGTTGGTCATGTTGTATACCAACTTGGGTCGCCCAGGTTTGCCGGTGTATTGTTTTCTTGGTCTTCCTGGTCCACGTGTTGACGGAGCGTTGTTAACGATTTCGTCGTCGGTTGCGCATTCTTCGTCTTCATTTTGATCGTGTTCGCTTTGATGACTGTCGGGTACACAACCCACTCCTGAGTCATCTTCTTCTTCTGTGAACTCTTCGAAATGTTCATCGTTATCAAAAAGGTTTGTGAATACAACGTCTCGACTCTTTAAGACGATTCTTGCGTTTCTGTCATATAAACGGTAAGCTTTGGCATCATCACAATAGCCAATAAACACGCAACGTCTTGATTTTGCGCTGAACTTTGCTTTTGGTCGTTTGTCGAGTGCATACGCAATTTGTCCGAATGTGCGAAAATGTTTGACGATTGGGATTCTCTTCATCCACAACTTAAAAGGCGTGTCACCACATATACTCTTGGACGGACATCTGTTTCGAATGTAGTTCGCTGTGTTTACCGCTTCTGCCCAATAATTTGGCGGTAACCTCGCATGTAACATCATGCAGCGTGCCATTTCGACTAGCGTTCTGTTCTTTCGTTCAGCAATACCATTTTGTTGAGGAGTGTATTCCACCGAATACTCATGCTTGATGCCATTTTCCACTAGAAAACTTTTAAAACTATTATTTGTGTATTCCGTGCCATTGTCAGTTCTTATTGATTTCAACTTTTTACCTGTTTTCCGTTCAGCGTAATCTTTGTACTCTTTGAATTTATTTAATATGTCGGACTTACTTTTGACTGTATATATTTCGCACCATTTTGAGTAGTTGTCGATAAAGGTTACAAAATACCTATTACCACCATTGCTTGTTACACGCATGGGACCACATACGTCGCTGTGTACTAACTCAAGCAATTCTGTTGATTTTGTGTCAGATGTTGGAAATGGCCTCTGAGTTTGCTTCCCCTTAATGCATGATTCGCAAGTAGGTAAGCTTTCGTTTGTATTCGCACTTATTCCTTGTGCCGAATGTTTTTGTATCATTTCTTTTAGATCCCTTTCATTTAGGTGACCAAGTCTTTCGTGCCATTCTTTTAGGTTGCTGTTCTTACTGGATGCTATGTTGCTTCGTTCGATTTGTTCACTTACGTAGTATAAATCCTGTTGTCGATATGCTGTGAACACCGTTTGTCCATTCGACCTTATTACTCGTGCACTATCCTTCTTGAATAGTATATTGAAGCCATTGTCGCATATTTTTGAGACTGATAGAAGGTTTTCTTTCAAATCTGGAACGTACAGTGTATTCTTTAAGCTTACACAAAGCTCTTTGCTTGGGTTGAATGACACATTTCCATTTCCTTCGATTTCTGTGCGATTGCCATTCGCTAAGTTTAATGTTTTGCAATTTGTTGATCGCACTTCGTTGAATCGTTCCTTTTGTGCACACATATGTGACGAAGCTCCGGAATCAAGGCACCATCCTTTGATGTTTTTATTTACGAACTTCGCTTCGTGTATAAACATACTTTCTTTTGGGCTGCTTTCATTTTCATTTGCTCTTTTCGATCTGCAGTCTACTGCTTTTTTGCCTTCGCGACAAGTGCCATTTACGTATTTCCACGTTTCATTTTTTATCAAGAGCGCTTCAATTTGAATTTTCCAGGTATCATAATTGTCTTTATTTAAAGGCTCTATTCGTACAGTTGCCGCACTCATTTTTGGTCACGCAACTTTTTCTTGTATACTCAAATGCTGTCTAGACTATACGGCGTCACTTATACCCGTATTTACTGTCTGACGAAATTCTGACTACACGCACACAGCTTTGAATGATCTTGTTCTTCTTCGTTGTCAGCTACACAAGCCGTTATGACAACAACAACACACATTCCCGAATGTAGTCTAGATTCTTCGATTCGACGTATTCCCCGAATTACAACAAAATTCTTTTACGACGCACTTATTGTTTTTGTTACACAAGCAACGCTTCGTTCTATCGCTACACAAGCAAGAAGAAGCACAACACTATACATATATATTCTTTGCTACACAAGCAATTACTTTTCTTTTCACTTTTACTAGCGCAGGCTTAGCGATCCTGGGTACATAACCTGTTGGATTTTATGCTACAGCAGAGTAGAGCTTTGTTTATTTAGTAAATAGTTATAAGTATAGTGAATATAATATGATATAGTTTATAAGTAATAATGCGCTGTATGTCAATACGTCCTTTCACGATGAGAGTTAGCGATCGAAGGTAATTTTACAGTGTTGTGAATTGGCGTCAGTAACATATGGCGCTAGGGTTGTCAGCATGTTCTAAGCTAGTGAATTGTCAGATGCATAGTTCTTTCCAACATTTTTACATGGACAAAAATTTCGTTTAATTGTTTCCCATTAACTACTACAATTATAGAAAAGTACTTTTCGAAAACAATCGGAAGTAGGACGGAAACATGTTGACCACCGATTAGTTTCTTGCTAATAACTCTTGCATCCTTCGACCGACTTCTTCGACTAAGAGCTCGATAGAAAGCTTATCTGTTCCTTTTTCAGATGGCATTAACATGTTTTACGAAAAGTCGTAAGAAATAAACTTTTTTTGATCAAAACTAAAATATCCTCGAAATCAATGAAAATGAAGTACGTTATAAGACCAAAATATGCCTTATCTAATAAGAGACATTTAAATTTTTTTAATTGCATAAATAGGCGGCATTTTATTCAGAATTAATAGTTTTTTACATGGACAAAAATTTCGTTTAATTGTTTCCAATTAAATACTACAATTATAGAAAAGTACTTCGCGAAAATAATCGGCATTAGGACGGAATCGTGTTGACCACCGATTAGTTTTTTGCTAAAAACTCTTGCATGCTTCGACCGACTTCTTCGACTCAAAGCTTGATGGAAACCTCGATGGAAAGCTTATCTGTTCCTCTTTCAGATGGCATTAACATATTTTACGAAAAGTCGTAAGAAATAAAATTTTTTTGATCAAAACTAAAATAGCCTTGAAATAATTGAAGAAGAAGTACCTTATCAGACGAAAATATGCCTTTATTTATTTATTTATTTATTTATTTATTTAATAACAAATATCTGTTATTTAAGTAATAATTAGATCAAAATACAAAAAAAAAATTTATAAAAAAAAAAACAAAAAATAATAAAATAATATATATCAATAAAATATAAAAATAATATAAAAATTACAAAATAAATATAAAATTGGGAAAAAAAAACTTCATTAATGGAGAAGAGAAAAAAAAAGCAAAATAATAATATAATATAAAGAAAAATACATATAATATAACAAATACAAAATAATTAATTGAAAAAAAAAAACTTCATTAATAAGAAGATAAAAAAAAAGCAAAATGATAAATTAATTCTAAGAAGTCTCTGACCCGGTGGGGGAAATTTATTTGCATAATGCAGGCTGTGCCCCTACTCACAGCCATTTGTGGTCAGAGACTTAAATTCTGAAGAGCGCAATCCGACCATCCAGAACGACTATCCAAGCCGATGTACGTTCTCAGTTCCATGTAGGTAGTGCAGAATGTTTGAGTTAAGTGTCGAGAGAGAAATTTCAGGTGAGAGGACGTGATAAAGATTATTATGATAAGTACATAATACACGAAACGGATCATGAAGTGCATAGTTAGTTGTGCATCTATGCAAAGTTAAAGGGACATAGTTTCTGGTAGTACGTCGTGGTACACTAAAACAAATCCGATTGAGTAGGTCTGAAGAGTCAATTAAACCAACAACAAGCTTATGAAGAAAAACCGTCCCTAAAACAATCCTGCGTTGGGACAGAGATGGAAGGTCAATAAGTGCGAGCCTATCATGGTATGACGGTAGTCTGACATTACGATTCCAATTCAGGCCACGAAGCGCAAAGAGGAGAAATTGCTTCTGAACTGATTCAATGCGATCTTGATATTTCTTGTATTGTGGAGACCATACGCAACAGCAGTATTCGAGAAGAGGACGTACAAGTGACGTGAAAAGAAGTTTGGTGATATAAGGGTCATTGAATTCTTTAGACCAGCGTTTAATGAATCCAAAAACACCTTTCGCCTTATTAACGACAGTAGAGATATGTTGAATGAAATAGAGTTTAGGATCGAAAAGAACACCTAGGTCGTTAAAAAGTGAGACACGTTCTAATTGGACGTTATCAATCGAGTAAGTAAACAAATGAGGTTTACTACGATGAAAAGTCATAAACTTACATTTAGAACAATTGAGCAAAAGCAAATTCAGCAAACACCAAGCCTGTAGTGAGTTCAGATCAGCCTGTAATAGGTCATGACAGGTAGGCTCATTATAAGAAAGACACAATTTAACATCATCGGCGTACATAAGTACCCGAGAGTATGAAATCGATGAGGGGAGATCATTTATGAAAAGAATGAACAAAAGAGGACCAATATGACTGCCTTGGGGGACACCAGAAGAAACTTGAATAAGATCGGACCTAGAAGATTTAAACAAGACCCGCTGAGTTCTATCTGTTAAATACGACTTAATCCAAAGAAGAAGAAGAAGACTCGTCGGAAAACCCATTAGATTCAGTTTGAACAAGAGCAGATTGTGGTTAACCGAGTCAAAGGCTTTACTAAAGTCAGTATAAATGACATCGGTTTGAGAGTGTTTCACAAAACCATGATTAACTAAGCAAGTAAATTCTAGAAGATTAGTACAAGCTGATCTCTTTTTTAAAAATCCATGCTGAGAAGGTGCCAAAATTGATCTACAAAAATGTTGCATGCTTGCAATAATAATTTTCTCAAAGAGCTTTGGAATCGCTGATAGTTTAGCTATGCCCCTATAATTGGTGACATCTGACTTATTTCCTTTTTTATGCAGAGGAATAATAAATGATTCCTTCCAAATAGGGGGAAATGATGAAGTGAGAAGTGATAACTTAAAAAGCTTCAATAAAGGCTTGCACAGAGAATTTGCACACCCTATAAGCACACAGCTAGGAACATTATCAGGACCTGGAGAAAAAGAATTTTTTAGAGCAAGCAAATTATTTAGAACAGAATCTTCAGTCAATACAGGAGAAACAAAGCCATTGATTGAATTAATCGGATATGGATATGAGGAACCCGAAAATGTTGTTGTAGAATATGTCGTTTTGAAGAACCTAGCGAAAAGATTTGCAACTCCAGAATCATCACAAGCCTCAACACCATCAAGGAAAAATGACGAAGGGTACAAATCCGTTCTGCGCTTTGAATTGACAAATCTAAAAAACGTTTTAGGGTCACGCGAGAATTGACTTTTACATCGACTCAGGTAATTATTATAACAGACATTATTAAGTGAAAGAAAATTAGATCGAGCAACTGAGTATCTGGAAAAGTCAGACAACGAACCCGAAAATTTAAATTTTTTGTAGAGTCTAGACTTTATATTTTTTAGGTTCGACAACTGGCGGGAAAACCACGGCGGTTTTAGAGACATCGAAGGTGAGGTACAAGCTGGGACACACGTATTCAGAATACCATATATTGACTCATAAAAGAAGGTGGTGGCATATGATATGTCAGTACAACGATATAAAATAGACCAGTCAATCTGATCAATTAAGGAATTTAGCCGATCAAAATTAGTTTTACGAAAACAAAGACGACGCTGAGGAGAGGTGTTACGCGAGATGGAGGAACGAAAGGGAAGAGAAAGGATAATTTCCAACGTAGGATGAAAAGAATCTTCCGGCACCGATAGAGGGTCACATCGAGATACAACTATGCCATTCGAATCGTTTGCCAATACAAGATCAAGAGTTCTGTTAATTGAGTTCACGACCGAATTTTTCTGAAATAAAGGAATATCCAGGAGATTATCAAGAAATTCATGATCTCCGGAGGGTACTAAAAAATTTGGGTTATCGAAATAAGACCAAGAAATATGGGGAAGGTTAAAATCCCCAAGAACGATAAGAAAATCACGATCATGTGTAAGATCACAGGTCAGTTTTATAGCGTCAGAGTGCTTCATATAGACCTCTTGTCCAGAACCAGGTGGAATATATGAACACGTAACAAACACAGCCATCTGAGCCAAAGTAATCTTTACACAGATAAATTCAATATCGTCGGCTATATTCAATTGAACAAGATCAGAACGAAGGGATAAACCTATTGCAATGAGAACCCCTCCCCCCCGACGAGAAGGACGGTCACGTCTGTAACAAACGAATTTATTACATAACACTTCATTGCTTAGAACAGTTGGATTTAGCCAGGTTTCAGAAAAGATGATAATATCCACATCGAAAAAAAAACTGTCCCTATGTAAACTGCTTAGCTTCGACAAAAGACCCCTTACATTTTGATAAACAAAAGTAAGGCGTTCAGAACCCAGACCTAGTTTTTTGGGGCCGTAATTGAAGTGGACAAAGACGAGCCAGTAACTGAAGCCGTAGGACTGGACCTTATTTTAGGCTTAAACTCATGGACGATCATGTGAGCAGGCCAAAATGATGGGTTACACACTAGGCTGAATGCATCATTTGGTACAGTCAATTTGAATGATGCAATCTCTCTCGGCTGAGAGAAGGAGAACTTGTGAATTTGAGCCCCGAGTATCGTCTTTGATCTCAGATATTCGCTAATAGCATCACAAGTTGTGTTAGCGGACAGACGAGAAATAAAAATATGTCTCCGAGGAGCAACAACAATAAGGGGTTGAGGAGGGGGAACCTCAATATTAACAGTGGGTTGCATTACTGCAAACACTGTTTCAGAGGTGGATCTCACAGTATGGGATGACGAAAGTGAGGAGGAAGGAGGTATAGGCGATGAAAGTGTGGGTGCAGGAGTGGGAGGTTCCTGTACCGGAGAAGTCGGAGGGAGAGATAAAACCTTCGCCTTCGACTTCTTACGTTTGGAGGATGGAGAGGAAGTAGTCTTGGATCGCTTGACGGCAACGACAGACTGACAACCTTCATTGGGTGGAATTAAATCCACCGATGAGGTAGTAGGAGGTTCGGGGATAGGGTGAGGTGGGGTGGTAAGGGAATTAACGGGAGCCAGAGGAGGAGGAAGTGAGAGCTGAGGAAGAGCAAGATTGGAAAAGGGAGACGGCGATAAGGATAATAAAGGCGGTTCAAAGTCGTAATTCCCAAGTAAATCGGAACACGACTCGAACTCAGCATCCAATTCCTTAACCAATTTCTTCAACTTGATATATTTGTTACGCACACGTCGATACATTGCCGAGAAGTCAGTTTGCCGCTTAAAACAGACCGGGCATGACCATTTGTAACCTCCACAGGCTGAATTAGAGTCATTATAAAGCCTATCGAAATCACGTCCGGTGATGCCAGCACAATTAAAGTGGCAAATGTTCTCGCACAACCAACAGTGAATGGCGCGTTTTTTGTCACCATCAAATAAAAGTTTATCCTTGCAAGAAATGTTGCAACAACTCATTGTGGATGACATAAATAAACAAGTTAAAGTAAAAAATAAGAAGACAAAGCAATGATGTGCAGTACTGCAAAATAAAAGTTCAACTGGGTCTGCAAAATAAAAGTTCTACTGGGTATGCAGAAAGCAAGCGTAGATGTATGTAAAAACAACAAATACACTTGTTACCGAGCAAAAGTTGACAAAAACAAACACTTACTGAAAAGAAGCACAGCAGATGTTCAAAATTTTGCAAAAAAAAAAGAAAGGGCAAAAAGCGTATGAGAATACACGAACAACAAAGAGAGTGAGCAAGCGAGCAATGCTTAACGTACTAACAACAAGGCGAAGAGAAAGTAAAAGAGCGGCGTACCAGAACAACAAAAAATTATTGAGTGCCCGCTAATGCCTTATCTAATAAGAGACATTTAAATTTTTTTAATTGCATTAATGGGTGGCATTTTCTTCAGAATTAATAGTTTTTTACATGGACAAAAAATTCGTTTAATTTTTTCCCATTAAAAACTAGTATTATAGAAAAGTACTTCGCGAAAATAATCGGCATTAGGACGGAATCGTGTTGACCACCGATTAGTTTTTTGCTAATAACTCTTGCATCCTTCGATCGACTTCTTCGAGTAAGAGCTCGATGGAAAGCTTATCTGTTCTTCTTTCAGATGGCATTAACATATTTTCCGAAAAGTCGTAAGAAATAAAATTTTTTTGATCAAACCTAAAATATCCTCGAAATCATTGAAAAAGAAGTACCTTATCAGACGAAAATATGCCTTATCTAATAAGAGACATTTAAATTTTTTTAATTGCATTAATGGGTGGCATTTTCTTCAGAATTAATAGTTTTTTACATGGACAAAAAATTCGTTTATTTTTTTCCCATTATATACTACAATTATAGAAAAGTACTTCGCGAAAATAATCGGCAGTAGGACGGAATCGTGTTGACCACCGATTAGTTTTTTGCTTATAACTCTTGTATCCTTCGACCGACTTCTTCGACTCAAAACTCGATGGAAAGCTTATCTGTTCTTCTTTCAGATGGCATTAACATATTTTACGAAAAGTCGTAAGACATAACATTTTTTTGATCAAAACTAAAATAGCCTTGAAATCATTGAAGAAGAAGTACCTTATCAGACGAAAATATGCCTTATCTAATAAGAGACATTTAAATTTTTTTAATCGCATCAATGGGTGGAATTTTATTCAGAATCAATTGTTTTTTACATTGCCAAAAATTTCGTTTAATTGTTTCCCATTAAATACTAGAATTATAGAAAAATAGGATCGGCAGTAGGACGGAAACGTGTTGACCACCGATTGGATTTTTGCTAATAACTCTTGCATCCTTCGACCGGCTTCTTCGACTGAGAGCTCGATTAAAAGCTTATCTGTTCCTCTTTCAGAGTGCATTAACATATTTTACGAAAAATCGTAAGAAATACAATTTTTTTGATCAAAACTAAAATATCCTCGAAATCATTGAAGAAGAAGTACCTTATCAGAGGAAAATATGCCTTATCTAATAAGAGACATTTCAATTTTTTTAATTGCATAAATCTGTGGCATTTTTTTTCAGAATTAATAGTTTTTTACATGGACAAAAAATTTGTTTAATTTTTTCCCATTAAATACTAGAATTATACAAAAGTACTTTGCGAAAAGAATCGGCAGTAGGACGGAATCGTTTTGACCACCGATTAGTTTTTTGCTAATAACTCTTGCATTCTTCGACCGACTTCTTCGACTAAGAGCTCGATGGAAAGCTTATCTGTTCCTCTTTCAGATGGCATTAACATATTTTACGAAAAGTCGTAAGATATAAAATTTTTTTGATCAAAACTAAAATATCCTCGAAATCATTGAAGAAGAAGTACCTTATCAGACGAAAATATGCCTTATATAATAGGAGACATTTAAATTTTTTTAATTAAATAAATGGGTGGCATTTTATTCAGACTTAATAGTTTTTTACATGGACAAAAAATTCGTTTAATTTTTTCCCATTAAATACTAGAATTATACAAAAGTACTTTGCGAAAAGAATCGGCAGTAGGACGGAATCGTGTTGACCACCGATTAGTTTTTTGCTAATAACTCCTGCATCCTTCGATCGACTTCTTCCAGTAAGAGCTCGATGGAAAGCTTATCTGTTCCTCTTTCAGATGGCATTAACATAATTTACGAAAAATCGTAAGAAATAAAATTTTTTTGATCAAACCTAAAATATCCTCGAAATCATTGAAAAAGAAGTACCTTATCAGACGAAAATATGCCTTATCTAATAAGACCCATTTAAATTTTTTTAATTGCATTAATGGGTGGCATTTTATTGAGAATTAATAGTTTTTTACATGGACAAAAAATTCGTTTAATTTCTTACCATTAAATACTAGAATTATACAAAAGTACTTTGCGAAAAGAATCGGCAGTAGGACGGGATCGTGTTGACCACCGATTAGTTTTTTGCTAATAACTCCTGCATCCTTCGATCGACTTCTTCCAGTAAGAGCTCGATGGAAAGCTTATCTGTTCCTCTTTCAGATGGCATTAACATAATTTACGAAAAATCGTAAGAAATAAAATTTTTTGGATCAAAACTAAAATATCCTCGAAATCATTGAAGAAGAAGTACCTTATCAGAGGAAAATATGCCTTATCTAATAAGAAACATTTAAATTTTTTTAATTTCATAAATGGGTGGCATTTTTTTTTCAAAATTAATAGTTTTTTACATGGACCAAAAATTCGTTTAATTTCTTACCATTAAATACTAGAATTATACAAAAGTACTTTGCGAAAAGAATCGGCAGTAGGACGGGATCGTGTTGACCACCGATTAGTTTTTTGCTAATAACTCTTGCAATCTTCGACCGACTTCTTCGACTAAGAGCTCGATGGAAAGCTTATTTGTTCTTATTTAAGATGGCATTAACATATTTTACGAAAAGTCATAAGAAATAAAATTTTTTTGATCAAAACTAAAATATACTCGAAATCATTGAAGAAGAAGTACCTTATCAGACGAAAATATGCCTTATCTAATAGGAGACATTTAAATTTTTTTAATTAAATAAATGGGTGGCATTTTATTCAGACTTAATAGTTTTTTACATGGACAAAAAATTCGTTTAATTTTTTCCCATTAAATACTAGAATTATACAAAACTACTTTGCGAAAAGAATCGGCAGTAGGACGGGATCGTGTTAACCACCGATTAGTTTTTTGCTAATAACTCTTGCAGTCTTCGACCGACTTCTTCGACTAAGAGCTCGATGGAAAGCTTATTTGTTCTTATTTAAGATGGCATTAACATAATTTACGAAAAGTCATAAGAAATAAAATTTTTTTGATCAAAACTAAAATATCCTCGAAATCATTGAAGAAGAAGTACCTTATCAGACGAAAATATGCCTTATATAATAGGAGACATTTAAATTTTTTTAATTAAATAAATGGGTGGCATTTTATTCAGACTTAATAGTTTTTTACATGGACAAAAAATTCGTTTAATTTTTTCCCATTAAATACTAGAATTATACAAAAGTACTTTGCGAAAAGAATCGGCAGTAGGACGGAATCGTGTTGACCACCGATTAGTTTTTTGCTAATAACTCCTGCATCCTTCGATCGACTTCTTCCAGTAAGAGCTCGATGGAAAGCTTATCTGTTCCTCTTTCAGATGGCATTAACATAATTTACGAAAAATCGTAAGAAATAAAATTTTTTTGATCAAACCTAAAATATCCTCGAAATCATTGAAAAAGAAGTACCTTATCAGACGAAAATATGCCTTATCTAATAAGACCCATTTAAATTTTTTTAATTGCATTAATGGGTGGCATTTTATTGAGAATTAATAGTTTTTTACATGGACAAAAAATTCGTTTAATTTTTTCCCATTAAAAACTAGTATTATAGAAAAGTACTTCGCGAAAATAATCGGCATAAGGACGGAATCGTGTTGACCACCGATTAGTTTTTTGCTAAAAACTCTTGCATCCTTCGACAGACTTCTTCGACTCAAAGCTCGATGGAAAGCTCGATGGAAAGCTTATCTGTTCCTCTTTCAGATGGCATTAACATATTTTAAGAAAAGTCGTAAGAAATAAAATTTGTTTTGATCAAAACTAAAATAGCCTTGAAATCATTGAAGAAGAAGTACCTTATCAGACGAAAATATGCCTTATCTAATAAGAGACATTTAAATTTTTCTAATCGCATAAATGGGTGGAATTTTATTCAGAATCAATAGTTTTTTACATGGACAAAAATTTCGTTTAATTGTTTCCCATTAACTACTACAATTATAGAAAAGTACTTTTCGAAAACAATCGGAAGTAGGACGGAAACATGTTGACCACCGATTAGTTTCTTGCTAATAACTCTTGCATCCTTCGACCGACTTCTTCGACTAAGAGCTCGATAGAAAGCTTATCTGTTCCTTTTTCAGATGGCATTAACATGTTTTACGAAAAGTCGTAAGAAATAAACTTTTTTTGATCAAAACTAAAATATCCTCGAAATCAATGAAAATGAAGTACGTTATAAGACGAAAATATGCCTTATCTAATAAGAGACATTTAAATTTTTTTAATTGCATAAATAGGCGGCATTTTATTCAGAATTAATAGTTTTTTACATGGACAAAAATTTCGTTTAATTGTTTCCAATTAAATACTACAATTATAGAAAAGTACTTCGCGAAAATAATCGGCATTAGGACGGAATCGTGTTGACCACCGATTAGTTTTTTGCTAAAAACTCTTGCATGCTTCGACCGACTTCTTCGACTCAAAGCTCGATGGAAACCTCGATGGAAAGCTTATCTGTTCCTCTTTCAGATGGCATTAACATATTTTACGAAAAGTCGTAAGAAATAAAATTTTTTTGATCAAAACTAAAATAGCCTTGAAATAATTGAAGAAGAAGTACCTTATCAGACGAAAATATGCCTTATCTAATAAGAGACATTTAAATTTTTTTAATTGCATTAATGGGTGGCATTTTCTTCAGAATTAATAGTTTTTTACATGGACAAAAAATTCGTTTAATTTTTTCCCATTAAAAACTAGTATTATAGAAAAGTACTTCGCGAAAATAATCGGCATTAGGACGGAATCGTGTTGACCACCGATTAGTTTTTTGCTAATAACTCTTGCATCCTTCGATCGACTTCTTCGAGTAAGAGATCGATGGAAAGCTTATCTGTTCTTCTTTCAGATGGCATTAACATATTTTCCGAAAAGTCGTAAGAAATAAAATTTTTTTGATCAAACCTAAAATATCCTCGAAATCATTGAAAAAGAAGTACCTTATCAGACGAAAATATGCCTTATCTAATAAGAGACATTTAAATTTTTTTAATTGCATAAATAGGCGGCATTTTCTTCAGAATTAATAGTTTTTTACATGGACAAAAAATTCGTTTATTTTTTTCCCATTATATACTACAATTATAGAAAAGTACTTCGCGAAAATAATCGGCAGTAGGACGGAATCGTGTTGACCACCGATTAGTTTTTTGCTTATAACTCTTGTATCCTTCGACCGACTTCTTCGACTCAAAACTCGATGGAAAGCTTATCTGTTCCTCTTTCAGATGGCATTAACATATTTTACGAAAAGTCGTAAGACATAACATTTTTTTGATCAAAACTAAAATAGCCTTGAAATCATTGAAGAAGAAGTACCTTATCAGACGAAAATATGCCTTATCTAATAAGAGACATTTAAATTTTTTTAATCGCATAAATGGGTGGAATTTTATTCAGAATCAATTGTTTTTTACATGGACAAAAATTTCGTTTAATTGTTTCCCATTAAATACTAGAATTATAGAAAAATACTTTGCGAAAAGAATCGGCAGTAGGACGGAAACGTGTTGACCACCGATTGGATTTTTGCTAATAACTCTTGCATCCTTCGACCGGCTTCTTCGACTGAGAGCTCGATTGAAAGCTTATCTGTTCCTCTTTCAGAGTGCATTAACATATTTTACGAAAAATCGTAAGAAATACAATTTTTTTGATCAAAACTAAAATATCCTCGAAATCATTGAAGAAGAAGTACCTTATCAGAGGAAAATATGCCTTATCTAATAAGAGACATTTCAATTTTTTTAATTGCATAAATCTGTGGCATTTTTTTCAGAATTAATAGTTTTTTACATGGACAAAAAATTTGTTTAATTTTTTCCCATTAAATACTAGAATTATACAAAAGTACTTTGCGAAAAGAATCGGCAGTAGGACGGAATCGTTTTGACCACCGATTAGTTTTTTGCTAATAACTCTTGCATTCTTCGACCGACTTCTTCGACTAAGAGCTCGATGGAAAGCTTATCTGTTCCTCTTTCAGATGGCATTAACATATTTTACGAAAAGTCGTAAGATATAAAATTTTTTTGATCAAAACTAAAATATCCTCGAAATCATTGAAAAAGAAGTCCCTTATCAGACGAAAATATGCCCTATCTAATAGGAGACATTTAAATTTCTTTAATTGCATAAATGGGCGGCATTTGATTCAGAATTAATAGTTTTTTACATGGACAAAAAATTCGTTTAATTTTTTCCCCTTATATACTAGGATTATAGAAAAATACTTTGCGAAAAGAATCGGCAGTAGGACGGAATCGTGTTGACCACCGATTGGTTTTTTGCTAATAACTTTTGCATTCTTCGACCGACTTCTTCGACTAAGAGCTCGATTGAAAGCTTATCTGTTCCTCTATCAGAGTGCATTAACATATTTTACGAAAAATCGTAAGAAATCAAATTTTTTGGATCAAAACTAAAATATCCTCGAAATCATTGAAGAAGAAGTACCTTATCAGAGGAAAATATGCCTTATCTAATAAGAAACATTTAAATTTTTTTAATTTCATAAATGGGTGGCATTTTTTTTTCAAAATTAATAGTTTTTTACATGGACCAAAAATTCGTTTAATTTCTTACCATTAAATACTAGAATTATACAAAAGTACTTTGCGAAAAGAATCGGCAGTAGGACGGGATCGTGTTGACCACCGATTAGTTTTTTGCTAATAACTCTTGCAGTCTTCGACCGACTTCTTCGACTAAGAGCTCGATGGAAAGCTTATTTGTTCTTATTTAAGATGGCATTAACATATTTTACGAAAAGTCATAAGAAATAAAATTTTTTTGATCAAAACTAAAATATCCTCGAAATCATTGAAGAAGAAGTACCTTATCAGACGAAAATATGCCTTATCTAATAGGAGACATTTAAATTTTTTTAATTAAATAAATGGGTGGCATTTTATTCAGACTTAATAGTTTTTTACATGGACAAAAAATTCGTTTAATTTTTTCCCATTAAATACTAGAATTATACAAAAGTACTTTGCGAAAAGAATCGGCAGTAGGACGGAATCGTGTTGACCACTGATTAGTTTTTTGCTAATAACTCCTGCATCCTTCGATCGACTTCTTCCAGTAAGAGCTCGATGGAAAGCTTATCTGTTTCTCTTTCAGATGGCATTAACATAATTTACGAAAAGTCGTAAGAAATAAAATTTTTTTGATCAAACCTAAAATATCCTCGAAATCATTGAAAAAGAAGTACCTTATCAGACGAAAATATGCCTTATCTAATAAGACCCATTTAAATTTTTATACCCTGTACACACACTGTGTATCAGGGTATATTAAGTTTGTTTGAGACGGTTTGTATGTAACGCATAGAAGGAGGGGAGGGGGACCCTATAAAGTATATATATTCTTAATCAGGATGACAAGACGAATTGATATAGCCCTGTCTGTCCGTCCGTCCGTCCGTCCGTCCTCACCAATGGTTCTCGAAAACTATAAGAGCTAGAGACTTGAAATTTGGTGGATAGACTCGTGAGGTCAAACGCTAGATCAAGTTTGAAGGATTTTTTGCCACGCCCACTCCTTCCTGCCCATCGAGCACCACCCATTTTTTCAAAAGGCTGTAGCTCGAAAACCTGATGAGTTAGAAACATGAAAATGAGTATGTACACTCAGTATGTATAGCTCTACAAAACTGCATACCACATTTTTTCCCCCTCCCCTTCGTTTCCCCTCAAAAAGTTGTTTTCTTAAAATTGCTGTATCTCCTAAACTATAATAGATACAATGCTGAAATTTTGTATGCAAGCTCAGTAAACATACCTTTTTAAAACTGCATACCACAAACTTTCATTTTTAACGCTGTGTGACAACGCAAAGACAAACAAGTTGAAATTTGGCATAAATTGCGCTTTGAACACTGCTTTATCCTATTTGTAACAAAAACCGTACTTAACACTGCGAAAACTATTAAAGCTAGAGACTTGAAATTTGGAAGATAGTCTCGTGTGGTCGAACACTAGATGAAGTTTGAAGGAATTTTCGCCACGCCCATTCCTTCCCGCCCATCGAGCACAACAAAAGGTCATTTTTTTCTTAAAATTGCTGTATCTCCTAAAGTATAAAGAATACAATGCTGAAATTTTGTATGCAAACTAAGATAACATACCTTTTTAAAACTGCATACAACAAACTACCACTTTCCCCGCAAAGACCAACACACTAAAATTTTGCAGCAATGCTTTGTAACAAAATCCGTACTAAAGCGCCATCTAATGGCAACATTGCACTGTGAGCCCTGCCTCACTATTAGCAAATACCCAACCACATCGTGGTACACTGCTTTTGCTGTCGGCAAATGTTTAACGTGTTATCAACATAGGTGTGTGTACAGGGTATTATATAGTTGAGAATACTCAACTATACCGCCCTTACTGGTTTTAATTGCATTAATGGGTGGCATTTTATTCAGAATTAATAGTTTTTTACATGGACAAAAAATTCGTTTAATTGTTTCCGATTAACTACTACAATTATAGAAAAGTACTTTGCGAAAACAATCGGAAGTAGGACGGAAACATGTTGACCACCGATTAGTTTCTTGCTAATAACTCTTGCATCCTTCGACCGACTTCTTCGACTAAGAGCTCGATAGAAAGCTTATCTGTTCCTTTTTCAGATGGCATTAACATGTTTTACGAAAAGTCGTAAGAAATAAACTTTTTTTGATCAAAACTAAAATATCCTCGAAATCAATGAAAATGAAGTACGTTATAAGACGAAAATATGCCTTATCTAATAAGAGACATTTAAATTTTTTTAATTGCATAAATAGGCGGCATTTTATTCAGAATTAATAGTTTTTTACATGGACAAAAATTTCGTTTAATTGTTTCCAATTAAATACTACAATTATAGAAAAGTACTTCGCGAAAATAATCGGCATTAGGACGGAATCGTGTTGACCACCGATTAGTTTTTTGCTAAAAACTCTTGCATGCTTCGACCGACTTCTTCGACTCAAAGCTCGATGGAAACCTCGATGGAAAGCTTATCTGTTCCTCTTTCAGATGGCATTAACATATTTTACGAAAAGTCGTAAGAAATAAAATTTTTTTGATCAAAACTAAAATAGCCTTGAAATAATTGAAGAAGAAGTACCTTATCAGACGAAAATATGCCTTATCTAATAAGAGACATTTAAATTTTTTTAATTGCATTAATGGGTGGCATTTTCTTCAGAATTAATAGTTTTTTACATGGACAAAAAATTCGTTTAATTTTTTCCCATTAAAAACTAGTATTATAGAAAAGTACTTCGCGAAAATAATCGGCATTAGGACGGAATCGTGTTGACCACCGATTAGTTTTTTGCTAATAACTCTTGCATCCTTCGATCGACTTCTTCGAGTAAGAGATCGATGGAAAGCTTATCTGTTCTTCTTTCAGATGGCATTAACATATTTTCCGAAAAGTCGTAAGAAATAAAATTTTTTTGATCAAACCTAAAATATCCTCGAAATCATTGAAAAAGAAGTACCTTATCAGACGAAAATATGCCTTATCTAATAAGAGACATTTAAATTTTTTTAATTGCATAAATAGGCGGCATTTTCTTCAGAATTAATAGTTTTTTACATGGACAAAAAATTCGTTTATTTTTTTCCCATTATATACTACAATTATAGAAAAGTACTTCGCGAAAATAATCGGCAGTAGGACGGAATCGTGTTGACCACCGATTAGTTTTTTGCTTATAACTCTTGTATCCTTCGACCGACTTCTTCGACTCAAAACTCGATGGAAAGCTTATCTGTTCCTCTTTCAGATGGCATTAACATATTTTACGAAAAGTCGTAAGACATAACATTTTTTTGATCAAAACTAAAATAGCCTTGAAATCATTGAAGAAGAAGTACCTTATCAGACGAAAATATGCCTTATCTAATAAGAGACATTTAAATTTTTTTAATCGCATAAATGGGTGGAATTTTATTCAGAATCAATTGTTTTTTACATGGACAAAAATTTCGTTTAATTGTTTCCCATTAAATACTAGAATTATAGAAAAATACTTTGCGAAAAGAATCGGCAGTAGGACGGAAACGTGTTGACCACCGATTGGATTTTTGCTAATAACTCTTGCATCCTTCGACCGGCTTCTTCGACTGAGAGCTCGATTGAAAGCTTATCTGTTCCTCTTTCAGAGTGCATTAACATATTTTACGAAAAATCGTAAGAAATACAATTTTTTTGATCAAAACTAAAATATCCTCGAAATCATTGAAGAAGAAGTACCTTATCAGAGGAAAATATGCCTTATCTAATAAGAGACATTTCAATTTTTTTAATTGCATAAATCTGTGGCATTTTTTTCAGAATTAATAGTTTTTTACATGGACAAAAAATTTGTTTAATTTTTTCCCATTAAATACTAGAATTATACAAAAGTACTTTGCGAAAAGAATCGGCAGTAGGACGGAATCGTTTTGACCACCGATTAGTTTTTTGCTAATAACTCTTGCATTCTTCGACCGACTTCTTCGACTAAGAGCTCGATGGAAAGCTTATCTGTTCCTCTTTCAGATGGCATTAACATATTTTACGAAAAGTCGTAAGATATAAAATTTTTTTGATCAAAACTAAAATATCCTCGAAATCATTGAAAAAGAAGTCCCTTATCAGACGAAAATATGCCCTATCTAATAGGAGACATTTAAATTTCTTTAATTGCATAAATGGGCGGCATTTGATTCAGAATTAATAGTTTTTTACATGGACAAAAAATTCGTTTAATTTTTTCCCCTTATATACTAGGATTATAGAAAAATACTTTGCGAAAAGAATCGGCAGTAGGACGGAATCGTGTTGACCACCGATTGGTTTTTTGCTAATAACTTTTGCATTCTTCGACCGACTTCTTCGACTAAGAGCTCGATTGAAAGCTTATCTGTTCCTCTATCAGAGTGCATTAACATATTTTACGAAAAATCGTAAGAAATCAAATTTTTTGGATCAAAACTAAAATATCCTCGAAATCATTGAAGAAGAAGTACCTTATCAGAGGAAAATATGCCTTATCTAATAAGAAACATTTAAATTTTTTTAATTTCATAAATGGGTGGCATTTTTTTTTCAAAATTAATAGTTTTTTACATGGACCAAAAATTCGTTTAATTTCTTACCATTAAATACTAGAATTATACAAAAGTACTTTGCGAAAAGAATCGGCAGTAGGACGGGATCGTGTTGACCACCGATTAGTTTTTTGCTAATAACTCTTGCAGTCTTCGACCGACTTCTTCGACTAAGAGCTCGATGGAAAGCTTATTTGTTCTTATTTAAGATGGCATTAACATATTTTACGAAAAGTCATAAGAAATAAAATTTTTTTGATCAAAACTAAAATATCCTCGAAATCATTGAAGAAGAAGTACCTTATCAGACGAAAATATGCCTTATCTAATAGGAGACATTTAAATTTTTTTAATTAAATAAATGGGTGGCATTTTATTCAGACTTAATAGTTTTTTACATGGACAAAAAATTCGTTTAATTTTTTCCCATTAAATACTAGAATTATACAAAAGTACTTTGCGAAAAGAATCGGCAGTAGGACGGAATCGTGTTGACCACTGATTAGTTTTTTGCTAATAACTCCTGCATCCTTCGATCGACTTCTTCCAGTAAGAGCTCGATGGAAAGCTTATCTGTTTCTCTTTCAGATGGCATTAACATAATTTACGAAAAGTCGTAAGAAATAAAATTTTTTTGATCAAACCTAAAATATCCTCGAAATCATTGAAAAAGAAGTACCTTATCAGACGAAAATATGCCTTATCTAATAAGACCCATTTAAATTTTTATACCCTGTACACACACTGTGTATCAGGGTATATTAAGTTTGTTTGAGACGGTTTGTATGTAACGCATAGAAGGAGGGGAGGGGGACCCTATAAAGTATATATATTCTTAATCAGGATGACAAGACGAATTGATATAGCCCTGTCTGTCCGTCCGTCCGTCCGTCCGTCCTCACCAATGGTTCTCGAAAACTATAAGAGCTAGAGACTTGAAATTTGGTGGATAGACTCGTGAGGTCAAACGCTAGATCAAGTTTGAAGGATTTTTTGCCACGCCCACTCCTTCCTGCCCATCGAGCACCACCCATTTTTTCAAAAGGCTGTAGCTCGAAAACCTGATGAGTTAGAAACATGAAAATGAGTATGTACACTCAGTATGTATAGCTCTACAAAACTGCATACCACATTTTTTCCCCCTCCCCTTCGTTTCCCCTCAAAAAGTTGTTTTCTTAAAATTGCTGTATCTCCTAAACTATAATAGATACAATGCTGAAATTTTGTATGCAAGCTCAGTAAACATACCTTTTTAAAACTGCATACCACAAACTTTCATTTTTAACGCTGTGTGACAACGCAAAGACAAACAAGTTGAAATTTGGCATAAATTGCGCTTTGAACACTGCTTTATCCTATTTGTAACAAAAACCGTACTTAACACTGCGAAAACTATTAAAGCTAGAGACTTGAAATTTGGAAGATAGTCTCGTGTGGTCGAACACTAGATGAAGTTTGAAGGAATTTTCGCCACGCCCATTCCTTCCCGCCCATCGAGCACAACAAAAGGTCATTTTTTTCTTAAAATTGCTGTATCTCCTAAAGTATAAAGAATACAATGCTGAAATTTTGTATGCAAACTAAGATAACATACCTTTTTAAAACTGCATACAACAAACTACCACTTTCCCCGCAAAGACCAACACACTAAAATTTTGCAGCAATGCTTTGTAACAAAATCCGTACTAAAGCGCCATCTAATGGCAACATTGCACTGTGAGCCCTGCCTCACTATTAGCAAATACCCAACCACATCGTGGTACACTGCTTTTGCTGTCGGCAAATGTTTAACGTGTTATCAACATAGGTGTGTGTACAGGGTATTATATAGTTGAGAATACTCAACTATACCGCCCTTACTGGTTTTAATTGCATTAATGGGTGGCATTTTATTCAGAATTAATAGTTTTTTACATGGACAAAAAATTCGTTTAATTTTTTCCCATTAAAAACTAGTATTATAGAAAAGTACTTCGCGAAAATAATCGGCATTAGGACGGAATCGTGTTGACCACCGATTAGTTTTTTGCTAGAAACTCTTGCATCCTTCGACCGACTTCTTCGACTCAAAGCTCGATGGAAAGCTCGATGGAAAGCTTATCTGTTCCTCTTTCAGATGGCATTAACATATTTTAAGAAAAGTCGTAAGAAATAAAATTTGTTTTGATCAAAACTAAAATAGCCTTGAAATCATTGAAGAAGAAGTACCTTATCAGACGAAAATATGCCTTATCTAATAAGACCCATTTAAATTTTTTTAATTGCATAAATGGGTGGCATTTTATTCAGAATTGATAGTTTTTTACATGGACAAAAAATTCGTTTAATTTTTTCCAATTAAATACTACAATTATAGAAAAGTACTTTGCGAAAAGAATCGGAAGTAGGACGGAATCGTGTTGACCACCGATTAGTTTTTTGCTAAAAACTCTTGCATCCTTCGACCGACTTCTTCGACTCAAAGCTCGATGGAAAGCTCGATGGAAAGCTTATCTGTTCCTCTTTCAGATGGCATTTACATAATTTACGAAAAGTCGTAAGAAATAAAATTTTTTTGATCAAACCTAAAATATCCTCGAAATCATTGAAAAAGAAGTACCTTATCAGACGAAAATATGCCTTCTCTAATAAGACCTATTTAAATTTTTTTAATTGCATAAATGGGTGGCATTTTATTCAGAATTGATAGTTTTTTACATGGGCAAAAAATTCGTTTAATTTTTTCCAATTAAATACTACAATTATAGAAAAGTACTTTGCGAAAAGAATCGGAAGTAGGACGGAAACGTGTTGACCACCGATTAGTTTTTTGCTAATAACTCTTGCATCCTTCGACCGACTTCTTCGACTAAGAGCTCGATAAAAAGCTTATCTGTTCCTTTTTCAGATGGCATTTACATATTTTACGAAAATTCGTAAGAAATAAAATTTTTTTGATCAAAACTAAAATATCCTCGAAATCATTGAAAAAGAAGTACCTTATCAGACGAAAATATGCCTTATCTAATAAGAGACATTTAAATTTTTTTAATTGCATAAATAGGCGGCATTTTATTCAGAATTAATAGTTTTTTTACATGGACAAAAAATTCGTTAAATTTTTTCCCATTAACAACTACAATTATAGAAAAGTACTTTGCGAAAACAATCGGAAGAAGGACGGAAACATGTTGACCACCGATTAGTTTCTTGCTAATAACTCTTGCATCCTTCGAACGACTTCTTCGACTAAGAGCTTGATAGAAAACTTATCTGTTCCTTTTTCAGATGGCATTAACATATTTTACGAAAAGTCGTAAGAAATAAACTTTTTTTGATCAAAACTAAAATATCCTCGAAATCATTGAAAAAGAAGTACGTTATAAGACGAAAATATGCCTTATCTAATAAGAGACATTTAAATTTTTTTAATTGCATTAATGGGTGGCATTTTATTCAGAATTAATAGTTTTTTACATGGACAAAAAATTCGTTTAATTTTTTCCCATTAAAAACTAGAATTATAGAAAAGAACTTTGCAAAAAGAATCGGTAGTAGGACAGAATCGTGTTGACCACCGATTGGTTTTTTGCTAATTACTCTTGCATCCTTCGACCGACTTCTTCGACTAAGAGCTCGATGGGAAGCTTATCTGTTCCTCTTTCAGATGGCATTAACATATTTTACGAAAAGTCGTAAGAAATAAAATTTTTTTGATCACAACTAAAATATCCTCGAAATCATTGAAGAAGAAGTACCTTATCAGACGAAAATATGCCTTATCTAATAAGAGACATTGACTTTTTTTAATTACATAAATGGGTGGCATTTTCTTCAGAATTAATAGTTTTTTACATGGACAAAAAATTCGTTTATTTTTTTCCCATTATATACTACAATTATAGAAAAGTACTTCGCGAAAATAATCGGCAGTAGGACGGAATCGTGTTGACCACCGATTAGTTTTTTGCTAATAACTCTTGCATTCTTCGACCGACTTCTTCGACTAAGAGCTCGATGGAAAGCTTATCTGTTCCTCTTTCAGATGGCATTAACATATTTTACGAAAAGTCGTAAGATATAAAATTTTTTTGATCAAAACTAAAATATCCTCGAAATCATTGAAAAAGAAGTCCCTTATCAGACGAAAATATGCCTTATCTAATAGGAGACATTTAAATTTCTTTAATTGCATAAATGGGCGGCATTTGATTCAGAATTAATAGTTTTTTACATGGACAAAAAATTCGTTTAATTTTTTCCCCTTATATACTAGGATTATAGAAAAATACTTTGCGAAAAGAATCGGCAGTAGGACGGAATCGTGTTGACCACCGATTGGTTTTTTGCTAATAACTCCTGCAGTCTTCGACCGACTTCTTCGACTAAGAGCTCGATGGAAAGCTTATTTGTTCTTATTTAAGATGGCATTAACATATTTTACGAAAAGTCGTAAGAAATAAAATTTTTTTGATCAAAACTAAAATATCCTCGAAATCATTGAAGAAGAAGTACCTTATCAGACGAAAATATGCCTTATCTAATAGGAGACATTTAAATTTTTTTAATTACATAAATGGGTGGCATTTTATTCAGACTTAATAGTTTTTTACATGGACAAAAAATTCGTTTAATTTTTTCCCATTAAATACTAGAATTATACAAAAGTACTTTGCGAAAAGAATCGGCAGTAGGACGGAATCGTGTTGACCACCGATTAGTTTTTTGCTAATAACTCCTGCATCCTTCGATCGACTTCTTCCAGTAAGAGCTCGATGGAAAGCTTATCTGTTCTTCTTTCAGATGGCATTAACATAATTTACGAAAAGTCGTAAGAAATAAAATTTTTTTGATCAAAACTAAAATATCCTCGAAATCATTGAAGAAGAAGTACCTTATCAGACGAAAATATGCCTTATCTAATAGGAGACATTTAAATTTTTTTAATTACATAAATGGGTGGCATTTTATTCAGACTTAATAGTTTTTTACATGGACAAAAAATTCGTTTAATTTTTTCCCGTTAAATACTAGAATTATACAAAAGTACTTTGCGAAAAGAATCGGCAGTAGGACGGAATCGTGTTGACCACCGATTAGTTTTTTGCTAATAACTCCTGCATCCTTCGATCGACTTCTTCCAGTAAGAGCTCGATGGAAAGCTTATCTGTTCTTCTTTCAGATGGCATTAACATAATTTACGAAAAGTCGTAAGAAATAAAATTTTTTTGATCAAACCTAAAATATCCTCGAAATCATTGAAAAAGAAGTACCTTATCAGACGAAAATATGCCTTATCTAATAAGACCCATTTAAATTTTTTTAATTGCATTAATGGGTGGCATTTTATTCAGAATTAATAGTTTTTTACATGGACAAAAAATTCGTTTAATTTTTTCCCATTAAAAACTAGTATTATAGAAAAGTACTTCGCGAAAATAATCGGCATTATGACGGAATCGTGTTGACCACCGATTAGTTTTTTGCTAAAAACTCTTGCATCCTTCGACCGACTTCTTCGACTCAAAGCTCGATGGAAAGCTCGATGGAAAGCTCGATGGAAAGCTTATCTGTTCCTCTTTCAGATGGCATTAACATATTTTAAGAAAAGTCGTAAGAAATAAAATTTGTTTTGATCAAAACTAAAATAGCCTTGAAATCATTGAAGAAGAAGTACCTTATCAGACGAAAATATGCCTTATCTAATAAGAGACATTTAAATTTTTTTAATCGCATAAATGGTTGGAATTTTATTCAGAATCAATAGTTTTTTACATGGACAAAAATTTCGTTTAATTGTTTCCGATTAACTACTACAATTATAGAAAAGTACTTTGCGAAAACAATCGGAAGTAGGACGGAAACATGTTGACCACCGATTAGTTTCTTGCTAATAACTCTTGCATCCTTCGACCGACTTCTTCGACTAAGAGTTCGATAGAAAGCTTATCTGTTCCTTTTTCAGATGGCATTAACATATTTTAAGAAAAGTCGTAAGAAATAAAATTTGTTTTGATCAAAACTAAAATAGCCTTGAAATCATTGAAGAAGAAGTACCTTATCAGACGAAAATATGCCTTATCTAATAAGAAACATTTAAATTTTTTTAATTGCATAAATGGGTGGCATTTTAATCAGAATTGATAGTTTTTTACATGGACAAAAAATTGGTTTAATTTTTTCCAATTAAATACTACAATTATAGAAAAGTACTTTGCGAAAAGAATCGGAAGTAGGACGGAAACGTGTTGACCACCGATTAGTTTTTTGCTAATAACTCTTGCATCTTTCGACCGACTTCTTCGACTAAGAGCTCGATAAAAAGCTTATCTGTTCCTTTTTCAGATGGCATTTACATATTTTACGAAAATTCGTAAGAAATAAAATTTTTTTGATCAAAACTAAAATATCCTCGAAATCATTGAAAAAGAAGTACCTTATCAGACGAAAATATGCCTTATCTAATAAGAGACATTTAAATGTTTTTAATTGCATAAATAGGCGGCATTTTATTCAGAATTAATAGTTTTTTACATGGACAAAAAATTCGTTTAATTGTTTCCGATTAACTACTACAATTATAGAAAAGTACTTTGCGAAAACAATCGGAAGTAGGACGGAAACATGTTGACCACCGATTAGTTTCTTGCTAATAACTCTTGCATCCTTCGACCGACTTCTTCGACTAAGAGTTCGATAGAAAGCTTATCTGTTCCTTTTTCAGATGGCATTAACATATTTTAAGAAAAGTCGTAAGAAATAAAATTTGTTTTGATCAAAACTAAAATAGCCTTGAAATCATTGAAGAAGAAGTACCTTATCAGACGAAAATATGCCTTATCTAATAAGAGACATTTAAATTTTTTTAATTGCATTAATGGGTGGCATTTTATTCAGAATTAATAGTTTTTTACATGGACAAAAAATTCGTTTAATTTTTTCCCATTAAAAACTAGAATTATAGAAAAGAACTTTGCGAAAAGAATCGGTAGTAGGACAGAATCGTGTTGACCACCGATTGGTTTTTTGCTAATAACTCTTGCATCCTTCGACCGACTTCTTCGACTAAGAGCTCGATGGGAAGCTTATCTGTTCCTCTTTCAGATGGCATTAACATATTTTACGAAAAGTCGTAAGAAATAAAATTTTTTTGATCACAACTAAAATATCCTCGAAATCATTGAAGAAGAAGTACCTTATCAGACGAAAATATGCCTTATCTAATAAGAGACATTGACTTTTTTTAATTACATAAATGGGTGGCATTTTCTTCAGAATTAATAGTTTTTTACATGGACAAAAAATTCGTTTATTTTTTTCCCATTATATACTACAATTATAGAAAAGTACTTCGCGAAAATAATCGGCAGTAGGACGGAATCGTGTTGACCACCGATTAGTTTTTTGCTAATAACTCTTGTATCCTTCGACCGACTTCTTCGACTCAAAACTCGATGGAAAGCCTATCTGTTCCTCTTTCAGATGGCATTAACATATTTTACGAAAAGTCGTAAATTTTTTTGATCAAACCTAAACTAGCCTTGAAATCATTGAAGAAGAAGTACCTTATCAGACGAAAATATGCCTTATCTAATAAGAGACATTTAAATTTTTTTAATTGCATTAATGGGTGGCATTTTATTCAGAATTAATAGTTTTTTACATGGACAAAAAATTCGTTTAATTTTTCCCATTAAAAACTAGTATTATAGAAAAGTACTTCGCGAAAATAATCGGCATTAGGACGGAATCGTGTTGACCACCGATTAGTTTTTTGCTAAAAACTCTTGCATCCTTCGACCGACTTCTTCGACTCAAAGCTCGATGGAAAGCTCGATGGAAAGCTTATCTGTTCCTCTTTCAGATGGCATTAACATATTTTAAGAAAAGTCGTAAGAAATAAAATTTGTTTTGATCAAAACTAAAATAGCCTTGAAATCATTGAAGAAGAAGTACCTTATCAGACGAAAATATGCCTTATCTAATAAGAGACATTTAAATTTTTTTAATTGCATAAATGGGTGGCATTTTATTCAGAATTGATAGTTTTTTACATGGACAAAAAATTCGTTTAATTTTTTCCAATTAAATACTACAATTATAGAAAAGTACTTTGCGAAAAGAATCGGAAGTAGGACGGAAACGTGTTGACCACCGATTAGTTTTTTGCTAATAACTCTTGCATCCTTCGACCGACTTCTTCGACTAAGAGCTCGATAAAAAGCTTATCTGTTCCTTTTTCAGATGGCATTTACATATTTTACGAAAATTCGTAAGAAATAAAATTTTTTTGATCAAAACTAAAATATCCTCGAAATCATTGAAAAAGAAGTACCTTATCAGACGAAAATATGCCTTACCTAATAAGAGACATTTAAATTTTTTTAATTGCATAAATAGGCGGCATTTTATTCAGAATTAATAGTTTTTTACATGGACAAAAAATTCGTTAAATTTGTTCCCATTAACTACTACAATTATAGAAAAGTACTTTGCGAAAACAATCGGAAGTAGGACGGAAACATGTTGACCACCGATTAGTTTCTTGCTAATAACTCTTGCATCCTTCGACCGACTTCTTCGACTAAGAGCTCGATAGAAAGCTTATCTGTTCCTTTTTCAGATGGCATTAACATATTTTACTAAAAGTCGTAAGAAATAAAATTTTTTTGATCAAAACTAAAATATCCTCGAAATCATTGAAAAAGAAGTACGTTATAAGACGAAAATATGCCTTATCTAATAAGAGACATTTAAATTTTTTTAATTGCATTAATGGGTGGCATTTTATTCAGAATTAATAGTTTTTTACATGAACAAAAAATTCGTTTAATTTTTTCGCATTAAAAACTAGAATTATAGAAAAGAACTTTGCGAAAAGAATCGGTAGTAGGACAGAATCGTGTTGACCACCGATTGGTTTTTTGCTAATAACTCTTGCATCCTTCGACCGACTTCTTCGACTAAGAGCTCGATGGGAAGCTTATCTGTTCCTCTTTCAGATGGCATTAACATATTTTACGAAAAGTCGTAAGAAATAAAATTTTTTTGATCACAACTAAAATATCCTCGAAATCATTGAAAAAGAAGTACCTTATCAGACGAAAATATGCCTTATCTAATAAGAGACATTGACTTTTTTTAATTACATAAATGGGTGGCATTTTCTTCAGAATTAATAGTTATTTACATGGACAAAAAATTCGTTTATTTTTTTCCCATTATATACTACAATTATAGAAAAGTACTTCGCGAAAATAATCGGCAGTAGGACGGAATCGTGTTGACCACCGATTAGTTTTTTGCTTATAACTCTTGTATCCTTCGACCGACTTCTTCGACTCAAAACTCGATGGAAAGCTTATCTGTTCCTCTTTCAGATGGCATTAACATATTTTACGAAAAATCGTAAGAAATAAAATTTTTTTGATCAAAACTAAAATAGCCTCGAAATCATTGAAGAAGAAGTACCTTATCAGAGGAAAATATGCCTTATCTAATAAGAAACATTTAAATTTTTTTAATTGCATAAATGGGTGGCATTTTTTTTCAAAATTAATAGTTTTTTACATGGACCAAAAATTCGTTTAATTTCTTACCATTAAATACTAGAATTATACAAAAGTACTTTGCGAAAAGAATCGGCAGTAGGACGGAATCGTGTTGACCACCGATTAGTTTTTTGCTAATAACTCTTGCAGTCTTCGACCGACTTCTTCGACTAAAAGCTCGATGGAAAGCTTATTTGTTCTTATTTCAGATGGCATTAACATATTTTACGAAAAGTCATAAGAAATAAAATTTTTTTGATCAAAACTAAAATATCCTCGAAATCATTGAAGAAGAAGTACCTTATCAGACGAAAATATGCCTTATCTAATAGGAGACATTTAAATTTTTTTATATTGCATAAATGGGCGGCATTTTATTCAGAATTAATAGTTTTTTACATGGACAAAAAATTCGTTTAATTTTTTCCCATTAAATGCTAGGATTATAGAAAACCACTTTGTGAAAAGAATCGGCAGTAGGACTGAAACGTGTTGACCACCGATTAGTTTTTTGCTAATAACTCTTGCATCCTTCGATCGACTTCTTCGACTAAGAGCTTGATGGAAAGCTTAACTGTTCCTCTTTCAGATGGCATTAACATATTTTACGAAAAATCATAAGAAATAAAATTTTTTTGATCAAAACTAAAATATCCTCGAAATCATTGAAGAAGAAGAACCTTATCAGAGGAAAATATGCGTTATCTAATAAGAGACATTTAAATTTTTTTAATTGCATAAATGGGTGGCATTTTTTTTCAAAATTAATAGTTTTTTACATAGACAAAAAATTCGTTTAATTTTTTCCCATTAAATACTAGAATTATAGAAAAGTACTTTGCGAAAAGAATCGGCAGTAGGACGGAATCGAGTTGACCACCGATTAGTTTTTTGCTAATAACTCTTGCATTTTTCGACAGACTTCTTCGACTAAGAGCTCGATGGAAAGCTTATCTGTTCCTCTTTCAGATGGCATTAACATATTTTACGAAAAATCGTAAGATATAAAATTTTTTTGATCAAAACTAAAATATCCTCGAAATCATTGAAGAAGAAGTACCTTATCAGACGAAAATATGCCTTATCTAATAAGAGACATTTCAATTTTTTTAATTGCATAAATGGGTGGCATTTTTTTTCAGAATTAATAGTTTTTTACATGGACAAAAAATTCGTTTATTTTTTTCCCATTAAATACTAGAATTATAGAAAAGTACTTTGCGAAAAGAATCGGCAGTAGGACGGAATCGTGTTGACCACCGATTAGTTTTTTGCTAATAACTCTTGCAGTCTTCGACCGACTTCTTCGACTAAGAGCTCGATGGAAAGCTTATCTGTTCTTATTTCAGATGGCATTAACATATTTTACGAAAAGTTGTAAGAAATAAAATTTTTTTGGTCAAAACTAAAAAATCCTCGAAATAATTGAAGAAGAAGTACCTTATCAGAGAAAAATATGCCTTATCTAATAAGAGACATTTCAATTTTTTTAATTGCATAAATGGGTGGCATTTTTTTTCAGAATTAATAGTTTTTTACATGGACAAAAAATTCGTTTAATTTTTTCCCATTATATACTAGAATTATAAAAAAGTACTTTGCGAAAAGAATCGGCAGTAGGACGGAATCGTGTTGAACACCGATTAGTTTTTTGCTAATAACTCTTGCATCCTTCGACCGACTTCTTCGACTAAGAGCTCGATGGAAAGCTTATTTGTTCTTATTTCAGATGGCATTAACATATTTTACGAAAAGTCGTAAGAAATAAAATTTTTTTGATCAAAACTAAAATATCCTCGAAATCATTGAAGAAGAAGTACCTTATCAGAGGAAAATATGCGTTATCTAATAAGAGACATTTAAATTTTTTTAATTGCATAAATGGGTGGCATTTTTTTTAAGAATTAATAGTTTTTTACATGGACAAAAAATTCGTTTAATTTTTTCCCATTAAATACTAGAATTATACAAAAGTACTTTGCGAAAAGAATCGGCAGTAGGACGGAATCGAGTTGACCACCGATTAGTTTTTTGCTAATAACTCTTGCATCCTTCGACCGACTTCTTCGACTAAGAGCTCGATGGAAAGCTTATCTGTTCCTCTTTCAGATGGCATTAACATATTTTACGAAAAATCGTAAGAAATAAAATTTTTTTGATCAAAACTAAAATATCCTCGAAATCATTGAAGAAGAAGTACCTTATCAGAGGAAAATATGCGTTATCTAATAAGAGACATTTAAATTTTTTTAATTGCATAAATGGGTGGCATTTTTTTTCAGAATTAATAGTTTTTTACATGGACAAAAAATTCGTTTAATTTTTTCCCATTAAATACTAGAATTATAGAAAAGTACTTTGCGAAAAGAATCGGCAGTAGGACGGAATCGAGTTGACCACCGATTAGTTTTTTGCTAATAACTCTTGCATCCTTCGACCGACTTCTTCGACTAAGAGCTCGATGGAAAGCTTATCTGTTCCTTTTTCAGATGGCATTATCATATTTTACGAAAAATCGTAAAAATTAGTAGTTTTTTGATCAAAACTAAAATATCCTCTTAATCATTGAAGAAGAAGTACCTTATCAGAGGAAAATATGCCTAATCTAATAAGAGACATTTCAATTTTTTTAATTGCATAAATGAGTGCCATTTTTTTCAAAATTAATAGATTTCATTTGGACCAAAAATTCGTTTAATTTCTTACCATTAAATACTAGAATTATACAAAAGTACTTTGCGAAAAGAATCGGCAATAGGACGGAATCGTGTTGACCACCGATTAGTTTTTTGCTAATAACTCTTGCAGTCTTCGACCGACTTCTTCGACTAAGAGCTCGATGGAAAGCTTATTTGTTCTTATTTCAGATGGCATTAACATATTTTACGAAAAGTCGTAAGAAATAAAATTTTTTTGATCAAAACTAAAATATCCTCGAAATCATTGAAGAAGAAGTACCTTATCAGAGGAAAATATGCGTTATCTAATAAGAGACATTTAAATTTTTTTAATTGCATAAATGGGTGGCATTTTTTTTAAGAAATAATAGTTTTTTACATGGACAAAAAATTCGTTTAATTTTTTCCCATTAAATACTAGAATTATACAAAAGTACTTTGCGAAAAGAATCGGCAGTAGGACGGAATCGAGTTGACCACCGATTAGTTTTTTGCTAATAACTCTTGCATCCTTCGACCGACTTCTTCGACTAAGAGCTCGATGGAAAGCTTATCTGTTCCTCTTTCAGATGGCATTAACATATTTTACGAAAAATCGTAAGAAATAAAATTTTTTTGATCAAAACTAAAATATCCTCGAAATCATTGAAGAAGAAGTACCTTATCAGAGGAAAATATGCGTTATCTAATAAGAGACATTTAAATTTTTTTAATTGCATAAATGGGTGGCATTTTTTTTCAGAATTAATAGTTTTTTACATGGACAAAAAATTCGTTTAATTTTTTCCCATTAAATACTAGAATTATAGAAAAGTACTTTGCGAAAAGAATCGGCAGTAGGACGGAATCGAGTTGACCACCGATTAGTTTTTTGCTAATAACTCTTGCATCCTTCGACCGACTTCTTCGACTAAGAGCTCGATGGAAAGCTTATCTGTTCCTCTTTCAGATGGCATTAACATATTTTACGAAAAATCGTAAGAAATAAAATTTTTTTGATCAAAACTAAAATATCCTCGAAATCATTGAAGAAGAAGTACCTTATCAGACGAAAATATGCCTTATCTAATAAGAGACATTTCAATTTTTTTAATTGCATAAATGGGTGGCATTTTTTTTCAGAATTAATAGTTTTTTACATGGACAAAAAATTTGTTTAATTTTTTCCCATTAAATACTAGAATTATACAAAAGTACTTTGCGAAAAGAATCGGCAGTAGGACGGAATCGTGTTGACCACCGATTAGTTTTTTGCTAATAACTCTTGCAGTCTTCGACCGACTTCTTCGACTAAGAGCTCGATGGAAAGCTTATCTGTTCTTATTTCAGATGGCATTAACATATTTTACGAAAAGTCGTAAGAAATAAAATTTTTTTGATCAAAACTAAAATATCCTCGAAATAATTGAAGAAGAAGTACCTTATCAGAGGATAATATGCCTTATGGGCGGAGTAAGGTTAATTCGTTGGAAAAAAAGCACATTTTTGTGATTTTTATTAAGGAAAACGATAAGCATTTGTTCAGTTATTTGAATGGGAAGTTAATAAGTAATATCTTAAGCATATTTCCTGAAAATTTCATTAAAATTAAAAAAAGTTTGAGACGATGACAGCAGTTTTAAATTAATGCCATTGAAAAAAGGTGTCTTGCGGTGACCACGATTACAAACTACTGAATCATCGCAAACTCAAGACAAAATAAATGATTTTAGCTGATGAAATTTGCAGTGTCCTGACGTCGAGGTTTTTAAAAAAAAAAAAATTTTTAATTTTTTTTTAGCATGTTGGAGTCAAAATATTGATTTTTGACAAAAAAATCAACCTTCAAGCTGCTGAAAAAAATACTTAAATCTAAAAAAAGAAAAAAACCTCGACGTCAGGACACGGCTAATTATGTCTAGAAAATGCCTGTAAAATTTCAAAAGAATCGGTTTGTTAGTTTTCGAGTGAGAGTGGTCACCGACTTAGCAAGTTGTGGGAAAATCAAATTAAACTTTTGCTCTGCGCTATAAGCCGCATAGGAAGACTGAAACTGAAAACGCTCTATCTTCGTCAGCTTTCATCGGATCAAGCTGAAATTTTTACACGATATTCTCGAAACATTGTACTGTCATCCCACAAATTTTGGAAAAATCCAAAAAAAAAAAAAATTTAATACCTTACCCCCCCCTTATCTAATAAGAGACATTTCAATTTTTTTAATTGCATAAATGGGTGGCATTTTTTTTTCAGAATTAATAGTTTTTTACATGGACAAAAAATTCGTTTAATTTTTTCACATTAAATACTAGAATTATAAAAAAGTACTTTGCGAAAAGAATCGGCAGTAGGACGGAATCGTGTTGACCACCGATTAGTTTTTTGCTAATAACTCTTGCAGTCTTCGACCGACTTCTTCGACTAAGAGCTCGATGGAAAGCTTATCTGTTCTTATTTCAGATGGCATTAACATATTTTACGAAAAGTCGTAAGAAATAAAATTTGTTTGATCAAAACTAAAATATCCTCGAAATCATTGAAAAAGAAGTACCTTATCAGACGAAAATATGCCTTATTTAATAAGAGACATTTAAATTTTTTTAATTGCATAAATGGGTGGCCTTTTATTCAGAATTAAAAGTTTTGCATGAACAAAAAATTCGTTTAATTTTTTCCCATTAAATACTAGAATTATAGAAAAGTACTTTGCGAAAAGAATCGGCAGTAGGACGGAATCGAGTTGACCACCGATTAGTTTTTTGCTAATAACTCTTGCAGTCTTCGACCGACTTCTTCGACTAAGAGCTCGATGGAAAGCTTATCTGTTCCTCTTTCAGATGGCATTAACATATTTTACGAAAAATCGTAAGATATAAAATTTTTTTGATCAAAACTAAAATATCCTCGAAATCATTGAAGAAGAAGTACCTTATCAGACGAAAATATGCCTTATCTAATAAGAGACATTTAAATTTTTTTAATTGCATAAATGGGTGGCCTTTTATTCAGAATTAAAAGTTTTTTACATGAACAAAAAATTCGTTTAATTTTTTCCCATTAAATACTAGAATTATAGAAAAGTACTTTGCGAAAAGAATCGGCAGTAGGACGGAATCGAGTTGACCACCGATTAGTTTTTGCTAATAACTCTTGCATCCTTCGACCGACTTCTTCGACTAAGAGCTCGATGGAAAGCTTATCTGTTCCTCTTTCAGATGGCATTAACATATATTACGAAAAATCGTAAGAAATAAAATTTTTTTGATCAAAACTAAAATATCCTCGAAATCATTGAAGAAGAAGTACCTTATCAGAGGAAAATATGCGTTATCTAATAAGAGACATTTAAATTTTTTTAATTGCATAAATGGGTGGCATTTTTTTTCAGAATTAATAGTTTTTTACATGGACAAAAAATTCGTTTAATTTTTTCCCATTAAATACTAGAATTATAGAAAAGTACTTTGCGAAAAGAATCGGCAGTAGGACGGAATCGAGTTGACCACCGATTTGTTTTTTGCTAATAACTCTTGCATCCTTCGACCGACTTCTTCGACTAAGAGCTCGATGGAAAGCTTATCTGTTCCTCTTTCAGATGGCATTAACATATTTTACGAAAAATCGTAAGAAATAAAATTTTTTTGATCAAAACGAAAATATCCTCGAAATCATTGAAGAAGAAGTACCTTATCAGACGAAAATATGCCTTATCTAATAAGAGACATTTAAATTTTTTTAATTGCATAAATGGGTGGCCTTTTATTCAGAATTAAAAGTTTTTTACATGAACAAAAAATTCGTTTAATTTTTTCCCATTAAATACTAGAATTATAGAAAAGTACTTTGCGAAAAGAATCGGCAGTAGGACGGAATCGAGTTGACCACCGATTAGTTTTTGCTAATAACTCTTGCATCCTTCGACCGATTTCTTCGACTAAGAGCTCGATGGAAAGCTTATCTGTTCCTCTTTCAGATGGCATTAACATATATTACGAAAAATCGTAAGAAATAAAATTTTTTTGATCAAAACTAAAATATCCTCGAAATCATTGAAGAAGAAGTACCTTATCAGAGGAAAATATGCGTTATCTAATAAGAGACATTTAAATTTTTTTAATTGCATAAATGGGTGGCATTTTTTTTCAGAATTAATAGTTTTTTACATGGACAAAAAATTCGTTTAATTTTTTCCCATTAAATACTAGAATTATAGAAAAGTACTTTGCGAAAAGAATCGGCAGTAGGACGGAATCGAGTTGACCACCGATTTGTTTTTTGCTAATAACTCTTGCATCCTTCGACCGACTTCTTCGACTAAGAGCTCGATGGAAAGCTTATCTGTTCCTCTTTCAGATGGCATTAACATATTTTACGAAAAATCGTAAGAAATAAAATTTTTTTGATCAAAACGAAAATATCCTCGAAATCATTGAAGAAGAAGTACCTTATCAGACGAAAATATGCCTTATCTAATAAGAGACATTTGAATTTTTTTAATTGCATAAATGGGTGGGATTTTTTTTCAGAATTAATAGTTTTTTACATGACAAAAAATTGGTTTAATTTTTTCCCATTAAATACTAGAATTATACAAAAGTACTTTGCGAAAAGAATCGGCAGTAGGACGGAATCGTGTTGACCACCGATTAGTTTTTTGCTAATAACTCTTGCAGTCTTCGACCGACTTCTTCGACTAAGAGCTCGATGGAAAGCTTATCTGTTCTTATTTCAGATGGCATTAACATATTTTACGAAAAGTCGTAAGAAATAAAATTTTTTTGATCAAAACTAAAATATCCTCGAAATAATTGAAGAAGAAGTACCTTATCAGAGGAAAATATGCCTTATCTAATAAGAGACATTTCAATTTTTTTAATTGCATAAATGGGTGGCATTTTTTTTCAGAATTAATAGTTTTTTACATGGACAAAAAATTCGTTTAATTTTTTCACATTAAATACTAGAATTACAAAAAAGTACTTTGCGAAAAGAATCGGCAGTAGGACGGAATCGTGTTGACCACCGATTAGTTTTTTGCTAATAACTCTTGCAGTCTTCGACCGACTTCTTCGACTAAGAGCTCGATGGAAAGCTTATCTGTTCTTATTTCAGATGGCATTAACATATTTTACGAAAAGTCGTAAGAAATAAAATTTGTTTGATCAAAACTAAAATATCCTCGAAATCATTGAAAAAGAAGTACCTTATAAGACGAAAATGTGCCTTATCTAATAATAGACATTTAATTTTTTTTAATTGCATAAATGGGGGGCATTTTATTCAGAATTAATAGTTTTTTACATGGACAAAAAATTCGTTTAATTTGTTCCCATTAAATACTAGAATTATAGAAAAGTACTTTGCGAAAAGAATCGGCAGTAGGACGCAAACGTGTTGACCACCGATTAGTTTTTTACTAATATCTCTTGCATCCTTTGACCGTTTTCTTCGACTCAAAACTCGATGGAAAGCTTATCTGTTCCTCTTTCAGATGGCATTAACATATTTTACGAAAAGTCGTAAAAAATAAAATTTTTTTGATCAAAACTAAAATATCCTCGAAATCATTGAAAAAGAAGTACCTTATAAGACGAAAATGTGCCTTATCTAATAAGAGACATTTAATTTTTTTTAATTGCATAAATGGGGGACATTTTATTCAGAATTAATAGTTTTTTACATGGACAAAAAATTCGTTTAATTTGTTGCATCCTTCGACCGACTTCTTCGATTTAGAGCTCGATGGAAAGCTTATCTGTTCCTCTTTCAGATGGCATTAACATATTTTACGAAAAGTCGTAAGAAATAAAATTTGTTTGATCAAAACTAAATTATCCTCGAAAACATTGAAAAAGAAGTACCTGATCAGACGAAAATATGCCTTATCTACTAAGAGACATTTAAATTTTTTTAATTGCATAAATGGGCGGCATTTTATTCAGAAGTAATAGTATTTTACATGAATAAAAAATTCGTTTAATGTTTTCCCATTAAATACTAGAATTATAGAAAAGTACTTTGCGAAAAGAATCGGCAGTAGGACGGAAACGTGTTGACCACCGATTAGTTTTTTGCTAATAACTCTTGCATCCTTCGACCGACTTCTTCGATTTAGAGCTCGATGGAAAGCTTATCTGTTCCTCTTTCAGATGGCATTAACATATTTTACGAAAAGTCGTAAGAAATAAAATTTGTTTGATCAAAACTAAAATATCCTCGAAAACATTGAAAAAAAAGTACCTTATAAGACGAAAATATGCCATATCTAATAAGAGACATTTAATTTTTTTTAATTGCATAAATGGGCGGCATTTTATTCAGAATTAAAAGTTTTTTATATGGACAAAAAATTAGTTTAATTTTTTCCCATTAAAAACTAGAATTATAGAAAAGTACTTTGCGAAAAGAATCGGCAGTAGGACGAAAACGTGTTGACCACCGATTAGTTTTTTACTAATATCACAATGAGTTCAACTGCCGTCGCATGCAGACGTGTTTATTTTTTTTTGTGCTCCGAAAAATAAATTCTAAAACTCATCAGTGCAGTGAAAAAAACTTACTAATAAATAGTGAAAATCGCGAAAAGACGCTTAGTGCGATAAAACCGCACAACTCATTAACTAATTAATCAATAATTAATTAGTTAATTAGTATTAATAACACTGAAAAAAAAAAAAAAAAAAAAAAAAAAAAAACAATTAAACCAACGTGACAATGAGTGGTAAAAACAATCAAAACGAACTTCGCAAACAACTGCAGCGCGAGCAAGACGAGCGCCGGCTCTCTCTGCAACGGAACAACGCATACTTCACATTCGTCGCCGCGCCTACCGAAAACACCACAGCCACACAACGAGCGAGACCTGCAACGATCGAGCTCTTGCACACAGCGAACGAAAGAGCGCGATCTTGCTCTCCGTCGCTACCGTCCGCGCATCAAAAGCAGCAGAGCGCCGTAAGCGCTTCTATGCAGGTATGTACTGGCCAGAGAGACCTGTGCTTATCAACTGCGACCAGCACAACAATCTCTTTAACTACCGCAACGGTAAATACAACAACAACTTCAACTGTATCAACTGCCTGCTCGATCATAACACCCGCTATGCAAGAGCCATCAAGTAAGGCGCAACAAAACACTACGAACGGCGCGCTCTCAGCAAAACAGAATGCGAAGGAAAATATTAGGCCGGCCGTGCAGACTGGAATGGATCGCTACATTCAAATAAAGCGAAAGTCGAGCCCCCTAAACTCGAAGCCAAAAATTGTCCGTGGCAACTCCAGCCCAGAAAAAAATGAAATGCCTGATAATAGCAACAGGTTTAAAATTCTAGAAGACAAATCTGATGATCTGGCTCCCGAAGCAGAAGGTGTGAGAAGGAAGCCAAAGCCTCCACCAATATACATTCGAGAAAAAAGCTCTAATGCTCTCGTTAGCAAATTTGTCGAGCTCATTGGGAAGGACAGTTTCCACATAATTCCGCTTGTAAAGGGAAATATCCATGAAACGAAGGTACAAACTAAGTCCGAAGACAACTACAGAGTACTGTCGAAGTACCTGAGCGACAACAAAAAGAACTTCTATACGTACCAGCTAAAAAGCAGCAAAGGCCTGCAAGTCGTACTAAAGGGCATAGAGCCTGAAGTAACTCCTGCAGAAGTTATCAATGCGCTAAAAGAGAAAGGATTTAGTGTAAAAACTGCTTTCAATATACTAAATAAGGATAGAAAGCCGCAACCACTCTTCAAGGTTGAACTTAATCCAGAAATCATGCCGCTCAAGAAAAACGAAGTGCACCCGATATACAAACTTCAATTTCTACTGCACCGCAGAATCACTGTAGAAGAACCGCACAAACGCAATGGTCCCGTACAATGTACGAATTGCCAAGAATATGGCCATACAAGGTCGTACTGCACCCTACGCCCGGTATGTGTAGCTTGTGGAGAGCTCCATAATACCACAAACTGCCCAGCGAGCAAACAAGACGCCAACATAAAAAAGTGCGCCAACTGTGGCGGTAATCACACTGCTAACTACAAAGGTTGCCCAATATACAAGGAACTGAAGAGTCGACTCCAGCAGCGAGTGACCACTGCACGCTCCCGGAACGTACCGACTAATACCACTCCAACCAAATCCAACCCAGACGTGTACTTCTCGACTGCAGCAAGATCTTCACTTGGCCCTGAAATCTCACCCAAAAGCGTATCATTTGCGAGCGCTCTTAAATCCGGATTGGTTCCCCCTACCTCAAATACGCTTCACTCACAACCAACACATGTAGACCTAAATGCGGCCCAACAGTACCAACCATCGGAGCAGCAACAAAGCAGCTTTGAAGTAATGCTATCAACTATGCAGCAAAGCCTTATGGAGTTTATGTCATTTATGCGGACAACAATGCAGGATCTAATGCGAAACCAAAATCTGCTAATTCAAATGCTGATATCTCAGCAGTCTAAATAATCAATGGCTTCCCTACGCATATCTACGTGGAATGCTAATGGCGTCTCACAACACAAACTTGAGCTAGCTCAATTTCTATTTGACAAACACATTGACGTAATGCTACTCTCAGAAACACACCTTACAAACAAATATAATTTTAACATACGAGGCTACGTGTTTTACGGAACAAACCATCCTGATGGCAAAGCACACGGGGGGACTGGTATTCTGATTAGAAACCGTCTCAAACACCACTGCCATAGAAGATTTGCTGAAAACTATCTACAGGCCACATCTATAAACATACAATTAGATAGTGGTAACCATCTAACACTAGCCGCCGTATACTGCCCCCCTCGCTTCAATATATCTGAAGCTGAGTTCATGCAGTTCTTTAACACACTCGGAGAACACTTCATAGCAGCAGGTGATTACAATGCTAAGCACACTCACTGGGGATCTCGTCTAGTGACCCCAAAAGGAAAACAATTATACAATGCAATTATAAAAGCCAGCAATAAGCTCGACCATCTCTCTCCCGGCAGACCAACATACTGGCCGGCTGACCCCAATAAACTACCCGACCTAATTGACTTTGCAATAACAAAAAACATTCCCCGAACCTTGCTAAGCGCCGAAAGTCTTTCAGATCTCTCATCTGATCACTCGCCTGTATTAATTAACCTACTTCGACATCCAAAAACCGTAGATCAACCAAGTAGATTGACCTCGCACAAAACCAACTGGGTCAGTTACAAAAAATATTTTAGCTCACACATTGAGCTTGATCCTCCCCTAACCGTTGAAGCTGAGATCGACAGCTTCGTAAACAATCTAGAATCAGTCTTCGTTACCGCAGCTCGTATCTCAACACCCCAAACGGCACAAGCTCCACGTAACCAAAAGAAGACTAACCTACAAATCGAGCAGCTTGTTATCGAAAAGCGACGCTTACGTCGAGAATGGCAATCAACCAGATCGCCATCTGCACGACATAGGCTTAAGAGCGCCACACGCAACCTCTCTAAAGCGTTAAAGCAAGAAGAAGCATATACCCAACGCCGGTACATAGAACAACTATCAACATCCAGTACAAGAAACTCACTGTGGAGAGCTCACCCATCCCTAAGCTCACCGACAGAAACCGTGATGCCTATACGAAACCCTGCAGGCGGCTGGGCCCGCAGCGACGAAGATAGAGCGAGAACATTTGCAGCGCACCTTGAAAATGTGTTTCAACCAAATCCTTGCACAAATGCGACTACACTACCAGCATTAACAAACGACGCCGAGCTTCAACGTGACCCAATCGAGTTTCGACCAAACGAAATCGCTAGTATTATCAAAAAGGAACTGAACCCAAAAAAGTCACCGGGCTGCGATTTAATAACCCCAAAAATGATTATTGAGCTCCCATATTGTGCTGTTTGCACTATCGCGAAGCTCTTCAATGCCATCACTAAACTTGGCTATTTTCCAGAAAGATGGAAAAAGTCTATCATCATAATGATACCAAAGCCAGGAAAAGATCACACGATTCCCTCGTCTTACAGACCTATAAGTTTATTATCGTGTCTATCAAAACTCTTCGAAAAATGCGTGCTTACTCGGATCAACTCATTCCTGAGAACACACAATAAAATCCCCTCACACCAGTTCGGCTTTCGTGAAAAACACGGAACTATTGAGCAGGTTAATCGCATAACATCAGAAATACGAAGCGCTTTTGAAAACCGAGAATACTGCACAGCAATATTTTTGGATGTCTCACAAGCATTCGACAGAGTTTGGTTGGACGGCTTAATGCATAAAATTAAAACAATGCTTCCAAACAACACGCACAAGCTACTAAAGTCATACCTCTACGACAGGAAATTTACAGTGAGATGTAACAGTGATATGTCCGACGACCACATCATTAGAGCTGGAGTTCCTCAAGGTAGCGTACTTGGTCCAACGCTATATGTCCTCTACACATCAGACATCCCAATAAGCAGACGACTAACAACATCCACCTTTGCTGATGATACAGCTATTCTCAGCCGTTCCAGATGCCCTACGCAAGCAACAGCGCAGTTAGCTCTTCATCTGGTCGACATAGAAAAATGGCTAGCTGACTGGCGAATAAAAGTCAACGAACAAAAATGCAAACACGTTACGTTCACTCTAAACAGGCAAGACTGCCCACCGCTGATGTTAAACAACACTACGCTTCCGCAAACAAACGAAGTGACATACCTCGGAGTACACCTCGATAGAAGACTCACATGGCGCAGGCACATCGAGGCCAAGAGAACGCATTTAAAACTAAAAGCAAATAGCCTCCATTGGCTTATCAACGCTCGCTCTTCCCTTAGTCTTGACTACAAAGTCCTGCTCTACAATTCTGTTCTCAAACCTATCTGGACCTACGGCTCCCAGTTATGGGGAAACGCTAGCAGTAGCAACATTGACATCATCCAGAGAACCCAGTCAAAGATATTGAGAACCATCACCGGGGCACCGTGGTATGTTCGAAACGAAAACATACAAAAAGATTTAAATATTCAACCAGTCAGAGATGTAATAGCAGAACTCAAGGAACAATACTACAGCAAGCTTTCTACGCACCCTAACCATCTCGCCAGAAGATTAACAAGGTTGTGCAGCCAATCCCGTCTTCGTCGAAATGACCTTCCAACCCAGCGATAGACCCTAGGGCCCCACGAGCAAACTACAGTTCAAAAGAACTGTTAATTAACGTTTAGTCTTAAGATCTGCAAACTTATTGTTAGTCTCATATGAAAGAGAAGATCCAATAAATAAAGCAAAGTAAAAAAAAAAAAAAAAAAAAAAAAAATATCTCTTGCATCCTTTGACCGACTTCTTCGACTAAGAGCTCGATGGAAAGCTTATATGTTCCTCTTTCAGATGGCATAAACATATTTTACGAAAAGTCGTAAGAAATAAAATTTTTTTGATCAAAACTAAAATATCCTCGAAATCATTGAAAGAGAAGTACCTTATAAGACGAAAATATGCCTAATCCAATCAGAGACATTTAAATTTTTTTAATTGCATAAATGGGGGGCATTTTATTCAGAATTAATAGTTGTTTACATGGACAAAAAATTCGTTTAATTTGTTCCCATTAAATACTAGAATTATAGAAAAGTACTTTGCGAAAAGAATCGGCAGTAGGACGGGAACGTGTTGACCACCGATTAGTTTCTTATTAATATCTCTTGCATCCTTTGACCGACTTCTTCGACAAAAAGCTCGATGGAAAGCTTATCTGTTCCTCTTTCAGATGGCATTAATATATTTTACGAAAAGTCGTAAGAAATAAAATTTTTTTGATCAAAACTAAAATATCCTCGAAATCATTGAAAGAGACGTACCTTATAAGACGAAAATATGCCTAATCCAATCAGAGACATTTAAATTTTTTTAATTGCATAAATGGGGGGCATTTTATTCAGAATTAATAGTTTTTTACATGGACAAAAAATTCGTTCAATTTTTTCACATTAAATACTAGAATTATAGAAAAGTACTTTGCGAAAAGAATCGGCAGTAGGACGGGAACGTGTTGACCACCGATTAGTTTTTTGCTAATAACTCTTGCATTCTTCGACCGACTTCTTCGATTTAAAGCTCGATGGAAAGCTTATCTGTTCCTCTTTCAGATGGCATTAACATATTTTACGAAAAGTCGTAAGAAATAAAATTTGTTTGATCAAAACTAAAATATCCTCGAAATCATTGAAAAAGAAGTACCTTATAAGACGAAAATATGCCTTATCTAATAAGAGATATTTAATTTTTTTTAATTGCATAAATGGGGGCATTTTATTCAGAATTAATAGTTGTTTACATGGACAAAAAAGTCGTTTAATTTGTTCCCATTAAATACTAGAATTATAGAAAAGTACTTTGCGGAAAGAATCGGCAGTAGGACGGAAACGTGTTGACCACCGATTAGTTTTTTGCTAATAACTCTTGCATCCTTCGACCGACTTCTTCGACTAAGAGCTCGATGGAAAGCTTATCTGTTCCTCTTTCAGATGGCATTAACATATTTTACGAAAAGTCGTAAGAAATAAAATTTGTTTGATCAAAACTAAAATATCCTCGAAATCATTGAAAAAGAAGTACCTGATCAGACGAAAATATACCTTATCTACTAAGAGACATTTAAATTTTTTTAATTGCATAAATGGGCGGCATTTTATTCAGAAGTAATAGTTTTTTATATGGACAAATAATTCGTTTAATTTTTTCCCATTAAATACTAGAATTATAGAAAAGTACTTTGCGAAAAGAATCGGCAGTAAGACGGAAACGTGTTGACCACCGATTAGTTTTTGCTAATAACTCTTGCTGCCTTCGACCGACTTCTTCGATTTAGAGCTCGATGGAAAGCTTATCTGTTCCTCTTTCAGATGGCATTTACATATTTTACGAAAAGTCGTTAGAAATAAAATTTGTTTGATCAAAACTAAAATATCCTCGAAATCATTGAAAAAGAAGTACCGATCAGACGAAAAAGTGCCTTATCTACTAAGAGACATTTAAATTTTTTTAATTGCATAAATGGGCGGCATTTTATTCAGAAGTAATAGTTTTTTATATGGACAAATAATTCGTTTAATTTTTTCCCATTAAATACTAGAATTATAGAAAAGTACTTTGCGAAAAGAATCGGCAGTAAGACGGAAACGTGTTGACCACCGATTAGTTTTTGCTAATAACTCTTGCTGCCTTCGACCGACTTCTTCGATTTAGAGCTCGATGGAAAGCTTATCTGTTCCTCTTTCAGATGGCATTTACATATTTTACGAAAAGTCGTTAGAAATAAAATTTGTTTGATCAAAACTAAAATATCCTTGAAATCATTGAAAAAGAAGTACCTGATCAGACGAAAAAGTGCCTTATCTACTAAGAGACATTTAAATTTTTTTAATTGCATAAATGGGCGGCATTTTATTCAGAAGTAATAATTTTTTATATGGACAAATAATTCGTTTAATTTTTTCCCATTAAAAACTAGAATTAAAGAAAAGTACTTTGCGAAAAGAATCGGCAGTAGGACGAAAACGTGTTGACCACCGATTAGTTTTTTACTAATATCTCTTGCATCCTTTGACCGACTTCTTCGACTAAGAGCTCGATGGAAAGCTTATCTGTTCCTCTTTCAGATGGCATAAACATATTTTACGAAAAGTCGTAAGAAATAAAATTTTTTTTAACAAAACTAAAATATCCTCGAAATCATTGAAAAAGAAGTACCTGATCAGACGAAAAAGTGCCTTATCTACTAAGAGACATTTAAATTTTTTTAATTGCATAAATGGGCGGCATTTTATTCAGAAGTAATAATTTTTTATATGGACAAATAATTCGTTTAATTTTTTCCCATTAAAAACTAGAATTAAAGAAAAGTACTTTGCGAAAAGAATCGGCAGTAGGACGAAAACGTGTTGACCACCGATTAGTTTTTTACTAATATCTCTTGCATCCTTTGACCGACTTCTTCGACTAAGAGCTCGATGGAAAGCTTATCTGTTCCTCTTTCAGATGGCATAAACATATTTTACGAAAAGTCGTAAGAAATAAAATTTTTTTGATCAAAACTAAAATATCCTCGAAATCATTGAAAGAGAAGTACCTTATAAGTCGAAAATATGCCTTATCCAATCAGAGACATTTAAATTTTTTTAATTGCATAAATGGGTGGCATTTTTTTCAGAATTAATAGTATTTTACATGAACAAAAAATTCGTTTGGTTTTTTCCCATTAAATACTAGAATTATAGAAAAGTACTTTGCGAAAAGAATCGGCAGTAAGACGGAAACGTGTTGACCACCGATTAGTTTTTGCTAATAACTCTTGCTGCCTTCGACCGACTTCTTCGATTTAGAGCTCGATGGAAAGCTTATCTGTTCCTCTTTCAGATGGCATTTACATATTTTACGAAAAGTCGTTAGAAATAAAATTTGTTTGATCAAAACTAAAATATCCTCGAAATCATTGAAAAAGAAGTACCTGATCAGACGAAAAAGTGCCTTATCTACTAAGAGACATTTAAATTTTTTTAATTGCATAAATGGGCGGCATTTTATTCAGAAGTAATAGTTTTTTATATGGACAAATAATTCGTTTAATTTTTTCCCATTAAATACTAGAATTATAGAAAAGTACTTTGCGAAAAGAATCGGCAGTAAGACGGAAACGTGTTGACCACCGATTAGTTTTTGCTAATAACTCTTGCTGCCTTCGACCGACTTCTTCGATTTAGAGCTCGATGGAAAGCTTATCTGTTCCTCTTTCAGATGGCATTTACATATTTTACGAAAAGTCGTTAGAAATAAAATTTGTTTGATCAAAACTAAAATATCCTCGAAATCATTGAAAAAGAAGTACCTGATCAGACGAAAAAGTGCCTTATCTACTAAGAGACATTTAAATTTTTTTAATTGCATAAATGGGCGGCATTTTATTCAGAAGTAATAATTTTTTATATGGACAAATAATTCGTTTAATTTTTTCCCATTAAAAACTAGAATTAAAGAAAAGTACTTTGCGAAAAGAATCGGCAGTAGGACGAAAACGTGTTGACCACCGATTAGTTTTTTACTAATATCTCTTGCATCCTTTGACCGACTTCTTCGACTAAGAGCTCGATGGAAAGCTTATCTGTTCCTCTTTCAGATGGCATAAACATATTTTACGAAAAGTCGTAAGAAATAAAATTTTTTTTAACAAAACTAAAATATCCTCGAAATCATTGAAAAAGAAGTACCTTATAAGACGAAAATATGCCTTATCTAATAAGAGATATTTAATTTTTTTTAATTGCATAAATGGGGGCATTTTATTCAGAATTAATAGTTGTTTACATGGACAAAAAATTCGTTTAATTTGTTCCCATTAAATACTAGAATTATAGAAAAGTACTTTGCGAAAAGAATCGGCAGTAGGACGGGAACGTGTTGACCACCGATTAGTTTTTTATTAATATCTCTTGCATCCTTTGACCGACTTCTTCGACAAAGAGCTCGATGGAAAGCTTATCTGTTCCTCTTTCAGATGGCATTAACATATTTTACGAAAAGTCGTAAGAAATAAAATTTGTTTGATCAAAACTAAATTATCCTCGAAATCATTGAAAAAGAAGTACCTGATCAGACGAAAATATGCCTTATCCAATCAGAGACATTTAAATTTTTTTAATTGCATAAATGGGTGGCATTTTTTTCAGAATTAATAGTATTTTACATGAACAAAAAATTCGTTTGGTTTTTTCCCATTAAATACTAGAATTATAGAAAAGTACTTTGCGAAAAGAATCGGCAGTAAGACGGAAACGTGTTGACCACCGATTAGTTTTTGCTAATAACTCTTGCTGCCTTCGACCGACTTCTTCGATTTAGAGCTCGATGGAAAGCTTATCTGTTCCTCTTTCAGATGGCATTTACATATTTTACGAAAAGTCGTTAGAAATAAAATTTGTTTGATCAAAACTAAAATTTCCTCGAAATCATTGAAAAAGAAGTACCTGATCAGACGAAAAAGTGCCTTATCTACTAAGAGACATTTAAATTTTTTTAATTGCATAAATGGGCGGCATTTTATTCAGAAGTAATAATTTTTTATATGGACAAATAATTCGTTTAATTTTTTCCCATTAAAAACTAGAATTAAAGAAAAGTACTTTGCGAAAAGAATCGGCAGTAGGACAAAAACGTGTTAACCACCGATTAGTTTTTTACTAATATCTCTTGCATCCTTTGACCGACTTCTTCGACTAAGAGCTCGATGGAAAGCTTATCTGTTCCTCTTTCAGATGGCATAAACATATTTTACGAAAAGTCGTAAGAAATAAAATTTTTTTGATCAAAACTAAAATATCCTCGAAATCATTGAAAGAGAAGTACCTGATAAGTCGAAAATATGCCTAATCCAATCAGAGACATTTAAATTTTTTTAATTGCATAAATGGGTGGCATTTTTTTCAGAATTAATAGTATTTTACATGAACAAAAAATTCGTTTGGTTTTTTCCCATTAAATACTAGAATTATAGAAAAGTACTTTGCGAAAAGAATCGGCAGTAAGACGGAAACGTGTTGACCACCGATTAGTTTTTGCTAATAACTCTTGCTGCCTTCGACCGACTTCTTCGATTTAAAGCTCGATGGAAAGCTTATCTGTTCCTCTTTCAGATAGCATTTACATATTTTACGAAAAGTCGTTAGAAATAAAATTTGTTTGATCAAAACTAAAATATCCTCGAAATCATTGAAAAAGAAGTACCTGATCAGACGAAAAAGTGCCTTATCTACTAAGAGACATTTAAATTTTTTTAATTGCATAAATTGGCGGCATTTTATTCAGAAGTAATAATTTTTTATATGGACAAATAATTCGTTTAATTTTTTCCCATTAAAAACTAGAATTAAAGAAAAGTACTTTGCGAAAAGAATCGGCAGTAGGACGAAAACGTGTTGACCACCGATTAGTTTTTTGCTAATAACTCTTGCTGCCTTCGACCGACTTCTTCGAATAAGAGCTCGATGGAAAGCTTATCTGCTCCTCTTTCAGATGGCATTAACATATTTTACGAAAAGTCGTAAGAAATAAAATTTTTTTGATCAAAACTAAAATATCCTCGAAATCATTGAAAAAGTAGTACCTTATCAGACGAAAATAAGCCTTGTCTAATAAGAGACATTTAAATTTTTTTAATTGCATAAATGGGTGGCATTTTATTCAGCATTAATAGTTTTTTTACATGGACAAAAAATTCGTTTAATTTTTTCCCATTAAATACTACAATTATAGAAAAGCATTTTGCGAAAACAATCGGCAGTAGGACGGAAACGTGTTGACCACCGATTAGTTCTTTGCTAACAACTCTTGCATCCTTCGACCGACTTCTTCGAATAAGATCTCGATGGAAAGCTTATCTGTTCCTCTTTCAGATGGCATTAACATACTTTACGAAAAGTCATGAGAAATAAAATTTTTTTGATCAAAACTAAAATATCCTCGAAATCATTGAAAAATATGTACTTTATCAGACGAAAACATGCCTTATCTAATAAGAGACATTTAAATTTTTTTAATTGCATAAATGGGTGGCATTTTATTCAGAATTAATAGTTTTTTACATAAACAAAAACTCCGTTTAATTTTTTGCCATTAAATACTACAATTATAGAAAAGTACTTTGCGAAAAGAAGCGGCAGTAGGACGGAATCGTGTTGACCACCGATTGGTTTTTTGCTAACAACTCTTGCATCCTTCGACCGACTTCTTCGAAAAAGAGCTCGATGGAAAGCTTATCTGTTCCTCTTTCAGATGGCATTAACATATTTTACCAAAAGTCATGAGAAATACAATTTTTTTGATCAAAACTAAAATATCCTCGAAATCATTGAAGAAGAAGTACCTTATCAGACGAAAATATGCCTTATCTAATAAGAGCTATTTAAATTTTTTTAATTTCATAAATGGGACGCATTTTATTCAGAAATGCATAAATGGGTGGCATTTTATCCAGAATTAATAGTTTTTTACTTAAACAAAAACTCCGTTTAATTTTTTGCCATTAAATACTACAATTATAGAAAAGTATTTCGCGAAAAGAATCGGCAGTAGGACGGAAACGTGTTGACCACCGATTAGTTTTTGCTGATAACTCTTGCATCCTTCGACCGACTTCTTCGACTAAGAGCTCGATGGAAAGCTTATCTGTTCCTCTTTCAGATGGCACTAACATATTTTACGAAAAGTCAAGAGAAATAAAATTTTTTTGATCAAAACTAAAATATCCTCGAAATCATTGAAGAAGAAGTACCTTATCAGACGAAAATATGCCTTATCTAATAAGAGACATTTAAATTTTTTTAATTGCATAAATGGGTGGCATTTTATTCAGCATTAAAGTTTTTTACATAAACAAAAACTCCGTTTAATTTTTTGCCATTAAATACTACAATTATAGAAAAGTATTTCGCGAAAAGAATCGGCAGTAGGACGGAAACGTGTTGACCACCGATTAGTTTTTTGCTAATAACTCTTGCATCCTTCGACCGACTTCTTCGACTAAGAACTCGATGGAAAGCTTATCTATTCCTCTTTCAGATGGCATTAACATATTTTACGAAAAGTCGTAAGAAATAAAATTTTTTTGATCAAAACTAAAATATCCTCGAAATCATTGAAGAAGAAGTACCTTATCAGACGAAAATATGCCTTATCTAATAAGAGCTATTTAAATTTTTTTAATTTCATAAATGGGACGCATTTTATTCAGAAATGCATAAATGGGTGGCATTTTATCCAGAATTAATAGTTTTTTACTTAAACAAAAACTCCGTTTAATTTTTTGCCATTAAATACTACAATTATAGAAAAGTATTTCGCGAAAAGAATCGGCAGTAGGACGGAAACGTGTTGACCACCGATTAGTTTTTGCTGATAACTCTTGCATCCTTCGACCGACTTCTTCGACTAAGAGCTCGATGGAAAGCTTATCTGTTCCTCTTTCAGATGGCACTAACATATTTTACGAAAAGTCAAGAGAAATAAAATTTTTTTGATCAAAACTAAAATATCCTCGAAATCATTGAAGAAGAAGTACCTTATCAGACGAAAATATGCCTTATCTAATAAGAGACATTTAAATTTTTTTAATTGCATAAATGGGTGGCATTTTATTCAGCATTAAAGTTTTTTACATAAACAAAAACTCCGTTTAATTTTTTGCCATTAAATACTACAATTATAGAAAAGTATTTCGCGAAAAGAATCGGCAGTAGGACGGAAACGTGTTGACCACCGATTAGTTTTTTGCTAATAACTCTTGCATCCTTCGACCGACTTCTTCGACTAAGAACTCGATGGAAAGCTTATCTATTCCTCTTTCAGATGGCATTAACATATTTTACGAAAAGTCGTAAGAAATAAAATTTTTTTGATCAAAACTAAAATATCCTCGAAATCATTGAAAAAGAAGTACCTTATCAGACGAAAATATGCATAATCTAACAAGAGACATTTAAATTTTTTTAATTGCATAGATGGGTGGCATTTTATTCAGAATTAATAGTTTTTTTACATGGACAAAAAATTCGTTTAATTTTTTCCCATTAAATACTACAATTATAGACAAGTACTTTGCGAAAAGAATCGGCAGTAGGACGGAATCGTGTTGACCACCGATTGGTTTTTTGCTAACAACTCTTGCATCCTTCGACCGACTTCTTCGAATAAGAGCTCGATGGAAAGCTTATCTGTTCCTCTTTCAGATGGCATTAACATATTTTACGAAAAGTCGTAAGAAATAAAATTTTTTTGATCAAAACTAAAATATCCTCGAAATCATTGAAAAAGAAGTACCTTATCAGACGAAAATATGCCTTATCTAATAAGAGCTATTTAAATTTTTTTAATTTCATAAATGGGACGCATTTTATTCAGAAATGCATAAATGGGTGGCATTTTATCCAGAATTAATAGTTTTTTACATAAACAAAAACTCCGTTTAATTTTTTGCCATTAAATACTACAATTATAGAAAAGTATTTCGCGAAAAGAATCGGCAGTAGGACGGAAACGTGTTGACCACCGATTAGTTTTTGCTTATAACTCTTGCATCCTTCGACCGACTTCTTCGACTAAGAGCTCGATGGAAAGCTTATCTGTTCCTCTTTCAGATGGCACTAACATATTTTACGAAAAGTCATGAGAAATAAAATTTTTTTGATCAAAACTAAAATATCCTCGAAATCATTGAAGAAGAAGTACCTTATCAGACGAAAATATGCCTTATCTAATAAGAGACATTTAAATTTTTTTAATTGCATAAATGGGTGGCATTTTATTCAGCATTAAAATTTTTTACATAAACAAAAACTCCGTTTAATTTTTTGCCATTAAATACTACAATTATAGAAAAGTATTTCGCGAAAAGAATCGGCAGTAGGACGGAAACGTGTTGACCACCGATTAGTTTTTGCTGATAACTCTTGCATCCTTCGACCGACTTCTTCGACTAAGAGCTCGATGGAAAGCTTATCTGTTCCTCTTTCAGATGGCATTAACATATTTTACGAAAAGTCGTAAGAAATAAAATTTTTTTGATCAAAACTAAAATATCCTCGAAATCATTGAAAAATAAGTACCTTATCAGACGAAAATATGCCTTATTTAATAAGAGACATTTAAATTTTTTTAATTGCATAAATGGGTGGCATTTTATTCAGCATTAAAGTTTTTTACATAAACAAAAACTCCGTTTAATTTTTTGCCATTAAATACTACAATTATAGAAAAGTATTTCGCGAAAAGAATCGGCAGTAGGACGGAAACGTGTTGACCACCGATTAGTTTTTGCTGATAACTCTTGCATCCTTCGACCGACTTCTTCGACTAAGAGCTCGATGGAAAGCTTATCTGTTCCTCTTTCAGATGGCACTAACATATTTTACGAAAAGTCATGAGAAATAAAATTTTTTTGATCAAAACTAAAATATCCTCGAAATCATTGAAAAATATGTACCTTATCAGACGAAAACATGCCTTATCTAATAAGAGACATTTAAATTTTTTTAATTGCATAAATGGGTGGCATTTTATTCAGAATTAATAGTTTTTTACATAAACAAAAACTCCGTTTAATTTTTTGCCATTAAATACTACAATTATAGAAAAGTACTTTGCGAAAAGAAGCGGCAGTAGGACGGAATCGTGTTGACCACCGATTGGTTTTTTGCTAACAACTCTTGCATCCTTCGACCGACTTCTTCGAAAAAGAGCTCGATGGAAAGCTTATCTGTTCCTCTTTCAGATGGCATTAACATATTTTACGAAAAGTCATGAGAAATAAAATTTTTTTGATCGAAACTAAAATATCCTCGAAATCATTGAAGAAGAAGTACCTTATCAGACGAAAATATGCCTTATCTAATAAGAGCTATTTAAATTTTTTTAATTTCATAAATGGGACGCATTTTATTCAGAAATGCATAAATGGGTGGCATTTTATCCAGAATTAATAGTTTTTTACTTAAACAAAAACTCCGTTTAATTTTTTGCCATTAAATACTAAAATTATAGAAAAGTATTTCGCGAAAAGAATCGGCAGTAGGACGGAAACGTGTTGACCACCGATTAGTTTTTGCTGATAACTCTTGCATCCTTCGACCGACTTCTTCGACTAAGAGCTCGATGGAAAGCTTATCTGTTCCTCTTTCAGATGGCACTAACATATTTTACGAAAAGTCATGAGAAATAAAATTTTTTTGATCAAAACTAAAATATCCTCGAAATCATTGAAGAAGAAGTACTTATCAGACGAAAATATGCCTTATCTAATAAGAGCTATTTAAATTTTTTTAATTTCATAAATGGGACGCATTTTATTCAGAAATGCATAAATGGGTGGCATTTTATCCAGAATTAATAGTTTTTTACATAAACAAAAACTCCGTTTAATTTTTTGCCATTAAATACTACAATTATAGAAAAGTATTTCGCGAAAAGAATCGGCAGTAGGACGGAAACGTGTTGACCACCGATTAGTTTTTGCTGATAACTCTTGCATCCTTCGACCGACTTCTTCGACTAAGAGCTCGATGGAAAGCTTATCTGTTCCTCTTTCAGATGGCATTAACATATTTTACGAAAAGTCGTAAGAAATAAAATTTTTTTGATCAAAACTAAAATATCCTCGAAATCATTGAAAAAGTAGTACCTTATCAGACGAAAATAAGCCTTGTCTAATAAGAGACATTTAAATTTTTTTAATTGCATAAATGGGTGGCATTTTATTCAGCATTAATAGTTTTTTTACATGGTCAAAAAATTCGTTTAATTTTTTCCCATTAAATACTACAATTATAGAAAAGCATTTTGCGAAAACAATCGGCAGTAGGACGGAAACGTGTTGACCACCGATTAGTTCTTTGCTAACAACTCTTGCATCCTTCGACCGACTTCTTCGAATAAGATCTCGATGGAAAGCTTATCTGTTCCTCTTTCAGATGGCATTAACATACTTTACGAAAAGTCATGAGAAATAAAATTTTTTTGATCAAAACTAAAATATCCTCGAAATCATTGAAAAATATGTACCTTATCAGACGAAAACATGCCTTATCTAATAAGAGACATTTAAATTTTTTTAATTGCATAAATGGGTGGCATTTTATTCAGAATTAATAGTTTTTTACATAAACAAAAACTCCGTTTAATTTTTTGCCATTAAATACTACAATTATAGAAAAGTACTTTGCGAAAAGAAGCGGCAGTAGGACGGAATCGTGTTGACCACCGATTGGTTTTTTGCTAACAACTCTTGCATCCTTCGACCGACTTCTTCGAAAAAGAGCTCGATGGAAAGCTTATCTGTTCCTCTTTCAGATGGCATTAACATATTTTACCAAAAGTCATGAGAAATACAATTTTTTTGATCAAAACTAAAATATCCTCGAAATCATTGAAGAAGAAGTACCTTATCAGACGAAAATATGCCTTATCTAATAAGAGCTATTTAAATTTTTTTAATTTCATAAATGGGACGCATTTTATTCAGAAATGCATAAATGGGTGGCATTTTATCCAGAATTAATAGTTTTTTACTTAAACAAAAACTCCGTTTAATTTTTTGCCATTAAATACTACAATTATAGAAAAGTATTTCGCGAAAAGAATCGGCAGTAGGACGGAAACGTGTTGACCACCGATTAGTTTTTGCTGATAACTCTTGCATCCTTCGACCGACTTCTTCGACTAAGAGCTCGATGGAAAGCTTATCTGTTCCTCTTTCAGATGGCACTAACATATTTTACGAAAAGTCATGAGAAATAAAATTTTTTTGATCAAAACTAAAATATCCTCGAAATCATTGAAGAAGAAGTACCTTATCAGACGAAAATATGCCTTATCTAATAAGAGACATTTAAATTTTTTTAATTGCATAAATGGGTGGCATTTTATTCAGCATTAAAGTTTTTTACATAAACAAAAACTCCGTTTAATTTTTTGCCATTAAATACTACAATTATAGAAAAGTATTTCGCGAAAAGAATCGGCAGTAGGACGGAAACGTGTTGACCACCGATTAGTTTTTTGCTAATAACTCTTGCATCCTTCGACCGACTTCTTCGACTAAGAACTCGATGGAAAGCTTATCTATTCCTCTTTCAGATGGCATTAACATATTTTACGAAAAGTCGTAAGAAATAAAATTTTTTTGATCAAAACTAAAATATCCTCGAAATCATTGAAAAAGAAGTACCTTATCAGACGAAAATATGCATAATCTAACAAGAGACATTTAAATTTTTTTAATTGCATAAATGGGTGGCATTTTATTCAGAATTAATAGTTTTTTTACATGGACAAAAAATTCGTTTAATTTTTTCCCATTAAATACTACAATTATAGACAAGTACTTTGCGAAAAGAATCGGCAGTAGGACGGAATCGTGTTGACCACCGATTGGTTTTTTGCTAACAACTCTTGCATCCTTCGACCGACTTCTTCGAATAAGAGCTCGATGGAAAGCTTATCTGTTCCTCTTTCAGATGGCATTAACATATTTTACGAAAAGTCGTAAGAAATAAAATTTTTTTGATCAAAACTAAAATATCCTCGAAATCATTGAAAAAGAAGTACCTTATCAGACGAAAATATGCCTTATCTAATAAGAGCTATTTAAATTTTTTTAATTTCATAAATGGGACGCATTTTATTCAGAAATGCATAAATGGGTGGCATTTTATCCAGAATTAATAGTTTTTTACATAAACAAAAACTCCGTTTAATTTTTTGCCATTAAATACTACAATTATAGAAAAGTATTTCGCGAAAAGAATCGGCAGTAGGACGGAAACGTGTTGACCACCGATTAGTTTTTGCTGATAACTCTTGCATCCTTCGACCGACTTCTTCGACTAAGAGCTCGATGGAAAGCTTATCTGTTCCTCTTTCAGATGGCATTAACATATTTTACGAAAAGTCGTAAGAAATAAAATTTTTTTGATCAAAACTAAAATATCCTCGAAATCATTGAAAAATAAGTACCTTATCAGACGAAAATATGCCTTATTTAATAAGAGACATTTAAATTTTTTTAATTGCATAAATGGGTGGCATTTTATTCAGCATTAAAGTTTTTTACATAAACAAAAACTCCGTTTAATTTTTTGCCATTAAATACTACAATTATAGAAAAGTATTTCGCGAAAAGAATCGGCAGTAGGACGGAAACGTGTTGACCACCGATTAGTTTTTGCTGATAACTCTTGCATCCTTCGACCGACTTCTTCGACTAAGAGCTCGATGGAAAGCTTATCTGTTCCTCTTTCAGATGGCACTAACATATTTTACGAAAAGTCATGAGAAATAAAATTTTTTTGATCAAAACTAAAATATCCTCGAAATCATTGAAGAAGAAGTACTTATCAGACGAAAATATGCCTTATCTAATAAGAGCTATTTAAATTTTTTTAATTTCATAAATGGGACGCATTTTATTCAGAAATGCATAAATGGGTGGAATTTTATCCAGAATTAATAGTTTTTTACATAAACAAAAACTCCGTTTAATTTTTTGCCATTAAATACTACAATTATAGAAAAGTATTTCACGAAAAGAATCGGCAGTAGGACGGAAACGTGTTGACCACCGATTAGTTTTTGCTGATAACTCTTGCATCCTTCGACCGACTTCTTCGACTAAGAGCTCGATGGAAAGCTTATCTGTTCCTCTTTCAGATGGCATTAACATATTTTACGAAAAGTCGTAAGAAATAAAATTTTTTTGATCAAAACTAAAATATCCTCGAAATCATTGAAAAAGTAGTACCTTATCAGACGAAAATAAGCCTTGTCTAATAAGAGACATTTAAATTTTTTTAATTGAATAAATGGGTGGCATTTTATTCAGCATTAATAGTTTTTTTACATGGACAAAAAATTCGTTTAATTTTTTCCCATTAAATACTACAATTATAGAAAAGCATTTTGCGAAAACAATCGGCAGTAGGACGGAAACGTGTTGACCACCGATTAGTTCTTTGCTAACAATTCTTGCATCCTTCGACCGACTTCTTCGAATAAGATCTCGATGGAAAGCTTATCTGTTCCTCTTTCAGATGGCATTAACATACTTTACGAAAAGTCATGAGAAATAAAATTTTTTTGATCAAAACTAAAATATCCTCGAAATCATTGAAAAATATGTACCTTATCAGACGAAAACATGCCTTATCTAATAAGAGACATTTAAATTTTTTTAATTGCATAAATGGGTGGCATTTTATTCAGAATTAATAGTTTTTTACATAAACAAAAACTCCGTTTAATTTTTTGCCATTAAATACTACAATTATAGAAAAGTACTTTGCGAAAAGAAGCGGCAGTAGGACGGAATCGTGTTGACCACCGATTGGTTTTTTGCTAACAACTCTTGCATCCTTCGACCGACTTCTTCGAAAAAGAGCTCGATGGAAAGCTTATCTGTTCCTCTTTCAGATGGCATTAACATATTTTACCAAAAGTCATGAGAAATACAATTTTTTTGATCAAAACTAAAATATCCTCGAAATCATTGAAGAAGAAGTACCTTATCAGACGAAAATATGCCTTATCTAATAAGAGCTATTTAAATTTTTTTAATTTCATAAATGGGACGCATTTTATTCAGAAATGCATAAATGGGTGGCATTTTATCCAGAATTAATAGTTTTTTACTTAAACAAAAACTCCGTTTAATTTTTTGCCATTAAATACTACAATTATAGAAAAGTATTTCGCGAAAAGAATCGGCAGTAGGACGGAAACGTGTTGACCACCGATTAGTTTTTGCTGATAACTCTTGCATCCTTCGACCGACTTCTTCGACTAAGAGCTCGATGGAAAGCTTATCTGTTCCTCTTTCAGATGGCACTAACATATTTTACGAAAAGTCATGAGAAATAAAATTTTTTTGATCAAAACTAAAATATCCTCGAAATCATTGAAGAAGAAGTACCTTATCAGACGAAAATATGCCTTATCTAATAAGAGACATTTACATTTTTTTAATTGCATAAATGGGTGGCATTTTATTCAGCATTAAAGTTTTTTACATAAACAAAAACTCCGTTTAATTTTTTGCCATTAAATACTACAATTATAGAAAAGTATTTCGCGAAAAGAATCGGCAGTAGGACGGAAACGTGTTGACCACCGATTAGTTTTTTGCTAATAACTCTTGCATCCTTCGACCGACTTCTTCGACTAAGAACTCGATGGAAAGCTTATCTATTCCTCTTTCAGATGGCATTAACATATTTTACGAAAAGTCGTAAGAAATAAAATTTTTTTGATCAAAACTAAAATATCCTCGAAATCATTGAAAAAGAAGTACCTTATCAGACGAAAATATGCATAATCTAATAAGAGACATTTAAATTTTTTTAATTGCATAAATGGGTGGCATTTTATTCAGAATTAATAGTTTTTTTTCATGGACAAAAAATTCGTTTAATTTTTTCCCATTAAATACTACAATTATAGACAAGTACTTTGCGAAAAGAATCGGCAGTAGGACGGAATCGTGTTGACCACCGATTGGTTTTTTGCTAACAACTCTTGCATCCTTCGACCGACTTCTTCGAATAAGAGCTCGATGGAAAGCTTATCTGTTCCTCTTTCAGATGGCATTAACATATTTTACGAAAAGTCGTAAGAAATAAAATTTTTTTGATCAAAACTAAAATATCCTCGAAATCATTGAAAAAGAAGTACCTTATCAGACGAAAATATGCCTTATCTAATAAGAGCTATTTAAATTTTTTTAATTTCATAAATGGGACGCATTTTATTCAGAAATGCATAAATGGGTGGCATTTTATCCAGAATTAATAGTTTTTTACATAAACAAAAACTCCGTTTAATTTTTTGCCATTAAATACTACAATTATAGAAAAGTATTTCGCGAAAAGAATCGGCAGTAGGACGGAAACGTGTTGACCACCGATTAGTTTTTGCTGATAACTCTTGCATCCTTCGACCGACTTCTTCGACTAAGAGCTCGATGGAAAGCTTATCTGTTCCTCTTTCAGATGGCACTAACATATTTTACGAAAAGTCATGAGAAATAAAATTTTTTTGATCAAAACTAAAATATCCTCGAAATCGTTGAAGAAGAAGTACCTTATCAGACGAAAATATGCCTTATCTAATAAGAGACATTTAAATTTTTTTAATTGCATAAATGGGTGGCATTTTATTCAGCGTTAAAGTTTTTTACATAAACAAAAACTCCGTTTAATTTTTTGCCATTAAATACTACAATTATAGAAAAGTATTTCGCGAAAAGAATCGGCAGTAGGACGGAAACGTGTTGACCACCGATTAGTTTTTGCTGATAACTCTTGCATTCTTCGACCGACTTCTTCGACTAAGAGCTCGATGGAAAGCTTATTTGTTCCTCTTTCAGATGGCATTAACATATTATACGAAAAGTCGTAAGAAATAAAATTTTTTTGATCAAAACTAAAATATCCTCGAAATCATTGAAAAATAAGTACCTTATCAGACGAAAATATGCCTTATTTAATAAGAGACATTTAAATTTTTTTAATTGCATAAATGGGTGGCATTTTATTCAGAATTAATAGTTTTTTACATAAACAAAAACTCCGTTTAATTTTTTGCCATTAAATACTACAATTATAGAAAAGTACTTTGCGAAAAGAAGCGGCAGTAGGACGGAATCGTGTTGACCACCGATTGGTTTTTTGCTAACAACTCTTGCATCCTTCGACCGACCTCTTCGAAAAAGAGCTCGATGGAAAGCTTATCTGTTCCTCTTTCAGATGGCATTAACATATTTTACGAAAAGTCATGAGAAATAAAATTTTTTTGATCAAAACTAAAATATCCTCGAAATCATTGAAGAAGAAGTACCTTATCAGACGAAAATATGCCTTATCTAATAAGAGCTATTTAAATTTTTTTAGTTTCATAAATGGGACGCATTTTATTCAGAAATGCATAAATGGGTGGCATTTTATCCAGAATTAATAGTTTTTTACTTAAACAAAAACTCCGTTTAATTTTTTGCCATTAAATACTAAAATTATAGAAAAGTATTTCGCGAAAAGAATCGGCAGTAGGACGGAAACGTGTTGACCACCGATTAGTTTTTGCTGATAACTCTTGCATCCTTCGACCGACTTCTTCGACTAAGAGCTCGATGGAAAGCTTATCTGTTCCTCTTTCAGATGGCACTAACATATTTTACGAAAAGTCATGAGAAATAAAATTTTTTTGATCAAAACTAAAATATCCTCGAAATCATTGAAGAAGAAGTACTTATCAGACGAAAATATGCCTTATCTAATAAGAGCTATTTAAATTTTTTTAATTTCATAAATGGGACGCATTTTATTCAGAAATGCATAAATGGGTGGCATTTTATCCAGAATTAATAGTTTTTTACATAAACAAAAACTCCGTTTAATTTTTTGCCATTAAATACTACAATTATAGAAAAGTATTTCGCGAAAAGAATCGGCAGTAGGACGGAAACGTGTTGACCACCGATTAGTTTTTGCTGATAACTCTTGCATCCTTCGACCGACTTCTTCGACTAAGAGCTCGATGGAAAGCTTATCTGTTCCTCTTTCAGATGGCCTTAACATATTTTACGAAAAGTCGTAAGAAATAAAATTTTTTTGATCAAAACTAAAATATCCTCGAAATCATTGAAAAAGTAGTACCTTATCAGACGAAAATAAGCCTTGTCTAATAAGAGACATTTAAATTTTTTTAATTGCATAAATGGGTGGCATTTTATTCAGCATTAATAGTTTTTTTACATGGACAAAAAATTCGTTTAATTTTTTCCCATTAAATACTACAATTATAGAAAAGCATTTTGCGAAAACAATCGGCAGTAGGACGGAAACGTGTTGACCACCGATTAGTTCTTTGCTAACAACTCTTGCATCCTTCGACCGACTTCTTCGAATAAGATCTCGATGGAAAGCTTATCTGTTCCTCTTTCAGATGGCATTAACATACTTTACGAAAAGTCATGAGAAATAAAATTTTTTTGATCAAAACTAAAATATCCTCGAAATCATTGAAAAATATGTACCTTATCAGACGAAAACATGCCTTATCTAATAAGAGACATTTAAATTTTTTTAATTGCATAAATGGGTGGCATTTTATTCAGAATTAATAGTTTTTTACATAAACAAAAACTCCGTTTAATTTTTTGCCATTAAATACTACAATTATAGAAAAGTACTTTGCGAAAAGAAGCGGCAGTAGGACGGAATCGTGTTGACCACCGATTGGTTTTTTGCTAACAACTCTTGCATCCTTCGACCGACTTCTTCGAAAAAGAGCTCGATGGAAAGCTTATCTGTTCCTCTTTCAGATGGCATTAACATATTTTACCAAAAGTCATGAGAAATACAATTTTTTTGATCAAAACTAAAATATCCTCGAAATCATTGAAGAAGAAGTACCTTATCAGACGAAAATATGCCTTATCTAATAAGAGCTATTTAAATTTTTTTAATTTCATAAATGGGACGCATTTTATTCAGAAATGCATAAATGGGTGGCATTTTATCCAGAATTAATAGTTTTTTACTTAAACAAAAACTCCGTTTAATTTTTTGCCATTAAATACTACAATTATAGAAAAGTATTTCGCGAAAAGAATCGGCAGTAGGACGGAAATGTGTTGACCACCGATTAGTTTTTGCTGATAACTCTTGCATCCTTCGACCGACTTCTTCGACTAAGAGCTCGATGGAAAGCTTATCTGTTCCTCTTTCAGATGGCACTAACATATTTTACGAAAAGTCATGAGAAATAAAATTTTTTTGATCAAAACTAAAATATCCTCGAAATCATTGAAGAAGAAGTACCTTATCAGACGAAAATATGCCTTATCTAATAAGAGACATTTAAATTTTTTTAATTGCATAAATGGGTGGCATTTTATTCAGCATTAAAGTTTTTTACATAAACAAAAACTCCGTTTAATTTTTTGCCATTAAATACTACAATTATAGAAAAGTATTTCGCGAAAAGAATCGGCAGTAGGACGGAAACGTGTTGACCACCGATTAGTTTTTTGCTAATAACTCTTGCATCCTTCGACCGACTTCTTCGACTAAGAACTCGATGGAAAGCTTATCTGTTCCTCTTTCAGATGGCATTAACATATTTTACGAAAAGTCGTAAGAAATAAAATTTTTTTGATCAAAACTAAAATATCCTCGAAATCATTGAAAAAGAAGTACCTTATCAGACGAAAATATGCATAATCTAACAAGAGACATTTAAATTTTTTTAATTGCATAAATGGGTGGCATTTTATTCAGAATTAATAGTTTTTTTACATGGACAAAAAATTCGTTTAATTTTTTCCCATTAAATACTACAATTATAGACAAGTACTTTGCGAAAAGAATCGGCAGTAGGACGGAATCGTGTTGACCACCGATTGGTTTTTTGCTAACAACTCTTGCATCCTTCGACCGACTTCTTCGAATAAGAGCTCGATGGAAAGCTTATCTGTTCCTCTTTCAGATGGCATTAACATATTTTACGAAAAGTCGTAAGAAATAAAATTTTTTTGATCAAAACTAAAATATCCTCGAAATCATTGAAAAACAAGTACCTTATCAGACGAAAATATGCCTTATCTAATAAGAGCTATTTAAATTTTTTTAATTTCATAAATGGGACGCATTTTATTCAGAAATGCATAAATGGGTGGCATTTTATCCAGAATTAATAGTTTTTTACATAAACAAAAACTCCGTTTAATTTTTTGCCATTAAATACTACAATTATAGAAAAGTATTTCGCGAAAAGAATCGGCAGTAGGACGGAAACGTGTTGACCACCGATTAGTTTTTGCTGATAACTCTTGCATCCTTCGACCGACTTCTTCGACTAAGAGCTCGATGGAAAGCTTATCTGTTCCTCTTTCAGATGGCACTAACATATTTTACGAAAAGTCATGAGAAATAAAATTTTTTTGATCAAAACTAAAATATCCTCGAAATCATTGAAGAAGAAGTACCTTATCAGACGAAAATATGCCTTATCTAATAAGAGACATTTAAATTTTTTTAATTGCATAAATGGGTGGCATTTTATTCAGCATTAAAGTTTTTTACATAAACAAAAACTCCGTTTAATTTTTTGCCATTAAATACTACAATTATAGAAAAGTATTTCGCGAAAAGAATCGGCAGTAGGACGGAAACGTGTTGACCACCGATTAGTTTTTGCTGATAACTCTTGCATCCTTCGACCGACTTCTTCGACTAAGAGCTCGATGGAAAGCTTATCTGTTCCTCTTTCAGATGGCATTAACATATTTTACGAAAAGTCGTAAGAAATAAAATTTTTTTGATCAAAACTAAAATATCCTCGAAATCATTGAAAAATAAGTACCTTATCAGACGAAAATATGCCTTATTTAATAAGAGACATTTAAATTTTTTTAATTGCATAAATGGGTGGCATTTTATTCAGCATTAAAGTTTTTTACATAAACAAAAACTCCGTTTAATTTTTTGCCATTAAATACTACAATTATAGAAAAGTATTTCGCGAAAAGAATCGGCAGTAGGACGGAAACGTGTTGACCACCGATTAGTTTTTGCTGATAACTCTTGCATCCTTCGACCGACTTCTTCGACTAAGAGCTCGATGGAAAGCTTATCTGTTCCTCTTTCAGATGGCACTAACATATTTTACGAAAAGTCATGAGAAATAAAATTTTTTTGATCAAAACTAAAATATCCTCGAAATCATTGAAAAATATGTACCTTATCAGACGAAAACATGCCTTATCTAATAAGAGACATTTAAATTTTTTTAATTGCATAAATGGGTGGCATTTTATTCAGAATTAATAGTTTTTTACATAAACAAAAACTCCGTTTAATTTTTTGCCATTAAATACTACAATTATAGAAAAGTACTTTGCGAAAAGAAGCGGCAGTAGGACGGAATCGTGTTGACCACCGATTGGTTTTTTGCTAACAACTCTTGCATCCTTCGACCGACTTCTTCGAAAAAGAGCTCGATGGAAAGCTTATCTGTTCCTCTTTCAGATGGCATTAACATATTTTACCAAAAGTCATGAGAAATACAATTTTTTTGATCAAAACTAAAATATCCTCGAAATCATTGAAGAAGAAGTACCTTATCAGACGAAAATATGCCTTATCTAATAAGAGCTATTTAAATTTTTTTAATTTCATAAATGGGACGCATTTTATTCAGAAATGCATAAATGGGTGGCATTTTATCCAGAATTAATAGTTTTTTACTTAAACAAAAACTCCGTTTAATTTTTTGCCATTAAATACTACAATTATAGAAAAGTATTTCGCGAAAAGAATCGGCAGTAGGACGGAAACGTGTTGACCACCGATTAGTTTTTGCTGATAACTCTTGCATCCTTCGACCGACTTCTTCGACTAAGAGCTCGATGGAAAGCTTATCTGTTCCTCTTTCAGATGGCATTTACATATTTTACGAAAAGTCGTTAGAAATAAAATTTGTTTGATCAAAACTAAAATATCCTCGAAATCATTGAAAAAGAAGTACCTGATCAGACGAAAAAGTGCCTTATCTACTAAGAGACATTTAAATTTTTTTAATTGCATAAATGGGCGGCATTTTATTCAGAAGTAATAATTTTTTATATGGACAAATAATTCGTTTAATTTTTTCCCATTAAAAACTAGAATTAAAGAAAAGTACTTTGCGAAAAGAATCGGCAGTAGGACGAAAACGTGTTGACCACCGATTAGTTTTTTACTAATATCTCTTGCATCCTTTGACCGACTTCTTCGACTAAGAGCTCGATGGAAAGCTTATCTGTTCCTCTTTCAGATGGCATAAACATATTTTACGAAAAGTCGTAAGAAATAAAATTTTTTTGATCAAAACTAAAATATCCTCGAAATCATTGAAAGAGAAGTACCTTATAAGTCGAAAATATGCCTTATCCAATCAGAGACATTTAAATTTTTTTAATTGCATAAATGGGCGGCATTTTATTCAGAAGTAATAATTTTTTATATGGACAAATAATTCGTTTAATTTTTTCCCATTAAAAACTAGAATTAAAGAAAAGTACTTTGCGAAAAGAATCGGCAGCAGGACGAAAACGTGTTGACCACCGATTAGTTTTTTACTAATATCTCTTGCATCCTTTGACCGACTTCTTCGACTAAGAGCTCGATGGAAAGCTTATCTGTTCCTCTTTCAGATGGCATAAACATATTTTACGAAAAGTCGTAAGAAATAAAATTTTTTTGATCAAAACTAAAATATCCTCGAAATCATTGAAAGAGAAGTACCTTATAAGTCGAAAATATGCCTTATCCAATCAGAGACATTTAAATTTTTTTAATTGCATAAATGGGTGACATTTTATTCAGAATTAATAGTTTTTTACATAGACAAAAAGTTCGTTTAATTTTTTCCCATTAAATACTAGAATTATAGAAAAGTACTTTGCGAAAAGAATCGGCAGTAGGACGAAAACGTGTTGACCACCGATTAGTTTTTTGCTAATAACTCTTGCTGCCTTCTACCGACTTCTTCGATTTAGAGCTCGATGCAAAGCTAATCTGTTCCTCTTTCAGATAGCATTAACATATTTTACGAAAAGTCGTAAGAAATAAAATTTGTTTGATCAAAACTAAAATATCCTCGAAATCATTGAAAAAGAAGTACCTTATAAGACGAAAATATGCCTTATCTAATAAGAGACATTTAATATTTTTTAATTGCCTAAATGGGCGGCATTTTATTCAGAAGTAATAATTTTTTATATGGACAAATAATTCGTTTAATTTTTTCCCATTAAAAACTAGAATTAAAGAAAAGTACTTTGCGAAAAGAATCGGTAGTAGGACGAAAACGTGTTGACCACCGATTAGTTTTTTACTAATATCTGTTGCATCCTTTGACCGACTTCTTCGACAAAGAGCTCGTTGGAAAGCTTATCTGTTCCTCTTTCAGATGGCATTAACATATTTTACGAGAAGTCGTAAGAAATAAAATTTTTTTGATCAAAACTAAAATATCCTCGAAATCATTGAAAAAGAAGTACCTTATCAGACGAAGATATGCCTTATCTAATAAGAGACATTTAAATTTTTTTAATTCCATAAATGGGCGGCATTTTATTCAGAATTAATAGTATTTTACATGAACAAAAAATTCGTTTAATTTTTTCCCATTAAAAACTAGAATTATAGAAAAGTACTTTGCGAAAAGAATCGGCAGTAGGACGGAAACGTGTTGACCACCGATTAGTTTTTTGCTAATAACTCTTGCATACTTCGACCGACTTCTTCGATTTAGAGCTCATTGGAAAGCTTATCTGTTCCTCTTTCAGATGGCATTAACATATTTTACGAAAAGTCGTAAGAAATAAAATTTTTTTGATTTAAACTAAAATATCCTCGAAATCATTGAAAAAGAAGTACCTTATAAGACGAAAATATGCCTAATCCAATCAGAGACATTTAAATTTTTTTAATTGCATAAATGGGTGGCATTTTTTTCAGAATTAATAGTATTTTACATGAACAAAAAATTCGTTTGGTTTTTTCCCATTAAATACTAGAATTTTAGAAAAGTACTTTGCGAAAAGGATCGGCAGTAGGACGGAAACGTGTTGACCACCGATTAGTTTTTTGCTAATAACTCTTGCATCCTGCGACTGACTTCTTCGACTAAGAGCTCGATGGAAAGCTTATCTGTTCTTCTTTCAGATGGCATTAACATATTTTACGAAAAGTCGTAAAAAATAAAATTTGTTTGATCAAAACTAAAATATCCTCGAAATCATTGAAAAAGAAGTACCTTATCAGACGAAAATATGCCTAATCCAATCAGAGACATTTAAATTTTTTTAATTGCATAAATGGGTGGCATTTTTTTCAGAATTAATAGTATTTTACATGAACAAAAAATTCGTTTGGTTTTTTCCCATTAAATACTAGAATTTTAGAAAAGTACTTTGCGAAAAGGATCGGCAGTAGGACGGAAACGTGTTGACCACCGATTAGTTTTTTGCTAATAACTCTTGCATCCTGCGACTGACTTCTTCGACTAAGAGCTCGATGGAAAGCTTATCTGTTCTTCTTTCAGATGGCATTAACATATTTTACGAAAAGTCGTAAGAAATAAAATTTGTTTGATCAAAACTAAAATATCCTCGAAAACATTGAAAAAGAAGTACCTTATAAGACGAAAATATGCCTTATCTAATAAGAGACATTTAATTTTTTTTAATTGCATAAATGGGCGGCATTTTATTCGAAATTAAAAGTTTTTTATATGGACAAAAAATTTGTTAAATTTTTTCCCATTAAAAACTAGAATTATAGAAAAGTACTTTGCGAAAAGAATCGCCAGTAGGACGAAAACGTGTTGACCACCGATTAGTTTTTTGCTAATAACTCTTGCATCCTTTGACCGACTTCTTCGACTAAGAGCTCGATGGAAAGCTTATATGTTCCTCTTTCAGATGGCATAAACATATTTTACGAAAAGTCGTAAGAAATAAAAATTTTTTGATCAAAACTAAAATATCCTCGAAATCATTGAAAGAGAAGTACCTTATAAGACGAAAATATGCCTTATCTAATAAGAGACATTTAATTTTTTTTAATTGCATAAATGGGCGGCATTTTATTCAGAATTAAAAGTTTTTTATATGGACAAAAAATTTGTTTAATTTTTTCCCATTAAAAACTAGAATTATAGAAAAGTACTTTGCGAAAAGGATCGGCAGTAGGACGGAAACGTGTTGACCACCGATTAGTTTTTTGCTAATAACTCTTGCTGCCTTTGACCGACTTCTTCGACAAAGAGCTCGATGGAAAGCTTATCTGTTCCTCGTTCAGATGGCATTAACATATTTTACGAAAAGTCGTAAGAAATAAAATTTTTTTGATTTAAACTAAAATATCCTCGAAATCATTGAAAAAGAAGTACCTTATAAGACGAAAATATGCCTAATCCAATCAGAGACATTTAAATTTTTTTAATTGCATAAATGGGTGGCATTTTATTCAGAATTAATAGTTATTTTACATGGACAAAAAATTCGTTTAATTTTTTCCCATTAAAAACTAGAATTATAGAAAAGTACTTTGCGAAAAGAATCGGCAGTAGGACGGAAACGTGTTGACCACCGATTAGTTTTTTGCTAATAACTCTTGCATCCTTCGACCGACTTCTTCGATTTAGAGCTCGATGGAAAGCTCATCTGTTCCTCTTTCAGATGGCATTAACATATTTTACGAAAAGTCGTAAGAAATAAAATTTGTTTGATCAAAACTAAAATATCCTCGAAAACATTGGAAAAGAAGTACCTTATAAGACGAAAATATGCCTTATCTAATAAGAGACATTTAATTTTTTTTAATTGCATAAATGGGCGGCATTTTATTCAGAATTAAAAGTTTTTTATATGGACAAAAAATTTGTTTAATTTTTTCCCATTAAAAACTAGAATTATAGAAAAGTACTTTGCGAAAAGAATCGGCAGTAGGACGAAAACGTGTTGACCACCGATTAGTTTTTTACTAATATCTCTTGCATCCTTTGACCGACTTCTTCGACTAAGAGCTCGATGGAAAGCTTATATGTTCCTCTTTCAGATGGCATTAACATATTTTACGAAAAGTCGTAAGAAATAAAATTTTTTTGATCAAAACTAAAATATCCTCGAAATCATTGAAGAAGAAGTACCTTATAAGACGAAAAAAATGCCTTATCTAATAAGAGACATTTAAATTTTTTTAATTGCATAAATAGGCGGCATTTCATTCAGAATTAATAGTTTTTTACACCGACAAAAAATTCGTTTAACTTTTTCCCATTAAATACTAGAATTATAGAAAAGTAGTTTGCGAAAAGAACCGGCAGTAGGACGGAAACGTGTTGACCACCGATTAGTTTTTTGCTAATAACTCTTGCATCCTTCGACCGACTTCTTCGACTAAGAACTCGATAGAAAGCTTATCTGTTCCTCTTTCAGATGGCATTTACATATTTTACGAAAATTCGTAAGAAATAAAATTTTTTTGATCAAAACTATAATATCCTCGAAATCATTGAAAAGAAGTACCTTATCAGACGAAAATATGCCTTATCTAATAAGAGACATTTAAATTTTTTTTAATTTCATAAATGGGTGGCATTTTATTTAGAATTAATAGTTTTTTACATGGACAAAAAATTCGTTTAATTTTTTACCATTAAAATCTAGAATTATAGAAAAGTACTTTCCGAAAAGATGCGGCAGTAGGACGGAATCGTGTTGACCACCGATTGGTTTTTTGCTAACAACTCTTGCATCCTTCGACCGACTTCTTCGACTCTTTCAGACGGCATTAACATATTTTACGAAAAGTCATGAGAAATAAAATTTTTTTGATCAAAACTAAAATATCCTCGAAATCATTGAAAAATATGTACCTTATCAGACGAAAATATGCCTTATCTAATAAGAGACATTTAAATTTTTTTAATTGCATAAATGGGTGGCATTTTATTTAGAATTAATAGTTTTGTACATGGACAAAAAATTCGTTTAATTTTTTACCATTAAAATCTAGAATTATAGAAAAGTACTTTCCGAAAAGATGCGGCAGTAGGACGGAATCGTGTTGACCACCGATTGGTTTTTTGCTAACAACTCTTGCATCCTTCGACCGACTTCTTCGACTCTTTCAGACGGCATTAACATATTTTACGAAAAGTCATGAGAAATAAAATTTTTTTGATCAAAACTAAAATATCCTCGAAATCATTGAAGAAGAAGTACCTTATCAGACGAAAATATGCCTTATCTAATAAGAGCTATTTAAATTTTTTTAATTTCATAAATGGGACGCATTTTATTCAGAAATGCATAAATGGGTGGCATTTTATCCAGAATTAATAGTTTTTTACTTAAACAAAAACTCCGTTTAATTTTTTGCCATTAAATACTACAATTATAGAAAAGTATTTCGCGAAAAGAATCGGCAGTAGGACGGAAACGTGTTGACCACCGATTAGTTTTTGCTGATAACTCTTGCATCCTTCGACCGACTTCTTCGACTAAGAGCTCGATGGAAAGCTTATCTGTTCCTCTTTCAGATGGCACTAACATATTTTACGAAAAGTCATGAGAAATAAAATTTTTTTGATCAAAACTAAAATATCCTCGAAATCATTGAAGAAGAAGTACCTTATCAGACGAAAATATGCCTTATCTAATAAGAGACATTTACATTTTTTTAATTGCATAAATGGGTGGCATTTTATTCAGCATTAAAGTTTTTTACATAAACAAAAACTCCGTTTAATTTTTTGCCATTAAATACTACAATTATAGAAAAGTATTTCGCGAAAAGAATCGGCAGTAGGACGGAAACGTGTTGACCACCGATTAGTTTTTTGCTAATAACTCTTGCATCCTTCGACCGACTTCTTCGACTAAGAACTCGATGGAAAGCTTATCTATTCCTCTTTCAGATGGCATTAACATATTTTACGAAAAGTCGTAAGAAATAAAATTTTTTTGATCAAAACTAAAATATCCTCGAAATCATTGAAAAAGAAGTACCTTATCAGACGAAAATATGCATAATCTAATAAGAGACATTTAAATTTTTTTAATTGCATAAATGGGTGGCATTTTATTCAGAATTAATAGTTTTTTTTCATGGACAAAAAATTCGTTTAATTTTTTCCCATTAAATACTACAATTATAGACAAGTACTTTGCGAAAAGAATCGGCAGTAGGACGGAATCGTGTTGACCACCGATTGGTTTTTTGCTAACAACTCTTGCATCCTTCGACCGACTTCTTCGACTAAGAGCTCGATGGAAAGCTTATCTGTTCCTCTTTCAGATGGCATTAACATATTTTACGAAAAGTCGTAAGAAATAAAATTTTTTTGATCAAAACTAAAATATCCTCGAAATCATTGAAAAAGAAGTACCTTATCAGACGAAAATATGCCTTATCTAATAAGAGCTATTTAAATTTTTTTAATTTCATAAATGGGACGCATTTTATTCAGAAATGCATAAATGGGTGGCATTTTATCCAGAATTAATAGTTTTTTACATAAACAAAAACTCCGTTTAATTTTTTGCCATTAAATACTACAATTATAGAAAAGTATTTCGCGAAAAGAATCGGCAGTAGGACGGAAACGTGTTGACCACCGATTAGTTTTTGCTGATAACTCTTGCATCCTTCGACCGACTTCTTCGACTAAGAGCTCGATGGAAAGCTTATCTGTTCCTCTTTCAGATGGCACTAACATATTTTACGAAAAGTCATGAGAAATAAAATTTTTTTGATCAAAACTAAAATATCCTCGAAATCGTTGAAGAAGAAGTACCTTATCAGACGAAAATATGCCTTATCTAATAAGAGACATTTAAATTTTTTTAATTGCATAAATGGGTGGCATTTTATTCAGCATTAAAGTTTTTTACATAAACAAAAACTCCGTTTAATTTTTTGCCATTAAATACTACAATTATAGAAAAGTATTTCGCGAAAAGAATCGGCAGTAGGACGGAAACGTGTTGACCACCGATTAGTTTTTGCTGATAACTCTTGCATTCTTCGACCGACTTCTTCGACTAAGAGCTCGATGGAAAGCTTATCTGTTCCTCTTTCAGATGGCATAAACATATTTTACGAAAAGTCGTAAGAAATAAAAATTTTTTGATCAAAACTAAAATATCCTCGAAATCATTGAAAGAGAAGTACCTTATAAGACGAAAATATGCCTTATCTAATAAGAGACATTTAATTTTTTTTAATTGCATAAATGGGCGGCATTTTATTCAGAATTAAAAGTTTTTTATATGGACAAAAAATTTGTTTAATTTTTTCCCATTAAAAACTAGAATTATAGAAAAGTACTTTGCGAAAAGGATCGGCAGTAGGACGGAAACGTGTTGACCACCGATTAGTTTTTTGCTAATAACTCTTGCTGCCTTTGACCGACTTCTTCGACAAAGAGCTCGATGGAAAGCTTATCTGTTCCTCGTTCAGATGGCATTAACATATTTTACGAAAAGTCGTAAGAAATAAAATTTTTTTGATTTAAACTAAAATATCCTCGAAATCATTGAAAAAGAAGTACCTTATAAGACGAAAATATGCCTAATCCAATCAGAGACATTTAAATTTTTTTAATTGCATAAATGGGTGGCATTTTATTCAGAATTAATAGTTATTTTACATGGACAAAAAATTCGTTTAATTTTTTCCCATTAAAAACTAGAATTATAGAAAAGTACTTTGCGAAAAGAATCGGCAGTAGGACGGAAACGTGTTGACCACCGATTAGTTTTTTGCTAATAACTCTTGCATCCTTCGACCGACTTCTTCGATTTAGAGCTCGATGGAAAGCTCATCTGTTCCTCTTTCAGATGGCATTAACATATTTTACGAAAAGTCGTAAGAAATAAAATTTGTTTGATCAAAACTAAAATATCCTCGAAAACATTGGAAAAGAAGTACCTTATAAGACGAAAATATGCCTTATCTAATAAGAGACATTTAATTTTTTTTAATTGCATAAATGGGCGGCATTTTATTCAGAATTAAAAGTTTTTTATATGGACAAAAAATTTGTTTAATTTTTTCCCATTAAAAACTAGAATTATAGAAAAGTACTTTGCGAAAAGAATCGGCAGTAGGACGAAAACGTGTTGACCACCGATTAGTTTTTTACTAATATCTCTTGCATCCTTTGACCGACTTCTTCGACTAAGAGCTCGATGGAAAGCTTATATGTTCCTCTTTCAGATGGCATTAACATATTTTACGAAAAGTCGTAAGAAATAAAATTTTTTTGATCAAAACTAAAATATCCTCGAAATCATTGAAGAAGAAGTACCTTATAAGACGAAAAAAATGCCTTATCTAATAAGAGACATTTAAATTTTTTTAATTGCATAAATAGGCGGCATTTCATTCAGAATTAATAGTTTTTTACACCGACAAAAAATTCGTTTAACTTTTTCCCATTAAATACTAGAATTATAGAAAAGTAGTTTGCGAAAAGAACCGGCAGTAGGACGGAAACGTGTTGACCACCGATTAGTTTTTTGCTAATAACTCTTGCATCCTTCGACCGACTTCTTCGACTAAGAACTCGATAGAAAGCTTATCTGTTCCTCTTTCAGATGGCATTTACATATTTTACGAAAATTCGTAAGAAATAAAATTTTTTTGATCAAAACTAAAATATCCTCGAAATCATTGAAAAATATGTACCTTATCAGACGAAAATATGCCTTATCTAATAAGAGACATTTAAATTTTTTTAATTGCATAAATGGGTGGCATTTTATTTAGAATTAATAGTTTTGTACATGGACAAAAAATTCGTTTAATTTTTTACCATTAAAATCTAGAATTATAGAAAAGTACTTTCCGAAAAGATGCGGCAGTAGGACGGAATCGTGTTGACCACCGATTGGTTTTTTGCTAACAACTCTTGCATCCTTCGACCGACTTCTTCGACTCTTTCAGACGGCATTAACATATTTTACGAAAAGTCATGAGAAATAAAATTTTTTTGATCAAAACTAAAATATCCTCGAAATCATTGGAAAATATGTACCTTATCAGACGAAAATATGCCTTATCTAATAAGAGACATTTAAATTTTTTTAATTGCATAAATGGGTGGCATTTTATTTAGAATTAATAGTTTTGTACATGGACAAAAAATTCGTTTAATTTTTTACCATTAAAATCTAGAATTATAGAAAAGTACTTTCCGAAAAGATGCGGCAGTAGGACGGAATCGTGTTGACCACCGATTGGTTTTTTGCTAACAACTCTTGCATCCTTCGACCGACTTCTTCGAATAAGTGCTCGATGGAAAGCTTATCTGTTCCTCTTTCAGATGGCATTAACATATTTTACGAAAAGTCATGAGAAATAAAATTTTTTTGATCAAAACTAAAATATCTTCGAAATCATTGAAAAATATGTACCTTATCAGACGAAAATATGCCTTATCTAATAAGAGACATTTAAATTTTTTTAATTGCATAAATGGGTGGCATTTTATTCAGAATTAATAGTTTATTTACGTGGACAAAAAATTCGTTTAATTTTTTCCCATTAAATACTACAATTATAAAAAAGCATTTTGCGAAAAGAATCGGCAGTAGGACGGAAACGTGTTGACCACCGATTAGTTTTTTGCTAATAACTCTTGCATCCTTCGACCGACTTCTTCGACTCTTTCAGACGGCATTAACATATTTTACGAAAAGTCATGAGAAATAAAATTTTTTTGATCAAAACTAAAATATCCTCGAAATCATTGAAAAATATGTACCTTATCAGACGAAAATATGCCTTATCTAATAAGAGACATTTAAATTTTTTTAATTGCATAAATGGGTGGCATTTTATTTAGAATTAATAGTTTTGTACATGGACAAAAAATTCGTTTAATTTTTTACCATTAAAATCTAGAATTATAGAAAAGTACTTTCCGAAAAGATGCGGCAGTAGGACGGAATCGTGTTGACCACCGATTGGTTTTTTGCTAACAACTCTTGCATCCTTCGACCGACTTCTTCGAATAAGTGCTCGATGGAAAGCTTATCTGTTCCTCTTTCAGATGGCATTAACATATTTTACGAAAAGTCATGAGAAATAAAATTTTTTTGATCAAAACTAAAATATCTTCGAAATCATTGAAAAATATGTACCTTATCAGACGAAAATATGCCTTATCTAATAAGAGACATTTAAATTTTTTTAATTGCATAAATGGGTGGCATTTTATTCAGAATTAATAGTTTATTTACGTGGACAAAAAATTCGTTTAATTTTTTCCCATTAAATACTACAATTATAAAAAAGCATTTTGCGAAAAGAATCGGCAGTAGGACGGAATCGTGTTGACCACCGATTGGTTTTTTGCTAACAACTCTTGCATCCTTCGACCGACTTCTTCGAATAAGAGCTCGATGGAAAGCTTATCTGTTCCTCTTTCAGATGGCATTAACATATTTTACGAAAAGTCGTAAGAAATAAAATTTTTTTGATAAAAACTAAAATATCCTCGAAATCATTGAAAAAGAAGTACCTTATCAGACGAAAATATGCCTTATCTAATAAGAGACATTTAAATTTTTTTTAATTTCATAAATGGGTGGCATTTTATTTAGAATTAATAGTTTTTTACATAAGCAAAAAATTCGTTTAATTTTTTCCCATTAAATACTACAATTATAGAAAAGCATTTTGCGAAAAGAATCGGCAGTAGGACGGAAACGTGTTGACCACCGATTAGTTTTTTGCTAATAACTCTTGCATCCTTCGACCGACTTTTTCGAAAAAGAGCTCGATGGAAAGCTTATCTGTTCCTCTTTCAGATGGCATTAACATATTTTACGAAAAGTCATGAGAAATAAAATTTTTTTGATCAAAACTAAAATATCCTCGAAATCATTGAAGAAGAAGTACCTTATCAGACGAAAATATGCCTTATCTAATAAGAGCTATTTAAATTTTTTTAATTTCATAAATGGGACGCATTTTATTCAGAAATGCATAAATGGGTGGCATTTTATCCAGAATTAATAGTTTTTTACATAAACAAAAACTCCGTTTAATTTTTTGCCATTAAATACTACAATTATATAAAAGTATTTCGCGAAAAGAATCGGCAGTAGGACGGAAACGTGTTGACCACCGATTAGTTTTTGCTGATAACTCTTGCATCCTTCGACCGACTTCTTCGACTAAGAGCTCGATGGAAAGCTTATCTGTTCCTCTTTCAGATGGCATTAACATATTTTACGAAAAGTCATGAGAAATAAAATTTTTTTGTTCAAAACTAAAATATCCTCGAAATCATTGAAGAAGAAGTACCTTAGGGGCCGTTCATTAATTACGTAAGATGGTTTAGGGGGGGAGGGGGGTCAACCATGTCTTACTTTTGCCTATTTTTCCTATACTGCCTACTACATTTTTACTTACGTAGGGGGGGGAGGGGGTCAAAAACAGCCAAAAATCGTCTTACGTAATTAATGAATGGCCCCTTATCAGACGAAAATATGCTTTATCTAATAAGAGACATTTAAATTTTTTTAATTGCATAAATGGGTGGCATTTTATTTAGAATTAATAGTTTTGTACATGGACAAAAAATTCGTTAAATTTTTTACCATTAAAAACTAGAATTATAGAAAAGTACTTTCCGAAAAGAAGCGGCAGTAGGACGGAATCGTGTTGACCACCGATTGGTTTTTTGCTAACAACTCTTGCATCCTTCGACCGACTTCTTCGAATAAGTGCTCGATGGAAAGCTTATCTGTTCCTCTTTCAGATGGCATTAACATATTTTACGAAAAGTCATGAGAAATAAAATTTTTTTGATCAAAACTAAAATATCCTCGAAATCATTGAAAAATATGTACCTTATCAGACGAAAATATGCCTTATCTAATAAGAGACATTTAAATTTTTTTTTTTGCATAAATGGGTGGCATTTTATTCAGAATTAATAGTTTTTTACGTGGACAAAAAATTCGTTTAATTTTTTCCCATTAAATACTACAATTATAAAAAAGCATTTTGCGAAAAGAATCGGCAGTAGGACGGAATCGTGTTGGCCACCGATTAGTTTTTTGCTAATATCTCTTGCATCCTTCGACCGACTTCTCCGAATAAGAGCTCGATGGAAAGCTTATCTGTTCCTCTTTCAGATGGCATTAACATATTTTACGAAAAGTCGTAAGAAATAAAATTTTTTTGATAAAAACTAAAATATCCTCGAAATCATTGAAAAAGAAGTACCTTATCAGACGAAAATATGCCTTATCTAATAAGAGACATTTAAATTTTTTTTTTTGCATAAATGGGTGGCATTTTATTCAGAATTAATAGTTTTTTACATAAACAAAAACTCCGTTTAATTTTTTGCCATTAAATACTACAATTATAGAAAAGTACTTTGCGAAAAGAAGCGGCAGTAGGACGGAATCGTGTTGACCACCGATTGGTTTTTTGCTAACAACTCTTGCATCCTTCGACCGACTTCTTCGAAAAAGAGCTCGATGGAAAGCTTATCTGTTCCTCTTTCAGATGGCATTAACATATTTTACGAAAAGTCATGAGAAATAAAATTTTTTTGATCAAAACTAAAATATCCTCGAAATCATTGAAGAAGAAGTACCTTATCAGACGAAAATATGCCTTATCTAATAAGAGATATTTAAATTTTTTTAATTTCATAAATGGGACGCATTTTATTCAGAAATGCATAAATGGGTGGCATTTTATCCAGAATTATTAGTTTTTTACATAAACAAAAACTCCGTTTAATTTTTTGCCATTAAATATTACAATTATAGAAAAGTATTTCGCGAAAAGATTCGGCAGTAGGACGGAAACGTGTTGACCACCGATTAGTTTTTGCTGATAACTCTTGCATCCTTCGACCGACTTCTTCGACTAAGAGCTCGATGGAAAGCTTATCTGTTCCTCTTTCAGATGGCATTAACATATTTTACGAAAAGTCATGAGAAATAAAATTTTTTTGATCAAAACTAAAATATCCTCGAAATCATTGAAGAAGAAGTACCTTATCAGACGAAAATATGCCTTATCTAATAAGAGACATTTAAATTTTTTTAATTGCATAAATGGGTGGCATTTTATTCAGCATTAATAGTTTTTTACATAAACAAAAACTCCGTTTAATTTTTTGCCATTAAATACTACAATTATAGAAAAGTATTTCGCGAAAAGAATCGGCAGTAGGACGGAAACGTGTTGACCACCGATTAGTTTTTGCTGATAACTCTTGCATCCTTCGACCAACTTCTTCGACTAAGAGCTCGATGGAAAGCTTATCTGTTCCTCTTTCAGATGGCATTAACATATTTTACGAAAAGTCGTAAGAAATAAAATTTTTTTGATCAAAACTAAAATATCCTCGAAATCATTGAAAAAGAAGTACCTTATCATACGAAAATATGCATAATCTAACAAGAGACATTTAAATTTTTTTAATTGCATAAATGGGTGGCATTTTATTCAGAATTAATAGTTTTTTTACATGGACAAAAAATTCGTTTAATTTTTTCCCATTAAATACTACAATTATAGAAAAGTACTTTGCGAAAAGAATCGGCAGTAGGACGGAATCGTGTTGACCACCGATTGGTTTTTTGCTAACAACTCTTGCATCCTTCGACCGACTTCTTCGACTAAGAGCTCGATGGAAAGCTTATCTGTTCCTCTTTCAGATGGTATTAACATTTTGCATTTTACGAAAAGTCGTGAGATATAAAATTTTTTTGATCAAAACTAAAATATTCTCGAAATCATTGAAAAAGAAGTCCCTTATCAGACGAAAATATGCCTTATCTAATAAGAGACATTTAAATTTTTTTAATTGCATAAATGGGTGGCATTTTATTCAGAATTAATAGTTTTTTTACATGGACAAAAAATTCGTTTAATTTTTTCCCATTAAATACTACAATTATAGAAAAGTACTTTGCGAAAAGAATCGGCAGTAGGACAGAATCGTGTTGACCACCGATTGGTTTTTTGCTAACAACTCTTGCATCCTTCGACCGATTTCTTCGAATAAGAGCTCGATGGAAAGCTTATCTGTTCCTCTTTCAGATGGCATTAACATATTTTACGAAAAGTCATGAGAAATAAAATTTTTTTGATCAAAACTAAAATATCCTCGAAATCATTGAAGAAGAAGTACCTTATGAGACGAAAATATGCCTTATCTAATAAGAGATATTTAAATTTCTTTAATTTCATAAATGGGACGCATTTTATTCAGAAATCCATAAATGGGTGGCATTTTATTCAGAATTAATAGTTTTTTACATAAACAAAAACTCCGTTTAATTTTTTGCTATTAAATACTACAATTATAAAAAAGTATTTTGCGAATAGAATCGGCAGTAGGACGGACGCGTGGTGACCACCGATTAGTTTTTTGCTAATAACTCTTGCATCCTTCGACCGACTTCTTCGACTAAGAGCTCGATGGAAAGCTTATCTGTTCCTCTTTCAGATGGCATTAACATATTTTACGAAAAGTCGTAAGAAATAAAATTTTTTTGATCAAAGCTAAAATATCCTCGAAATCATTGAAAAAGAAGTACCGTATCAGACGAAAATATGCCTTATCTAATAAGAGACATTTAAATTTTTTTAATTGCATAAATGGGTGGCATTATATTCAGAATTAATAGTTTTTTTACATGGACAAAAAATTCGTTTAATTTTTTCCCATTAAATACTACAATTATAGAAAAGCATTTTGCGAAAAGAATCGGCAGTAGGACGGAAACGTGTTGACCACCGATTAGTTTTTTGCTAATAACTCTTGCATCCTTCGACCGACTTCTTCGACTAAGAGCTCGCTGGAAAGCTTATCTGTTCCTCTTTCAGATGGTATTAACATATTTTACGAAAAGTCGTAAGAAATAAAATTTTTTTGATCAAAACTAAAATATTCTCGAAATCATTGAAAAAGAAGTACCTTATCATACGAAAATATGCATAATCTAACAAGAGACATTTAAATTTTTTTAATTGCATAAATGGGTGGCATTTTATTCAGAATTAATAGTTTTTTTACATGGAAAAAAAATTCGTTTAATTTTTTCCCATTAAATATTACAATTATAGAAAAGCATTTTGCGAAAAGAATCGGCAGTAGGACGGAAACGTGTTGACCACCGATTAGTTTTTTGCTAATAACTCTTGCATCCTTCGACCGACTTCTTCGACTAACAGCTCGATGGAAAGCTTATCTGTTCCTCTTTCAGATGGCATTAACATATTTTACGAAAAGTCATGAGAAATAAAATTTTTTTGATCAAAACTAAAATATCCTCGAAATCATTGAAGAAGAAGTACCTTATCAGACGAAAATATGCCTTATCTAATAAGAGACATTTAAATTTTTTTAATTGCATAAATGGGTGGCATTTTATACAGCATTAATAGTTTTTTACATAAACAAAAACTCCGTTTAATTTTTTGCCATTAAATACTACAATTATAGAAAAGTATTTCGCGAAAAGAATCGGCAGTAGGACGGAAACGTGTTGACCACCGATTAGTTTTTGCTGATAACTCTTGCATCCTTCGACCGACTTCTTCGACTAAGAGCTCGATGGAAAGCTTATCTGTTCCTCTTTCAGATGGCATTAACATATTTTACGAAAAGTCGTAAGAAATAAAATTTTTTTGATCAAAACTAAAATATCCTCGAAATCATTGAAAAAGAAGTACCTTATCATACGAAAATATGCATAATCTAACAAGAGACATTTAAATTATTTTAATTGCATAAATGGGTGGCATTTTATTCATTATTAATAGTTTTTTTACATGGACAAAAAATTCGTTTAATTTTTTCCCATTAAATACTACAATTATAGAAAAGTACTTTGCGAAAAGAATCGGCAGTAGGACGGAATCGTGTTGACCACCGATTGGTTTTTTGCTAACAACTCTTGCATCCTTCGACCGACTTCTTCGACTAAGAGCTCGATGGAAAGCTTATCTGTTCCTCTTTCAGATGGTATTAACATTTTGCATTTTACGAAAAGTCGTAAGATATAAAATTTTTTTGATCAAAACTAATATATCCTCGAAATCATTGAAAAAGAAGTACCTTATCAGACGAAAATATGCCTTATCTAATAAGAGACATTTAAATTTTTTTAATTGCATAAATGGGTGGCATTTTATTCAGAATTAATAGTTTTTTTACATGGACAAAAAATTCGTTAAATTTATTCCCATTAAATACTACAATTATAGAAAAGCATTTTGCGAAAAGAATCGGCAGTAGGACGGAAACGTGTTGACCACCGATTAGTTTTTTGCTAATAACTCTTGCATCCTTCGACCGATTTCTTCGACTAAGAGCTCGATGGAAAGCTTATCTGTTCCTCTTTCAGATGGTATTAACATATTTTACGAAAAGTCGTAAGAAATAAAATTTTTTTGATCAAAACTAAAATATTCTCGAAATCATTGAAAAAGAAGTCCCTTATCAGACGAAAATATGCCTTATCTAATAAGAGACATTTAAATTTTTTTAATTGCATAAATGGGTGGCATTTTATTCAGAATTAATAGTTTTTTTACGTGGACAAAAAATTCGTTTAATTTTTTCCCATTAAATTCTACAATTATAGAAAAGTATTTCGCGAAAAGAATCGGCAGTAGGATGGAAACGTGTTGACCACCGATTAGTTTTTGCTGATAACTCTTGCATCCTTCGACCGACTTCTTCGACTAAGAGCTCGATGGAAAGCTTGTCTGTTCCTCTTTCAGATGGCATTAACATATTTTACGAAAAGTCGTAAGAAATAAAATTTTTTTGATCAAAACTAAAATATCCTCGAAATCATTGAAAAAGAAGTATCTTATCATACGAAAATATGCATAATCTAACAAGAGACATTTAAATTTTTTTAATTGCATAAATGGGTGGCATTTTATTCAGAATTAATATTTTTTTTACATGGACAAAAAATTCGTTTAATTTTTTCCCATTAAATACTACAATTATAGAAAAGTACTTTGCGAAAAGAATCGGCAGTAGGACGGAATCGTGTTGACCACCGATTGGTTTTTTGCTAACAACTCTTGCATCCTTCGACCGACTTCTTCGACTAAGAGCTCGATGGAAAGCTTGTCTGTTCCTCTTTCAGATGGCATTAACATATTTTACGAAAAGTCATGAGAAATAAAATTTTTTTGATCAAAACTAAAATATCCTCGAAATCATAGAAGAAGAAGTACCTTATCAGACGAAAATATGCCTTATCTAATAAGAGACATTTAAAGTTTTTTAATTGCATAAATGGGTGGCATTTTATTCAGAATTAATATTTTTTACATAAACAAAAACTCCGTTTTTGCATTTTGCGAAAAGAATCGGCAGTAGGACGGAAACGTGTTGACCACCGATCAGTTTTTTGCTAATAACTCTTGCATCCTTCGACCGACTCCTTCAACTAAGAGCTCGATAGAAAGCTTATCTGTTCCTCTTTCAGATGGCATTAACATATTTTACGAAAAGTCATGAGAAATAAAATTTTTTTGATCAAACTTAAAATATCCTCGAAATCATTGAAAAATATGTACCTTATCAGACGAAAATATGCCTTATCTAATAAGAGACATTTAAATTTTTTTAATTGCATAAATGGGTGGCATTTTATTCAGAATTAATAGTTTTTTTACGTGGACAAAAAATTCGTTTAATTTTTTCCCATTAAATTCTACAATTATAGAAAAGTATTTCGCGAAAAGAATCGGCAGTAGGACGGAATCGTGTTGACCACCGATTAGTTTTTTGCTAATAACTCTTGCATCCTTCGACCGACTTCTTCGACTAAGAACTCGATGGAAAGCGTATCTATTCCTCTTTCAGATGGCATTAACATATTTTACGAAAAGTCGTAAGAAATAAAATTTTTTTGATCAAAACTAAAATATCCTCGAAATCATTGAAAAAGAAGTACCTTATCATACGAAAATATGCCCTATCTAATAAGAGACATTTAAATTTTTTTAATTGCATAAATGGGTGTCATTTTATTCAGAATTAATAGTTTTTTAACATGGACAAAAAATTCGTTTAATTTTTTCCCATTATATACTACAATTATAGAAAAGCATTTTGCGAAAAGAATCGGCAGTAGGACGGAAACGTGTTGACCACCGATTAGTTTTTTGCTAATAACTCTTGCATCCTTCGACCGACTTCTTCGAAAAAGAGCTCGATGGAAAGCTTATCTGTTCCTCTTTCAGATGGCATTAACATATTTTACCAAAAGTCATGAGAAATACAATTTTTTTGATCAAAACTAAAATATCCTCGAAATCATTGAAGAAGAAGTACTTATCAGACGAAAATATGCCTTATCTAATAAGAGCTATTTAAATTTTTTTAATTTCATAAATGGGACGCATTTTATTCAGAAATGCATAAATGGGTGGCATTTTATCCAGAATTAATAGTTTTTTACATAAACAAAAACTCCGTTTAATTTTTTGCCATTAAATACTACAATTATAGAAAAGTATTTCGCGAAAAGAATCGGCAGTAGGACGGAAACGTGTTGACCACCGATTAGTTTTTGCTGATAACTCTTGCATCCTTCGACCGACTTCTTCGACTAAGAGCTCGATGAAAAGCTTATCTGTTCCTCTTTCAGATGGCATTAACATATTTTACGAAAAGTCGTAAGAAATAAAATTTTTTTGATCAAAACTAAAATATCCTCGAAATCATTGAAAAAGTAGTACCTTATCAGACGAAAATAAGCCTTGTCTAATAAGAGACATTTAAATTTTTTTAATTGCATAAATGGGTGGCATTTTATTCAGCATTAATAGTTTTTTTACATGGACAAAAAATTCGTTTAATTTTTTCCCATTAAATACTACAATTATAGAAAAGCATTTTGCGAAAACAATCGGCAGTAGGACGGAAACGTGTTGACCACCGATTAGTTCTTTGCTAACAACTCTTGCATCCTTCGACCGACTTCTTCGAATAAGATCTCGATGGAAAGCTTATCTGTTCCTCTTTCAGATGGCATTAACATACTTTACGAAAAGTCATGAGAAATAAAATTTTTTTGATCAAAACTAAAATATCCTCGAAATCATTGAAAAATATGTACCTTATCAGACGAAAACATGCCTTATCTAATAATAGACATTTAAATTTTTTTAATTGCATAAATGGGTGGCATTTTATTCAGAATTAATAGTTTTTTACATAAACAAAAACTCCGTTTAATTTTTTGCCATTAAATACTACAATTATAGAAAAGTACTTTGCGAAAAGAAGCGGCAGTAGGACGGAATCGTGTTGACCACCGATTGGTTTTTTGCTAACAACTCTTGCATCCTTCGACCGACTTCTTCGAAAAAGAGCTCGATGGAAAGCTTATCTGTTCCTCTTTCAGATGGCATTAACATATTTTACGAAAAGTCATGAGAAATAAAATTTTTTTGATCAAAACTAAAATATCCTCGAAATCATTGAAGAAGAAGTACCTTATCAGACGAAAATATGCCTTATCTAATAAGAGCTATTTAAATTTTTTTAATTTCATAAATGGGACGCATTTTATTCAGAAATGCATAAATGGGTGGCATTTTATCCAGAATTAATAGTTTTTTACTTAAACAAAAACTCCGTTTAATTTTTTGCCATTAAATACTAAAATTATAGAAAAGTATTTCGCGAAAAGAATCGGCAGTAGGACGGAAACGTGTTGACCACCGATTAGTTTTTGCTGATAACTCTTGCATCCTTCGACCGACTTCTTCGACTACGAGCTCGATGGAAAGCTTATCTGTTCCTCTTTCAGATGGCACTAACATATTTTACGAAAAGTCATGAGAAATAAAATTTTTTTGATCAAAACTAAAATATCCTCGAAATCATTGAAGAAGAAGTACCTTATCATACGAAAATATGCATAATCTAACAAGAGACATTTAAATTTTTTTAATTGCATAAATGGGTGGCATTTTATTCAGAATTAATAGTTTTTTTACATGGACAAAAAATTCGTTTAATTTTTTCCCATTAAATACTACAATTATAGAAAAGTACTTTGCGAAAAGAATCGGCAGTAGGACGGAATCGTGTTGACCACCGATTGGTTTTTTGCTAACAACTCTTGCATCCTTCGACCGACTTCTTCGACTAAGAGCTCGATGGAAAGCTTATCTGTTCCTCTTTCAGATGGTATTAACATTTTGCATTTTACGAAAAGTCGTGAGATATAAAATTTTTTTGATCAAAACTAAAATATTCTCGAAATCATTGAAAAAGAAGTCCCTTATCAGACGAAAATATGCCTTATCTAATAAGAGACATTTAAATTTTTTTAATTGCATAAATGGGTGGCATTTTATTCAGAATTAATAGTTTTTTTACATGGACAAAAAATTCGTTTAATTTTTTCCCATTAAATACTACAATTATAGAAAAGTACTTTGCGAAAAGAATCGGCAGTAGGACAGAATCGTGTTGACCACCGATTGGTTTTTTGCTAACAACTCTTGCATCCTTCGACCGATTTCTTCGAATAAGAGCTCGATGGAAAGCTTATCTGTTCCTCTTTCAGATGGCATTAACATATTTTACGAAAAGTCATGAGAAATAAAATTTTTTTGATCAAAACTAAAATATCCTCGAAATCATTGAAGAAGAAGTACCTTATGAGACGAAAATATGCCTTATCTAATAAGAGATATTTAAATTTCTTTAATTTCATAAATGGGACGCATTTTATTCAGAAATCCATAAATGGGTGGAATTTTATTCAGAATTAATAGTTTTTTACATAAACAAAAACTCCGTTTAATTTTTTGCTATTAAATACTACAATTATAAAAAAGTATTTTGCGAATAGAATCGGCAGTAGGACGGACGCGTGGTGACCACCGATTAGTTTTTTGCTAATAACTCTTGCATCCTTCGACCGACTTCTTCGACTAAGAGCTCGATGGAAAGCTTATCTGTTCCTCTTTCAGATGGCATTAACATATTTTACGAAAAGTCGTAAGAAATAAAATTTTTTTGATCAAAGCTAAAATATCCTCGAAATCATTGAAAAAGAAGTACCGTATCAGACGAAAATATGCCTTATCTAATAAGAGACATTTAAATTTTTTTAATTGCATAAATGGGTGGCATTATATTCAGAATTAATAGTTTTTTTACATGGACAAAAAATTCGTTTAATTTTTTCCCATTAAATACTACAATTATAGAAAAGCATTTTGCGAAAAGAATCGGCAGTAGGACGGAAACGTGTTGACCACCGATTAGTTTTTTGCTAATAACTCTTGCATCCTTCGACCGACTTCTTCGACTAAGAGCTCGCTGGAAAGCTTATCTGTTCCTCTTTCAGATGGTATTAACATATTTTACGAAAAGTCGTAAGAAATAAAATTTTTTTGATCAAAACTAAAATATTCTCGAAATCATTGAAAAAGAAGTACCTTATCATACGAAAATATGCATAATCTAACAAGAGACATTTAAATTTTTTTAATTGCATAAATGGGTGGCATTTTATTCAGAATTAATAGTTTTTTTACATGGAAAAAAAATTCGTTTAATTTTTTCCCATTAAATATTACAATTATAGAAAAGCATTTTGCGAAAAGAATCGGCAGTAGGACGGAAACGTGTTGACCACCGATTAGTTTTTTGCTAATAACTCTTGCATCCTTCGACCGACTTCTTCGACTAAGAGCTCGATGGAAAGCTTATCTGTTCCTCTTTCAGATGGCATTAACATATTTTACGAAAAGTCATGAGAAATAAAATTTTTTTGATCAAAACTAAAATATCCTCGAAATCATTGAAGAAGAAGTACCTTATCAGACGAAAATATGCCTTATCTAATAAGAGACATTTAAATTTTTTTAATTGCATAAATGGGTGGCATTTTATACAGCATTAATAGTTTTTTACATAAACAAAAACTCCGTTTAATTTTTTGCCATTAAATACTACAATTATAGAAAAGTATTTCGCGAAAAGAATCGGCAGTAGGACGGAAACGTGTTGACCACCGATTAGTTTTTGCTGATAACTCTTGCATCCTTCGACCGACTTCTTCGACTAAGAGCTCGATGGAAAGCTTATCTGTTCCTCTTTCAGATGGCATTAACATATTTTACGAAAAGTCGTAAGAAATAAAATTTTTTTGATCAAAACTAAAATATCCTCGAAATCATTGAAAAAGAAGTACCTTATCATACGAAAATATGCATAATCTAACAAGAGACATTTAAATTATTTTAATTGCATAAATGGGTGGCATTTTATTCATTATTAATAGTTTTTTTACATGGACAAAAAATTCGTTTAATTTTTTCCCATTAAATACTACAATTATAGAAAAGTACTTTGCGAAAAGAATCGGCAGTAGGACGGAATCGTGTTGACCACCGATTGGTTTTTTGCTAACAACTCTTGCATCCTTCGACCGACTTCTTCGACTAAGAGCTCGATGGAAAGCTTATCTGTTCCTCTTTCAGATGGTATTAACATTTTGCATTTTACGAAAAGTCGTAAGATATAAAATTTTTTTGATCAAAACTAAAATATTCTCGAAATCATTGAAAAAGAAGTCCCTTATCAGACGAAAATATGCCTTATCTAATAAGAGACATTTAAATTTTTTTAATTGCATAAATGGGTGGCATTTTATTCAGAATTAATAGTTTTTTTACATGGACAAAAAATTCGTTAAATTTATTCCCATTAAATACTACAATTATAGAAAAGCATTTTGCGAAAAGAATCGGCAGTAGGACGGAAACGTGTTGACCACCGATTAGTTTTTTGCTAATAACTCTTGCATCCTTCGACCGATTTCTTCGACTAAGAGCTCGATGGAAAGCTTATCTGTTCCTCTTTCAGATGGTATTAACATATTTTACGAAAAGTCGTAAGAAATAAAATTTTTTTGATCAAAACTAAAATATTCTCGAAATCATTGAAAAAGAAGTCCCTTATCAGACGAAAATATGCCTTATCTAATAAGAGACATTTAAATTTTTTTAATTGCATAAATGGGTGGCATTTTATTCAGAATTAATAGTTTTTTTACGTGGACAAAAAATTCGTTTAATTTTTTCCCATTAAATTCTACAATTATAGAAAAGTATTTCGCGAAAAGAATCGGCAGTAGGATGGAAACGTGTTGACCACCGATTAGTTTTTGCTGATAACTCTTGCATCCTTCGACCGACTTCTTCGACTAAGAGCTCGATGGAAAGCTTGTCTGTTCCTCTTTCAGATGGCATTAACATATTTTACGAAAAGTCGTAAGAAATAAAATTTTTTTGATCAAAACTAAAATATCCTCGAAATCATTGAAAAAGAAGTATCTTATCATACGAAAATATGCATAATCTAACAAGAGACATTTAAATTTTTTTAATTGCATAAATGGGTGGCATTTTATTCAGAATTAATATTTTTTTTACATGGACAAAAAATTCGTTTAATTTTTTCCCATTAAATACTACAATTATAGAAAAGTACTTTGCGAAAAGAATCGGCAGTAGGACGGAATCGTGTTGACCACCGATTGGTTTTTTGCTAATAACTCTTGCATCCTTCGACCGACTTCTTCGACTAAGAACTCGATGGAAAGCGTATCTATTCTTCTTTCAGATGGCATTAACATATTTTACGAAAAGTCGTAAGAAATAAAATTTTTTTGATCAAAACTAAAATATCCTCGAAATCATTGAAAAAGAAGTACCTTATCATACGAAAATATGCCCTATCTAATAAGAGACATTTAAATTTTTTTAATTGCATAAATGGGTGTCATTTTATTCAGAATTAATAGTTTTTTAACATGGACAAAAAATTCGTTTAATTTTTTCCCATTATATACTACAATTATAGAAAAGCATTTTGCGAAAAGAATCGGCAGTAGGACGGAAACGTGTTGACCACCGATTAGTTTTTTGCTAATAACTCTTGCATCCTTCGACCGACTTCTTCGAAAAAGAGCTCGATGGAAAGCTTATCTGTTCCTCTTTCAGATGGCATTAACATATTTTACCAAAAGTCATGAGAAATACAATTTTTTTGATCAAAACTAAAATATCCTCGAAATCATTGAAAAAGAAGTATCTTATCATACGAAAATATGCATAATCTAACAAGAGACATTTAAATTTTTTTAATTGCATAAATGGGTGGCATTATATTCAGAATTAATAGTTTTTTTACATGGACAAAAAATTCGTTTAATTTTTTCCCATTAAATACTACAATTATAGAAAAGCATTTTGCGAAAAGAATCGGCAGTAGGACGGAAACGTGTTGACAACCGATTAGTTTTTTGCTAATAACTCTTGCATCCTTCGACCGACTTCTTCGACTAAGAGCTCGATGGAAAGCTTGTCTGTTCCTCTTTCAGATGGCATTAACATATTTTACGAAAAGTCATGAGAAATAAAATTTTTTTGATCAAAACTAAAATATCCTCGAAATCATAGAAGAAGAAGTACCTTATCAGACGAAAATATGCCTTATCTAATAAGAGACATTTAAAGTTTTTTAATTGCATAAATGGGTGGCATTTTATTCAGAATTAATATTTTTTACATAAACAAAAACTCCGTTTTTGCATTTTGCGAAAAGAATCGGCAGTAGGACGGAAACGTGTTGACCACCGATCAGTTTTTTGCTAATAACTCTTGCATCCTTCGACCGACTCCTTCAACTAAGAGCTCGATAGAAAGCTTATCTGTTCCTCTTTCAGATGGCATTAACATATTTTACGAAAAGTCATGAGAAATAAAATTTTTTTGATCAAACTTAAAATATCCTCGAAATCATTGAAAAATATGTACCTTATCAGACGAAAATATGCCTTATCTAATAAGAGACATTTAAATTTTTTTAATTGCATAAATGGGTGGCATTTTATTCAGAATTAATAGTTTTTTACGTGGACAAAAAATTCGTTTAATTTTTTCCCATTAAATTCTACAATTATAGAAAAGTATTTCGCGAAAAGAATCGGCAGTAGGACGGAATCGTGTTGACCACCGATTGGTTTTTTGCTAATAACTCTTGCATCCTTCGACCGACTTCTTCGACTAAGAACTCGATGGAAAGCGTATCTATTCCTCTTTCAGATGGCATTAACATATTTTACGAAAAGTCGTAAGAAATAAAATTTTTTTGATCAAAACTAAAATATCCTCGAAATCATTGAAAAAGAAGTACCTTATCATACGAAAATATGCCCTATCTAATAAGAGACATTTAAATTTTTTTAATTGCATAAATGGGTGTCATTTTATTCAGAATTAATAGTTTTTTAACATGGACAAAAAATTCGTTTAATTTTTTCCCATTAAATTCTACAATTATAGAAAAGTATTTCGCGAAAAGAATCGGCAGTAGGATGGAAACGTGTTGACCACCGATTAGTTTTTGCTGATAACTCTTGCATCCTTCGACCGACTTCTTCGACTAAGAGCTCGATGGAAAGCTTGTCTGTTCCTCTTTCAGATGGCATTAACATATTTTACGAAAAGTCGTAAGAAATAAAATTTTTTTGATCAAAACTAAAATATCCTCGAAATCATTGAAAAAGAAGTATCTTATCATACGAAAATATGCATAATCTAACAAGAGACATTTAAATTTTTTTAATTGCATAAATGGGTGGCATTATATTCAGAATTAATAGTTTTTTTACATGGACAAAAAATTCGTTTAATTTTTTCCCATTAAATACTACAATTATAGAAAAGCATTTTGCGAAAAGAATCGGCAGTAGGACGGAAACGTGTTGACCACCGATTAGTTTTTTGCTAATAACTCTTGCATCCTTCGACCGACTTCTTCGACTAAGAGCTCGATGGAAAGCTTGTCTGTTCCTCTTTCAGATGGCATTAACATATTTTACGAAAAGTCATGAGAAATAAAATTTTTTTGATCAAAACTAAAATATCCTCGAAATCATAGAAGAAGAAGTACCTTATCAGACGAAAATATGCCTTATCTAATAAGAGACATTTAAAGTTTTTTAATTGCATAAATGGGTGGCATTTTATTCAGAATTAATATTTTTTACATAAACAAAAACTCCGTTTTTGCATTTTGCGAAAAGAATCGGCAGTAGGACGGAAACGTGTTGACCACCGATCAGTTTTTTGCTAATAACTCTTGCATCCTTCGACCGACTCCTTCAACTAAGAGCTCGATAGAAAGCTTATCTGTTCCTCTTTCAGATGGCATTAACATATTTTACGAAAAGTCATGAGAAATAAAATTTTTTTGATCAAACTTAAAATATCCTCGAAATCATTGAAAAATATGTACCTTATCAGACGAAAATATGCCTTATCTAATAAGAGACATTTAAATTTTTTTAATTGCATAAATGGGTGGCATTTTATTCAGAATTAATAGTTTTTTTACGTGGACAAAAAATTCGTTTAATTTTTTCCCATTAAATTCTACAATTATAGAAAAGTATTTCGCGAAAAGAATCGGCAGTAGGACGGAATCGTGTTGACCACCGATTAGTTTTTTGCTAATAACTCTTGCATCCTTCGACCGACTTCTTCGACTAAGAACTCGATGGAAAGCGTAACTATTCCTCTTTCAGATGGCATTAACATATTTTACGAAAAGTCGTAAGAAATAAAATTTTTTTGATCAAAACTAAAATATCCTCGAAATCATTGAAAAAGAAGTACCTTATCATACGAAAATATGCCCTATCTAATAAGAGACATTTAAATTTTTTTAATTGCATAAATGGGTGTCATTTTATTCAGAATTAATAGTTTTTTAACATGGACAAAAAATTCGTTTAATTTTTTCCCATTATATACTACAATTATAGAAAAGCATTTTGCGAAAAGAATCGGCAGTAGGACGGAAACGTGTTGACCACCGATTAGTTTTTTGCTAATAACTCTTGCATCCTTCGACCGACTTCTTCGAAAAAGAGCTCGATGGAAAGCTTATCTGTTCCTCTTTCAGATGGCATTAACATATTTTACCAAAAGTCATGAGAAATACAATTTTTTTGATCAAAACTAAAATATCCTCGAAATCATTGAAGAAGAAGTACTTATCAGACGAAAATATGCCTTATCTAATAAGAGCTATTTAAATTTTTTTAATTTCATAAATGGGACGCATTTTATTCAGAAATGCATAAATGGGTGGCATTTTATCCAGAATTAATAGTTTTTTACATAAACAAAAACTCCGTTTAATTTTTTGCCATTAAATACTACAATTATAGAAAAGTATTTCGCGAAAAGAATCGGCAGTAGGACGGAAACGTGTTGACCACCGATTAGTTTTTGCTGATAACTCTTGCATCCTTCGACCGACTTCTTCGACTAAGAGCTCGATGAAAAGCTTATCTGTTCCTCTTTCAGATGGCATTAACATATTTTACGAAAAGTCGTAAGAAATAAAATTTTTTTGATCAAAACTAAAATATCCTCGAAATCATTGAAAAAGTAGTACCTTATCAGACGAAAATAAGCCTTGTCTAATAAGAGACATTTAAATTTTTTTAATTGCATAAATGGGTGGCATTTTATTCAGCATTAATAGTTTTTTTACATGGACAAAAAATTCGTTTAATTTTTTCCCATTAAATACTACAATTATAGAAAAGCATTTTGCGAAAACAATCGGCAGTAGGACGGAAACGTGTTGACCACCGATTAGTTCTTTGCTAACAACTCTTGCATCCTTCGACCGACTTCTTCGAATAAGATCTCGATGGAAAGCTTATCTGTTCCTCTTTCAGATGGCATTAACATACTTTACGAAAAGTCATGAGAAATAAAATTTTTTTGATCAAAACTAAAATATCCTCGAAATCATTGAAAAATATGTACCTTATCAGACGAAAACATGCCTTATCTAATAATAGACATTTAAATTTTTTTAATTGCATAAATGGGTGGCATTTTATTCAGAATTAATAGTTTTTTACATAAACAAAAACTCCGTTTAATTTTTTGCCATTAAATACTACAATTATAGAAAAGTACTTTGCGAAAAGAAGCGGCAGTAGGACGGAATCGTGTTGACCACCGATTGGTTTTTTGCTAACAACTCTTGCATCCTTCGACCGACTTCTTCGAAAAAGAGCTCGATGGAAAGCTTATCTGTTCCTCTTTCAGATGGCATTAACATATTTTACGAAAAGTCATGAGAAATAAAATTTTTTTGATCAAAACTAAAATATCCTCGAAATCATTGAAGAAGAAGTACCTTATCAGACGAAAATATGCCTTATCTAATAAGAGCTATTTAAATTTTTTTAATTTCATAAATGGGACGCATTTTATTCAGAAATGCATAAATGGGTGGCATTTTATCCAGAATTAATAGTTTTTTACTTAAACAAAAACTCCGTTTAATTTTTTGCCATTAAATACTAAAATTATAGAAAAGTATTTCGCGAAAAGAATCGGCAGTAGGACGGAAACGTGTTGACCACCGATTAGTTTTTGCTGATAACTCTTGCATCCTTCGACCGACTTCTTCGACTAAGAGCTCGATGGAAAGCTTATCTGTTCCTCTTTCAGATGGCACTAACATATTTTACGAAAAGTCATGAGAAATAAAATTTTTTTGATCAAAACTAAAATATCCTCGAAATCATTGAAGAAGAAGTACTTATCAGACGAAAATATGCCTTATCTAATAAGAGCTATTTAAATTTTTTTAATTTCATAAATGGGACGCATTTTATTCAGAAATGCATAAATGGGTGGCATTTTATCCAGAATTAATAGTTTTTTACATAAACAAAAACTCCGTTTAATTTTTTGCCATTAAATACTACAATTATAGAAAAGTATTTCGCGAAAAGAATCGGCAGTAGGACGGAAACGTGTTGACCACCGATTAGTTTTTGCTGATAACTCTTGCATCCTTCGACCGACTTCTTCGACTAAGAGCTCGATAGAAAGCTTATCTGTTCCTCTTTCAGATGGCATTAACATATTTTACGAAAAGTCGTAAGAAATAAAATTTTTTTGATCAAAAGTAAAATATCCTCGAAATCATTGAAAAAGTAGTACCTTATCAGACGAAAATAAGCCTTGTCTAATAAGAGACATTTAAATTTTTTTAATTGCATAAATGGGTGGCATTTTATTCAGCATTAATAGTTTTTTTACATGGACAAAAAATTCGTTTAATTTTTTCCCATTAAATACTACAATTATAGAAAAGCATTTTGCGAAAACAATCGGCAGTAGGACGGAAACGTGTTGACCACCGATTAGTTCTTTGCTAACAACTCTTGCATCCTTCGACCGACTTCTTCGAATAAGATCTCGATGGAAAGCTTATCTGTTCCTCTTTCAGATGGCATTAACATACTTTACGAAAAGTCATGAGAAATAAAATTTTTTTGATCAAAACTAAAATATCCTCGAAATCATTGAAAAATATGTACCTTATCAGACGAAAACATGCCTTATCTAATAAGAGACATTTAAATTTTTTTAATTGCATAAATGGGTGGCATTTTATTCAGAATTAATAGTTTTTTATATAAACAAAAACTCCGTTTAATTTTTTGCCATTAAATACTACAATTATAGAAAAGTACTTTGCGAAAAGAAGCGGCAGTAGGACGGAATCGTGTTGACCACCGATTGGTTTTTTGCTAACAACTCTTGCATCCTTCGACCGACTTCTTCGAAAAAGAGCTCGATGGAAAGCTTATCTGTTCCTCTTTCAGATGGCATTAACATATTTTACCAAAAGTCATGAGAAATACAATTTTTTTGATCAAAACTAAAATATCCTCGAAATCATTGAAGAAGAAGTACCTTATCAGACGAAAATATGCCTTATCTAATAAGAGCTATTTAAATTTTTTTAATTTCATAAATGGGACGCATTTTATTCAGAAATGCATAAATGGGTGGCATTTTATCCAGAATTAATAGTTTTTTACTTAAACAAAAACTCCGTTTAATTTTTTGCCATTAAATACTACAATTATAGAAAAGTATTTCGCGAAAAGAATCGGCAGTAGGACGGAAACGTGTTGACCACCGATTAGTTTTTGCTGATAACTCTTGCATCCTTCGACCGACTTCTTCGACTAAGAGCTCGATGGAAAGCTTATCTGTTCCTCTTTCAGATGGCACTAACATATTTTACGAAAAGTCATGAGAAATAAAATTTTTTTGATCAAAACTAAAATATCCTCGAAATCATTGAAGAAGAAGTACCTTATCAGACGAAAATATGCCTTATCTAATAAGAGACATTTAAATTTTTTTAATTGCATAAATGGGTGGCATTTTATTCAGCATTAAAGTTTTTTACATAAACAAAAACTCCGTTTAATTTTTTGCCATTAAATACTACAATTATAGAAAAGTATTTCGCGAAAAGAATCGGCAGTAGGACGGAAACGTGTTGACCACCGATTAGTTTTTTGCTAATAACTCTTGCATCCTTCGACCGACTTCTTCGTCTAAGAACTCGATGGAAAGCTTATCTATTCCTCTTTCAGATGGCATTAACATATTTTACGAAAAGTCGTAAGAAATAAAATTTTTTTGATCAAAACTAAAATATCCTCGAAATCATTGAAAAAGAAGTACCTTATCAGACGAAAATATGCATAATCTAACAAGAGACATTTAAATTTTTTTAATTGCATAAATGGGTGGCATTTTATTCAGAATTAATAGTTTTTTTACATGGACAAAAAATTCGTTTAATTTTTTCCCATTAAATACTACAATTATAGACAAGTACTTTGCGAAAAGAATCGGCAGTAGGTCGGAATCGTGTTGACCACCGATTGGTTGTTTGCTAACAACTCTTGCCTCCTTCGACCGACTTCTTCGAATAAGAGCTCGATGGAAAGCTTATCTGTTCCTCTTTCAGATGGCATTAACATATTTTACGAAAAGTCGTAAGAAATAAAATTTTTTTGATCAAAACTAAAATATCCTCGAAATCATTGAAAAAGAAGTACCTTATCAGACGAAAATATGCCTTATCTAATAAGAGCTATTTAAATTTTTTTAATTTCATAAATGGGACGCATTTTATTCAGAAATGCATAAATGGGTGGCATTTTATCCAGAATTAATAGTTTTTTACATAAACAAAAACTCCGTTTAATTTTTTGCCATTAAATACTACAATTATAGAAAAGTACTTTGCGAAAAGAAGCGGCAGTAGGACGGAATCGTGTTGACCACCGATTGGTTTTTTGCTAACAACTCTTGCATCCTTCGACCGACTTCTTCGAAAAAGAGCTCGATGGAAAGCTTATCTGTTCCTCTTTCAGATGGCATTAACATATTTTACGAAAAGTCGTAAGAAATAAAATTTTTTTGATCAAAACTAAAATATCCTCGAAATCATTGAAGAAGAAGTACCTTATCAGACGAAAATATGCCTTATCTAATAAGAGACATTTAAATTTTTTTAATTGCATAAATGGGTGGCATTTTATTCAGCATTAAAGTTTTTTACATAAACAAAAACTCCGTTTAATTTTTTGCCATTAAATACTACAATTATAGAAAAGTATTTCGCGAAAAGAATCGGCAGTAGGACGGAAACGTGTTGACCACCGATTAGTTTTTGCTGATAACTCTTGCATCCTTCGACCGACTTCTTCGACTAAGAGCTCGATGGAAAGCTTATCTGTTCCTCTTTCAGATGGCATTAACATATTTTACGAAAAGTGGTAAGAAATAAAATTTTTTTGATCAAAACTAAAATATCCTCGAAATCATTGAAAAAGTAGTACCTTATCAGACGAAAATAAGCCTTGTCTAATAAGAGACATTTAAATTTTTTTAATTGCATAAATGGGTGGCATTTTATTCAGCATTAATAGTTTTTTTACATGGACAAAAAATTCGTTTAATTTTTTCCCATTAAATACTACAATTATAGACAAGTACTTTGCGAAAAGAATCGGCAGTAGGTCGGAATCGTGTTGACCACCGATTGGTTTTTTGCTAACAACTCTTGCATCCTTCGACCGACTTCTTCGAATAAGAGCTCGATGGAAAGCTTATCTGTTCCTCTTTCAGATGGCATTAACATATTTTACGAAAAGTCGTAAGAAATAAAATTTTTTTGATCAAAACTAAAATATCCTCGAAATCATTGAAAAAGAAGTACCTTATCAGACGAAAATATGCCTTATCTAATAAGAGCTATTTAAATTTTTTTAATTTCATAAATGGGACGCATTTTATTCAGAAATGCATAAATGGGTGGCATTTTATCCAGAATTAATAGTTTTTTACATAAACAAAAACTCCGTTTAATTTTTTGCCATTAAATACTACAATTATAGAAAAGTACTTTGCGAAAAGAAGCGGCAGTAGGACGGAATCGTGTTGACCACCGATTGGTTTTTTGCTAACAACTCTTGCATCCTTCGACCGACTTCTTCGAAAAAGAGCTCGATGGAAAGCTTATCTGTTCCTCTTTCAGATGGCATTAACATATTTTACGAAAAGTCGTAAGAAATAAAATTTTTTTGATCAAAACTAAAATATCCTCGAAATCATTGAAGAAGAAGTACCTTATCAGACGAAAATATGCCTTATCTAATAAGAGACATTTAAATTTTTTTAATTGCATAAATGGGTGGCATTTTATTCAGCATTAAAGTTTTTTACATAAACAAAAACTCCGTTTAATTTTTTGCCATTAAATACTACAATTATAGAAAAGTATTTCGCGAAAAGAATCGGCAGTAGGACGGAAACGTGTTGACCACCGATTAGTTTTTGCTGATAACTCTTGCATCCTTCGACCGACTTCTTCGACTAAGAGCTCGATGGAAAGCTTATCTGTTCCTCTTTCAGATGGCATTAACATATTTTACGAAAAGTGGTAAGAAATAAAATTTTTTTGATCAAAACTAAAATATCCTCGAAATCATTGAAAAAGTAGTACCTTATCAGACGAAAATAAGCCTTGTCTAATAAGAGACATTTAAATTTTTTTAATTGCATAAATGGGTGGCATTTTATTCAGCATTAATAGTTTTTTTACATGGACAAAAAATTCGTTTAATTTTTTCCCATTAAATACTACAATTATAGAAAAGCATTTTGCGAAAAGAATCGGCAGTAGGACGGAAACGTGTTGACCACCGATTGGTTTTTTGCTAACAACTCTTGCATCCTTCGACCGACTTCTTCGAAAAAGAGCTCGATGGAAAGCTTATCTGTTCCTCTTTCAGATGGCATTAACATATTTTACCAAAAGTCATGAGAAATACAATTTTTTTGATCAAAACTAAAATATCCTCGAAATCATTGAAGAAGAAGTACCTTATCAGACGAAAATATGCCTTATCTAATAAGAGCTATTTAAATTTTTTTAATTTCATAAATGGGACGCATTTTATTCAGAAATGCATAAATGGGTGGCATTTTATCCAGAATTAATAGTTTTTTACGTAAACAAAAACTCCGTTTAATTTTTTGCCATTAAATACTACAATTATAGAAAAGTATTTCGCGAAAAGAATCGGCAGTAGGACGGAAACGTGTTGACCACCGATTAGTTTTTGCTGATAACTCTTGCATCCTTCGACCGACTTCTTCGACTAAGAGCTCGATGGAAAGCTTATCTGTTCCTCTTTCAGATGGCACTAACATATTTTACGAAAAGTCATGAGAAATAAAATTTTTTTGATCAAAACTAAAATATCCTCGAAATCATTGAAGAAGAAGTACCTTATCAGACGAAAATATGCCTTATCTAATAAGAGTTTTTAAATTTTTTCAATTGCATAAATGGGTGGCATTTTATTCAGCATTAAAGTTTTTTACATAAACAAAAACTCCGTTTAATTTTTTGCCATTAAATACTACAATTATAGAAAAGTATTTCGCGAAAAGAATCGGCAGTAGGACGGAAACGTGTTGACCACCGATTAGTTTTTGCTGATAACTCTTGCATCCTTCGACCGACTTCTTCGACTAAGAGCTCGATGGAAAGCTTATCTGTTCCTCTTTCAGATGGCATTAACATATTTTACGAAAAGTCGTAAGAAATAAAATTTTTTTGATCAAAACTAAAATATCCTCGAAATCATTGAAGAAGAAGTACCTTATCAGACGAAAATATGCCTTATCTAATAAGAGACATTTAAATTTTTTTAATTGCATAAATGGGTGGCATTTTATTCAGCATTAATAGTTTTTTACATAAACAAAAACTCCGTTTAATTTTTTGCCATTAAATACTACAATTATAGAAAAGTATTTCGCGAAAAGAATCGGCAGTAGGACGGAAACGTGTTGACCACCGATTAGTTTTTGCTGATAACTCTTGCATCCTTCGACCGACTTCTTCGACTAAGAGCTCGATGGAAAGCTTATCTGTTCCTCTTTCAGATGGCATTAACATATTTTACGAAAAGTCGTAAGAAATAAAATTTTTTTGGATCAAAACTAAAATATTCTCGAAATCATTGAAAAAGAAGTCCCTTATCAGACGAAAATATGCCTTATCTAATAAGAGACATTTAAATTTTTTTAATTGCATAAATGGGTGGCATTTTATTCACAATTAATAGTTTTTTTACATGGACAAAAAATTCGTTTAATTTTTTCCCATTAAATACTACAATTATAGAAAAGTACTTTGCGAAAAGAATCGGCAGTAGGACGGAATCGTGTTGACCACCGATTGGTTTTTTGCTAACAACTCTTGCATCCTTCGACCGACTTCTTCGAATAAGAGCTCGATGGAAAGCTTATCTGTTCCTCTTTCAGATGGCATTAACATATTTTACGAAAAGTCATGAGAAATAAAATTTTTTTATCAAAACTAAAATATCCTCGAAATCACTGAAGAAGAAGTAACTTATCAGACGAAAATATGCCTTATCTAATAAGAGATATTTAAATTTCTTTAATTTCATAAATAGGACGCATTTTATTCAGAAATCCATAAATGGGTGGCATTTTATTCAGAATTAATAGTTTTTTACATAAACAAAAACTCCGTTTAATTTTTTGCTATTAAATACTACAATTATAAAAAAGTATTTTGCGAAAAGAATCGGCAGTAGGACGGAAACGTGTTGACCACCGATTAGTTTTTGCTGATAACTCTTGCATCCTTCGACCGACTTCTTCGACTAAGAGCTCGATGGAAAGCTTATCTGTTCCTCTTTCAGATGGCATTAACATATTTTACGAAAAGTCGTAAGAAATAAAATTTTTTTGATCAAAACTAAAATATCCTCGAAATCATTGAAAAAGAAGTACCGTATCAGACGAAAATATGCCTTATCTAATAAGAGACATTTAAATTTTTTGAATTGCATAAATGGGTGGCATTATATTCAGAATTAATAGTTTTTTTACATGGACAAAAAATTCGTTTAATTTTTTCCCATTAAATACTACAATTATAAGAAAGTATTTTGCGAAAAGAATCGGCAGTAGGACGGAAACGTGTTGACCACCGATTAGTTTTTGCTGATAACTCTTGCATCCTTCGACCGACTTCTTCGACTAAGAGCTCGATGGAAAGCTTATCTGTTCCTCTTTCAGATGGCATTAACATATTTTACGAAAAGTCGTAAGAAATAAAATTTTTTTTGGTCAAAACTAAAATATCCTCGAAATCATTGAAAAAGAAGTACCGTATCAGACGAAAATATGCCTTATCTAATAAGAGACATTTAAATTTTTTGAATTGCATAAATGGGTGGCATTATATTCAGAATTAATAGTTTTTTTACATGGACAAAAAATTCGTTTAATTTGTTCCCATTAAATACTACAATTATAGAAAAGCATTTTGCGAAAAGAATCGGCAGTAGGACGGAAACGTGTTGACCACCGATTAGTTTTTTGCTAATAACTCTTGCATCCTTCGTCCGACTTCTTCGACTAAGTGCTCGCTGGAAAGGTTATCTGTTCCTCTTTCAGATGGTATTAACATATTTTACGAAAAGTCGTAAGAAATAAAATTTTTTTTATCAAAACTAAAATATTCTCGAAATCATTGAAAAAGAAGTACCTTATCATACGAAAATATGCATAATCTAACAAGAGACATTTAAATTTTTTTAATTGCATAAATGGGTGGCATTATATTCAGAATTTATAGTTTTTTTACATGGACAAAAAATTCGTTTAATTTTTTCCCATTAAATACTACAATTATAAGAAAGTATTTTGCGAAAAGAATCGGCAGTAGGACGGAAACGTGTTGACCACCGATTAGTTTTTGCTGATAACTCTTGCATCCTTCGACCGACTTCTTCGACTAAGAGCTCGATGGAAAGCTTATCTGTTCCTCTTTCAGATGGCATTAACATATTTTACGAAAAGTCGTAAGAAATAAAATTTTTTTTGGTCAAAACTAAAATATCCTCGAAATCATTGAAAAAGAAGTACCGTATCAGACGAAAATATGCCTTATCTAATAAGAGACATTTAAATTTTTTGAATTGCATAAATGGGTGGCATTATATTCAGAATTAATAGTTTTTTTACATGGACAAAAAATTCGTTTAATTTTTTCCCATTAAATACTTCAATTATAAGAAAGTATTTTGCGAAAAGAATCGGCAGTAGGACGGAAACGTGTTGACCACCGATTAGTTTTTGCTGATAACTCTTGCATCCTTCGACCGACTTCTTCGACTAAGAGCTCGATGGAAAGCTTATCTGTTCCTCTTTCAGATGGCATTAACATATTTTACGAAAAGTCGTAAGAAATAAAATTTTTTTTGGTCAAAACTAAAATATCCTCGAAATCATTGAAAAAGAAGTACCGTATCAGACGAAAATATGCCTTATCTAATAAGAGACATTTAAATTTTTTGAATTGCATAAATGGGTGGCATTATATTCAGAATTAATAGTTTTTTTACATGGACAAAAAATTCGTTTAATTTTTTCCCATTAAATACTACAATTATAGAAAAGCATTTTGCGAAAAGAATCGGCAGTAGGACGGAAACGTGTTGACCACCGATTAGTTTTTTGCTAATAACTCTTGCATCCTTCGACCGACTTCTTCGACTAAGAGCTCGATGGAAAGCTTATCTGTTCCTCTTTCAGATGGTATTAACATATTTTACGAAAAGTCGTAGGAAATAAAATTTTTTTGATCAAAACTAAAATATTCTCGAAATCATTGAAAAAGAAGTCCCTTATCAGACGAAAATATGCCTTATCTAATAAGAGACATTTAAATTTTTTTAATAGCATAAATGGGTGGCATTTTATTCAGAATTAATAGTTTTTTTACATGGACAAAAAATTCGTTTAATTTCTTTCCATTAAATACTAGAATTATAGAAAAGTATTTTGCGAAAAGAATCGGCAGTAGGACGGAATCGTGTTGACCACCGATTGGTTTTTTGCTAACAACTCTTGCATCCTTCGACCGACTTCTTCGACTAAGAGCTCGATGGAAAGCTTATCTGTTCCTCTTTCAGATGGCACTAACATATTTTACGAAAAGTCATGAGAAATAAAATTTTTTTGATCAAAACTAAAATATCCTTGAAATCATTGAAGAAGAAGTACCTTATCAGACGAAAATATGCCTTATCTAATAAGAGCTATTTAAATTTTTTTAATTTCATAAATGGGACGCATTTTATTCAGAAATGCATAAATGGGTGGCATTTTATTCAGCATTAATAGTTTTTTACATAAACAAAAACTCCGTTTAATTTTTTGCCATTAAATACTACAATTATAGAAAAGTATTTCGCGAAAAGAATCGGCAGTAGGACGGAAACGTGTTGACCACCGATTAGTTTTTGCTGATAACTCTTGCATCCTTCGACCGACTTCTTCGACTAAGAGCTCGATGGAAAGCTTATCTGTTCCTCTTTCAGATGGCATTAACATATTTTACGAAAAGTCGTAAGAAATAAAATTTTTTTGATCAAAACTAAAATATCCTCGAAATCATTGAAGAAGAAGTACCTTATCAGACAAAAATATGCCTTATCTAATAAGAGACATTTAAATTTTTTTAATTGCATAAATGGGTGGCATTTTATTCAGAATTAATAGTTTTTTTACATGGACAAAAAATTCGTTTAATTTCTTTCCATTAAATACTAGAATTATAGAAAAGTATTTTGCGAAAAGAATCGGCAGTAGGACGGAATCGTGTTGACCACCGATTGGTTTTTTGCTAACAACTCTTGCATCCTTCGACCGACTTCTTCGACTAAGAGCTCGATGGAAAGCTTATCTGTTCCTCTTTCAGATGGCACTAACATATTTTACGAAAAGTCATGAGAAATAAAATTTTTTTGATCAAAACTAAAATATCCTTGAAATCATTGAAGAAGAAGTACCTTATCAGACGAAAATATGCCTTATCTAATAAGAGCTATTTAAATTTTTTTAATTTCATAAATGGGACGCATTTTATTCAGAAATGCATAAATGGGTGGCATTTTATCCAGAATTAATAGTTTTTTACATAAACAAAAACTCCGTTTAATTTTTTGCCATTAAATACTACAATTATAGAAAAGTATTTCGCGAAAAGAATCGGCAGTAGGACCAAAACGTGTTGACCACCGATTAGTTTTTGCTGATAACTCTTGCATCCTTCGACCGACTTCTTCGAATAAGAGCTCGATGGAAAGCTTATCTGTTCCTCTTTCAGATGGCACTAACATATTTTACGAAAAGTCATGAGAAATAAAATTTTTTTGATCAAAACTAAAATATCCTCGAAATCATTGAAGAAGAAGTACCTTATCAGACGAAAATATGCCTTATCTAATAAGAGACATTTAAATTTTTTTGATTGCATAAATGGGTGGCATTTTATTCAGCATTAATAGTTTCTTACATAAACAAAAACTCCGTTTAATTTTTTGCCATTAAATACTACAATTATAGAAAAGTATTTCGCGAAAAGAATCGGCAGTAGGACGGAAACGTGTTGACCACCGATTAGTTTTTGCTGATAACTCTTGCATCCTTCGACCGACTTCTTCGACTAAGAGCTCGATGGAAAGCTTATCTGTTCCTCTTTCAGATGGCATTAACATATTTTACGAAAAGTCGTAAGAAATAAAATTTTTTTTGGTCAAAACTAAAATATCCTCGAAATCATTGAAGAAGAAGTACCTTATCAGACAAAAATATGCCTTATCTAATAAGAGACATTTAAATTTTTTTAATTGCATAAATGGGTGGCATTTTATTCAGCATTAATAGTTTTTTACATAAACAAAAACTCCGTTTAATTTTTTGCCATTAAATACTACAATTATAGAAAAGTATTTCGCGAAAAGAATCGGCAGTAGGACGGAAACGTGTTGACCACCGATTAGTTTTTGCTGATAACTCTTGCATCCTTCGACCGACTTCTTCGACTAAGAGCTCGATGGAAAGCTTATCTGTTCCTCTTTCAGATGGCATTAAAATATTTTACGAAAAGTCGTAAGAAATAAAATTTTTTTTGATCAAAACTAAAATATTCTCGAAATCATTGAAAAAGAAGTCCCTTATCAGACGAAAATATGCCTTATCTAATAAGAGACATTTAAATTTTTTTAATTGCATAAATGGGTGGCATTTTATTCACAATTAATAGTTTTTTTACATGGACAAAAAATTCGTTTAATTTTTTCCCATTAAATACTACAATTATAGAACAGTACTTTGCGAAAAGAATCGGCAGTAGGACGGAATCGTGTTGACCACCGATTGGTTTTTTGCTAACAACTCTTGCATCCTTCGACCGACTTCTTCGAATAAGAGCTCGATGGAAAGCTTATCTGTTCCTCTTGCAGATGGCATTAACATATTTTACGAAAAGTCATGAGAAATAAAATTTTTTTTATCAAAACTAAAATATCCTCGAAATCATTGAAGAAGAAGTACCTTATCAGACGAAAATATGCCTTATCTAATAAGAGATATTTAAATTTCTTTAATTTCATAAATGGGACGCATTTTATTCAGAAATCCATAAATGGGTGGCATTTTATTCAAAATTAATAGTTTTTTACATAAACAAAAACTCCGTTTAATTTTTTGCTATTAAATACTACAATTATAAAAAAGTATTTTGCGAAAAGAATCGGCAGTAGGACGGAAACGTGTTGACCACCGATTAGTTTTTGCTGATAACTCTTGCATCCTTCGACCGACTTCTTCGACTAAGAGCTCGATGGAAAGCTTATCTGTTCCTCTTTCAGATGGCATTAACATATTTTACGAAAAGTCGTAAGAAATAAAATTTTTTTGATCAAAACTAAAATATCCTCGAAATCATTGAAAAAGAAGTACCGTATCAGACGAAAATATGCCTTATCTAATAAGAGACATTTAAATTTTTTTAATTGCATAAATGGGTGGCATTATATTCAGAATTAATAGTTTTTTTACGTGGACAAAAAATTCGTTTAATTTTTTCCCATTAAATACTACAATTATAGAAAAGCATTTTGCGAAAAGAATCGGCAGTAGGACGGAATCGTGTTGACCACCGATTGGTTTTTTGCTAACAACTCTTGCATCCTTCGACCGACTTCTTCGACTAAGAGCTCGATGGAAAGCTTATCTGTTCCTCTTTCAGATGGCATTAACATATTTTACGAAAAGTCGTAAGAAATAAAATTTTTTTGATCAAAACTAAAATATCCTCGAAATCATTGAAGAAGAGGTACCTTATCAGACGAAAATATGCCTTATCTAATAAGAGACATTTAAATTTTTTTAATTGCATAAATGGGTGGCATTTTATTCAGAATTAATAGTTTTTTTACATGGACAAAAAATTCGTTTAATTTTTTCCCATTAAATACTACAATTATAGAAAAGCATTTTGCGAAAAGAATCGGCAGTAGGACGGAAACGTGTTGACCACCGATTAGTTTTTTGCTAATAACTCTTGCATCCTTCGACCGACTTCTTCCACTCTTTCAGATGGCATTAACATATTTTACTAAAAGTCGTAAGAAATAAAATTTTTTTTATCAAAACTAAAATATCCTCGAAATCATTAAAAAAGAAGTACCTTATCAGACGAAAATATGCCTTATCTAATAAGTGACACTTAAATTTTTTAATTGCATAAATGGGTGGCATTTTATTTAGAATTAATAGTTTTTTACATGGACAAAAAATTCGTTTAATTTTTTCCCATTAAAAACTAGAATTATAGAAAAGTACTTTGCGAAAAGAAGCGGCAGTAGGACGGAAACGTGTTGACCACCAATTAGTTTTTTGCTAATAACTCTTGCATCCTTCGACCGACATATTCGACTAAAAGCTCGATGGAAAGCTTATCTGTTCCTCTCTCAGATGGCATTAACATATTTTACGAAAAGTCGTAAGAAATAAAATTTTTTTGATCAAAACTAAAATATCCTCGAAATCGTTGAAAATTATGTACCTTATCAGACGAAAATATGCCTTATCTAATAAGAGACATTTAAATTTTTTTAATGGCATAAATGGGTGGCATTTTATTCAGAATTAATAGTTTTTTACATAAACAAAAACTCCGTTTAATTTTTTGCCATTAAATACTACAATTATAGAAAAGCATTTTGCGAAAAGAATCGGCAGTAGGACGGAAACGTGTTGACCACCGATTAGTTTTTGCTGATAACTCTTGCATCCTTCGACCGACTTCTTCGACTAAGAGCTCGATGGAAAGCTTATCTGTTGCTCTTTCAGATGGCATTAACATATTTTACGAAAAGTCGTAAGAAATAAATTTTTTTTGATCAAAACTAAAGAATCCTCGAAATCATTGAAAAAAAAGTACCTTATCAGACGAAAATATGCCTTAACTAATAAGAGACATTTAAATTTTTTTAATTGCATAAATGGGTGGCATTTTATTTAGAATTAATAGTTTTTTACATGGACAAAAATTCGTTTAATTTTTTTCCCATTAAATACTAGAATTAAAGAAAAGTACTTTGCGAAAAGAATCGGCAGTAGGACGGAATCGTGTTAACCACCGATTGGTTTTTTGCCAACAACTCTTGCATCCTTCGACCGACTTCTTCGACTAAAAGCTCGATGGAAAGCTTATCTGTTCCTCTTTCAGATGGCATTAACATATTTTACGAAAAGTCGTTAGAAATAAAATTTTTTTGATCAAAACTAAAATATCCTCGAAATCATTGAAAAACAAATACCTTATCAGACGAAAATATGCCTTATCTAAAAAGAGACATTTAAATTTTTTTAATTTTATAAATGGGTGGCATTTTATTCAGAATTAATAGTTTTTTACATAAACAAAAACTCCGTTTAATTTTTTCCCATTAAATACCACAATTATAGAAAAGCATTTTGCGAAAAGAATCGGCAGTAGGACGGAATCGTGTTGACCACCGATTGGTTTTTTGCTAACAACTCTTGCATCCTTCGACCGACTTCTTCGAATAAGAGCTCGATGGAAAGCTTATCTGTTCCTCTTTCAGATGGCATTAACATATTTTACGAAAAGTCATAAGAAATAAAATTTTTTTGATCAAAACTAAAATATCCTCGAAATCATTGAAAAAGAAGTACCTTATCAGACGAAAATATGCCTTATCTAATAAGAGACATTTAAATTTTTTTAATTGCATAAATGGGTGGCATTATATTCAGAATTAATAGTTTTTTTACATGGACAAAAAATTCGTTTAATTTTTTCCCAGTAAATACTACAATTATAGAAAAGCATTTTGCGAAAAGAATCGGCAGTAGGACGGAAACGTGTTGACCACCGATTAGTTTTTTGCTAATAACTCTTGCATCCTTCGACCGACTTCTTCCACTCTTTCAGACGGCATTAACATATTTTACTAAAAGTCGTAAGAAATAAAATTTTTTTGATCAAAACTAAAGTATCCTCGAAATCATTAAAAACCAGTATGGGCGGTATAGTGTAGTATTCTCAACTATATAATACCCTGTACACACACCTATGTTGATAACACGTTTAACATTCGCTGACAGCAAAAGCAGTGTACCACGATATGGTTTGTGTATTTGCTAAGGTCAGGCAGGGCTCACAGTGCAATGTTGCCATTAGATGGCGCTTTAGTACGGATTTTGTTACAAAGCATTGCTGCAAAATTTTAGTGTGTTGGTCTTTGCGGGGAAAGTGGTAATTTGTTGTATACAGTTTTAAAAAGGTATGTTATCTGAGTTTGCATACAAAATTTCAGCATTGTATTCTTTATACTTTAGGAGATACAGCAATTTTAAGAAAAAAAATGACCTTTTGTTGTGCTCGATGCAAAAAATCGTTCAAACTTGATCTAGCGTTTGACCTCACGAGTCTATCCACCAAATTTCAAGTCTCTAGCTCTAATAGTTTTCGAGAACCATTGGTGAGGACGGTCGGACGGACGGACGGACGGACAGACAGGGCTATATCAATATGTCTTGTCATCCTGATCAAGAATATATATACTTTATAGGGTCCCCCTCCCCTCCTTCTATGTGTTACATACAAACCGTCTCAAACAAACTTAATATACCCTGATACACAGTGTGTGTACAGGGTATAAAGAAGTACCTTATCAGACGAAAATATGCCTTATCTAATAAGAGACATTTAAATTTTTTTAATTGCATAAATGGATGGCATTTTATTTAGAATTCATAGTTTTTTAGATGGACAAAAAATTCGTTTAATTTTTTCCCATTAAAAACTAGAATTATAGAAAAGTACTTTGCGAAAAGAAGCAGCAGTAGGACGGAAACGTGTTGACCACCAATTAGTTTTTTGCTAATAACTCTTGCATCCTTCGACCGACATATTCGACTAAAAGCTCGATGGAAAGCTTATCTCTCTTCTCAGATGGCATTAACATATTTTACGAAAAGTCATGAGAAATAAAATGTTTTTGATCAAAACTAAAATATCCTCGAAATCATTGAAAAATATGTACCTTATCAGACGAAAATATGCCTTATCTAATAAGAGACATTTAAATTTTTTTAATGGCATAAATGGGTGGCATTTTATTCAGAATTAATAGTTTTTTACATAAACAAAAACTCCGTTTAATTTTTTCCCATTAAATACTACAATTATAGAAAAGTATTTTGCGAAAAGAATCGGCAGTAGGACGGAAACGTGTTTATCACCGATTAGTTTTTGCTGATAACTCTTGCATCCTTCGACCGACTTCTTCGACTAAGAGCTCGATGGAAAGCTTATCCGTTCCTCTTTCAGATGGCATTAACATATTTTACGAAAAGTCGTAAGAAATAAAATTTTTTTGATCAAAACTAAAGTATCCTCGAAATCATTGAAAAAAAAGTACCTTATCAAACGAAAATATGCCTTGTCTAATAAGAGACATTTAAATTTTTTTAATTGCATAAATGGGTGGCATTTTATTAAGAATTAATAGTTTTTTACATGGACAAAAATTTGTTTAATTTTTTCCCATTAAATACTACAATTATAGAAAAGCATTTTGCGAAAAGAATCGGCAGTAGGACGGAATCGTGTTGACCACCGATTGGTTTTTTGCTAACAACTCTTGCATCCTTCGACCGACTTCTTCGACTAAGAGCTCGATGGAAAGCTTATCTGTTCCTCTTTCAGATGGCATTAACATATTTTACGAAAAGTCGTAAGAAATAAAATTTTTTTGATCAAAACTAAAATATCCTCGAAATCATTGAAGAAGAGGTACCTTATCAGACGAAAATATGCCTTATCTAATAAGAGACATTTAAATTTTTTTAATTGCATAAATGGGTGGCATTTTATTCAGAATTAATAGTTTTTTTACATGGACAAAAAATTCGTTTAATTTTTTCCCATTAAATACTACAATTATAGAAAAGCATTTTGCGAAAAGAATCGGCAGTAGGACGGAAACGTGTTGACCACCGATTAGTTTTTTGCTAATAACTCTTGCATCCTTCGACCGACTTCTTCCACTCTTTCAGATGGCATTAACATATTTTACTAAAAGTCGTAAGAAATAAAATTTTTTTTATCAAAACTAAAATATCCTCGAAATCATTAAAAAAGAAGTACCTTATCAGACGAAAATATGCCTTATCTAATAAGTGACACTTAAATTTTTTAATTGCATAAATGGGTGGCATTTTATTTAGAATTAATAGTTTTTTACATGGACAAAAAATTCGTTTAATTTTTTCCCATTAAAAACTAGAATTATAGAAAAGTACTTTGCGAAAAGAAGCGGCAGTAGGACGGAAACGTGTTGACCACCAATTAGTTTTTTGCTAATAACTCTTGCATCCTTCGACCGACATATTCGACTAAAAGCTCGATGGAAAGCTTATCTGTTCCTCTCTCAGATGGCATTAACATATTTTACGAAAAGTCGTAAGAAATAAAATTTTTTTGATCAAAACTAAAATATCCTCGAAATCGTTGAAAATTATGTACCTTATCAGACGAAAATATGCCTTATCTAATAAGAGACATTTAAATTTTTTTAATGGCATAAATGGGTGGCATTTTATTCAGAATTAATAGTTTTTTACATAAACAAAAACTCCGTTTAATTTTTTGCCATTAAATACTACAATTATAGAAAAGCATTTTGCGAAAAGAATCGGCAGTAGGACGGAAACGTGTTGACCACCGATTAGTTTTTGCTGATAACTCTTGCATCCTTCGACCGACTTCTTCGACTAAGAGCTCGATGGAAAGCTTATCTGTTGCTCTTTCAGATGGCATTAACATATTTTACGAAAAGTCGTAAGAAATAAATTTTTTTTGATCAAAACTAAAGAATCCTCGAAATCATTGAAAAAAAAGTACCTTATCAGACGAAAATATGCCTTAACTAATAAGAGACATTTAAATTTTTTTAATTGCATAAATGGGTGGCATTTTATTTAGAATTAATAGTTTTTTACATGGACAAAAATTCGTTTAATTTTTTTCCCATTAAATACTAGAATTAAAGAAAAGTACTTTGCGAAAAGAATCGGCAGTAGGACGGAATCGTGTTAACCACCGATTGGTTTTTTGCCAACAACTCTTGCATCCTTCGACCGACTTCTTCGACTAAAAGCTCGATGGAAAGCTTATCTGTTCCTCTTTCAGATGGCATTAACATATTTTACGAAAAGTCGTTAGAAATAAAATTTTTTTGATCAAAACTAAAATATCCTCGAAATCATTGAAAAACAAATACCTTATCAGACGAAAATATGCCTTATCTAAAAAGAGACATTTAAATTTTTTTAATTTTATAAATGGGTGGCATTTTATTCAGAATTAATAGTTTTTTACATAAACAAAAACTCCGTTTAATTTTTTCCCATTAAATACCACAATTATAGAAAAGCATTTTGCGAAAAGAATCGGCAGTAGGACGGAATCGTGTTGACCACCGATTGGTTTTTTGCTAACAACTCTTGCATCCTTCGACCGACTTCTTCGAATAAGAGCTCGATGGAAAGCTTATCTGTTCCTCTTTCAGATGGCATTAACATATTTTACGAAAAGTCATAAGAAATAAAATTTTTTTGATCAAAACTAAAATATCCTCGAAATCATTGAAAAAGAAGTACCTTATCAGACGAAAATATGCCTTATCTAATAAGAGACATTTAAATTTTTTTAATTGCATAAATGGGTGGCATTATATTCAGAATTAATAGTTTTTTTACATGGACAAAAAATTCGTTTAATTTTTTCCCAGTAAATACTACAATTATAGAAAAGCATTTTGCGAAAAGAATCGGCAGTAGGACGGAAACGTGTTGACCACCGATTAGTTTTTTGCTAATAACTCTTGCATCCTTCGACCGACTTCTTCCACTCTTTCAGACGGCATTAACATATTTTACTAAAAGTCGTAAGAAATAAAATTTTTTTGATCAAAACTAAAGTATCCTCGAAATCATTAAAAACCAGTATGGGCGGTATAGTGTAGTATTCTCAACTATATAATACCCTGTACACACACCTATGTTGATAACACGTTTAACATTCGCTGACAGCAAAAGCAGTGTACCACGATATGGTTTGTGTATTTGCTAAGGTCAGGCAGGGCTCACAGTGCAATGTTGCCATTAGATGGCGCTTTAGTACGGATTTTGTTACAAAGCATTGCTGCAAAATTTTAGTGTGTTGGTCTTTGCGGGGAAAGTGGTAATTTGTTGTATACAGTTTTAAAAAGGTATGTTATCTGAGTTTGCATACAAAATTTCAGCATTGTATTCTTTATACTTTAGGAGATACAGCAATTTTAAGAAAAAAAATGACCTTTTGTTGTGCTCGATGCAAAAAATCGTTCAAACTTGATCTAGCGTTTGACCTCACGAGTCTATCCACCAAATTTCAAGTCTCTAGCTCTAATAGTTTTCGAGAACCATTGGTGAGGACGGTCGGACGGACGGACGGACGGACAGACAGGGCTATATCAATATGTCTTGTCATCCTGATCAAGAATATATATACTTTATAGGGTCCCCCTCCCCTCCTTCTATGTGTTACATACAAACCGTCTCAAACAAACTTAATATACCCTGATACACAGTGTGTGTACAGGGTATAAAGAAGTACCTTATCAGACGAAAATATGCCTTATCTAATAAGAGACATTTAAATTTTTTTAATTGCATAAATGGATGGCATTTTATTTAGAATTCATAGTTTTTTAGATGGACAAAAAATTCGTTTAATTTTTTCCCATTAAAAACTAGAATTATAGAAAAGTACTTTGCGAAAAGAAGCAGCAGTAGGACGGAAACGTGTTGACCACCAATTAGTTTTTTGCTAATAACTCTTGCATCCTTCGACCGACATATTCGACTAAAAGCTCGATGGAAAGCTTATCTCTCTTCTCAGATGGCATTAACATATTTTACGAAAAGTCATGAGAAATAAAATGTTTTTGATCAAAACTAAAATATCCTCGAAATCATTGAAAAATATGTACCTTATCAGACGAAAATATGCCTTATCTAATAAGAGACATTTAAATTTTTTTAATGGCATAAATGGGTGGCATTTTATTCAGAATTAATAGTTTTTTACATAAACAAAAACTCCGTTTAATTTTTTCCCATTAAATACTACAATTATAGAAAAGTATTTTGCGAAAAGAATCGGCAGTAGGACGGAAACGTGTTTATCACCGATTAGTTTTTGCTGATAACTCTTGCATCCTTCGACCGACTTCTTCGACTAAGAGCTCGATGGAAAGCTTATCCGTTCCTCTTTCAGATGGCATTAACATATTTTACGAAAAGTCGTAAGAAATAAAATTTTTTTGATCAAAACTAAAGTATCCTCGAAATCATTGAAAAAAAAGTACCTTATCAGACGAAAATATGCCTTGTCTAATAAGAGACATTTAAATTTTTTTAATTGCATAAATGGGTGGCATTTTATTAAGAATTAATAGTTTTTTACATGGACAAAAATTTGTTTAATTTTTTTCCCATTAAATACTAGAATTATAGAAAAGTATTTTGCGAAAAGAATCGGCAGTAGGACGGAATCGTGTTGACCACCGATTGGTTTTTTGCCAACAACTCTTGCATCCTTCGACCGACTTCTTCGACTAAAAGCTCAATGGAAAGCTTATCTGTTCCTCTTTCAGATGGCATTAATATATTTTACGAAAAGTCGTAAGAAATAAAATTTTTTTGATCAAAACTAAAATATCCTCTAAATCATTGAAAAACAAATACCTTATCAGACGAAAATATGCCTTATCTAATAAGAGACATTTAAATTTTTTTAATTTCATAAATGGGTGGCATTTTATTCAGAATTAATAGTTTTTTACATGGACAAAAATTCGTTTAATTTTTTTCCCATTAAATACTAGAATTATAGAAAAGTATTTTGCGAAAAGAATCGGCAGTAGGACGGAATCGTGTTGACCACCGATTGGTTTTTTGCCAACAACTCTTGCATCCTTCGACCGACTTCTTCGACTAAAAGCTCAATGGAAAGCTTATCTGTTCCTCTTTCAGATGGCATTAATATATTTTACGAAAAGTCGTAAGAAATAAAATTTTTTTGATCAAAACTAAAATATCCTCTAAATCATTGAAAAACAAATACCTTATCAGACGAAAATATGCCTTATCTAATAAGAGACATTTAAATTTTTTTAATTTCATAAATGGGTGGCATTTTATTCAGAATTAATAGGTTTTTACATGGACAAAAATTCGTTTAATTTTTTTCCCATTAAATACTAGAATTATAGAAAAGTACTTTGCGAAAAGAATTGGCAGTAGGACGGAAACGTGTTGACCATCGATTAGTTTTTTGCTAATAACTCTTGCATCCTTCCACCGACTTCTTCGACTAAGAGCTCGATGGAAAGCTTATCTGTTCCTCTTTCAGATGGCATTAACATATTTTACTAAAAGTCGTAAGAAATAAAATTTTTTTGATCAAAACTAAAATATCCTCGAAATCATTGAAAAAGAAGTACCTTATCAGACGAAAATATGCCTTATCTAATAAGAGACATTTAAATTTTTGTAATTGCATAAATGGTTGGCATTTTATTCAGAATTAATAGTTTTTTTACGTGGACAAAAAATTCGTTTAATTTTTTCCCATTAAATACTACAATTATAGAAAAGCATTTTGCGAAAAGAATCGGCAGTAGGACGGAATCGTGTTGACCACCGATTAGTTTTTTGCTAACAACTCTTGCATCCTTCGACCGACTTCTTTGAATAAGAGCTCGATGGAAAGCTTATCTGTTCCTCTTTCAGATGGTATTAACATATTTTACGAAAAGTCTTAAGAAATAAAATTTTTTTGATCAAAAGTAAAATATCCTCGAAATCATTGAAGAAGAAGTACCTTATCAGACGAAAATATGCCTTATCTAATAAGAGACATTTAAATTTTTTTAATTGCATAAATGGGTGGCATTATATTCAGAATTAATAGTTTTTTTACATGGACAAAAAATTCGTTTAATTTTTTCCCATTAAATACTACAATTATAGAAAAGCATTTTGCGAAAAGAATCGGCAGTAGGACGGAAACGTGTTGACCACCGATTAGTTTTTTGCTAATAACTCTTGCATCCTTCGACCGACTTCTTCCACTCTTTCAGACGGCATTAACATATTTTACTAAAAGTCATAAGAAATAAAATTTTTTTGATCAAAACTAAAATATCCTCGAAATCATTAAAAAAGAAGTACCTTATCAGACGAAAATATGCCTTATCTAATAAGAGACACTTAAATTTTTTTAATTGCATAAATGGGTGGCATTTTATTTAGAATTAATAGTTTTTTACATGGACAAAAAATTCGTTTAATTTTTTCCCATTAAAAACTAGAATTATAGAAAAGTACTTTGCGAAAAGAAGCGGCAGTAGGACGGAAACGTGTTGACCACCAATTAGTTTCTTGCTAATAACTCTTGCATCCTTCGACCGACATATTCGACTAAAAGCTCGATGGAAAGCTTATCTGTTCCTCTCTCAGATGGCATTAACATATTTTACGAAAAGTCATGAGATATAAAATTTTTTTTATCAAAACTAAAATATCCTCGAAATCGTTGAAAATTATGTACCTTATCAGACGAAAATATGCCTTATCTAATAAGAGACATTTAAATTTTTTTAATGGCATAAATGGGTGGCATTTTATTCAGAATTAATAGTTTTTTACATAAACAAAAACTCCGTTTAATTTTTTGCCATTAAATACTACAATTATAGAAAAGCATTTTGCGAAAAGAATCGGCAGTAGGACGGAAAAGTGTTGACCACCGATTAGTTTTTGCTGATAACTCTTGCATCCTTCGACCGACTTCTTCGAATAAGAGCTCGATGCTTATCTGTTGCTCCTTCAGATGGCATTAACATATTTTACGAAAAGTCGTAAGAAATAGATTTTTTTTGATCAAAACTAAAGTATCCTCGAAATCATTGAAAAAAAAGTACCTTATCAGACGAAAATATGCCTTATCTAATAAGAGACATTTAAATTTTTTTAATTGCATAAATGGGTGGCATTTTATTTAGAATTAATAGTTTTTTACATGGACAAAAATTCGTTTAATTTTTTTCCCATTAAATACTAGAATTATAGAAAAGCATTTTGCGAAAAGAATCGGCAGTAGGACGGAATCGTGTTGACCACCGATTGGTTTTTTGCCAACAACTCTTGCATCCTTCGACCGACTTCTTCGACTAAAAGCTCGATGGAAAGCTTATCTGTTCCTCTTTCAGATGGCATTAACATATTTTACGAAAAGTCGTAAGAAATAAAATTTTTTTGATCAAAACTAAAATATCCTCGAAATCATTGAAAAACAAATACCTTATCAGACGCAAATATGCCTTATCTAAAAAGAGACATTTAAATTTTTTTAATTTTATAAATGGGTGGCATTTTATTCAGAATTAATAGTTTTTTACATAAACAAAAACACCGTTTAATTTTGTCCCATTAAATACCACAATTATAGAAAAACATTTTGCGAAAAGAAGCGGCAGTAGGACGGAATCGCGTTGACCACTCATTAGTTTTTTGCTCATAACTCTTGCATCCTTCGACCGGCTTCTTCGACTAAAAGCTCGATGGAAAGATTATCTGTTCCTCTTTCAGATGACATTAACATATTTTACGAAAAGTCGTAAGAAATAACATTTATATTATATTCATTATATTCAGAATTAATAGTTTTTTTACGTGGGCAAAAAATTCGTTTAATTTTTTCCCATTAAATACTACAATTATAGAAAAGCATTTTGCGAAAAGAATCGGCAGTAGGACGGAATCGTGTTGACCACCGATTGGTTTTTTGCTAATAACTCTTGCATCCTTCGTCCGACTTCTTCGACTAAGAGCTCGCTGGAAAGGTTATCTGTTCCTCTTTCAGATGGCATTAACATATTTTACGAAAAGTCGTAAGAAATAAAATTTTTTTGATCAAAACTAAAATATCCTCGAAATCATTGAAAAAGAAGTACCTTATCAGACGAAAATAGGCCTTATCTAATAAGAGACATTTAAATTTTTTTAATTGCATAAATGGGTGGCATTATATTCAGAATTAATAGTTTTTTTACATGGACAAAAAATTCGTTTAATTTTTTCCCATTAAATACTACAATTATAGAAAAGCATTTTGCGAAAAGAATCGGCAGTAGGACGGAAACGTGTTGACCACCGATTAGTTTTTTGCTAATAACTCTTGCATCCTTCGACCGACTTCTTCCACTCTTTCAGACGGCATTAACATATTTTACTAAAAGTCGTAAGAAATAAAATTTTTTTGATCAAAACTAAAATATCCTCGAAATCATTAAAAAAGAAGTACCTTATCAGACGAAAATATGCCTTATCTAATAAGAGACATTTAAATTTTTTTAATTGCATAAATGGATGGCATTTTATTTAGAATTCATAGTTTTTTTACATGGACAAAAAATTCGTTTAATTTTTTCCCATTAAAAACTAGAATTATAGAAAAGTACTTTGCGAAAAGAAGCGGCAGTAGGACGGAAACGTGTTGACCACCAATTAGTTTTTTGCTAATAACACTTGCATCCTTCGACCGACATATTCGAATAAAAGCTCGATGGAAAGCTTATCTGTTCCTCTCTCAGATGGCATTAACATATTTTACGAAAAGTCATGAGAAATAAAATTTTTTTGATCAAAACTAAAATATCCTCGAAATCATTGAAAACCAGTAAGGACGCTATCTTCAGCAAGGCTGAAGCTATAATACTTTTCACGTTGTGTCACTAAAAAACTAAATGAATAGTTTTCATGCCTCCCGAACAACATAACTGTAAGGTTTCAAGTCAATTGGTTAAAAAACAAAAAAGTTTTCCATACAACGGGTCAATTTTCACAAAAAAAGTTCGTGGCCACGCCCACTTTCGGTCAACATTGTTTTCATTCCTCCCTAAGAACATAACTGCAAAGTTTCAAGTCAATTGGTTGAAAAACAAAAAAGTTGTCCATACAACGGGTCAAATTTCGCTATAAAAGGGCGTAGCCATGCCCACTTTTGGTCAAAATAGTTTTCATTCCTCCCTAAGAAGATAACTGTAAGGTTTCAAGTCAATTGGTCAATTTTCGCTAAAAAAAGGCGTGGGCACGCCCACTTTTGGTCAAAATAGTTTTCATTCCTCCCTAAGAACATAACTGCAAAGTTTCAAGTCAATTGGTTGAAAAACAAAAAAGTTGTCCATACAACGGGTCAAATTTCGCTAGAAGTGGGCGTGGCTACGCTCACTATGGGTCAAAATAGTTTTCATGCCTCCCTAAGAACATAACTGTAAAGTTTCAAGTCAATTGGTTAAAAAACAAAAAAGTTTTCCATACAACGGGTCAATTTTCACTAAAAAAGGGCGTGGCCACGCCCACTTTTGGTCAACATTGTTTTCATTCCTCCCTAAGAACATATCTGTAAAGTTTCAAGTCAATTGGTTAAAAAACAAAAAAGTTTTCCATACAACGGGTCAAATTTCGCTATAAAAGGGCGTGGCCACGCCCACTTTTGGTCAAAATAGTTTTCATTCCTCCTTAAGAACATAACTGTAAAGTTTCAAGTCAATTCGTTGAAAAACAAAAAAGTTTTCCATACAACGGGTCAATTTTTGCTATAAGTGGGCGTGGCTACGCCCACTTTTGGTCAAAATAGTTTTCATTCCTCCCTAAGAACATAACTGTAAAGTTTCAAGTCAATTGGTTAAAAAACAAAAAAGTTTTCCATACAACGGGTCAATTTTCGCTATAAGTGGGCGTGGCTACGCGTGGCTACGCCCACTTTTGGTCAAAATAGTTTTCATTCCTTCGTAAGAACATAACTTTAAAATTTCAAGTCAATTGGTTAAAAAACAAAAAAGTTTTTCATACAACGGGTCAATTTTCGCTAGAAGTGGGCGTGGCTACGCGTGGCTACGCCCATTTTTGGTCAAAATAGTTTGCATTCCTCCCCAAGAACATAACTTTAAAATTTCAAGTCAATTGGTTGAAAAACAAAAAAGTTGTCCATACAACGACGTGAATATTGCTTCTCTTCCTCTTCTTCATTTTGTATGGGAGCTACCAGTTCCAGATGTCCAATCTCATTGAAACTTTCAGGCATGTAGTCGGACTATGTAGAACTACTATGTTTAAAATTTCAGCACTCTATCATACAAAACAAAAAACTTTTCCATACAACGACTCAAGTTTTGTTCATTTTTCTTCTTCTTTTCGTATGGGGGCTACCAGTTCCAGTGGTCCGATATGGCTGGATCCGACAAATGAGTTGACTGCACGAATAAGAAGTCTCTGTGCAAAATTTCTCGATATCTTAAAAACTGTGGGAGGAGATTGTATATATACAGACAGACGGACAGACGGACAGACGGACATGGCTAAATAAACTCGTCTTGTCGTCCTGATCAAGAATATATATACTTTATATAGTCGGAAATGAATATTTCGATCTGTTACAAACTTCAGCACAAAGTTATTATACTGTTTCACATACGTGAAAAGTATAAATATGTACCTTAGACGAAAATATGCCTTATCTAATAAGAGACATTTAAATTTTTTTAATTTCATAAATGGGTGGCATTTTATTCAGAATTAATAGTTTTTTACATAAACAAAAACTCCGTTTAATTTTTTCCCATTAAATACCACAATTATAGAAAAGCATTTTGCGAAAAGAAGCGGCAGTAGGACGGAATCGCGTTGACCACTCATTAGTTTTTTGCTAATAACTCTTGCATCCTTCGACCGACTTCTTCCACTATTTCAGACGGCATTAACATATTTTACTAAAAGTCGTAAGAAATAAAATTTTTTTGATCAAAACTAAAATATCCTCGAAATCATTAAAAAAGAAGTACCTTATCAGACGAAAATATGCCTTATCTAATAAGAGACATTTAAATTTTTTTAATTGCATAAATGGGTGGCATTTTATTTAGAATTAATAGTTTTTTACATAAACAAAAAATTCGTTTAATTTTTTCCCATTAAAAACTAGAATTATAGAAAAGTACTTTGCGAAAAGAAGCAGCAGTAGGACGGAAACGTGTTGACCACCAATTAGTTTTTTGCTAATAACTCTTGCATCCTTCGACCGACATATTCGACTAAAAGCTCGATGGAAAGCTTATCTGTCTTCTCAGATGGCATTAACATATTTTACGAAAAGTCATGAGAAATAAAATTTTTTTGATCAAAACTAAAATATCCTCGAAATCATTGAAAGATATTAAGGTACATATCAGACGAAAATATGCCTTATCTAATAAGAGACATTTAAATTTTTTTAATGGCATAAATGGGTGGCATTTTATTCAGAATTAATAGTTTTTTACATAAACAAAAACTCCGTTTAATTTTTTGCCATTAAATACTACAATTATAGAAAAGTATTTTGCGAAAAGAATCGGCAGTAGGACGGAAACGTGTTGACCACCGATTAGTTTTTGCTGATAACTCTTGCATCCTTCGACCGACTTCTTCGACTAAGAGCTCGATGGAAAGCTTATCTGTTCCTCTTTCAGATGGCATTAACATATTTTACGAAAAGTCGTAAGAAATAAATTTTTTTTTGATCAAAACTAAAGTATCCTCGAAATCATTGAAAAAAAGGACCTTATCAGACGAAAATATGCCTTGTCTAATAAGAGACATTTAAATTTTTTTAATTGCATAAATGGGTGGCATTTTATTAAGAATTAATAGTTTTTTACATAAACAAAAACTCCGTTTAATTTTTTCCCATTAAATACTATAATTATAGAAAAGCATTTTGCGAAAAGAATCGGCAGTAGGACGGAAACGTGTTGACCACCGATTAGTTTTTTGCTAATAACTCTTGCATCCTTCGTCCGACTTCTTCGACTCTTTCAGACGGCATTAACATATTTTACGAAATGTCATCAGAAATAAAATTTTTTTGATCAAAACTAAAATATCCTCGAAATCATTGAAAAAGAAGTACCTTATCAGACGAAAATATGCCTTATCTAATAAGAGACATTTAAATTTTTTTAATTGCATAAATGGGTGGCATTATATTCAGAATTAATAGTTTTTTTAAATGGACAAAAAATTCGTTTAATTTTTTCCCATTAAATACTGCAATTATAGAAAAGCATTTTGCGAAAAGAATCGGCAGTAGGACGGAAACGTGTTGACCACCGATTAGTTTTTTGCTAATAACTCTTGCATCCTTCGTCCGACTTCTTCGACTCTTTCAGACGGCATTAACATATTTTACTAAAAGTCGTAAGAAATAAAATTTTTTTGATCAAAACTAAAATATCCTCGAAATCATTGAAAAAGAAGTACCTTATAAGACGAAAATATGCCTTATTTAATAAGAAACATTTAAATTTTTTTAATTGCATAAATGGGTGGCATTATATTCAGAATTAATAGTTTTTTTAAATGGACAAAAAATTCGTTTAATTTTTTCCCATTAAATACTGCAATTATAGAAAAGCATTTTGCGAAAAGAATCGGCAGTAGGACGGAAACGTGTTGACCACCGATTAGTTTTTTGCTAATAACTCTTGCATCCTTCGTCCGACTTCTTCGACTCTTTCAGACGGCATTAACATATTTTACTAAAAGTCGTAAGAAATAAAATTTTTTTGATCAAAACTAAAATATCCTCGAAATCATTGAAAAAGAAGTACCTTATCAGACGAAAATATGCCTTATCTAATAAGAGACATTTAAATTTTTTTAATTGCATAAACAGACGGCATTTTATTTAGAATTAATAGTTTTTTACATGGACAAAAAATTCGTTTAATTTTTTACCATTAAAAACTAGAATTATAGAAAAGTACTTTGCGAAAAGAAGCGGCAGTAGGACGGAATCGTGTTGACCACCGATTAGTTTTTTGCTAACAACTCTTGCATCCTTCGACCGACTTCTTCGAATAAGAGCTCGATGGAAAGCTTATCTGTTCCTCTTTCAGATGGCATTAACATATTTTACGAAAAGTCATCAGAAATAAAATTTTTTTGTTCAAAACTAAAATATCCTCGAAATCATTGAAAAAGAAGTACCTTATCAGACGAAAATATGCCTTATCTAATAAGAGACATTTAAATTTTTTTAATTGCATAAATGGGTGGCTTATATTCAGAATTAATAGTTTTTTTACATGGACAAAAAATTCGTTTAATTTTTTCCCATTAAATACTACAATTATAGAAAAGCATTTTGCGAAAAGAATCGGCAGTAGGACGGAAACGTGTTGACCACCGATTAGTTTTTTGCTAATAACTCTTGCATCCTTCGACCGACTTCTTCGACTAAGAGCTCGAAAGAAAGCTTATCTGTTCCTCTTTCAGATGGTATTAACATATTTTACGAAAAGTCGTAAGAAATAAGATTTTTTTGATCAAAACTAAAATATTCTCGAAATCATTGAAAAAGAAGTCCCTTATCAGACGAAAATATGCCTTATCTAATAAGAGACATTTAAATTTTTTTAATTGCATAAATGGGTGGCATTTTATTCAGAATTAATAGTTTTTTTACATGGACAAAAAATTCGTTTAATTTTTTCCCATTAAATACTGCAATTATAGAAAAGCATTTTGCGAAAAGAATCGGCAGTAGGACGGAAACGTGTTGACCACCGATTAGTTTTTTGCTAATAACTCTTGCATCCTTCGTCCGACTTCTGCGACTCTTTCAGACGGCATTAAAATATTTTACTAAAAGTCGTAAGAAATAAAATTTTTTTGATCAAAACTAAAATATCCTCGAAATCATTGAAAAAGAAGTACCTTATCAGACGAAAATATGCCTTATCTAATAAGAGACATTTAAATTTTTTTAATTTCATAAATGGGTGGCATTTTATTCAGAATACATAGTTTTTTACATAAACAAAAACTCCGTTTAATTTTTTCCCATTAAATACTATAATTATAGAAAAGTACTTTGCGAAAAGAAGCGGCAGTAGGACGGAATCGTGTTGACCACCGATTAGTTTTTTGCTAATAACTCTTGCATCCTTCGACCGACTTCTTCGACTAAAAGCTCGATGGAAAGCTTATCTGTTCCTCTTTCAGATGGCATTAACATATTTTATAAAAAGTCGTAAGAAATAAAATTTTTTTGATCAAAACTAAAATATCCTCGAAATCATTGAAAAAGAAGTACCTTATCAGACGAAAATATGCCTTATCTAATAAGAGACATTTAAATTTTTTTAATTGCATAAATGGCTGGCATTATATTCAGAATTAATAGTTTTTTTAAATGGACAAAAAATTCGTTTAATTTTTTCCCATTAAATACTGCAATTATAGAAAAGCATTTTGCGAAAAGAATCGGCAGTAGGACGGAAACGTGTTGACCACCGATTAGTTTTTTGCTAATAACACTTGCATCCTTCGTCCGACTTCTTCGACTCTTTCAGACGGCATTAACATATTTTACTAAAAGTCGTAAGAAATAAAATTTTTTTGATCAAAACTAAAATATCCTCGAAATCATTGAAAAAGAAGTAGCTTATCAGACGAAAATATGCCTTATCTAATAAGAGACATTTAAATTTTTTTAATTGCATAAATGGGTGGCATTATATTCAGAATTAATAGTTTTTTTAAATGGACAAAAAATTCGTTTAATTTTTTCCCATTAAATACTGCAATTATAGAAAAGCATTTTGCGAAAAGAAGCGGCAGTAGGACGGAAACGTGTTGACCACCGATTAGTTTTTTGCTAATAACTCTTGCATCCTTCGTCCGACTTCTTCGACTCTTTCAGACGGCATTAACATATTTTACTAAAAGTCGTAAGAAATAAAATTTTTTTGATCAAAACTAAAATATCCTCGAAATCATTGAAAAAGAAGTACCTTATCAGACGAAAATATGCCTTATATAATAAGAGACATTTAAATTTTTTTAATTGCATAAATGGGTGGCATTATATTCAGAATTAATAGTTTTTTTAAATGGACAAAAAATTCGTTTAATTTTTTCCCATTAAATACTGCAATTATAGAAAAGCATTTTGCGAAAAGAATCGGCAGTAGGACGGAAACGTGTTGACCACCGATTAGTTTTTTGCTAATAACTCTTGCATCCTTCGTCCGACTTCTTCGACTCTTTCAGACGGCATTAACATATTTTACTAAAAGTCGTAAGAAATAAAATTTTTTTGATCAAAACTAAAATATCCTCGAAATCATTGAAAAAGAAGTACCTTATCAGACGAAAATATGCCTTATCTAATAATAGACATTTAAATTTTTTTAATTGCATAAATGGGTGGCATTATATTCAAAATTAATAATTTTTTTAAATGGACAAAAAATTCGTTTAATTTTTTCCCATTAAATACTGCAATTATAGAAAAGCATTTTGCGGAAAGAATCGGCAGTAGGACGGAAACGTGTTGACCACCGATTAGTTTTTTGCTAATAACTCTTGCATCCTTCGTCCGACTTCTTCGACTCTTTCAGACGGCATTAACATATTTTACTAAAAGTCGTAAGAAATAAAATTTTTTTGATCAAAACTTAAATAGCCTCGAAATCATTGAAAAAGAAGTACCTTATCAGACGAAAATATGCCTTATCTAATAAGAGACATTTAAATTTTTTTAATTGCATAAATGGGTGGCATTATATTCAGAATTAATAGTTTTTTTAAATGGACAAAAAATTCGTTTAATTTTTTCCCATTAAATACTGCAATTATAGAAAAGCATTTTGCGAAAAGAATCGGCAGTAGGACGGAAACGTGTTGACCACCGATTAGTTTTTTGCTAATAACTCTTGCATCCTTCGTCCGACTTCTTCGACTCTTTCAGACGGCATTAACATATTTTACTAAAAGTCGTAAGAAATAAAATTTTTTTGATCAAAACTAAAATATCCTCGAAATCATTGAAAAAGAAGTACCTTATCAGACGAAAATATGCCTTATCTAATAAGAGACATTTAAATTTTTTTAATTGCATAAACAGACGGCATTTTATTTAGAATTAATAGTTTTTTACATGGACAAAAAATTCGTTTAATTTTTTACCATTAAAAACTAGAATTATAGAAAAGTACTTTGCGAAAAGAAGCGGCAGTAGGACGGAATCGTGTTGACCACCGATTGGTTTTTTGCTAACAACTCTTGCATCCTTCGACCGACTTCTTCGAATAAGAGCTCGATGGAAAGCTTATCTGTTCCTCTTTCAGATGGCATTAACATATTTTACGAAAAGTCATCAGAAATAAAATTTTTTTGTTCAAAACTAAAATATCCTCGAAATCATTGAAGAAGAAGTACCTTATCAGACGAAAATATGCCTTATCTAATAAGAGACATTTAAATTTTTTTAATTGCATAAATGGGTGGCATTATATTCAGAATTAATAGTTTTTTTACATGGACAAAAAATTCGTTTAATTTTTTCCCATTAAATACTACAATTATAGAAAAGCATTTTGCGAAAAGAATCGGCAGTAGGACGGAAACGTGTTGACCACCGATTAGTTGTTTGCTAATAACTCTTGCATCCTTCGACCGACTTCTTCGACTAAGAGCTCGATGGAAAGCTTATCTGTTCCTCTTTCAGATGGTATTAACATATTTTACGAAAAGTCGTAAGAAATAAGATTTTTTTGATCAAAACTAAAATATTCTCGAAATCATTGAAAAAGAAGTCCCTTATCAGACGAAAATATGCCTTATCTAATAAGAGACATTTAAATTTTTTTAATTGCATAAATGGGTGGCATTTTATTCAGAATTAATAGTTTTTTTACATGGACAAAAAATTCGTTTAATTTTTTCTCATTAAATACTACAATTATAGAAAAGCATTTTGCGAAAAGAATCGGTTTTTTGCTAACAACTCTTGCATCCTTCGACCGACTTCTTCGAATAAGAGCTCGATGGAAAGTTTATCTGTTCCTCTTTCAGATGGCATTAACATATTTTACGAAAAGTCGTAAGAAATAACATTTTTTTGATCAAAACTAAAATATTCTCGAAATCATTGAAAAAGAAGTCCCTTATCAGACGAAAATATGCCTTATCTAATAAGAGACATTTAAATTTTTTTAATTGCATAAATGGGTGGCATTTTATTCAGAATTAATAGTTTTTTTACGTGGACAAAATATTCGTTTAATTTTTTCCCATTAAAAACTACAATTATAGAAAAGCATTTTGCGAAAAGAATCGGCAGTAGGACGGAATCGTGTTGACCACCGATTGGTTTTTTGCTAACAACTCTTGCATCCTTCGACCGACTTCTTCGAATAAGAGCTCGATGGAAAGCTTATCTGTTCCTCTTTCAGATGGCATTAACATATTTTACGAAAAGTCATGAGAAATAAAATTTTTTTGATCAAAACTAAAATATCCTCGAAATCATTGAAGAAGAAGTACATTATCAGACGAAAATATGCCTTATCTAATAAGAGACATTTAAATTTTTGTAATTGCATAAATGGGTGGCATTTTATTCAGAATTAATAGTTTTTTACATGGACAAAAAATTCGTTTAATTTTTTCCCATTAAATACTACAATTATAGAAAAGCATTTTGCGAAAAGAATCGGCAGTACGACGGAATCGTGTTGACCACCGATTAGTTTTTTGCTAAAAACTCTTGCATCCTTTGACCGACTTCTTCCACTCTTTCAGACGGCATTAACATATTTTACTAAAAGTCGTAAGAAATAAAATTTTTTTGATCAAAACTATAATATCCTCGAAATCATTAAAAAAGAAGTACCTTATCAGACGAAAATATGCCTTATCTAATAAGAGACATTTAAATTTTTTTAATTGCATAAATGGGTGGCATTTTATTTAGAATTAATAGTTTTTTACATGGACAAAAAATTCGTTTAATTTTTTCCCATTTGAAACTAGAATTATAAAAAAGTATTTTGCGAAAAGAATCGGCAGTAGGACGGAAACGTGTTGACCACCAATTAGTTTTTTGCTAATAACTCTTGCATCCTTTGACCGACATATTCGACTAAAAGCTCGATGGAAAGCTTATCTCTTCCTCTCTCAGATGGCATTAACATATTTTACGAAAAGTCATGAGAAATAAAATTTTTTTGATCAAAACTAAAATATCCTCGAAATCATTGAAAAATATGTACCTTATCAGACGAAAATATGCCTTATCTAATAAGAGACATTTAAATTTTTTAATTTCATAAATGGGTGGTATTTTATTCAGAATTAATAGTTTTTTACATAAACAAAAACTCCGTTTAATTTTTTCCCATTAAATAATATAATTATAGAAAAGTACTTTGCGAAAAGAATCGGCAGTAGGACGGAAACGTGTTGACCACCGATTAGTTTTTTGCTAATAACTCTTGCATCCTTCGTCCGACTTCTTCGACTCTTTCAGACGGCATTAACATATTTTACTAAAAGTCGTAAGAAATAAAATTTTTTTGATCAAAACTAAAATATCCTCGAAATCATTGAAAAAGAAGTACCTTATCAGACGAAAATATGCCTTATCTAATAAGAGTCATTTAATTTTTTTAATTGCATAAATGGGTGGCATTTTATTTAGAATTAATAGTTTTTTACATGGACAAAAAATTCGTTTAATTTTTTACTATTAAAAAGTAGAATTATAGAAAAGTACTTTGCGAAAAGAAGCGGCAGTAGGACGGAATCGTGTTGACCACCGATTGGTTTTTTGCTAACAACTCTTGCATCCTTCGACCGACTTCTTCGAATAAGAGCTCGATGGAAAGCTTATCTGTTCCTCTTTCAGATGGCATTAACATATTTTACGAAAAGTCATCAGAAATAAAATTTTTTTGTTCAAAACTAAAATATCCTCGAAATCATTGAAAAAGAAGTACCTTATCAGACGAAAATATGCCTTATCTAATAAGAGACATTTAAATTTTTTTAATTGCATAAATGGGTGGCTTATATTCAGAATTAATAGTTTTTTTACATGGACAAAAAATTCGTTTAATTTTTTCCCATTAAATACTACAATTATAGAAAAGCATTTTGCGAAAAGAATCGGCAGTAGGACGGAAACGTGTTGACCACCGATTAGTTTTTTGCTAATAACTCTTGCATCCTTCGACCGACTTCTTCGACTAAGAGCTCGATGGAAAGCTTATCTGTTCCTCTTTCAGATGGTATTGACATATTTTACGAAAAGTCGTAAGAAATAAGATTTTTTTGATCAAAACTAAAATATTCTCGAAATCATTGAAAAAGAAGTCCCCTTATCAGACGAAAATATGCCTTATCTAATAAGAGAGATTTAAATTTTTTTAATTGCATAAATGGGTGGCATTTTATTCAGAATTAATAGTTTTTTTACATGGACAAAAAATTCGTTTAATTTTTTCCCATTAAATACTGCAATTATAGAAAAGCATTTTGCGAAAAGAATCGGCAGTAGGACGGAAACGTGTTGACCACCGATTAGTTTTTTGCTAATAACTCTTGCATCCTTCGTCCGACTTCTTCGACTCTTTCAGACGGCATTAACATATTTTACTAAAAGTCGTAAGAAATAAAATTTTTTTGATCAAAACTAAAATATCCTCGAAATCATTGAAAAAGAAGTACCTTATCAGACGAAAATATGCCTTATCTAATAAGAGACATTTAAATTTTTTTAATTGCATAAATGGGTGGCATTTTATTTAGAATTAATAGTTTTTTACATGGACAAAAAATTCGTTTAATTTTTTACCATTAAAAAGTAGAATTATAGAAAAGTACTTTGCGAAAAGAAGCGGCAGTAGGACGGAATCGTGTTGACCACCGATTGGTTTTTTGCTAACAACTCTTGCATCCTTCGACCGACTTCTTCGAATAAGAGCTCGATGGAAAGCTTATCTGTTCCTCTTTCAGATGGCATTAACATATTTTACGAAAAGTCATCAGAAATAAAATTTTTTTGTTCAAAACTAAAATATCCTCGAAATCATTGAAGAAGAAGTACCTTATCAGACGAAAATATGCCTTATCTAATAAGAGACATTTAAATTTTTTTAATTGCATAAATGGGTGGCATTATATTCAGAATTAATAGTTTTTTTACATGGACAAAAAATTCGTTTAATTTTTTCCCATTAAATACTACAATTATAGAAAAGCATTTTGCGAAAAGAATCGGCAGTAGGACGGAAACGTGTTGACCACCGATTAGTTGTTTGCTAATAACTCTTGCATCCTTCGACCGACTTCTTCAACTAAGAGCTCGATGGAAAGCTTATCTGTTCCTCTTTCAGATGGTATTAACATATTTTACGAAAAGTCGTAAGAAATAAGATTTTTTTGATCAAAACTAAAATATTCTCGAAATCATTGAAAAAGAAGTCCCTTATCAGACGAAAATATGCCTTATCTAATAAGAGACATTTAAATTTTTTTAATTGCATAAATGGGTGGCATTTTATTCAGAATTAATAGTTTTTTTACATGGACAAAAAATTCGTTTAATTTTTTCTCATTAAATACTACAATTATAGAAAAGCATTTTGCGAAAAGAATCGGTTTTTTGCTAACAACTCTTGCATCCTTCGACCGACTTCTTCGAATAAGAGCTCGATGGAAAGTTTATCTGTTCCTCTTTCAGATGGCATTAACATATTTTACGAAAAGTCGTAAGAAATAACATTTTTTTGATCAAAACTAAAATATTCTCGAAATCATTGAAAAAGAAGTCCCTTATCAGACGAAAATATGCCTTATCTAATAAGAGACATTTAAATTTTTTTAATTGCATAAATGGGTGGCATTTTATTCAGAATTAATAGTTTTTTTACGTGGACAAAATATTCGTTTAATTTTTTCCCATTAAAAACTACAATTATAGAAAAGCATTTTGCGAAAAGAATCGGCAGTAGGACGGAATCGTGTTGACCACCGATTGGTTTTTTGCTAACAACTCTTGCATCCTTCGACCGACTTCTTCGAATAAGAGCTCGATGGAAAGCTTATCTGTTCCTCTTTCAGATGGCATTAACATATTTTACGAAAAGTCATGAGAAATTAAATTTTTTTCATCAAAACTAAAATATCCTCGAAATCATTGAAGAAGAAGTACATTATCAGACGAAAATATGCCTTATCTAATAAGAGACATTTTAATTTTTGTAATTGCATAAATGGGTGGCATTTTATTCAGAATTAATAGTTTTTTACATGGACAAAAAATTCGTTTAATTTTTTCCCATTTAATCTGTCACTTTCTTACATTTTCACAAAAATGTTTCATAGCCTCATGGCTGATTAATGTTTTACATACTTTAATATTAAAAAAAAAAAAAAAAAAAAATTTTTTCCCATTAAATACTACAATTATAGAAAAGCATTTTGCGAAAAGAATCGGCAGTACGACGGAATCGTGTTGACCACCGATTAGTTTTTTGCTAAAAACTCTTGCATCCTTTGACCGACTTCTTCCACTCTTTCAGACGGCATTAACATATTTTACTAAAAGTCGTAAGAAATAAAATTTTTTTGATCAAAACTATAATATCCTCGAAATCATTAAAAAAGAAGTACCTTATCAGACGAAAATATGCCTTATCTAATAAGAGACATTTAAATTTTTTTAATTGCATAAATGGGTGGCATTTTATTTAGAATTAATAGTTTTTTACATGGACAAAAAATTCGTTTAATTTTTTACCATTAAAAAGTAGAATTATAGAAAAGTACTTTGCGAAAAGAAGCGGCAGTAGGACGGAATCGTGTTGACCACCGATTGGTTTTTTGCTAACAACTCTTGCATCCTTCGACCGACTTCTTCGAATAAGAGCTCGATGGAAAGCTTATCTGTTCCTCTTTCAGATGGCATTAACATATTTTACGAAAAGTCATCAGAAATAAAATTTTTTTGTTCAAAACTAAAATATCCTCGAAATCATTGAAAAAGAAGTACCTTATCAGACGAAAATATGCCTTATCTAATAAGAGACATTTAAATTTTTTTAATTGCATAAATGGGTGGCTTATATTCAGAATTAATAGTTTTTTTACATGGACAAAAAATTCGTTTAATTTTTTCCCATTAAATACTACAATTATAGAAAAGCATTTTGCGAAAAGAATCGGCAGTAGGACGGAAACGTGTTGACCACCGATTAGTTTTTTGCTAATAACTCTTGCATCCTTCGACCGACTTCTTCGACTAAGAGCTCGATGGAAAGCTTATCTGTTCCTCTTTCAGATGGTATTAACATATTTTACGAAAAGTCGTAAGAAATAAGATTTTTTTGATCAAAACTAAAATATTCTCGAAATCATTGAAAAAGAAGTCCCTTATCAGACGAAAATATGCCTTATCTAATAAGAGAGATTTAAATTTTTTTAATTGCATAAATGGGTGGCATTTTATTCAGAATTAATAGTTTTTTTACATGGACAAAAAATTCGTTTAATTTTTTCCCATTAAATACTGCAATTATAGAAAAGCATTTTGCGAAAAGAATCGGCAGTAGGACGGAAACGTGTTGACCACCGATTAGTTTTTTGCTAATAACTCTTGCATCCTTCGTCCGACTTCTGCGACTCTTTCAGACGGCATTAAAATATTTTACTAAAAGTCGTAAGAAATAAAATTTTTTTGATCAAAACTAAAATATCCTCGAAATCATTGAAAAAGAAGTACCTTATCAGACGAAAATATGCCTTATCTAATAAGAGACATTTAAATTTTTTTAATTTCAGAAATGGGTGGCATTTTATTCAGAATACATAGTTTTTTACATAAACAAAAACTCCGTTTAATTTTTTCCCATTAAATACTATAATTATAGAAAAGTACTTTGCGAAAAGAAGCGGCAGTAGGACGGAATCGTGTTGACCACCGATTAGTTTTTTGCTAATAACTCTTGCATCCTTCGACCGACTTCTTCGACTAAAAGCTCGATGGAAAGCTTATCTGTTCCTCTTTCAGATGGCATTAACATATTTTATAAAAAGTCGTAAGAAATAAAATTTTTTTGATCAAAACTAAAATATCCTCGAAATCATTGAAAAAGAAGTACCTTATCAGACGAAAATATGCCTTATCTAATAAGAGACATTTAAATTTTTTTAATTGCATAAATGGGTGGCATTATATTCAGAATTAATAGTTTTTTTAAATGGACAAAAAATTCGTTTAATTTTTTCCCATTAAATACTGCAATTATAGAAAAGCATTTTGCGAAAAGAATCGGCAGTAGGACGGAAACGTGTTGACCACCGATTAGTTTTTTGCTAATAACTCTTGCATCCTTCGTCCGACTTCTTCGACTCTTTCAGACGGCATTAACATATTTTACTAAAAGTCGTAAGAAATAAAATTTTTTTGATCAAAACTAAAATATCCTCGAAATCATTGAAAAAGAAGTAGCTTATCAGACGAAAATATGCCTTATCTAATAAGAGACATTTAAATTTTTTTAATTGCATAAATGGGTGGCATTACATTCAGAATTAATAGTTTTTTTAAATGGACAAAAAATTCGTTTAATTTTTTCCCATTAAATACTGCAATTATAGAAAAGCATTTTGCGAAAAGAATCGGCAGTAGGACGGAAACGTGTTGACCACCGATTAGTTTTTTGCTAATAACTCTTGCATCCTTCGTCCGACTTCTTCGACTCTTTCAGACGGCATTAACATATTTTACTAAAAGTCGTAAGAAATAAAATTTTTTTGATCAAAACTAAAATATCCTCCAAATCATTGAAAAAAAAAGTACCTTATCATACGAACATATGCCTTATCTAATAAGAGACATTTGAATTTTTTTAATTGCATAAACAGGTGGCATTTTATTCAGAATTAATAGTTTTTTTACATGGACAAAAAATTCGTTTAATTTTTTTCCCATTAAATACTTCAATTATAGAAAAGCATTTTGCGAAAAGAATCGGCAGTAGGACGGAAACGTGTTGACCACCGATTAGTTTTTTGCTAATAACTCTTGCATCCTTCGTCCGACTTCTTCGACTCTTTCAGACGGCATTAACATATTTTACTAAAAGTCGTAAGAAATAAAATTTTTTTGATCAAAACTAAAATATCCTCGAAATCATTGAAAAAGAAGTACCTTATCAGACGAAAATATGCCTTATCTAATAAGAGACATTTAAATTTTTTTAATTGCATAAATGGGTGGCATTATATTCAAAATTAATAATTTTTTTAAATGGACAAAAAATTCGTTTAATTTTTTCCCATTAAATACTGCAATTATAGAAAAGCATTTTGCGGAAAGAATCGGCAGTAGGACGGAAACGTGTTGACCACCGATTAGTTTTTTGCTAATAACTCTTGCATCCTTCGACCGACTTCTTCGACTCTTTCAGACGGCATTAACATATTTTACTAAAAGTCGTAAGAAATAAAATTTTTTTGATCAAAACTAAAATATCCTCGAAATCATTGAAAAAGAAGTACCTTATCAGACGAAAATATGCCTTATCTAATAAGAGACATTTAAATTTTTTTAATTGCATAAATGGGTGGCATTATATTCAGAATTAATAGTTTTTTTAAATGGACAAAAAATTCGTTTAATTTTTTCCCATTAAATACTGCAATTATAGAAAAGCATTTTGCGAAAAGAATCGGCAGTAGGACGGAAACGTGTTGACCACCGATTAGTTTTTTGCTAATAACTCTTGCATCCTTCGTCCGACTTCTTCGACTCTTTCAGACGGCATTAACATATTTTACTAAAAGTCGTAAGAAATAAAATTTTTTTGATCAAAACTAAAATATCCTCGAAATCATTGAAAAAGAAGTACCTTATCAGACGAAAATATGCCTTATCTAATAAGAGACATTTAAATTTTTTTAATTGCATAAATGGGTGGCATTTTATTTAGAATTAATAGTTTTTTACATGGACAAGAAATTCGTTTAATTTTTTACCATTAAAAAGTAGAATTATAGAAAAGTACTTTGCGAAAAGAAGCGGCAGTAGGACGGAATCGTGTTGACCACCGATTGGTTTTTTGCTAACAACTCTTGCATCCTTCGACCGACTTCTTCGAATAAGAGCTCGATGGAAAGCTTATCTGTTCCTCTTTCAGATGGCATTAACAAATTTTACGAAAAGTCATCAGAAATAAAATTTTTTTGTTCAAAACTAAAATATCCTCGAAATCATTGAAGAACAAGTACCTTATCAGACGAAAATATGCCTTATCTAATAAGAGACATTTAAATTTTTTTAATTGCATAAATGGGTGGCATTATATTCAGAATTAATAGTTTTTTTACATGGACAAAAAATTCGTTTAATTATTTCCCATTAAATACTACAATTATAGAAAAGCATTTTGCGAAAAGAATCGGCAGTAGGACGGAAACGTGTTGACCACCGATTAGTTGTTTGCTAATAACTCTTGCATCCTTCGACCGACTTCTTCGACTAAGAGCTCGATGGAAAGCTTATCTGTTCCTCTTTCAGATGGTATTAACATATTTTACGAAAAGTCGTAAGAAATAAGATTTTTTTGATCAAAACTAAAATATTCTCGAAATCATTGAAAAAGAAGTCCCTTATCAGACGAAAATATGCCTTATCTAATAAGAGACATTTAAATTTTTTTAATTGCATAAATGGGTGGCATTTTATTCAGAATTAATAGTTTTTTTACATGGACAAAAAATTCGTTTAATTTTTTCTCATTAAATACTACAATTATAGAAAAGCATTTTGCGAAAAGAATCGGCAGTAGGACGGAATCGTGTTGACCACCGATTGGTTTTTTGCTAACAACTCTTGCATCCTTCGACCGACTTCTTCGAATAAGAGCTCGATGGAAAGCTTATCTGTTCCTCTTTCAGATGGCATTAACATATTTTACGAAAAGTCATGAGAAATAAAATTTTTTTGATCAAAACTAAAATATCCTCGAAATCATTGAAGAAGAAGTACCTTATCAGACGAAAATATGCCTTATCTAATAAGAGACATTTAAATTTTTTTAATTGCATAAATGGGTGGCATTTTATTTAGAATTAATAGTTTTTTACATGGACAAAAAATTCGTTTAATTTTTTCCCATTTAAAACTAGAATTATAAAAAAGTATTTTGCGAAAAGAATCGGCAGTAGGACGGAAACGTGTTGACCACCAATTAGTTTTTTGCTAATAACTCTTGCATCCTTTGACCGACATATTCGACTAAAAGCTCGATGGAAAGCTTATCTCTTCCTCTCTCAGATGGCATTAACATATTTTACGAAAAGTCATGAGAAATAAAATTTTTTTGATCAAAACTAAAATATCCTCGAAATCATTGAAAAATATGTACCTTATCAGACGAAAATATGCCTTATCTAATAAGAGACATTTAAATTTTTTAATTTCATAAATGGGTGGTATTTTATTCAGAATTAATAGTTTTTTACATAAACAAAAACTCCGTTTAATTTTTTCCCATTAAATAATATAATTATAGAAAAGTACTTTGCGAAAAGAATCGGCATTAAGACGGAATCGTGTTGACCACCGATTAGTTTTTTGCTAAAAACTCTTGCATCCTTTGACCGACTTCTTCCACTCTTTCAGACGGCATTAACATATTTTACTAAAAGTCGTAAGAAATAAAATTTTTTTGATCAAAACTATAATATCCTCGAAATCATTAAAAAAGAAGTACCTTATCAGACGAAAATATGCCTTATCTAATAAGAGACATTTAAATTTTTTTAATTGCATAAATGGGTGGCATTTTATTTAGAATTAATAGTTTTTTACATGGACAAAAAATTCGTTTAATTTTTTCCCATTTAAAACTAGAATTATAAAAAAGTATTTTGCGAAAAGAATCGGCAGTAGGACGGAAACGTGTTGACCACCAATTAGTTTTTTGCTAATAACTCTTGCATCCTTTGACCGACATATTCGACTAAAAGCTCGATGGAAAGCTTATCTCTTCCTCTCTCAGATGGCATTAACATATTTTACGAAAAGCCGTAAGAAATAAAATTTTTTTGATCGAAACTAAAATATCCTCGAAATCATTGAAAAAGAAGTACCTTATCAGACGAAAATATGCCTTATCTAATAAGAGACATTTAAATTTTTTTCATTTCATAAATGGGTGGCATTTTATTGAGAATTAATAGTTTTTTACATTAACAAAAACTCCGTTTAATTTTTTGCCATTAAATACTACAATTATAGAAAAGTATTTTGCGAAAAGAATCGGCAGTAGGACGGAAACGTGTTGACCACCGATTAGTTTTTGCTGATACCTCTTGCATCCTTCGACCGACTTCTTCGACTAAGAGCTCGATGGAAAGCTTATCTGTTCCTCTTTCAGATGGCATTAACATATTTTACGAAAAGTCGTAAGAAATAAAATTTTTTTGATCAAAACTAAAGTATCCTCGAAATCATTGAAAAAAAGTACCTTATCAGACGAAAATATGCCTTATCTAATAAGAGACATTTAAATTTTTGTAATTGCATAAATGGGTGGCATTTTATTTAGAATTAATAGTTTTTTACATTAACAAAAACTCCGTTTAATTTTTTGCCATTAAATACTACAATTATAGAAAAGTATTTTGCGAAAAGAATCGGCAGTAGGACGGAAACGTGTTGACCACCGATTAGTTTTTGCTGATACCTCTTGCATCTTTCGACCGACTTCTTCGACTAAAAGCTCGATGGAAAGCTCGTAAGAAATAAAATTTTTTTGATCAAAACTAAAATATCCTCGAAATCATTGAAAAAGAAATACCTTATCAGACGAAAATGTGCCTTATCTAATAAGAGACATTTAGATTTTTTAATTTCATAAATGGGTGGTATTTTATTCAGAATTAATAGTTTTTTACATAAACAAAAACTCCGTTTAATTTTTTCCCATTAAATAATATAATTATAGAAAAGTACTTTGCGAAAAGAATCGGCAGTAGGACGGAATCGTGTTGACCACCGATTAGTTTTTTGCTATAACTCTTGCATCCTTCGACCAACTTCTTCGACTAAAAGCTCGATGGAAAGCTTATCTGTTCCTCTTTCAGATGGCATTAACATATTTTACGAAAAATCGTAAGAAATAAAATTTTTTTGATCGAAACTAAAATATCCCCGAAATCATTGAAAAAGAAGTACCTTATCAGACGAAAATATGCCTTATCTAATAAGAGACATTTAAATTTTTTTAATTGCATAAATGGGTGGCATTTTATTCAGAATTAATAGTTTTTTTACATGGACAAAAAATTCGTTTAATTTTTTCCCATTAAATACTACAATTATAGAAAAGCATTTTGCGAAAAGAATCGGCAGTAGGACGGAAACGTGTTGACCACCGATTAGTTTTTTGCTAATAACTCTTGCATCCTTCGACCGACTTCTTCGAATAAGTGCTCGATGGAAAGCTTATCTGTTCCTCTTTCAGATGGCATTAACACATTTTACGCAAAGTCATGAGAAATAAAATTTTTTTGATAAAAACTAAAATATCCTCGAAATCATTGAAGAAGAAGTTCCTTATCAGACGAAAACATGGCTTATCTTATAAGAGATATTTAAATTTTTTTAATTTCATAATTGGGTGGCTTTTTATTCAGAACTTATAGTTTTTTACATAAACAGACACTCCGTTTAATTTTGTCCCATTAAATACTATAATTATAGAAAAGCATTTTGCGAAAAGAATCGGCAGTAGGACGGAAACGTGGTGACCAGCAATTAGTTTTTTGCTAATAACTCTTGCATTCTTCGACCGAAATCTTCGAATAAGAGCTCGATGGAAAGCTTATCTGTTCCTCTTTCAGATGGCATTAACATATTTTACGAAAAGTCGTAAGAAATAAAATTTTTTTGATCAAAACTAAAGTATCCTCGAAATCATTGAAAAAAAGTACCTTATCAGACGAAAATATGCCTTATCTAATAAGAGACATTTAAATTTTTGTAATTGCATAAATGGGTGGCATTTTATTTAGAATTAATAGTTTTTTACATGGACAAAAATTCGTTTAATTTTTTCCCATTAAATACTAGAATTATGGAAAAGTATTTTGCGAAAAGAATCGGCAGTAGGACGGAATCGTGTTGACCACCGATTGGTTTTTTGCCAACAACTCTTGCATCCTTCGACCGACTTCTTTGACTAAAAGCTCAATGCAAAGCTTATCTGTTCCTCTTTCAGATGGCATTAATATATTTTACGAAAAGTCGTAAGAAATAAAATTTTTTTGATCAAAACTAAAATATCCTCGAAATCATTGAAAAACAAATACCTTATCAGACGAAAATATGCCTTATCTAATAAGAGACATTTAAATTTTTTTAATTTCATAAATGGGTGGCATTTTATTCAAAATTAATAGTTTTTTACATAAACAAAAACTCCGTTTAATTTTTTCCCATTAAATACCACAATTATAGAAAAGCATTTTGCGAAAAGAAACGGCAGTAGGACGGAATCGCGTTGACCACTCATTAGTTTTTTGCTAATAACTGTTTCATCCTTCGACCGACTTCTTCGACTAAACGCTTGATGGAAAGCTTATCTGTTCCTCTTTCAGATGACATTAACATATTTTACGAAAAGTCGTAAGAAATAAAATTTTTTTGATCAAAACTAAAATATCCTCGAAATCATTGAAAAAGAAATACCTTATCAGACGAAAATATGCCTTATCTAATAAGAGACATTTAAATTTTTTAATTTCATAAATGGGTGGTATTTTATTCAGAATTAATAGTTTTTTACATAAACAAAAACTCCGTTTAATTTTTTCCCATTAAATACTATAATTATAGAAAAGTACTTTGCGAAAAGAATCGGCAGTAGGACGGAATCGCGTTGACCACCGATTAGTTTTTTGCTAATAACTCTTGTAGCCTTCGACCGACTTCTTCGACTAAAAGCTCGATGGAAAGCTTATCTGTTCCTCTTTCAGATGGCATTAACATATTTTACGAAAAGTCGTAAGAAATAAAATTTTTTTGATCAAAACTAAAATATCCTCGAAATCATTGAAAAAGAAATACCTTATCAGACGAAAATATGCCTTATCTAATAAGAGACATTTAAATTTTTTAATTTCATAAATGGGTGGTATTTTATTCAGAATTAATAGTTTTTTACATAAACAAAAACTCCGTTTAATTTTTTCCCATTAAATAATATAATTATAGAAAAGTACTTTGCGAAAAGAATCGGCAGTAGGACGGAAACGTGTTGACCACCGATTAGTTTTTCGCTAATAACTCTTGCATTCTTCGACCGTCATCTTCGAATAAGAGCTCTATGGAAAGCTTATCTGTTCCTCTTTCAGATGGCATTAACATATTTTACGAAAAGTCGTAGGAAATAAATTTTTTTTGATCAAAACTAAAATATCCTCGAAATCATTGAAAAAGAAATACCTTATCAGACGAAAATATGCCTTATCTAATAAGAGACATTTAAATTTTTTTAATTGCATAAATGGGTGGCATTTTATTCAGAGCTAATAGTTTTTTACATGGATAAAAAATTCGTTTAATTTTTTCCCATTAAATACTACAATTATAGAAAAGCATTTTGCGAAAAGAATCGGCAGTAGGACGGAAACGTGTTGACCACCGATTAGTTTTTTGCTAATAACTCTTGCATCCTTCGACCGACTTCTTCAAATAAGTGCTCGATGGAAAGCTTATCTGTTCCTCTTTCAGATGGTATTAACATATTTTAGGCAAAACCATGAGAAATAAAATTTTTTTGATCAAAACTAAAATATACTCGAAATCATTGAAGAAGAAGTACCTTATCAGACGAAAACATGCCTTATCTTATAAGAGATATTTAAATTTTTTTAATTTCATAAATGGGTGGCATTTTATTCAGAACTAATAGTTTTTTACATAAACAGACACTCCGTTTAATTTTTTCCCATTAAATACTATAATTATAGAAAAGCATTTTGCGAAAAGAATCGGCAGTAGGACGGAAACGTGTTGACCACCAATTAGTTTTTTGCTAATAACTCTTGCATTCTTCGACCGACATCTTCGAATAAAGGCTCGATGGAAAGCTTATCTGTTCCTCTTTCAGATGGCATTAACATATTTTACGAAAAGTCGTAAGAAATAAAATTTTTTTGATCAAAACTAAAATATCCTCGAAATCATTGAAAAAAAAATACCTTATCAGACGAAAATATGCCTTATCTAATAAGAGACATTTAAATTTTTTTAATTGCATAAATGGGTGGCATTTTATTCAGAATTAATAGTTTTTTACATGGACAAAAAATTCGTTTAATTTTTTCCCATTAAATACTACAATTATAGAAAAGCATTTTGCGAAAAGAATCGGCAGTAGGACGGAATCGTGTTGACCACCGATTGGTTTTTGCTAACAACTCTTGCATCCTTCGACCGACTTCTTCGACTAAGAGCTCGATGGAAAGCTTATCTGTTCCTCTTTCAGAAGGCATTAACATATTTTACGAAAAGTCATGAGAAATAAAATTTTTTTGATCAAAACTAAAATATCCTCGAAATCATTGAAGAAGAAGTACCTTATCAGACGAAAACATGCCTTATCTTATAAGAGATATTTAAATTTTTTTAATTTCATAAATGGGTGGCATTTTATTCAGAAATAATAGTTTTTTACATAAACAGACACTCCGTTTAATTTTTTCCCATTAAATACTATAATTATAGAAAAGCATTTTGCGAAAAGAATCGGCAGTAGGACGGAAACGTGTTGACCACCAATTAGTTTTTTGCTAATAACTCTTGCATTCTTCGACCGACATCTTCGAATAAAGGCTCTATGGAAAGCTTATCTGTTCCTCTTTCAGATGGCATTAACATATTTTACGAAAAGTCGTAAGAAATAAAATTTTTTTGATCAAAACTAAAATATCCTCGAAATCATTGAAAAAAAAATACCTTATCAGACGAAAATATGCCTTATCTAATAAGAGACATTTAAATTTTTTTAATTGCATAAACAGACGGCATCTTATTCAGAATTAATAGTTTTTTACATGGACAAAAAATTCGTTTAATTTTTTCCCATTAAATACTACAATTATAGAAAAGCATTTTGCGAAAAGAATCGGCAGTAGGACGGAATCGTGTTGACCACCGATTGGTTTTTGCTAACAACTCTTGCATCCTTCGACCGACTTCTTCGACTAAGAGCTCGATGGAAAGCTTATCTGTTCCTCTTTCAGAAGGCATTAACATATTTTACGAAAAGTCATGAGAAATAAAATTTTTTTGATCAAAACTAAAATATCCTCGAAATCATTGAAAAAGAAATACCTTATCAGACGAAAATATGCCTTATCTAATAAGAGACATTTAAATTTTTTTAATTGCATAAATGGGTGGTATTTTATTCAGAACTAATAGTTTTTTACATAAACAAAAACTCCGTTTAATTTTTTCCCATTAAATAATATAATTATAGAAAAGTACTTTGCGAAAAGAATCGGCAGTAGGACGGAAACGTGTTGACCACCGATTAGTTTTTTGCTAATAACTCTTGCATCCTTCGACCGACTTCTTCGACTAAAAGCTCGATGGAAGGCTTATCTGTTCGTCTTTCAAATGGCATTAACATATTTTACGAAAGGTCGTAAGAAATAAAATTTTTTTGATCAAAACTAAAATATCTTCGAAATCATTGAAGAAGAAGTACCTTATCAGACGAAAATATGCCTTATCTAATAAGAGACATTTAAATTTTTTTAATTGCATAAATGGGTGGCATTTTATTCAGAGCTAATAGTTTTTTACATGGATAAAAAATTCGTTTAATTTTTTCCCATTAAATACTACAATTATAGAAAAGCATTTTGCGAAAAGAATCGGCAGTAGGACGGAAACGTGTTGACCACCGATTAGTTTTTTGCTAATAACTCTTGCATCCTTCGACCGACTTCTTCAAATAAGTGCTCGATGGAAAGCTTATCTGTTCCTCTTTCAGATGGTATTAACATATTTTACGAAAAGTCATGAGAAATAAAATTTTTTTGATCAAAACTAAAATATCCTCGAAATCATTGAAGAAGAAGTACCTTATCAGACGAAAACATGCCTTATCTTATAAGAGATATTTAAATTTTTTTAATTTCATAAATGGGTGGCATTTTATTCAGAACTAATAGTTTTTTACATAAACAGACACTCCGTTTAATTTTTTCCCATTAAATACTATAATTATAGAAAAGCATTTTGCGAAAAGAATCGGCAGTAGGACGGAAACGTGTTGACCACCAATTAGTTTTTTGCTAATAACTCTTGCATTCCTCGACCGACATCTTCGAATAAGAGCTCGATGAAAAGCTTATCTGTTCCTCTTTCAGATGGCATTAACATATTTTACGAAAAGTCGTAAGAAATAAAATTTTTTTGATCAAAACTAAAATATCCTCCAAATCATTGAAAAAAAAAGTACCTTATCATACGAACATATGCCTTATCTAATAAGAGACATTTGAATTTTTTTAATTGCATAAACAGGTGGCATTTTATTCAGAATTAATAGTTTTTTTACATGGACAAAAAATTCGTTTAATTTTTTTCCCATTAAATACTAGAATTATAAAAAAGCATTTTGCGAAAAGAATCGGCAGTAGGACGGAAACGTGTTGACAACCAATTAGTTTTTTGCTAATAACTCTTGCATTCTTCGACCGACATCTTCGAATAAGAGCTCGATGGAAAGCTTATCTGTTCCTCTTTCAGATGGCATTAACATATTTTACGAAAAGTCGTAAGAAATAAAATTTTTTTGATCAAAACTAAAATATCCTCGAAATCATTGAAAAAGAAATACCTTATCAGACGAAAATATGCCTTATCTAATAAGAGACATTTAAATTTTTTTAATTGCATAAATGGGTGTCATTTTATTCAGAATTAATAGTTTTTTTACATGGACAAAAAATTCGTTTAATTTTTTCCCATTAAATACTACAATTATAGAAAAGCATTTTGCGAAAAGAATCGGCAGTAGGACGGAATCGTATTGACCACCGATTGGTTTTTTGCTAACAACTTTTGCATCCTTCGACCGACTTCTTCGAATAAGAGCTCAATGGAAAGCTTATCTGTTCCTCTTTCAGATGGCATTAACATATTTTACGAAAAGTCGTAAGAAAGAAAATTTTTTTGATCAAAACTAAAATATCCTCGAAATCATTGAAAAAGAAGTACCTTATCAGACGAAAATATGCCTTATCTAATAAGAGACATTTAAATTTTTTTAATTGCATAAACAGACGGCATTTTATTCAGAATTAATAGTTTTTTACATGGACAAAAAATTCGTTTAATTTTTTCCCATTAAATACTACAATTATAGAAAAGCATTTTGCGAAAAGAATCGGCAGTAGGACGGAATCGTGTTGACCACCGATTGGTTTTTGCTAACAACTCTTGCATCCTTCGACCGACTTCTTCGACTAAGAGCTCGAAGGAAAGCTTATCTGTTCCTCTTTCAGAAGGCATTAACATATTTTACGAAAAGTCATGAGAAATAAAATTTTTTTGATCAAAACTAAAATATCCTCGAAATCATTGAAAAAGAAATACCTTATCAGACGAAAATATGCCTTATCTAATAAGACACATTTAAATTTTTTTAATTTCATAAATGGGTGGCATTTTATTCAGAATTAATAGTTTTTTACATAAACAAAAACTCCGTTTAATTTTTTCCCATTAAATACCACAATTATAGAAAAGCATTTTGCGAAAAGAATCGGCAGTAGGACGGAATCGTATTGACCACCGATTGGGTTTTTGCTAACAACTCTTGCATCCTTCGACCGACTTCTTCGAATAAGAGCTCGATGGAAAGCTTATCTGTTCCTCTTTCAGATGGCATTAACATATTTTACGAAAAGTCGTAAGAAAGAAAATTTTTTTGATCAAAACTAAAATATCCTCGAAATCATTGAAAAAGAAGTACCTTATCAGACGAAAATATGCCTTATCTAATAAGAGACATTTAATTTTTTTTAATTGCATAAACAGGCGGCATTTTATTCAGAATTAATAGTTTTTTACATGGACAAAAAATTCGTTTAATTTTTTCCCATTAAATACTACAATTATAGAAAAGCATTTTGCGAAAAGAATCGGCAGTAGGACGGAATCGTGTTGACCACCGATTGGTTTTTGCTAACAACTCTTGCATCCTTCGACCGACTTCTTCGACTAATAGCTCGATGGAAAGCTTATCTGTTCCTCTTTCAGAAGGCATTAACATATTTTACGAAAAGTCATGAGAAATAAAATTTTTTTGATCAAAACTAAAATATCCTCGAAATCATTGAAAAAGAAATACCTTATCAGACGAAAATATGCCTTATCTAATAAGAGACATTTAAATTTTTTTAATTTCATAAATGGGTGGCATTTTATTCAGAATTAATAGTTTTTTACATAAACAAAAACTCCGTTTAATTTTTTCCCATTAAATACCACAATTATAGAAAAGCATTTTGCGAAAAGAATCGGCAGTAGGACGGAATCGCGTTGACCACTGATAAGTTTTTTGCTAATGACTCTTGCATCCTTCGACCGACTTCTCCGACTAAAAGCTCGATGGAAAGCTTATCTGTTCATCTTTCAGATGGCATTAACATATTTTACGAAAAGTCATGAGAAATAAAATTTTTTTGATCAAAACTAAAATATCCTCGAAATCATTGAAAAAGAAATACCTTATCAGACGAAAATATGCCTTATCTAATAAGAGACATTTAATTTTTTTTAATTGCATAAACAGGCGGCATTTTATTCAGAATTAATAGTTTTTTACATGGACAAAAAATTCGTTTAATTTTTTCCCATTAAATACTACAATTATAGAAAAGCATTTTGCGAAAAGAATCGGCAGTAGGACGGAATCGTGTTGACCACCGATTGGTTTTTGCTAACAACTCTTGCATCCTTCGACCGACTTCTTCGACTAATAGCTCGATGGAAAGCTTATCTGTTCCTCTTTCAGAAGGCATTAACATATTTTACGAAAAGTCATGAGAAATAAAATTTTTTTGATCAAAACTAAAATATCCTCGAAATCATTGAAAAAGAAATACCTTATCAGACGAAAATATGCCTTATCTAATAAGAGACATTTAATTTTTTTTAATTGCATAAACAGGCGGCATTTTATTCAGAATTAATAGTTTTTTACATGGACAAAAAATTCGTTTAATTTTTTCCCATTAAATACTACAATTATAGAAAAGCATTTTGCGAAAAGAATCGGCAGTAGGACGGAATCGTATTGACCACCGATTGGTTTTTTGCTAACAACTTTTGCATCCTTCGACCGACTTCTTCGAATAAGAGCTCAATGGAAAGCTTATCTGTTCCTCTTTCAGATGGCATTAACATATTTTACGAAAAGTCGTAAGAAAGAAAATTTTTTTGATCAAAACTAAAATATCCTCGAAATCATTGAAAAAGAAGTACCTTATCAGACGAAAATATGCCTTATCTAATAAGAGACATTTAAATTTTTTTAATTGCATAAACAGACGGCATTTTATTCAGAATTAATAGTTTTTTACATGGACAAAAAATTCGTTTAATTTTTTCCCATTAAATACTACAATTATAGAAAAGCATTTTGCGAAAAGAATCGGCAGTAGGACGGAATCGTGTTGACCACCGATTGGTTTTTGCTAACAACTCTTGCATCCTTCGACCGACTTCTTCGACTAAGAGCTCGAAGGAAAGCTTATCTGTTCCTCTTTCAGAAGGCATTAACATATTTTACGAAAAGTCATGAGAAATAAAATTTTTTTGATCAAAACTAAAATATCCTCGAAATCATTGAAAAAGAAATACCTTATCAGACGAAAATATGCCTTATCTAATAAGACACATTTAAATTTTTTTAATTTCATAAATGGGTGGCATTTTATTCAGAATTAATAGTTTTTTACATAAACAAAAACTCCGTTTAATTTTTTCCCATTAAATACCACAATTATAGAAAAGCATTTTGCGAAAAGAATCGGCAGTAGGACGGAATCGTATTGACCACCGATTGGGTTTTTGCTAACAACTCTTGCATCCTTCGACCGACTTCTTCGAATAAGAGCTCGATGGAAAGCTTATCTGTTCCTCTTTCAGATGGCATTAACATATTTTACGAAAAGTCGTAAGAAAGAAAATTTTTTTGATCAAAACTAAAATATCCTCGAAATCATTGAAAAAGAAGTACCTTATCAGACGAAAATATGCCTTATCTAATAAGAGACATTTAATTTTTTTTAATTGCATAAACAGGCGGCATTTTATTCAGAATTAATAGTTTTTTACATGGACAAAAAATTCGTTTAATTTTTTCCCATTAAATACTACAATTATAGAAAAGCATTTTGCGAAAAGAATCGGCAGTAGGACGGAATCGTGTTGACCACCGATTGGTTTTTGCTAACAACTCTTGCATCCTTCGACCGACTTCTTCGACTAATAGCTCGATGGAAAGCTTATCTGTTCCTCTTTCAGAAGGCATTAACATATTTTACGAAAAGTCATGAGAAATAAAATTTTTTTGATCAAAACTAAAATATCCTCGAAATCATTGAAAAAGAAATACCTTATCAGACGAAAATATGCCTTATCTAATAAGAGACATTAAAATTTTTTTAAATGCACAAATGGGTGGCATTTTATTCAGAATTAACAGTTTTTTTACATGAACAAAAAATTCGTTTAATTTTTTCCCAATAAATACTATAATTATAGAAAAGTACTTTGCGAAAAGAATCGGCAGTAGGACGGAAACGTGTTGACCACCGATTAGTTTTTTGCTAATAACTCTTGCATCCTTCGACCGACTTCTTCGACTAAGAGCTCGATGGAAAGCTTACCTGTTCCTCTTTCAGATGGCATTAACATATTTTACGAAAAGTCGTACGAAATAAAATTTTTTTGATTAAAACTAAAATATCCTCGAAATCATTGAAAAAGAAATACCTTATCAGACGAAAATATGCCTAATCTAATAAGAAACATTTAAATTTTTTTAATTGCATAAATGGGTGGCATTTTATTCAGAATTAATAGTTTTTAATATGGACAAAAAATTCGTTCAATTTTTTCCCATTAAATACTAGAATTATAGAAAAGTACTTTGCGAAAAGAATCGGCAGTAGGACGGAAACGTGTTGACCACCGATTAGTTTTTTACTAATAACTCTTGCATCCTTCGACCGACTTCTTCGACTAAGAGCTCGATGGAAAGCTTATCTATTCCTCTGTCAGTTGGCATTAACATCTTTTACGAAAAGTCGTAAGAAATAAAATTTTTTTGATCAAAACTAAAATATCCTCGAAATCATTGAAAACGAAGTACCTTATCAGACGAAAATATGCCTAATCTAATAAGAGACATTTAAATTTTTTTAATTGCATAAACAGGTGGCATTTTATTTAGAATTAATAGTTTTTTTACACGGACAAAAAATTCGTTTAATTTTTTCCCATTAAATACTACAATTATATAAAAACATTGTGCGAAAAGAATCGGTAGTAGGACGGAAACGTGTTGACCACCGATAAGTTTTCTGCTAATAACTCTTGCATCCTTCGACCAACTTTTTCGATGGCATTAACATATTTTACGAAAAGTCGTAAGAAATAAATTTTTTTTGATAAAAACTAAAATATCCTCGAAATCATTGAAAACGAAGTACCTTATCAGACGAAAATATGCCTTATCTAATAAGAGACATTAAAATTTTTTTGATTTCATAAATCGGTGGCATTTTATTCAGAATTAATAGTTTTTAACATGGACCAAAAATTCGTTTAATTTTTTCCCATTAAATACTACAATTATAGAAAAGCATTTTGCGAAAAGAATCGGCAGTAGGACGGAAACGTGTTGACCACCGATTAGTTTTTTGCTAATAACTCTTGCATCCTTCGACCGACTTCTTCGACTAAGAGCTCGATAGAAAGCTTATCTGTTCCTCTTTCAGATGGCATTAATATATTTTACGAAAAGTCGTAAGAAATAAAATTTTTTTGATCGAAACTAAAATATCCTCGAAATCATTGAAGAAGAAGTACCTTATCAGTCGAAAATATGCCTTATCTAATAAGAGACATTTAAATTTTTTTAATTTCATAAATGGGTGGCATTTTATTCAGAATTAATAGTTTTTAACATGGACAAAAAATTTGTTTAATTTTTTTCCCATTAAATACTAGAATTATAGAAAAGCATTTTGCGAAAAGAATCGGCAGTAGGACGGAAACGTGTTGACCACCGATTAGTTTTTTGCTAATAACTCTTGCATCCTTCGACCCACTTCTTCGACTAAGAGCTCGATTGAAAGATTAGCTGTTCCTCTTTCAGATGGCATGAACATATTTTACGAAAAGTCATGAGAAATAAAATTTTTATGATCAAAACTAACATATCCTCGAAATCATTGAAGAAGAAGTACCTTATCAGACGAAAATATGCCTTATCTAATAAGAGACAGAAAAATTTTTTTAATTGCATAAATGGGTGGCATTTTATTCAGAATTAATAGTTTTTTTACATGGACAAAAAATTCGTTTAATTTTTTCCCATTAAATACTACAATTATAGAAAAGTACTTGGCGAAAAGAATCGGCAGTAGGACGGAAACGTGTTGACCACCGATTAGTTTTTTGCTAATAACTCTTGCATCCTTCGACCCACTTCTTCGACTAAGAGCTCGATGGAAAGCTTATCTGTTCCTCTTTCAGATGGCATGAACATATTTTACGAAAAGTCATGAGAAATAAAATTTTTATGATCAAAACTAACATATCCTCGAAATCATTGAAGAAGAAGTACCTTATCAGACGAAAATATGCCTTATCTAATAAGAGACAGATAAATTTTTTTAATTGCATAAATGGGTGGCATTTTATTCAGAATTAATAGTTTTTTACATAAACAAAAACTCCGTTTAATTTTTTCCTATTAAATACTATAATTATAGAAAAGTACTTTGCGAAAAGAATCGGCAGTAGGACGGAATCGTGTTGACCACCGATTAGTTTTTTGCTAATAACTCGTGCATCCTTCGACCGACTTCTTCGACTAAAAGCTCGATGGAAAACTTATCTATTGCTCTTTCAGTTGGCATTAACATTTTTTACGAAAAGTCGTAAGAAATAAAATTTTTTTGATCAAAACTTAAATATCATCGAAATCATTGAAAACGAAGTACCTTATCAGACGAAAATATGCCTTATCTAATAAGAGACATTTAAATTTTTTTAATTGAATAAATGGGTGGCATTTTATTCAGAATTAATAGTTTTTTACATAAACAAAAACTCCGTTTTTGCATTTTGCGAAAAGAATCGGCAGTAGGACGGAAACGCGTTGACCACCGATTAGTTTTTTGCTAATAACTCTTGCATCCTTCGACCGACTTCTTCGACTAAAAGTTCGATGGAAAGCTTATCTGTTCCTCTTTGAGATGGCATTAGCATATTTTACGAAAAGTCGTAAGAAATAAAATTTTTTTGATCGAAACTAAAATATCCTCAAAATCATTGAAAAAAAAAAAGAAGTACCTTATCAGTCGAAAATATGCCTTATCTAATAAGAGACATTTAAATTTTTTTAATTTCATAAATGGGTGGCATTTTATTCAGAATTAATAGTTTTTAACATGGACAAAAAATTCGTTTAATTTTTTCCCATTAAATACTAGAATTATAGAAAAGCACTTTGCGAAAAGAATCGGCAGTAGGATGGAAACGTGTTGACCACCGATTAGTTTTTTGCTAATAACAAACCGTTTAGTTTTTTTGCTCATAACTCTTGGATCCTTCGACCGACTTCTTCGACTAAAAGCTCGATGGAAACCTTATCTGTTCCTCTTTCAGATGGCATTAGCATATTTTACGAAAAGTCGTAAGAAATAAAATTTTTTTGATCGAAACTAAAATATCCTCAAAATCATTGAAAAAAAAAAGAAATACCTTATCAGTCGAAAATATGCCTTATCTAATAAGAGACATTTAAATTTTTTTAATTTCATAAATGGGTACCATTTTATTCAGAATTAATAGTTTTTAACATGGACAAAAAATTCGTTTAATTTTTTCCCATTAAATACTATAATTATAGGAAAGTACTTGGCGAAAAGAATCGGCAGTAGGACGGAATCGTGTTGACCACCGATTACTTTTTTGCTAATAACTCTTGCATCCTTCGACCGACTTCTTCGACTAAGAGCTCGATGGAAAGCTTATCTGTTCCTCTTTCAGATGGCATGAACATATTTTACGAAAAGTCATGAGAAATAAAATTTTTATGATCAAAACTAACATATCCTCGAAATCATTGAAGAAGAAGTACCTTATCAGACGAAAATATGCCTTATCTAATAAGAGACAGATAAATTTTTTTAATTGCATAAATGGGTGGCATTTTATTCAGAATTAAAAGTTTTTTACATAAACAAAAACTCCGTTTAATTTTTTCCCATTAAATACCATAATTATAGAAAAGTACTTTGCGAAAAGAATCGGCAGTAGGACGGAAACGTGTTGACCACCGATTAGTTTTTTGCTAATAACTCTTGCATCCTTCGACCCACTTCTTCGACTAAGAACTCGATGGAAAGCTTATCTGTTCCTCTTTCAGATGGCATGAACATATTTTACGAAAAGTCATGAGAAATAAAATTTTTATGATCAAAACTAACATATCCTCGAAATCATTGAAGAAGAAGTACCTTATCAGACGAAAATATGCCTTATCTAATAAGAGACAGATAAATTTTTTTAATTGCATAAATGGGTGGCATTTTATTCAGAATTAATAGTTTCTTACATAAACAAAAACTCCGTTTAATTTTTTCCTATTAAATACTATAATTATAGAAAAGTACTTTGCGAAAACAATCGGCAGTAGGACGGAATCGTGTTGACCACCGATTAGTTTTTTGCTAAAAACTCGTGCATCCTTCGACCGACTTCTTCGACTAAAAGCTCGATGGAAAACTTATCTATTGCTCTTTCAGTTGGCACTAACATTTTTTACGAAAAGTCGTAAGAAATAAAATTTTTTTGATCAAAACTTAAATATCCTCGAAATCATTGAAAACGAAGTACCTTATCAGACGAAAATATGCCTTATCTAATAAGAGACATTTAAATTTTTTTAATTGCATAAATCGGTGGCATTTTATTCAGAATTAATAGTTTTTTACATAAACAAAAACTCCGTTTTTGCATTTTGCGAAAAGAATCGGCAGTAGGACGGAAACGCGTTGACCACCGATTAGTTTTTTGCTAATAACTCTTGCATCCTTCGACCGACTTCTTCGACTAAAAGTTCGATAGAAAGCTTATCTGTTCCTCTTTGAGATGGCATTAGCATATTTTACGAAAAGTCGTAAGAAATAAAATTTTTTTGATCGAAACTAAAATATCCTCAAAATCATTGAAAAAAAAAAGAAGTACCTTATCAGTCGAAAATATGCCTTATCTAATAAGAGACATTTAAATTTTTTTAATTTCATAAATGGGTGGCATTTTATTCAGAATTAATAGATTTTAACATGGACAAAAAATTCGTTAAATTTTTTCCCATTAAATACTAGAATTATAGAAAAGCACTTTGCGAAAAGAATCGGCAGTAGGAAACGTGTTGACCACCGATTAGTTTTTTGCTAATAACAAACCGATTAGTTTTTTTGCTAATATTTCTTGGATCCTTCGACCGACTTCTTCGACTAAAAGCTTATCTGTTCCTCTTTCAGATGGCATTAGCATATTTTACGAAAAGTCGTAAGATATAAAATTTTTTTGAACGAAACTAAAATATCCTCAAAATCATTGAAAAAAAAAGAAATACCTTATCAGTCGAAAATATGCCTTATCTAATAAGAGACATTTAAATTTTTTTAATTTCATAAATGGGTACCATTTTATTCAGAATTAATAGGTTGTAACATGGACAAAAAATTCGTTTAATTTTTTCCCATTAAATACCATAATTATAGAAAAGTACTTTGCGAAAAGAATCGGCAGTAGGACGGAAACGTGTTGACCACCGATTAGTTTTTTGCTAATAACTCGTGCATCCTTCGACCGACTTCTTCGACTAAAAGCTCGATGGAAAACTTATCTATTGCTCTTTCAGTTGGCATTAACATTTTTTACGAAAAGTCGTAAGAAATAAAATTTTTTTGATCAAAACTAAAATATCCTCGAAATCATTGAAAACGAAGTACCTTATCAGACGAAAATATGCCTTATCTAATAAGAGACATTAAAATTTTTTTAAATGCACAAATGGGTGGCATTTTATTCAGAATTAACAGTTTTTTTACATGAACAAAAAATTCGTTTAATTTTTTCCCAATAAATACTATAATTATAGAAAAGTACTTTGCGAAAAGAATCGGCAGTAGGACGGAAACGTGTTGACCACCGATTAGTTTTTTGCTAATAACTCGTGCATCCTTCGACCGACTTCTTCGACTAAAAGCTCGATGGAAAACTTATCTATTGCTCTTTCAGATGGCATTAACATATTTTACGAAAAGTCGTACGAAATAAAATTTTTTTGATTAAAACTAAAATATCCTCGAAATCATTGAAAAAGAAATACCTTATCAGACGAAAATATGCCTAATCTAATAAGAAACATTTAAATTTTTTTAATTGCATAAATGGGTGGCATTTTATTCAGAATTAATAGTTTTTAATATGGACAAAAAATTCGTTCAATTTTTTCCCATTAAATACTAGAATTATAGAAAAGTACTTTGCGAAAAGAATCGGCAGTAGGACGGAAACGTGTTGACCACCGATTAGTTTTTTACTAATAACTCTTGCATCCTTCGACCGACTTCTTCGACTAAGAGCTCGATGGAAAGCTTATCTATTCCTCTGTCAGTTGGCATTAACATCTTTTACGAAAAGTCGTAAGAAATAAAATTTTTTTGATCAAAACTAAAATATCCTCGAAATCATTGAAAACGAAGTACCTTATCAGACGAAAATATGCCTAATCTAATAAGAGACATTTAAATTTTTTTAATTGCATAAACAGGTGGCATTTTATTTAGAATTAATAGTTTTTTTACACGGACAAAAAATTCGTTTAATTTTTTCCCATTAAATACTACAATTATATAAAAACATTGTGCGAAAAGAATCGGTAGTAGGACGGAAACGTGTTGACCACCGATAAGTTTTCTGCTAATAACTCTTGCATCCTTCGACCAACTTTTTCGATGGCATTAACATATTTTACGAAAAGTCGTAAGAAATAAATTTTTTTTGATAAAAACTAAAATATCCTCGAAATCATTGAAAACGAAGTACCTTGTCAGACGAAAATATGCCTTATCTAATAAGATACATTAAAATTTTTTTAATTTCATAAATCGGTGGCATTTTATTCAGAATTAATAGTTTTTAACATGGACAAAAAATTCGTTTAATTTTTTCCCATTAAATACTACAATTATAGAAAAGCATTTTGCGAAAAGAATCGGCAGTAGGACGGAAACGTGTTGACCACCGATTAGTTTTTTGCTAATAACTCTTGCATCCTTCGACCGACTTCTTCGACTAAGAGCTCGATAGAAAGCTTATCTGTTCCTCTTTCAGATGGCATTAATATATTTTACGAAAAGTCGTAAGAAATAAAATTTTTTTGATCGAAACTAAAATATCCTCGAAATCATTGAAGAAGAAGTACCTTATCAGTCGAAAATATGCCTTATCTAATAAGAGACATTTAAATTTTTTTAATTTCATAAATGGGTGGCATTTTATTCAGAATTAATAGTTTTTAACATGGACAAAAAATTTGTTTAATTTTTTTCCCATTAAATACTAGAATTATAGAAAAGCATTTTGCGAAAAGAATCGGCAGTAGGACGGAAACGTGTTGACCACCGATTAGTTTTTTGCTAATAACTCTTGCATCCTTCGACCCACTTCTTCGACTAAGAGCTCGATTGAAAGATTAGCTGTTCCTCTTTCAGATGGCATGAACATATTTTACGAAAAGTCATGAGAAATAAAATTTTTATGATCAAAACTAACATATCCTCGAAATCATTGAAGAAGAAGTACCTTATCAGACGAAAATATGCCTTATCTAATAAGAGACAGAAAAATTTTTTTAATTGCATAAATGGGTGGCATTTTATTCAGAATTAATAGTTTTTTTACATGGACAAAAAATTCGTTTAATTTTTTCCCATTAAATACTACAATTATAGAAAAGTACTTGGCGAAAAGAATCGGCAGTAGGACGGAAACGTGTTGACCACCGATTAGTTTTTTGCTAATAACTCTTGCATCCTTCGACCCACTTCTTCGACTAAGAGCTCGATGGAAAGCTTATCTGTTCCTCTTTCAGATGGCATGAACATATTTTACGAAAAGTCATGAGAAATAAAATTTTTTTGATCAAAACTAACATATCCTCGAAATCATTGAAGAAGAAGTACCTTATCAGACGAAAATATGCCTTATCTAATAAGAGACAGATAAATTTTTTTAATTGCATAAATGGGTGGCATTTTATTCAGAATTAATAGTTTTTTACATAAACAAAAACTCCGTTTAATTTTTTCCTATTAAATACTATAATTATAGAAAAGTACTTTGCGAAAAGAATCGGCAGTAGGACGGAATCGTGTTGACCACCGATTAGTTTTTTGCTAATAACTCGTGCATCCTTCGACCGACTTCTTCGACTAAAAGCTCGATGGAAAACTTATCTATTGCTCTTTCAGTTGGCATTAACATTTTTTACGAAAAGTCGTAAGAAATAAAATTTTTTTGATCAAAACTTAAATATCCTCGAAATCATTGAAAACGAAGTACCTTATCAGACGAAAATATGCCTTATCTAATAAGAGACATTTAAATTTTTTTAATTGAATAAATGGGTGGCATTTTATTCAGAATTAATAGTTTTTTACATAAACAAAAACTCCGTTTTTGCATTTTGCGAAAAGAATCGGCAGTAGGACGGAAACGCGTTGACCACCGATTAGTTTTTTGCTAATAACTCTTGCATCCTTCGACCGACTTCTTCGACTAAAAGTTCGATGGAAAGCTTATCTGTTCCTCTTTGAGATGGCATTAGCATATTTTACGAAAAGTCGTAAGAAATAAAATTTTTTTGATCGAAACTAAAATATCCTCAAAATCATTGAAAAAAAAAAAGAAGTACCTTATCAGTCGAAAATATGCCTTATCTAATAAGAGACATTTAAATTTTTTTAATTTCATAAATGGGTGGCATTTTATTCAGAATTAATAGTTTTTAACATGGACAAAAAATTCGTTTAATTTTTTCCCATTAAATACTAGAATTATAGAAAAGCACTTTGCGAAAAGAATCGGCAGTAGGATGGAAACGTGTTGACCACCGATTAGTTTTTTGCTAATAACAAACCGATTAGTTTTTTTGCTCATAACTCTTGGATCCTTCGACCGACTTCTTCGACTAAAAGCTCGATGGAAAGCTTATCTTTTCCTCTTTCAGATGGCATTAGCATATTTTACGAAAAGTCGTAAGAAATAAAATTTTTTTGATCGAAACTAAAATATCCTCAAAATCATTGAAAAAAAAAAGAAATACCTTATCAGTCGAAAATATGCCTTATCTAATAAGAGACATTTAAATTTTTTTAATTTCATAAATGGGTACCATTTTATTCAGAATTAATAGTTTTTAACATGGACAAAAAATTCGTTTAATTTTTTCCCATTAAATACTATAATTATAGGAAAGTACTTGGCGAAAAGAATCGGCAGTAGGACGGAATCGTGTTGACCACCGATTACTTTTTTGCTAATAGCTCTTGCATCCTTCGACCGACTTCTTCGACTAAGAGCTCGATGGAAAGCTTATCTGTTCCTCTTTCAGATGGCATGAACATATTTTACGAAAAGTCATGAGAAATAAAATTTTTATGATCAAAACTAACATATCCTCGAAATCATTGAAGAAGAAGTACCTTATCAGACGAAAATATGCCTTATCTAATAAGAGACAGATAAATTTTTTTAATTGCATAAATGGGTGGCATTTTATTCAGAATTAAAAGTTTTTTACATAAACAAAAACTCCGTTTAATTTTTTCCCATTAAATACCATAATTATAGAAAAGTACTTTGCGAAAAGAATCGGCAGTAGGACGGAAACGTGTTGACCACCGATTAGTTTTTTGCTAATAACTCTTGCATCCTTCGACCCACTTCTTCGACTAAGAACTCGATGGAAAGCTTATCTGTTCCTCTTTCAGATGGCATGAACATATTTTACGAAAAGTCATGAGAAATAAAATTTTTATGATCAAAACTAACATATCCTCGAAATCATTGAAGAAGAAGTACCTTATCAGACGAAAATATGCCTTATCTAATAAGAGACAGATAAATTTTTTTAATTGCATAAATGGGTGGCATTTTATTCAGAATTAATAGTTTCTTACATAAACAAAAACTCCGTTTAATTTTTTCCTATTAAATACTATAATTATAGAAAAGTACTTTGCGAAAACAATCGGCAGTAGGACGGAATCGTGTTGACCACCGATTAGTTTTTTGCTAAAAACTCGTGCATCCTTCGACCGACTTCTTCGACTAAAAGCTCGATGGAAAACTTATCTATTGCTCTTTCAGTTGGCACTAACATTTTTTACGAAAAGTCGTAAGAAATAAAATTTTTTTGATCAAAACTTAAATATCCTCGAAATCATTGAAAACGAAGTACCTTATCAGACGAAAATATGCCTTATCTAATAAGAGACATTTAAATTTTTTTAATTGCATAAATCGGTGGCATTTTATTCAGAATTAATAGTTTTTTACATAAACAAAAACTCCGTTTTTGCATTTTGCGAAAAGAATCGGCAGTAGGACGGAAACGCGTTGACCACCGATTAGTTTTTTGCTAATAACTCTTGCATCCTTCGACCGACTTCTTCGACTAAAAGTTCGATAGAAAGCTTATCTGTTCCTCTTTGAGATGGCATTAGCATATTTTACGAAAAGTCGTAAGAAATAAAATTTTTTTGATCGAAACTAAAATATCCTCAAAATCATTGAAAAAAAAAAGAAGTACCTTATCAGTCGAAAATATGCCTTATCTAATAAGAGACATTTAAATTTTTTTAATTTCATAAATGGGTGGCATTTTATTCAGAATTAATAGTTTTTAACATGGACAAAAAATTCGTTAAATTTTTTCCCATTAAATACTAGAATTATAGAAAAGCACTTTGCGAAAAGAATCGGCAGTAGGAAACGTGTTGACCACCGATTAGTTTTTTGCTAATAACAAACCGATTAGTTTTTTTGCTAATATTTCTTGGATCCTTCGACCGACTTCTTCGACTAAAAGCTTATCTGTTCCTCTTTCAGATGGCATTAGCATATTTTACGAAAAGTCGTAAGATATAAAATTTTTTTGAACGAAACTAAAATATCCTCAAAATCATTGAAAAAAAAAAGAAATAACTTATCAGTCGAAAATATGCCTTATCTAATAAGAGACATTTAAATTTTTTTAATTTCATAAATGGGTACCATTTTATTCAGAATTAATAGGTTTTAACATGGACAAAAAATTCGTTTAATTTTTTCCCATTAAATACCATAATTATAGAAAAGTACTTTGCGAAAAGAATCGGCAGTAGGACGGAAACGTGTTGACCACCGATTAGTTTTTTGCTAATAACTCGTGCATCCTTCGACCGACTTCTTCGACTAAAAGCTCGATGGAAAACTTATCTATTGCTCTTTCAGTTGGCATTAACATTTTTTACGAAAAGTCGTAAGAAATAAAATTTTTTTGATCAAAACTTAAATATCCTCGAAATCATTGAAAACGAAGTACCTTATCAGACAAAAATATGCCTTATCTAATAAGAGACATTTAAATTTTTTTAATTGAATAAATGGGTGGCATTTTATTCAGAATTAATAGTTTTTTACATAAACAAAAACTCGGTTTTTGCATTTTGCGAAAAGAATCGGCAGTAGGACGGAAACGCGTTGACCACCGATTAGTTTTTTGCTAATAACTCTTGCATCCTTCGACCGACTTCTTCGACTAAAAGTTCGATGGAAAGCTTATCTGTTCCTCTTTGAGATGGCATTAGCATATTTTACGAAAAGTCGTAAGAAATAAAATTTTTTTGATCGAAACTAAAATATCCTCAAAATCATTGAAAAAAAAAGAAATACCTTATCAGTCGAAAATATGCCTTATCTAATAAGAGACATTTAAATTTTTTTAATTTCATAAATGGGTACCATTTTATTCAGAATTAATAGTTTTTAACATGGAAAAAAAATTCGTTTAATTTTTTCCCATTAAATACTATAATTATTGGAAAGTACTTGGCGAAAAGAATCGGCAGTAGGACGGAATCGTGTTGACCACCGATTACTTTTTTGCTAATAACTCTTGCATCCTTCGACCGACTTCTTCGACTAAGAGCTCGATGGAAAGCTTATCTGTTCCTCTTTCAGATGGCATGAACATATTTTACGAAAAGTCATGAGAAATAAAATTTTTATGATCAAAACTAACATATCCTCGAAATCATTGAAGAAGAAGTACCTTATCAGACGAAAATATGCCTTATCTAATAAGAGACAGATAAATTTTTTTAATTGCATAAATGGGTGGCATTTTATTCAGAATTAAAAGTTTTTTACATAAACAAAAACTCCGTTTAATTTTTTCCCATTAAATACCATAATTATAGAAAAGTACTTTGCGAAAAGAATCGGCAGTAGGACGGAAACGTGTTGACCACCGATTAGTTTTTTGCTAATAACTCTTGCATCCTTCGACCCACTTCTTCGACTAAGAACTCGATGGAAAGCTTATCTGTTCCTCTTTCAGATGGCATGAACATATTTTACGAAAAGTCATGAGAAATAAAATTTTTATGATCAAAACTAACATATCCTCGAAATCATTGAAGAAGAAGTACCTTATCAGACGAAAATATGCCTTATCTAATAAGAGACAGATAAATTTTTTTAATTGCATAAATGGGTGGCATTTTATTCAGAATTAATAGTTTCTTACATAAACAAAAACTCCGTTTAATTTTTTCCTATTAAATACTATAATTATAGAAAAGTACTTTGCGAAAACAATCGGCAGTAGGACGGAATCGTGTTGACCACCGATTAGTTTTTTGCTAAAAACTCGTGCATCCTTCGACCGACTTCTTCGACTAAAAGCTCGATGGAAAACTTATCTCTTGCTCTTTCAGTTGGCACTAACATTTTTTACGAAAAGTCGTAAGAAATAAAATTTTTTTGATCAAAACTTAAATATCCTCGAAATCATTGAAAACGAAGTACCTTATCAGACGAAAATATGCCTTATCTAATAAGAGACATTTAAATTTTTTTAATTGCATAAATCGGTGGCATTTTATTCAGAATTAATAGTTTTTTACATAAACAAAAACTCCGTTTTTGCATTTTGCGAAAAGAATCGGCAGTAGGACGGAAACGCGTTGACCACCGATTAGTTTTTTGCTAATAACTCTTGCATCCTTCGACCGACTTCTTCGACTAAAAGTTCGATAGAAAGCTTATCTGTTCCTCTTTGAGATGGCATTAGCATATTTTACGAAAAGTCGTAAGAAATAAAATTTTTTTGATCGAAACTAAAATATCCTCAAAATCATTGAAAAAAAAAAGAAGTACCTTATCAGTCGAAAATATGCCTTATCTAATAAGAGACATTTAAATTTTTTTAATTTCATAAATGGGTGGCATTTTATTCAGAATTAATAGTTTTTAACATGGACAAAAAATTCGTTAAATTTTTTCCCATTAAATACTAGAATTATAGAAAAGCACTTTGCGAAAAGAATCGGCAGTAGGAAACGTGTTGACCACCGATTAGTTTTTTGCTAATAACAAACCGATTAGTTTTTTTGCTAATATTTCTTGGATCCTTCGACCGACTTCTTCGACTAAAAGCTTATCTGTTCCTCTTTCAGATGGCATTAGCATATTTTACGAAAAGTCGTAAGATATAAAATTTTTTTGAACGAAACTAAAATATCCTCAAAATCATTGAAAAAAAAAGAAATACCTTATCAGTCGAAAATATGCCTTATCTAATAAGAGACATTTAAATTTTTTTAATTTCATAAATGGGTACCATTTTATTCAGAATTAATAGGTTTTAACATGGACAAAAAATTCGTTTAATTTTTTCCCATTAAATACTATAATTATAGGAAAGTACTTGGCGAAAAGAATCGGCAGTAGGACGGAATCGTGTTGACCACCGATTATTTTTTTGCTAATAACTCTTGCATCCTTCGACCGACTTCTTCGACTAAGAGCTCGATGGAAAGCTTATCTGTTCCTCTTTCAGATGGCATTAACGTATTTTACGAAAAGTCGTAAGAAATAAAATTTTTTTGATCAAAACTAAAATGTCCTCGAAATCATTGAAAAAAAAAGAAATACCTTATCAGTCGAAAATATGCCTTATCTAATAAGAGACATTTAAATTTTTTTAATTTCATTTCCCATTAAATACTATAATTATAGGAAAGTACTTGGCGAAAAGAATCGGCAGTAGGACGGAATCGTGTTGACCACCGATTAGTTTTTTGCTAATAACTCGTGCATCCTTCGACCGACTTCTTCGACTAAAAGCTCGATGGAAAACTTATCTATTGCTCTTTCAGTTGGCATTAACATTTTTTACGAAAAGTCGTAAGAAATAAAATTTTTTTGATCAAAACTTAAATATCCTCGAAATCATTGAAAACGAAGTACCTTATCAGACGAAAATATGCCTTATCTAATAAGAGACATTTAAATTTTTTAATTGCATAAATGGGTGGCATTTTATTCAGAATTAATAGTTTTTTACATAAACAAAAACTCCGTTTTTGCATTTTGCGAAAAGAATCGGCAGTAGGACGGAAACGTGTTGACCACCGATTAGTTTTTTGCTAATAACTCTTGCATCCTTCGACCGACTTCTTCGACTAAAAGTTCGATGGAAAGCTTATCTGTTCCTCTTTCAGATGGCATTAGCATATTTTACGAAAAGTCGTAAGAAATAAAATTTTTTTGATCGAAACTAAAATATCCTCAAAATCATTGAAAAAAAAAGAAGTACCTTATCAGTAAGAAAATATGCCTTATTTAATAAGAGACATTTAAATTTTTTTAATTTCATAAATGGGTGGCATTTTATTCAGAATTAATAGTTTTTAACATGGACAAAAAATTCGTTTAATTTTTTCCCATTAAATACTAGAATTATAGAAAAGCACTTTGCGAAAAGAATCGGCAGTAGGACGGAAACGTGTTGACCACCGATTAGTTTTTTGCTAATAACAAACCAATTAGTTTTTTTTGCTAATAACTCTTGGATCCTTCGACCGACTTCTTCGACTAAAAGCTCGATGGAAAGCTTATCTGTTCCTCTTTCAGATGGCATTAACATATTTTACGAAAAGTCGTAAGAAATAAAATTTTTTTGATCAAAACTAAAATATCCTCGAAATCATTGAAAACGAAGTACCTTATCAGACGAAAATATGCCTAATCTAATAAGAGACATTTAAATCTTTTTAATTGCATAAACAGGTGGCATTTTATTAAGAATTAATAGTTTTTTACATAAACAAAAACTCCGTTTAATTTTTTCCTATTAAATTCTATAATTATAGAAAAGTACTTTGCGAAAAGAATCGGCAGTAGGACGGAAACGTGTTGACCACCTATTAGTTTTTTGCTAATAACTCTTGCATCCTTCGACCGACTTCTTCGACTAAGAGCTCGATGGAAAGCTTATCTGTTCCTCTTTCAGATGGCATTAACATATTTTACGAAAAGTCGTAAGAAATAAAATTTTTTTGATCAAAACTAAAATGTCCTCGAAATCATTCAAAAAGAAGTACCTTATCATACGAAAATATGCCTTATCTAATAAGAGACATTTAAATTTTTTTTATTGCATAAATGGGTGGCATTTTATTTGGAATTAAAAGATTTTTACATAAACAAAAACTCCGTTTAATTTTTTCCCATTAAATACTACAATTATAGAAAAGCATTTTGCGAAAAGAATCGGTAGTAGGACGGAGTCGTGTTGACCACCGATTAGTTTTCTGCCAATAAATCTTGCATCATTCGACCGACTTCTTCGACTAAGAGCTCGATGGAAAGCTTATCTGTTCCTCTTTCAGATGGCATTAACATATTTTACGAAAAGTCGTAAGAAATACAATTTTTTTGATCAAAACTAAAATGTCCTCGAAATCATTGAAAAAAAAATAAATACCTTATCAGTCGAAAATATGCCTTATCTAATAAGAGACATTTAAATTTTTTTAATTTCATAAATGGGTACCATTTTATTCAGAATTAATAGTTTTTAACATGGACAAAAAATTCGTTTAATTTTGTCCCATTAAATACTATAATTATAGGAAAGTACTTGGCGAAAAGAATCGGCAGTAGGACGGAATCGTGTTGACCACCGATTAGTTTTTTGCTAATAACTCGTGCATCCTTCGACCGACTTCTTCGACTAAAAGCTCGATGGAAAACTTATCTATTGCTCTTTCAGTTGGCATTAACATTTTTTACGAAAAGTCGTAAGAAATAAAATTTTTTTGATCAAAACTTAAATATCCTCGAAATCATTGAAAACGAAGTACCTTATCAGACGAAAATATGCCTTATCTAATAAGAGACATTTAAATTTTTTAATTGCATAAATGGGTGGCATTTTATTCAGAATTAATAGTTTTTTACATAAACAAAAACTCCGTTTTTGCATTTTGCGAAAAGAATCGGCAGTAGGACGGAAACGTGTTGACCACCGATTAGTTTTTTGCTAATAACTCTTGCATCCTTCGACCGACTTCTTCGACTAAAAGTTCGATGGAAAGCTTATCTGTTCCTCTTTCAGATGGCATTAGCATATTTTACGAAAAGTCGTAAGAAATAAAATTTTTTTGATCGAAACTAAAATATCCTCAAAATCATTGAAAAAAAAAGAAGTACCTTATCAGTAAGAAAATATGCCTTATTTAATAAGAGACATTTAAATTTTTTTAATTTCATAAATGGGTGGCATTTTATTCAGAATTAATAGTTTTTAACATGAACAAAAAATTCGTTTAATTTTTTCCCATTAAATACTAGAATTATAGAAAAGCACTTTGCGAAAAGAATCGGCAGTAGGACGGAAACGTGTTGACCACCGATTAGTTTTTTGCTAATAACAAACCAATTAGTTTTTTTGCTAATAACTCTTGGATCCTTCGACCGACTTCTTCGACTAAAAGCTTATCTGTTCCTCTTTCAGATGGCATTAGCATATTTTACGAAAAGTCGTAAGAAATAAAATTTTTTTGATCGAAACTAAAATATCCTCAAAATCATTGAAAAAAAAAGAAATACCTTATCAGTCGAAAATATGCCTTATCTAATAAGAGACATTTAAATTTTTTTAATTGCATAAATGGGTGGCATTTTATTCAGAATTAATAGTTTTTTACATAAACAAAAACTCCGTTTTTGCATTTTGCGAAAAGAATCGGCAGTAGGACGGAAACGTGTTGACCACCGATTAGTTTTTTGCTAATAACTCTTGCATCCTTCGACCGACTTCTTCGACTAAAAGCTCGATGGAAAGCTTATCTATTGCTCTTTCAGTTGGCATTAACATTTTTTACGAAAAGTCGTAAGAAATAAAATTTTTTTGATCAAAACTTAAATATCCTCGAAATCATTGAAAACGAAGTACCTTATCAGACGAAAATATGCCTTATCTAATAAGAGACATTTAAATTTTTTTAATTGCATAAATTGGTGGCATTTTATTCAGAATTAATAGTTTTTTACATAAACAAAAACTCCGTTTTTGCATTTTGCGAAAAGAATCGGCAGTAGGACGGAAACGTGTTGACCACCGATTAGTTTTTTGTTAATAACTCTTGCATCCTTCGACCGACTTCTTCGACTAAAAGTTCGATGGAAAGCTTATCTGTTCCTCTTTCAGATGGCATTAGCATATTTTACGAAAAGTCGTAAGAAATAAAATTTTTTTGATCGAAACTAAAATATCCTCAAAATCATTGAAAAAACCAGTAAGGGCGGTATAGTTGAGTATTCTCAACTATATAATACCCTGTACACACACCTATGTTGATAACACGTTAAACATTCGCCGACAGCAAAAGCAGTGTACCACGATATGGTTTGTGTATTTGCTAATAGTGAGGCAGGGCTCACAGTGCAATGTTGCCATTAGATGGCGCTTTAGTACGGGTTTTGTTACAAAGCATTGCTGCAAAATTTTAGTGTGTTGGTCTTTGCGAGGAAAGTGGTAGTTTGTTGTATACTGTTTTAAAAAGGTATGTTATCTGAGTTTGCATACAAAATTTCAACATTGTATTCTTTATACTTTAGGAGATACAGCAATTTTAAGAAAAAAATGACCTTTTGTTGTGCTCGATGGGCGGGAAGGAATGGGCGTGGCAAAAATTCCTTCAAACTTCATCTAGTGTTCGACCACACGAGACTATCTTCCAAATTTCAAGTCTCTAGCTTTAATAGTTTTCGCAGTGTTAAGTACGGTTTTTGTTACAAATAGGATAAAGCAGTGTTCAAAGCGCAATTTATGCCAAATTTCAACTTGTTTGTCTTTGCGTTGTCACACAGCGTTAAAAATGAAAGTTTGTGGTATGCAGTTTTAAAAAGGTATGTTTACTGAGTTTGCATACAAAATTTCAGCATTGTATCTATTATAGTTTAGGAGATACAGCAATTTTCAGAAAAAAACTTTTTGTGGGGAAACGAAGGGGAGGGGGAAAAAATGTGGTATGCAGTTTTGTAGAGCTATACATACTGAGTCTACATACTCATTTTCATATTTCTAACTCATCAGGTTTTCGAGCTACAGCCTTTTGAAAAAATGGGTGGTGCTCGATGGGCGGGAAGGAGTGGGCGTGGCAAAAAATCCTTCAAACTTGATCTAGCGTTTGACCTCACGAGTCGATCCACCAAATTTCAAGTCTCTAGCTCTTATAGTTTTCGAGAACCATTGGTGAGGACGGACGGACGGACGGACGGACGGACGGACAGACAGGGCTATATCAATTCGTCTTGTCATCCTGATTAAGAATATATATACTTTATAGGGTCCCCCTCCCCTCCTTCTATGCGTTACATACAAACCGTCTCAAACAAACTTAATATACCCTGATACACAGTGTGTGTACAGGGTATAAAAAGAAGTACCTTATCAAACGAAAATATGCCTTATCAAATAAGAGACATTTAAATTTTTTTAATTTCATATATGGGTACCATTTTATTCAGAATTTATAGTTTTTAACATGGACAAAAAATTCGTTTAATTTTTTCCCATTAAATACTACAATTATAGAAAAGCACTTTGCGAAAAGAATCGGCAGTAGGACGGAAACGTGTTGACTACCGATTAGTTTTTTGCTAATAACTCCTGCATCCTTCGACCGACTTCTTCGACTAAAAGCTCGATGGAAAGCTTATCTATTGCTCTTTCAGTTGGCATTAACATTTTTTACGAAAAGTCGTAAGAAATAAAATTTTTTTGATCAAAACTTAAATATCCTCGAAATCATTGAAAACGAAGTACCTTATCAGACGAAAATATGCCTTATCTAATAAGAGACATTTAAATTTTTTTAATTGCATAAATGGGTGGCATTTTATTCAGAATTAATAGTTTTTTACATAAACAAAAACTCCGTTTTTGCATTTTGCGAAAAGAATCGGCAGTAGGACGGAAACGTGTTGACCACCGATTAGTTTTTTGCTAATAACTCTTGCATCCTTCGACCGACTCCTTCGACTAAGAGCTCGATAGAAAGCTTATCTGTTCCTCTTTCAGATGGAATTAACATATTTTACGAAAAGTCATGAGAAATAACATTTTTTTGATCAAAACTAAAATATCCTCGAAATCATTGAAAAAGAAGTACCTTATCATACGAAAATATGCCTTATCTGATAAGAGACATTTAAATTTTTTTTTATTGCATAAATGGGTGGCATTTTATTCAGAATTAATAGTTTTTTTACATGGACAAAAACTCCGTTTAATTTTTTCCCATTAAATACTATAATTATAGAAAAGTACTTTGCGAAAAGAATCGGCAGTAATACGGAATCGTGTTGACCACCGATTAGTTTTTTGCCAATAAATCTTGCATCATTCGACCGACTTCTTCGACTAAGAGCTCGATGGAAGGCTTATCTGTTCCTCTTTCAAATGGCATTAACATATTTTACGAAAAATCATGAGAAATAAAATTTTTTTGATCAAAACTAAAATATTCTCGAAATCATTGAAGAAGAAGTACCTTATCAGACGAAAATATGCCTTATCCAATAAGAGATATTTAAATTTTTTTAATTTCATAAATGGGTGGCATTTTATTCAGAATTAATAGTTTTTTACATAAACAAAAACTCCGTTTAATTTTTTGCCATTAAATACCATTATTATAGAAAAGTACTTTGCGACAAGATTCGGCAGTAGGACGGAGTCGTGTTGACCACCGATTAGTTTTTTGCTAATAGCTCTTGCATCCTTCGACCGACTTCTTCGACTAAAAGCTCGATGGAAAGCTTATCTGTTCCTCTTTCAGATGGCATTAACGTATTTTACGAAATGTCGTAAGAAATAAAATTGTTTTGATCGAAACTAAAATATCCTCGAAATCATTGAAAAAGAAGTACCTTATCAGACGAAAATATGCCTTATCTAATAAGAGACATTTAAATTTTTTTAATTTCATAAATGGGTGACATTTTATTCAGAATTAATAGTTTTTAACATGGACAAAAAATTCGTTTAATTTTTTCCCATTAGATACTATAATTATAGAAAAGTACTTTGCGAAAAGAATCGGCAGTAGGACGGAAACGTGTTGACCACCGATTAGTTTTTTGCCAATAAATCTTGCATCATTCGACCGACTTCTTCGACTAAGAGCTCGATGGAAAGCTTATCTGTTCCTCTTTCAGATGGCATTAACATATTTTACGAAAAGTCGTAAGAAATAAAATTTTTTTGATCAAAACTAAAATATACTCGAAATCATTGAAGAAGAAGTACCTTATCATATACATATACATAAACAAAAACTCCGTTTAATTTGTTCCCATTAAATACTATAATTATAGAAAAGTATTTGGCGAAAAGAATCGGCAGTAGGACGGAAACGTGTTGACCACCGATTAGTTTTTTGCTAATAACTCTTGCATTCTTCGACCGACCTCTTCGACTAAAAGCTCGATGGAAAGCTTATCTGTTCCTCTTTCAGATGGCGTTAACGTATTTTACGAAAAGTCGTAAGAAATAAAATTGTTTTGATCGAAACTAAAATATCCTCGAAATCATTGAAGAAGAAGTACCTTATCAGATGAAAATATGCCTTATCTAATAAGAGACATTTAAATTTTTTTAATTTCATAAATGGGTGACATTTTATTCAGAATTAATAGTTTTAAACATGGACAAAAAATTCGTTTAATTTTTTTCCAGTAAATACTATAATTATAGAAAAGTACTTTGCGAAAAGAATCGGCAGTAGGACGGAAACGTGTTGACCACCTATTAGTTTTTTGCTAATAACTCTTGCATCCTTCGACCGACTTCTTCGACTAAGAGCTCGATGGAAAGCTTATCTGTTCCTCTTTCAGATGGCATTAACATGTTTTACGAAAAGTCGTAAGAAATAAAATTTTTTTGATCAAAACTAATATGTCCTCGAAATCATTCAAAAAGAAGTACCTTATCATACGAAAATATGCCTTATCTAATAAGAGACATTTAAATTTTTTTTATTGCATAAATGGGTGGCATTTTATTTGGAATTAAAAGATTTTTACATAAACAAAAACTCCGTTTAATTTTTTCCCATTAAATACTATAATTATAGAAAAGCATTTTGCGAAAAGAATCGGCAGTAGGACGGAAACGTGTTGACCACCGATTAGTTTCGTGCTAATAACTCTTGCATCCTTCGACCGACTTCTTCGACTAAGAGCTGGATGGAAAGCTTATCTGTTCCTCTTTCAGATGGCATTAACATATTTTACGAAAAGTCATGAGAAATAAAATTTTTTTGATCAAAACTAAAATACCATCGAAATCATTGAAAAAGAAGTACCTCATCAGACGAAAATATGCCTTATCTAATAAGAGACATTTAAATTTTTTTAATTGCATAAATGGGTGGCATTTTATTCAGAATTAATAGTTTTTTATTTAAACAAAAACTCCGTTTAATTTTTTCCCATTAAATACTATAATTATAGAAAAGTCCTTTGCGAAAAGAATCGGTAATAGGACGGAGTCGTGTTGACCACCGATTAGTTTTTTGCTAATAACTCTTGCATCCTTCGACCGACTTCTTCGACTAAAAGCTCGATGGAAAGCTTATCTGTTCCTCTTTCAGATGGCATTAACATATTTTACGAAAATCCGTAACAAATAAAATTTTTTTGATCAAAACTAAAATATCCTCGAAATCATTGAAGAAGAAGTACCTTATCAGACGAAATAATAATATCTAATAAGTCACATTTTATTTTTTTTAATTGTATTAACAGGCACCATTTTATTCAGAATTAATAGTTTTTACATGAACAAAAAATTCGTTTAATTTTTTCCCATTAAATACTACAATTATAGAAAAGTACTTTGCGAAAAGAATCGGCAGTAGGACGGAAACGTGTTGACCACCGATTAGTTTTTTGCTCATAACTCTTGAATCCTTCGACCGACTTCTTCGACTAAGAGCTCGATGGAAAGCTTATCTGTTCCTCTTTCATATGGCATTAACATATTTTACGAAAAGTCGTAAGAAATAAAATTTTTTTGATCAAAACTAAAATATCTTCGAAATCATTGAAAAAGAAGTACCTTATCAGACGAAAATATGCCTTATCTAATAAGAGACATTTAAATTTTTTTAATTGCATAAATGGGTGGCATTTTATTCAGAATTAATAGTTTTTTATTTAAACAAAAACTCCGTTTAATTTTTTCCCATTAAAAACTATAATTATAGAAAAGTACTTTGCGAAAAGAATCGGTAGTAGGGTGGAGTCGTGTTGACCACCGATTAGTTTTTTGCTAATAACTCTTGCATCCTTCGACCGACTTCTTCGACTAAAAGCTCGATGGAAAGCTTATCTGTTCCTCTTTCAGATGGCATTAAGATATTTTACGAAAAGCCGTAAGAAATAAAATTTTTTTGATCAAAACTAAAATATCCTCGAAATCATTGAAGAAGAAGTACCTTATCAGACGAAATAATAATATCTAATAAGAGACATTTTATTTTTTTTAATTGCATAAACAGGCACCATTTTATTCAGAATTAATAGTTTTTACATGAACAAAAAATTCGTTTAATTTTTTCCCATTAAATACTACAATTATAGAAAAGTACTTTGCGAAAAGAATCGGCAGTAGGACGGAAACGTGTTGACCACCGATTAGTTTTTTGCTAATAACTCTTGTATCCTTCGACCGACTTTTTCGAGTAAGGGCTCGATGGAAAGCTTATCTGTTCCTCTTTCAGATGGCATTAACATATTTTACGAAAAGTGGTAACAAATAAAATTTTTTCGATCAAAACTAAAATGTCCTCGAAATCATTGAAAAAGAAGTACCTTATCATACAAAAATATGCCTTCACTAATAAGAGACATTTAAATTTTTTTTAATTGCATAAATGGGTGGCATTTTATTCAGAATTAATAGTTTTTTTACATGGACAAAAAATTCGTTTAATTTTTTCCCATTAAATACTACAATTATAGAAAAGTACTTTGCGAAAAGAATCGGCAGTAGGACGGAAACGTGTTGACCACCGATTAGTTTTTTGCTAATAACTCTTGAATCCTTCGACCGACTTCTTCGACTAAGAGCTCGATGGAAAGCTTATCTGTTCCTCTTTCACATGGCATTAACATATTTTACGAAAAGTCGTAAGAAATAAAATTTTTTTGATCAAAACTAAAATATCTTCGAAATCATTGAAAAAGAAATACCTTATCATACGAAAATATGCCTTCACTAATAAGACACATTTAAACTTTTTTAATTGCATAAATGGGTGGCATTTTATTCAGAATTAATAGTTTTTTTACATGGAAAAAAAATTGGTTTAATTTTTTCCCATTAAATACTACAATTATAGAAAAGCATTTTGCGAAAAGAATCGGCAGTAGGACGGAATCGTGTTGACCACCGATTAGTTTTTTGCTAATAACTCTTGCATCCTTCGACCGACTTCTTCGACTAAGAGCTCGATGGAAAGCTTATCTGTTCCTCTTTCAGATGGCATTAACATATTTTACGAAAATTTCGACTAAACGCTCGATGGAAAGCTTATCTGTTCCTCTTTCAGATGGCATTAACATATTTTACGAAAAGCCGTAAGAAATAAAATTTTTTTGATCAAAACTAAAATATCCTCGAAATCATTGAAGAAGAAGTACCTTATCAGACGAAATAATAATATCTAATAAGAGACATTTTATTTTTTTTAACTGCATAAACAGGCACCATTTTATTCAGAATTAATAGTTTTGACATGAACAAAAAATTCGTTTAATTTTTTCCCATTAAATACTACAATTATAGAAAAGTACTTTGCGAAAAGAATCGGCAGTAGGACGGAAACGTGTTGACCACCGATTAGTTTTTTGCTAATAACTCTTTTATCCTTCGACCGACTTCTTCGAGTAAGGGCTCGATGGAAAGCTTATCTGTTCCTCTTTCAGATGGCATTAACATATTTTACGAAAAGTCATAAGAAATTAAATTTTTTTCATCAAAACTAAAATATCCTCGAAATCATTGAAAAAGAAGTACCTTATCAGACGAAAATATGCCTTATCTAATAAGAGACATTTAAATTTTTTTAATTGCATAATTGGGTGGCACTTTATTCAGAATTAATAGTTTTTTACTTAAACAAAAACTCCGTTTAATTTTTTCCCATTAAATACTACAATTATAGAAAAGTCCTTTGCGAAAAGAATCGGTAATAGGACGGAGTCGTGTTGACCACCGATTAGTTTTTTGCTAATAACTCTTGCATCCTTCGACCGACTTCTTCGACTAAAAGCTCGATGGAAAGCTTATCTGTTCCTCTTTCAGATGGCATTAACATATTTTACGAAAATCCGTAACAAATAAAATTTTTTTGATCAAAACTAAAATATCCTCGAAATCATTGAAGAAGAAGTACCTTATCAGACGAAATAATAATATCTAATAAGTCACATTTTATTTTTTTTAATTGTATTAACAGGCACCATTTTATTCAGAATTAATAGTTTTTACATGAACAAAAAATTCGTTTAATTTTTTCCCATTAAATACTACAATTATAGAAAAGTACTTTGCGAAAAGAATCGGCAGTAGGACGGAAACGTGTTGACCACCGATTAGTTTTTTGCTCATAACTCTTGAATCCTTCGACCGACTTCTTCGACTAAGAGCTCGATGGAAAGCTTATCTGTTCCTCTTTCATATGGCATTAACATATTTTACGAAAAGTCGTAAGAAATAAAATTTTTTTGATCAAAACTAAAATATCTTCGAAATCATTGAAAAAGAAGTACCTTATCAGACGAAAATATGCCTTATCTAATAAGAGACATTTAAATTTTTTTAATTGCATAAATGGGTGGCATTTTATTCAGAATTAATAGTTTTTTATTTAAACAAAAACTCCGTTTAATTTTTTCCCATTAAAAACTATAATTATAGAAAAGTACTTTGCGAAAAGAATCGGTAGTAGGGCGGAGTCGTGTTGACCACCGATTAGTTTTTTGCTAATAACTCTTGCATCCTTCGACCGACTTCTTCGACTAAAAGCTCGATGGAAAGCTTATCTGTTCCTCTTTCAGATGGCATTAAGATATTTTACGAAAAGCCGTAAGAAATAAAATTTTTTTGATCAAAACTAAAATATCCTCGAAATCATTGAAGAAGAAGTACCTTATCAGACGAAATAATAATATCTAATAAGAGACATTTTATTTTTTTTAATTGCATAAACAGGCACCATTTTATTCAGAATTAATAGTTTTTACATGAACAAAAAATTCGTTTAATTTTTTCCCATTAAATACTACAATTATAGAAAAGTACTTTGCGAAAAGAATCGGCAGTAGGACGGAAACGTGTTGACCACCGATTAGTTTTTTGCTAATAACTCTTGAATCCTTCGACCGACTTCTTCGACTAAGAGCTCGATGGAAAGCTTATCTGTTCCTCTTTCACATGGCATTAACATATTTTACGAAAAGTCGTAAGAAATAAAATTTTTTTGATCAAAACTAAAATATCTTCGAAATCATTGAAAAAGAAATACCTTATCATACGAAAATATGCCTTCACTAATAAGAGACATTTAAATTTTTTTTAATTGCATAAATGGGTGGCATTTTATTCAGAATTAATAGTTTTTTTACATGGACAAAAAATTCGTTTAATTTTTTCCCATTAAATACTACAATTATAGAAAAGTACTTTGCGAAAAGAATCGGCAGTAGGGCGGAGTCGTGTTGACCACCGATTAGTTTTTTGCTAATAACTCTTGCATCCTTCGACCGACTTCTTCGACTAAGAGCTCGATGGAAAGCTTATCTGTTCCTCTTTCAGATGGCATTAACATATTTTACGAAAAGTGGTAACAAATAAAATTTTTTCGATCAAAACTAAAATGTCCTCGAAATCATTGAAAAAGAAGTACCTTATCATACAAAAATATGCCTTCACTAATAAGAGACATTTAAATTTTTTTTAATTGCATAAATGGGTGGCATTTTATTCAGAATTAATAGTTTTTTTACATGGACAAAAAATTCGTTTAATTTTTTCCCATTAAATACTACAATTATAGAAAAGTACTTTGCGAAAAGAATCGGCAGTAGGACGGAAACGTGTTGACCACCGATTAGTTTTTTGCTAATAACTCTTGAATCCTTCGACCGACTTCTTCGACTAAGAGCTCGATGGAAAGCTTATCTGTTCCTCTTTCACATGGCATTAACATATTTTACGAAAAGTCGTAAGAAATAAAATTTTTTTGATCAAAACTAAAATATCTTCGAAATCATTGAAAAAGAAATACCTTATCATACGAAAATATGCCTTCACTAATAAGACACATTTAAACTTTTTTAATTGCATAAATGGGTGGCATTTTATTCAGAATTAATAGTTTTTTTACATGGAAAAAAAATTGGTTTAATTTTTTCCCATTAAATACTACAATTATAGAAAAGCATTTTGCGAAAAGAATCGGCAGTAGGACGGAATCGTGTTGACCACCGATTAGTTTTTTGCTAATAACTCTTGCATCCTTCGACCGACTTCTTCGACTAAGAGCTCGATGGAAAGCTTATCTGTTCCTCTTTCAGATGGCATTAACATATTTTACGAAAATTTCGACTAAACGCTCGATGGAAAGCTTATCTGTTCCTCTTTCAGATGGCATTAACATATTTTACGAAAAGCCGTAAGAAATAAAATTTTTTTGATCAAAACTAAAATATCCTCGAAATCATTGAAGAAGAAGTACCTTATCAGACGAAATAATAATATCTAATAAGAGACATTTTATTTTTTTTAACTGCATAAACAGGCACCATTTTATTCAGAATTAATAGTTTTGACATGAACAAAAAATTCGTTTAATTTTTTCCCATTAAATACTACAATTATAGAAAAGTACTTTGCGAAAAGAATCGGCAGTAGGACGGAAACGTGTTGACCACCGATTAGTTTTTTGCTAATAACTCTTTTATCCTTCGACCGACTTCTTCGAGTAAGGGCTCGATGGAAAGCTTATCTGTTCCTCTTTCAGATGGCATTAACATATTTTACGAAAAGTCATAAGAAATTAAATTTTTTTCATCAAAACTAAAATATCCTCGAAATCATTGAAAAAGAAGTACCTTATCAGACGAAAATATGCCTTATCTAATAAGAGACATTTAAATTTTTTTAATTGCATAATTGGGTGGCACTTTATTCAGAATTAATAGTTTTTTACTTAAACAAAAACTCCGTTTAATTTTTTCCCATTAAATACTACAATTATAGAAAAGCATTTTGCGAAATGAATCGGCAGTAGGACGGAATCGTGTTGACCACCGATTGGTTTTTTGCTAACAACTCTTGCATCCTTCGACCGACTTCTTCGACTAAATGCTCCATGGAAAGCTTATCTGTTCCTCTTTCAGATGGCATTAAGATATTTAACGAAAAGTCGTAAGAAATAAAATTTTTTTGATCAAAACTAAAATATCCTCGAAATCATTGAAGAAGAAGTACCTTATCAGACGAAAATATGCCTCATCTAATAAGAGACATTTAAATTTTTTTAATTGCATAAATGGGTGGCATTTTATTCAGAATTAATAGTTTTTTACATGGACAAAAAATTCGTTTAATTTTTTCCCATTAAATACTAGAATTATAGAAAAGTACTTTGCGAAAAGAATCGGCAGTAGGACGGAAACGTGGTGACCACCGATTAGTTTTTTGCTAATAACTCTTGCATCCTTCGACCGACTTCTTCGACTAAGAGCTCGATGGAAAGCTTATCTGTTCCTCTTTCATATGGCATTAACATAATTTACGAAAGGTCGTAAGAAATAAAATTTTTTTGATCAAAACTAAAATATCTTCGAAATCATTGAAAAAGAAGTACCTTATCATACGAAAATATGCCTTCACTAATAAGAGACATTTAAATTTTTTTAATTGCATAAATGGGTGGCATTTTATTCAGAATTAATAGTTTTTTTACATGGACAAAAAATTCGTTTAATTTTTTCCCATTAAATACTACAATTATAGAAAAGTACTTTGCGAAAAGAATCGGCAGTAGGACGGAAACGTGTTGACCACCGATTAGTTTTTTGCTAATAACTCTTGAATCCTTCGACCGACTTCTACGACTAAGAGCTCGATGGAAAGCTTATCTGTTCCTCTTTCACATGGCATTAACATATTTTACGAAAAGTCGTAAGAAATAAAATTTTTTTGATCAAAACTAAAATATCTTCGAAATCATTGAAAAAGAAGTACCTTATCATACGAAAATATGCCTTCACTAATAAGACACATTTAAACTTTTTTAATTGCATAAATGGGTGGCATTTTATTCAGAATTAATAGTTTTTTTACATGGAAAAAAAATTCGTTTAATTTTTTCCCATTAAATACTAAAATTATAGAAAAGCATTTTGGGAAAAGAATCGGCAGTAGGACGGAATCGTGTTGACCACCGATTAGTTTTTTGCTAATAACTCTTGCATCCTTCGACCGACTTCTTCGACTAAGAGCTCGATGGAAAGCTTATCTGTTCCTCTTTCATATGGCATTAACATAATTTACGAAAGGTCGTAAGAAATAAAATTTTTTTGATCAAAACTAAAATATCTTCGAAATCATTGAAAAAGAAGTACCTTATCATACGAAAATATGCCTTCACTAATAAGAGACATTTAAATTTTTTTAATTGCATAAATGGGTGGCATTTTATTCAGAATTAATAGTTTTTTTACATGGACAAAAAATTCGTTTAATTTTTTCCCATTAAATACTACAATTATAGAAAAGCATTTCGCGAAAAGAATCGGCAGTAGGACGGAAACGTGTTGACCACCGATTAGTTTTTTGCTAATAACTCTTGCATCCTTCGACCGACTTCTTCGACTAAGAGCTCGATGGAAAGCTTATCTGTTCCTCTTTCAGATGGCATTAACATATTTTACGAAAAGACATGAGGAATAAAATTTTTTTGATCAAAACTAAAATATCCTCGAAATCATTGAAGAAGAAGTACCTTACCAGACGAAAATATGCCTTATCTAATAAGAGACATTTAAATTTTTTTAATTGCATAAATGGGTGGCATTTTATTCAGAATTAATAGTTTTTTACATAAACAAAAACTCCGTTTTTGCATTTTGCGAAAAGAATCGGCAGTAGGACGGAAATGTGTTGACCACCGATTAGTTTTTTGCTAATAACTCTTGCATCCTTCGACCGACTTCTTCGACTAAGAGCTCGATTGAAAGCTTATCTGTTCCTCTTTCAGACGGCATTAACATATTTTACGAAAAGTCATGAGAAATACAATTTTTTTGATCAAAACTAAAATATCCTCGAAATCATTGAAGAAGAAGTACCTTATCAGACGAAAATATGCCTTATCTAATAAGAGACATTTAAATTTTTTTAATTGCATAAATGGGTGACATTTTATGCAGAATTAATAGTTTTTTACATAAACAAAAACTCCGTTTAATTTTTTCCCATTAAATACTATAATTATAGAAAAGTACTTTGCGAAAAGAATCGTCAGTAGGACGGAAACGTGTTGACCACCGATTAGTTTTTTGCTAATAACTCTTGCATCCTTCGACCGACTTCTTCGACTAAGAGATCGATGGAAAGCTTATCTGTTCCTCTTTCAGATGGCATTAACATATTTTACGAAAAGTCGTAAGAAATAAAATTTTTTCGATCAAAACTAAAATGTCCTCGAAATCATTGAAAAAGAAGTAAATTATCATACGAAAATATGCCTTATATAATAAGAGACATTTAAATTTTTTTAATTTCATAAATGGGTGACATTTTATTCAGAATTAATAGTTTTTAACATGGACAAAAACTTCGTTTAATTTTTTCCCATTAAATACTATAATAATAGAAAAGTACTTTGCGAAAAGAATCGGCAATAGGACGGAAACATGTTGACCACCGATTAGTTTTTTGCTAATAACTCTTGCATCCTTCGACCGACTTCTTCGACTAAAAGCTCGATGGAAAGCTTATCTGTTCCTCTTTCAGATGGCATTAACATATTTTACGAAAAGTCGTAAGAAATAAAATTTTTTTGATCAAAACTAAAATGTCCTCGAAATCATTGAAAAAGAAGTACGTTATCATACGAAAATATGCCTTATCTAATAAGAGACATTTAAATTTTTTTTTATTGCATAAATGGGTGGCATTTTATTCGGAATTAAAAGATTTTTACATAAACAAAAACTCCGATTAATTTTTTCCTATTCAATACTATAATTATAGAAAAGCATTTTGCGAAAAGAATCGACAGTAGGACGGAAATGTGTTGACCACCGATTAGTTTTTTGCTAATAACTCTTTTATCCTTCGACCGACTTCTTCGACTAAGAGCTCGATGAAAAGCTTATCTGTTCCTCTTTGAGATGGCATTAACATATTTTACGAAAAGTCATGAGAAATAAAATTTTTTTGATCAAAACTAAAATATCCTCGAAATCATTGAAAAGGAAGTACCTTATCATACGAAAATATGCCTTCACTAATAAGAGACATTTAAATTTTTTTAATTGCATAAATGGGTGGCATTTTATTCAGAATTAATAGTTTTTTAGTTAAACAAAAACTCCGTTTAATTTTTTCCCATTAAATACTATAATTATGGAAAAGTACTTTGCGAAAAGAATCGGCAGTAGGACGGAAACGTGTTGACCACCGATTAGTTTTTTGCTAATAACTCTTGCATCCTTCGACCGACTTCTTCGACTAAAAGCTCGATGGAAAGCTTATCTGTTCCTCTTTCAGATGGCATTAACATATTTTACGAAAAGTCGTAAGAAATAAAATTTTTTTGATCAAAGCTAAAATATCCTCGAAATCATTGAAGAAGAAGTACCTTATCAGAGGAAAATATGCCTCATCTAATAAGAGACATATAAATTTTTTTAATTGCATAAACAGGCAGCATTTTATTCAGAATTAATAGTTTTTTACATGGACAAAAAATTCGTTTAATTTTTTCCCATTAAATACTAGAATTATAGAAAAGAACTTTGCGAAAAGAATCGGCAGTAGGACGGAAACGTGTTGACCACCGATTAGTTTTTTGCTAATAACTCTTGCATCCTTCGACCGACTTCTTCGACTAAATGCTCGATGGAAAGCTTATCTGTTCCTCTTTCAGATGGCATTAAGATATTTTACGAAAAGTCGTAAGAAATAAAATTTTTTTGATCAAAACTAAAATATCCTCGAAATCATTGAAGAAGAAGTACCTTATCAGACGAAAATATGCCTCATCTAATAAGAGACATTTAAATTTTTTTAATTGCATAAATGGGTGGCATTTTATTCAGAATTAATAGTTTTTTACATGGACAAAAAATTCGTTTAATTTTTTCCCATTAAATACTAGAATTATAGAAAAGTACTTTGCGAAAAGAATCGGCAGTAGGACGGAAACGTGTTGACCACCGATTAGTTTTTTGCTAATAACTCTTGCATCCTTCGACCGACTTCTTCGACTAAGAGCTCGATGGAAAGCTTATCTGTTCCTCTTTCATATGGCATTAACATAATTTACGAAAAGTCGTAAGAAATAAAATTTTTTTGATCAAAACTAAAATATCTTCGAAATCATTGAAAAAGAAGTACCTTATCATACGCAAATATGCCTTCACTAATAAGAGACATTTAAATTTTTTTAATTGCATAAATGGGTGGCATTTTATTCAGAATTAATAGTTTTTTTACATGGACAAAAAATTCGTTTAATTTTTTCCCATTAAATACTACAATTATAGAAAAGCATTTCGCGAAAAGAATCGGCAGTAGGACGGAAACGTGTTGACCACCGATTAGTTTTTTGCTAATAACTCTTGCATCCTTCGACCGACTTCTTCGACTAAGAGCTTATCTGTTCCTCTTTCAGATGGCATTAACATATTTTACGAAAAGACATGAGGAATACAATTTTTTTGATCAAAACTAAAATATCCTCGAACTCATTGAAGAAGAAGTACCTTACCAGACGAAAATATGCCTTATCTAATAAGAGACATTTAAATTTTTTTAATTGCATAAATGGGTGGCATTTTATTCAGAATTAATAGTTTTTTACATAAACAAAAACTCCGTTTTTGCATTTTGCGAAAAGAATCGGCAGTAGGACGGAAATGTGTTGACCACCGATTAGTTTTTTGCTAATAACTCTTGCATCCTTCGACCGACTTCTTCGACTAAGAGCTCGATTGAAAGCTTATCTGTTCCTCTTTCAGACGGCATTAACATATTTTACGAAAAGTCATGAGAAATACAATTTTTTTGATCAAAACTAAAATATCCTCGAAATCATTGAAGAAGAAGTACCTTATCAGACGAAAATATGCCTTATCTAATAAGAGACATTTAAATTTTTTTAATTGCATAAATGGGTGACATTTTATGCAGAATTAATAGTTTTTTACATAAACAAAAACTCCGTTTAATTTTTTCCCATTAAATACTATAATTATAGAAAAGTACTTTGCGAAAAGAATCGTCAGTAGGACGGAAACGTGTTGACCACCGATTAGTTTTTTGCTAATAACTCTTGCATCCTTCGACCGACTTCTTCGACTAAGAGATCGATGGAAAGCTTATCTGTTCCTCTTTCAGATGGCATTAACATATTTTACGAAAAGTCGTAAGAAATAAAATTTTTTCGATCAAAACTAAAATGTCCTCGAAATCATTGAAAAAGAAGTAAATTATCATACGAAAATATGCCTTATATAATAAGAGACATTTAAATTTTTTTAATTTCATAAATGGGTGACATTTTATTCAGAATTAATAGTTTTTAACATGGACAAAAACTTCGTTTAATTTTTTCCCATTAAATACTATAATAATAGAAAAGTACTTTGCGAAAAGAATCGGCAATAGGACGGAAACATGTTGACCACCGATTAGTTTTTTGCTAATAACTCTTGCATCCTTCGACCGACTTCTTCGACTAAAAGCTCGATGGAAAGCTTATCTGTTCCTCTTTCAGATGGCATTAACATATTTTACGAAAAGTCGTAAGAAATAAAATTTTTTTGATCAAAACTAAAATGTCCTCGAAATCATTGAAAAAGAAGTACGTTATCATACGAAAATATGCCTTATCTAATAAGAGACATTTAAATTTTTTTTTATTGCATAAATGGGTGGCATTTTATTCGGAATTAAAAGATTTTTACATAAACAAAAACTCCGATTAATTTTTTCCTATTCAATACTATAATTATAGAAAAGCATTTTGCGAAAAGAATCGGCAGTAGGACGGAAATGTGTTGACCACCGATTAGTTTTTTGCTAATAACTCTTTTATCCTTCGACCGACTTCTTCGACTAAGAGCTCGATGAAAAGCTTATCTGTTCCTCTTTGAGATGGCATTAACATATTTTACGAAAAGTCATGAGAAATAAAATTTTTTTGATCAAAACTAAAATATCCTCGAAATCATTGAAAAGGAAGTACCTTATCATACGAAAATATGCCTTCACTAATAAGAGACATTTAAATTTTTTTAATTGCATAAATGGGTGGCATTTTATTCAGAATTAATAGTTTTTTAGTTAAACAAAAACTCCGTTTAATTTTTTCCCATTAAATACTATAATTATGGAAAAGTACTTTGCGAAAAGAATCGGCAGTAGGACGGAAACGTGTTGACCACCGATTAGTTTTTTGCTAATAACTCTTGCATCCTTCGACCGACTTCTTCGACTAAAAGCTCGATGGAAAGCTTATCTGTTCCTCTTTCAGATGGCATTAACATATTTTACGAAAAGTCGTAAGAAATAAAATTTTTTTGATCAAAGCTAAAATATCCTCGAAATCATTGAAGAAGAAGTACCTTATCAGAGGAAAATATGCCTCATCTAATAAGAGACATATAAATTTTTTTAATTGCATAAACAGGCAGCATTTTATTCAGAATTAATAGTTTTTTACATGGACAAAAAATTCGTTTAATTTTTTCCCATTAAATACTAGAATTATAGAAAAGAACTTTGCGAAAAGAATCGGCAGTAGGACGGAAACGTGTTGACCACCGATTAGTTTTTTGCTAATAACTCTTGCATCCTTCGACCGACTTCTTCGACTAAATGCTCGATGGAAAGCTTATCTGTTCCTCTTTCAGATGGCATTAAGATATTTTACGAAAAGTCGTAAGAAATAAAATTTTTTTGATCAAAACTAAAATATCCTCGAAATCATTGAAGAAGAAGTACCTTATCAGACGAAAATATGCCTCATCTAATAAGAGACATTTAAATTTTTTTAATTGCATAAATGGGTGGCATTTTATTCAGAATTAATAGTTTTTTACATGGACAAAAAATTCGTTTAATTTTTTCCCATTAAATACTAGAATTATAGAAAAGTACTTTGCGAAAAGAATCGGCAGTAGGACGGAAACGTGTTGACCACCGATTAGTTTTTTGCTAATAACTCTTGCATCCTTCGACCGACTTCTTCGACTAAGAGCTCGATGGAAAGCTTATCTGTTCCTCTTTCATATGGCATTAACATAATTTACGAAAAGTCGTAAGAAATAAAATTTTTTTGATCAAAACTAAAATATCTTCGAAATCATTGAAAAAGAAGTACCTTATCATACGCAAATATGCCTTCACTAATAAGAGACATTTAAATTTTTTTAATTGCATAAATGGGTGGCATTTTATTCAGAATTAATAGTTTTTTTACATGGACAAAAAATTCGTTTAATTTTTTCCCATTAAATACTACAATTATAGAAAAGCATTTCGCGAAAAGAATCGGCAGTAGGACGGAAACGTGTTGACCACCGATTAGTTTTTTGCTAATAACTCTTGCATCCTTCGACCGACTTCTTCGACTAAGAGCTTATCTGTTCCTCTTTCAGATGGCATTAACATATTTTACGAAAAGACATGAGGAATACAATTTTTTTGATCAAAACTAAAATATCCTCGAACTCATTGAAGAAGAAGTACCTTACCAGACGAAAATATGCCTTATCTAATAAGAGACATTTAAATTTTTTTAATTGCATAAATGGGTGGCATTTTATTCAGAATTAATAGTTTTTTACATAAACAAAAACTCCGTTTTTGCATTTTGCGAAAAGAATCGGCAGTAGGACGGAAACGTGTTGACCACCGATTAGTTTTTTGCTAATAACTCTTGCATCCTTCGACCGACTTCTTCGACTAAGAGCTTGATTGAAAGCTTATCTGTTCCTCTTTCAGATGGCATTAACATATTTTACGAAAAGTCATGAGAAATACAATTTTTTTGATCAAAACTAAAATATCCTCGAAATCATTGAAGAAGAAGTACCTTATCAGACGAAAATATGCCTTATCTAATAAAAGACATTTAAATTTTTTTAATTGGGTGACATTTTATTCAGAATTAATAGTTTTCTACATAAACAAAAACTCCGTTTAATTTTTTCCCATTAAATACTATAATTATAGAAAAGTACTTTGCGAAAAGAATCGGCAGTAGGACGGAAACGTGTTGACCACCGATTAGTTTTTTGCTAATAACTCTTGCATCCTTCGACCGACTTCTTCGACTAAGAGCTCGATGGAAAGCTTATCTGTTCCTCTTTCAGATGGCATTAACATATTTTACGAAAAGTCGTAAGAAATAAAATTTTTTCGATCAAAACTAAAATGTCCTCGAAATCATTGAAAAAGAAGTAAATTATCATACGAAAATATGCCTTATATAATAAGAGACATTTAAATTTTTTTAATTTCATAAATGGGTGACATTTTATTCAGAATTAATAGTTTTTAACATGGACAAAAACTTCGTTTAATTTTTTCCCATTAAATACTATAATAATAGAAAAGTACTTTGCGAAAAAAATCGGCAATAGGACGGAAACGTGTTGACCACCGATTAGTTTTTTGCTAATAACTCTTGCATCCTTCGACCGACTTCTTCGACTAAAAGCTCGATGGAAAGTTTATCTGTTCCTCTTTCAGATGGCATTAACATATTTTACGAAAAGTCGTAAGAAATAAAATTTTTTTGATCAAAACTAAAATGTCCTCGAAATCATTGAAAAAGAAGTACGTTATCATACGAAAATATGCCTAATCTAATAAGAGGCATTTAAATTTTTTTTTATTGCATAAATGGGTGGCATTTTATTCGGAATTAAAATATTTTTACATAAACAAAAACTCCGATTAATTTTTTCCTATTAAATACTATAATTATAGAAAAGCATTTTGCGAAAAGAATCGGCAGTAGGACGGAAATGTGTTGACCACCGATTAGTTTTTTGCTAATAACTCTTTTATCCTTCGACCGACTTCTTCGACTAAGAGCTCGATGAAAAGCTTATCTGTTCCTCTTTGAGATGGCATTAACATATTTTACGAAAAGTCATGAGAAATAAAATTTTTTTGATCAAAACTAAAATATCCTCGAAATCATTGAAAAGGAAGTACCTTATCATACGAAAATATGCCTTCACTAATAAGAGACATTTAAATTTTTTTAATTGCATAAATGGGTGGCATTTTATTCAGAATTAATAGTTTTTTTACATGGACATAAAATTCGTTTAATTTGTTCCCATTAAATACTACAATTATAGAAAAGCATTTTGCGAAAAGAATCGGCAGTAGGACGGAAACGTGTTGACCACCGATTAGTTTTTTGCTAATAACTCTTGCATCCTTCGACCGAGACATTTAAATTTTTTTAATTGCATAAATGGGTGGCATTTTATTCAGAATTAATAGTTTTTTTACATGGACAAAAAATTCGTTTAATTTTTTCCCATTAAATACTACAATTATAGAAAAGCATTTTGCGAAAAGAATCGGCAGTAGGACGGAAACGTGTTGACCACCGATTAGTTTTTTGCTAATAACTCTTGCATCCTTCGACCGACTTCTTCGACTAAGAGCTCGATGGAAAGCTTATCTGTTCCTCTTTCAGATGGCATTAACATATTTTACGAAAAGACATGAGAAATAAAATTTTTTTGATAAAAACTAAAATATCCTCGAAATCATTGAAGAAGAAGTACCTTATAAGACGAAAATATGCCTTATCTAATAAGAGACATTTAAATTTTTTTAATTTCATAAATGGGTGACATTTTATTCAGAATTAATAGTTTTTAACATGGACATAAACTTCGTTTAATTTTTTCCCATTAAATACTATAATTATAGAAAAGTACTTTGCGAAAAGAATCGGCAATAGGACGGAAACGTGTTGACCACCGATTAGTTTTTTGCTAATAACTCTTGCATCCTTCGACCGACTTCTTCGACTAAAAGCTCGATGGAAAGCTTATCTGATCCTCTTTCAGATGGCATTAACATATTTTACGAAAAGTCGTAAGAAATAAAATTTTTTTGATCAAAACTAAAATGTCCTCGAAATCATTGAAAAAGAAGTACGTTATCATACGAAAATATGCCTAATCTAATAAGAGACATTTAAATTTTTTTTTATTGCATAAATAGGTGGCATTTCATTCGGAATTAAAAGATTTTTACATAAACAAAAACTCCGATTAATTTTTTCCTATTAAATACTATAATTATAGAAAAGCATTTTGCGAAAACAATCGGCAGTAGGACGGAAATGTGTTGACCACCGATTAGTTTTTTGCTAATAACTCTTTTATCCTTCGACCGACTTCTTCGACTAAGAGCTCGATGAAAAGCTTATCTGTTCCTCTTTGAGATGGCATTAACATATTTTACGAAAAGTCATGAGAAATAAAATTTTTTTGATCAAAACTAAAATATCCTCGAAATCATTGAAAAGGAAGTACCTTATCATACGAAAATATGCCTTCACTAATAAGAGACATTTAAATTTTTTTAATTGCATAAATGGGTGGCATTTTATTCAGAATTAATAGTTTTTTAGTTAAACAAAAACTCCGTTTAATTTTTTCCCATTAAATACTATAATTATGGAAAAGTACTTTGCGAAAAGAATCGGCAGTAGGACGGAAACGTGTTGACCACCGATTAGTTTTTTGCTAATAACTCTTGCATCCTTCGACCGACTTCTTCGACTAAAAGCTCGATGGAAAGCTTATCTGTTCCTCTTTCAGATGGCATTAACATATTTTACGAAAAGTCGTAAGAAATAAAATTTTTTTGATCAAAGCTAAAATATCCTCGAAATCATTGAAGAAGAAGTACCTTATCAGACGAAAATATGCCTCATCTAATAAGAGACATATAAATTTTTTTAATTGCATAAACAGGCAGCATTTTATTCAGAATTAATAGTTTTTTACATGGACAAAAAATTCGTTTAATTTTTTCCCATTAAATACTAGAATTATAGAAAAGAACTTTGCGAAAAGAATCGGCAGTAGGACGGAAACGTGTTGACCACCGATTAGTTTTTTGCTAATAACTCTTGCATCCTTCGACCGACTTCTTCGACTAAGAGTTCGATGGAAAGCTTATCTGTTCCTCTTTCACATGGCATTAACATATTTTACGAAAAGTCGTAAGAAATAAAATTTTTTTGATCAAAACTAAAATATCTTCGAAATCATTGAAAAAGAAGTACCTTATCATACGAAAATATGCCTTCACTAATAAGAGACATTTAAATTTTTTTAATTGCATAAATGGGTGGCATTTTATTCAGAATTAATAGTTTTTTTACATGGACATAAAATTCGTTTAATTTTTTCCCATTAAATACTACAATTATAGAAAAGCATTTTGCGAAAAGAATCGGCAGTAGGACGGAAACGTGTTGACCACCGATTAGTTTTTTGCTAATAACTCTTGCATCCTTCGACCGACTTCTTCGACTAAGAGCTCGATGGAAAGCTTATCTGTTCCTCTTTCAGATGGCATTAACATATTTTACGAAAAGTCGTAAGAAATAAAATTTTTTCGATCAAAACTAAAATGTCCTCGAAATCATTGAAAAAGAAGTACCTTATCATACGAAAATATGCCTTCACTAATAAGAGACATTTAAATTTTTTTAATTGCATAAATGGGTGGCATTTTATTCAGAATTAATAGTTTTTTTACATGGACAAAAAATTCGTTTAATTTTTTCCTATTAAATACTACAATTATAGAAAAGCATTTTGCGAAAAGAATCGGCAGTAGGACGGAAACGTGTTGACCACCGATTAGTTTTTTGCTAATAACTCTTGTATCCTTCGACCGACTTCTTACACTAAGAGCTCGATGGAAAGCTTATCTGTTCCTCTTTCAGATGGCATTAACATATTTTACGAAAAGACATGAGAAATAAAATTTTTTTGATCAAAACTAAAATATCCTCGAAATCATTGAAGAAGAAGTACCTTATCAGACGAAAATATGCCTTATCTAATAAGAGACATTTAAATTTTTTTAATTTCATAAATGGGTGACATTTTATTCAGAATTAATAGTTTTTAACATGGACAAAAAATTCGTTTAATTTTTTTCCATTAAATACTATAATTATAGAAAAGTACTTTGCCAAAAGAATCGGCAGTAGGACGGAATCGTGTTGACCACCGATTAGTTTTTTGCTAGTACCTCTTGCATCCTTCGACCAACTTCTTCGACTAAAAGCTCGATGGAAAGCTTATCTGTTCTTCTTTCAGATGGCGTTAACATATTTTACGAAAAGTCGTAAGAAATAAAATTTTTTTGATCAAAACTAAAATATCCTCGAAATCATTGAAAAAGAAGTACCTTATCAGACGAAAATATGCCTTATCAAATAAGAGACATTTAAATTTTTTTAATTTCATAAATGGGTGGCATTTTATTCAGAATTAATAGTTTTTTACATAAACAAAAACTCCGTTTAATTTTTTCCCATTAAATACTATAATTATATAAAAGTACTTTGCGAAAAGAATCGGCAGTAGGACGGAATCGTGTTGACCACCGATTAGTTTTTTGCTAATAACTCTTGCATCCTTCGACCAACTTCTTCGACTAAGAGCTCGATGGAAAGCTTATCTGTTCCTCTTTCAGATGGCATTAACATATTTTACGATAGTCGTAAGAAATAAAATTTTTTTGGTCGAAACTAAAATATCCTCGAAATCATTCAAAAAGAAGTACCTTATCAGACGAAAATATGCCTTATCTAATAAGAGACATTTAAATTTTTTTAATTGCATAAATGGGTGGCATTTTATTCAGAATTAATAGTTTTTTACATAAACAAAAACTCCGTTTAATTTTTTCCCATTAAATACTATAATTATAGAAAAGTACTTTGCGAAAAGAATCGGCAGTAGGACGGAAACGTGTTGACCACCGATTAGTTTTTTTCTAATAACTCTTGCATCCTTCGACCGACTTCTTCGAATAAGAGCTCGATGGAAAGCTTATCTGTTCCTCTTTCAGATGGCACTAACATATTTTAAAAAAGGCGTAACAAATAAAATTTTTTTGATCGGAACTAAAATATCCTCGAAATCATTGAAAACGAAGTACCTTATCAGACGAAAATATGCCTTATCTAATAAGAGACATTTACATTTTTTTAATTGCATAAACAGGCAGCATTTTATTCAGAATTAATAGTTTTTTACATGGACAAAAAATTCGTTTAATTTTTTCCCATTAAATACTAGAATTATAGAAAAGTACTTTGCGAAAAGAATCGGCAGTAGGACGGAAACGTGGTGACCACCGATTAGTTTTTTGCTAATAACTCTTGCATCCTTCGACCGACTTCTTCGACTAAGAGCTCGATGAAAAGCTTATCTGTTCCAGATTTTGATCGAAACTAAAATATCCTCGAAATCATTGAAAACGAAGTACCTTATCAGACGAACATATGCCTTATCTAATAAGTGACATTTAAATTTTTTTAATTGCATAAATGGGTGGCATTTTATTCAGAATTAATAGCTTTTTACATAAACAAAAACTCCGTTTAATTTTTTCCCATCAAATACTGGAATTATAGAAAAGTACTTTGCGAAAAGAATCGGCAGTAGGACGGAATCGTGTTGACCACCGATTGGTTTTTTGCTTACAACTCTTGCATCCTTCGACCGACTTCTTCGACTAAAAGCTCGATGGATAGCTTATCTGTTCCTCTTTCAGATGGTATTAGCATCTTTTACGAAAAGTCATGTGAAATTAAATTTTTTTGATCAAAACTAAAATATCCTCGAAATCATTAAAAAACAAGTACCTTATCATACGAAAATATGCCTTATCTAATAAGAGACATTTACATTTTTTTAATTGCATAAATGGGTGGCATTTTATTCAGAATTAATAGTATTTTACATAAAAAAAAACTCCGTTTAATTTTTTCCCATTAAATACTAGAATTATAGAAAAGTACTTTGCCAAAAGAATCGGCAGTAGGACGGAATCGTGTTGACCACCGATTAGTTTTCTGCTAATAACTCTTGCATCCTTCGACCGACTTCTTCGAGTAAAAGCTCGATAGAAAGCTTATCTGTTCCTCTTTCAGATGACATTAACATATTTTACGAAAAGTCGTAAGAAATAAAATTTTTTTCATCAAAACTAAAATATCCTCGAAATCATTGAAGAAGAAGTACCTTATCAGACGAAAATATGCCTTATCTAATAAGAGACATTTAAATTTTTTTAATTGCATAAATGGGTGGCATTTTATTCAGAATTAATAGTTTTTTACATAAACAAAAACTCCGTTTAATTTTTTCCCATTAAATACTACAATTATAGAAAAGCATTTTGCGAAAAGAATCGGCAGTAGGACGGAATAGTGTTGACCACCGATTAGTTTTTTGCTAATAACTCTTGCATCCTTCGACCGACTTCTTCGACTAAAAGCTCGATGGAAAGCTTATCTGTTCCTCTTTCAGATGGCATTAACATATTTTACGAAAAGTCGTAAGAAATAAAAGTTTTTTGATCGAAACTAAAATATCCTCGAAATCATTGAAAACGAAGTACCTTATCAGACGAAAATATGCCTTATCTAATAAGAGACATTTAAATTTTTTTAATTGCATAAACAGGCATCATTTTATTTAGAATCAATAGTTTTTTACATGGAAAAAAACTCCGTTTAATTTTTTCCCACTAAATACTATAATTATAGAAAAGTACTTTGTGAAAAGAATCGGCAGTAGGACGGAATCGTGTTGACCACCGATTAGTTTTTTGCTAATACCTCTTGCATCCTTCGACCAACTTCTTCGACTAAAAGCTCGATGGAAAGCTTATCTGTTCCTCTTTCAGATGGCGTTAACATATTTTACGAAAAGTCGTAAGAAATAAAATTTTTTTGATCAAAACGAAAATATCCTCGAAATCATTGAAAAAGAAGTACCTTATCAGACGAAAATATGCCTTACCTAATATGAGACATTTAAATTTTTTTAATTGCATAAATGGGTGGCATTTTAATCAGAATTAATAGTTTTTTACATAAACAAAAACTCCGTTTAATTTTTTCCCATTAAATACTATAATTATATAAAAGTACTTTGCGAAAAGAATCGGCAGTAGGGCGGAATCGTGTTGACCACCGATTAGTTTTTTGCTAATAACTCTTGTATCCTTCGACCAACTTCTTCGACTAAAAGCTCGATGGAAAGCATATCTGTTCCTCTTTCAGATGGGATTAACATATTTTACGATAAGTCGTAAGAAATAAAATTTTTTTGATCGAAACTAAAATATCCTCGAAATCATTCAAAAAGAAGTACCTTATCAGACGAAAATATGCCTTATCTAATAAGAGACATTTAAATTTTTTTAATTGCATAAATGGGTGGCATTTTATTCAGAATTAATAGTTTTTTACATAAACAAAAACTCCGTTTAATTTTTTCCCATTAAATACTATAATTATAGAAAAGTACTTTGCGAAAAGAATCGGCAGTAGGACGGAAACGTGTTGACCACCGATTAGTTTTTTTCTAATAACTCTTGCAACCTTCGACCGACTTCTTCGAATAAGAGCTCGATGGAAAGCTTATCTGTTCCTCTTTCAGATGGCATTAACATATTTAAAAAAAGGCGTAACAAATAAAATTTTTTTGATAGTTTTTTACATAAACAAAAACTCCGTTTAATTTTTTCCCATTAAATACTAGAATTATAGAGAAGTACTTTGCGAAAAGAATCGGCAGTAGGACGGAATCGTGTTGACCACCGATTGGTTTTTTGCTAACAACTCTTGCATCCTTCGACCAACTTCTTCGACTAAAAGCTCGATAGAAAGCTTATCTGTTCCTCTTTCAGATGGTATTAGCATCTTTTACCAAAAGTCATGAGAAATAAAATTTTTTTGATCAAAACTAAAATATCCTCGAAATCATTGAAAAACAAGTACCTTATCATACGAAAATATGCCTTATCTTATAAGAGACATTTAAATTTTTTTAATTGCATAAATGGGTGGCATTTTATTCAGAATTAATAGTTTTTTACATAAAAAAAAACTCCGTTTAATTTTTTCCCATTAAATACTAGAATTATAGAAAAGTACTTTGCCAAAAGAATCGGCAGTAGGACGGAATCGTGTTGACCACCGATTAGTTTTTTGCTAATAACTCTTGCATCCTTCGACCGACTTCTTCGAGTAAAAGCTCGATGGAAAGCTTATCTGTTCCTCTTTCAGATGACATTAACATATTTTACGAAAAGTCGTAAGAAATAAAATTTTTTTCATTAAAACTAAAATATCCTCGAAATCATTGAAGAAGAAGTACCTTATCAGACGAAAATATGCCTTATCTAATAAGAGACATTTAAATTTTTTTAATTGCATAAATGGGTGGCATTTTATTCAGAATTAATAGTTTTTTACATAAACAAAAACTCCGTTTAATTTTTTCCCATTAAATACTATAATTATAGAAAAGTACTTTGTGAAAAGAATTGGCAGTAGGACGGAATCGTGTTGACCACCGATTGGTTTTTTGCTAACAACTCTTGCATCCTTCGACCGACTTCTTCGACTAAAAGCGCGATGGAAAGCTTATCTGTTCCTCTTTCAGATGGTATTAGCATCTTTTACGAAAAGTCATGAGAAATAAAATTTTTTTGATCAAAACTAAAATATCCTCGAAATCATTGAAAAACAAGTACCTTATCATACGAAAATATGCCTTATCTAATAAGAGACATTTAAATTTTTTTAATTGCATAAATGGGTGGCATTTTATTCAGAATTAATAGTTTTTTACATAAAAAAAAACTCCGTTTAATTTTTTCCCATTAAATACTAGAATTATAGAAAAGTACTTTGCGAAAAGAATCGGCAGTAGGACGCAATCGTGTTGACCACCGATTGGTTTTTTGCTAACAACTCTTGCATCCTTCGACCGACATCTTCGACTAAAAGCTCGATGGAAAGCTTATCTGTTCCTCTTTCAGATGGTATTAGCATCTTTTACGAAAAGTCATGAGAAATAAAATTTTTTTGATCAAAACTAAAATATCCTCGAAATCATTGAAGAAGAAGTACCTTATCAGACGAAAATATGCCTTATCTAATAAGAGACATTTAAATTTTTTTAATTGCATAAATGGGTGGCATTTTATTCAGAATTAATAGTTTTTTACATAAACAAAAACTCCGTTTAATTGTTTCCCATTAAATACTAGAATTATAGAAAGTACTTTGCGAAAAGAATCGGCAGTAGGACGCAAACGTTTTGACCACCGATTAGTTTTTTGCTAATAACTCTTGCATCCTTCGACCGACTTCTTCGAATAAGAGCTTGATGGGAAGCTTATCTGTTCCTCTTTCAGATGGCATTAACATATTTTACGAAAAGTCGTAAGAAATAAAATTTTTTTCATCAAAACTAAAATATCCTCGAAATCATTGAAGAAGAAGTACCTTATCAGACGAAAATATGCCTTATCTAATAAGAGCTATTTCAATTTTTTTAAGTGCATAAATGGGTGGCATTTCATTCAGAATTAATAGTTTTTTACATAAACAAAAACTCTGTTTTATTTGTTCCCATTAAATACTACAATTATAGAAAAGTACTTTGCGAAAAGAATCGGCAGTAGGACGGAAACGTGTTGACCACCGATTAGTTTTTTGCTAATAACTCTTGCATCCTTCGACCGGCTTCTTCGAATAAGAGCTCGATGGAAAGCTTATGTGTTCCTCTTTCAGATGGCATTAACATATTTTACGAAAAGTCGTAAGAAATACAATTTTTTTGATCAAAACTAAAATATCCTCGAAATCATTGAAGAAGAAGTACCTTATCAGACGAAAATATGCCTTATCTAATAAGAGACATTTAAATTTTTTTAAGTGCATAAAGGGATGGCATTTCATTCAGAATTAATAGTTTTTTACATAAACAAAAACTCTGTTTTATTTGTTCCCATTAAATACTAGAATTATAGAAAAGTACTTTGCGAAAAGAATCGGCAGTAGGACGGAAACGTGTGGACCACCGATTAGTTTTTTGCTAATAACTCTTGCATCCTTCGACCGACTTCTTCGAATAAAAGCTCGATGGAAAGCTTATGTGTTCCTCTTTCAGATGGCATTAACATATTTTACGAAAAGTCGTAAGAAATACAATTTTTTTGATCAAAACTAAAATATCCTCGAAATCGTTGAAGAAGAAGTACCTCATCAGACGAAAATATGCCTTATCTAATAAGAGACATTTAAATTTTTTTAATTGCATCAATGGGTGGCATTTTATTCAGAATTAATTATTTTTTTACATAAACAAAAACTCCGTTTAATTTTTTCCCATTAAATACTATAATTATAGAAAAGTACTTTGCGAAAAGAATCGGCAGTAGGACGGAATCGTGTTGACCACCAATAAGTTTTTTGCTAATAACTCTTGCATCCTTCGACCGACTTCTTCGACTAAGAGCTCGATGGAAAGCTTATCTGTTCCTCTTTCAGATGGCAATAACATATTTTACGAAAAGTTGTAAGAAATAAAATTTTTTTGATCAAAACTAAAATATCCTCGAAATCATTGAAGAAGAAGTATCTTATCAGACGAAAATATGCCTTATCTAATAAGAGGCATTTAAATTTTTTTAATTGCATAAATGTGTGGCATTTTATTCAGAATTAATAGTTTTTTACATAAAAAAAAAACTCCGTTTAATTTTTTCCCATTAAATACTACAATTATAGAAAAGTACTTTGCCAAAAGAATCGGCAGTAGGACGGAATCGTGTTGACCACCGATTAGTTTTTTGCTAATATTTCTTGCATCCTTCGACCGACTTCTTCGAGTAAAAGCTCGATGGAAAGCTTATCTGTTCCTCTTTCAGATGACATTAACATATTTTACGAAAAGTCGTAAGAAATAAAATTTTTTTCATTAAAACTAAAATATCCTCGAAATCATTGAAGAAGAAGTACCTTATCAGACGAAAATATGCCTTATCTAATAAGAGACATTTAAATTTTTTTAATTGCATAAATGGGTGGCATTTTATTCAGAATTAATAGTTTTTTACATAAACAAAAACTCCGTTTAATTTTTTCCCATTAAATACTATAATTATAGAAAAGTACTTTGTGAAAAGAATTGGCAGTAGGACGGAATCGTGTTGACCACCGATTGGTTTTTTGCTAACAACTCTTGCATCCTTCGACCGACTTCTTCGACTAAAAGCTCGATGGAAAGCTTATCTGTTCCTCTTTCAGATGGTATTAGCATCTTTTACGAAAAGTCATGAGAAATACAATTTTTTTGATCAAAACTAAAATATCCTCGAAATCATTGAAAAACAAGTACCTTATCATACGAAAATATGCCTTATCTAATAAGAGACATTTAAATTTTTTTAATTGCATAAATGGGTGGCATTTTATTCAGAATTAATAGTTTTTTACATAAACAAAAACTCCGTTTAATTTTTTCCCATTAAATACTATAATTATAGAAAAGTACTTTGTGAAAAGAATTGGCAGTAGGACGGAATCGTGTTGACCACCGATTAGTTTTTTGCTAATAACTCTTGCATCCTTCGACCGACTTCTTCGAATAAGAGCTTGATGGGAAGCTTATCTGTTCCTCTTTCAGATGGCATTAACATATTTTACGAAAAGTCGTAAGAAATAAAATTTTTTTCATCAAAACTAAAATATCCTCGAAATCATTGAAGAAGAAGTACCTTATCAGACGAAAATATGCCTTATCTAATAAGAGCTATTTCAATTTTTTTAAGTGCATAAATGGGTGGCATTTCATTCAGAATTAATAGTTTTTTACATAAACAAAAACTCTGTTTTATTTGTTCCCATTAAATACTAGAATTATAGAAAAGTTCTTTGCGAAAAGAATCGGCAGTAGGACGGAAACGTGTTGACCACCGATTAGTTTTTTGCTAATAACTCTTGCATCCTTCGACCGACTTCTTCGAATAAGAGCTCGATGGAAAGCTTATGTGTTCCTCTTTCAGATGGCATTAACATATTTTACGAAAAGTCGTAAGAAATACAATTTTTTTGATCAAAACTAAAATATCCTCGAAATCATTGAAGAAGAAGTACCTTATCATACGAAAATATGCCTTATCTAATAAGAGACATTTAAATTTTTTTAAGTGCATAAAGGGATGGCATTTCATTCAGAATTAATAGTTTTTTACATAAACAAAAACTCTGTTTTATTTGTTCCCATTAAATACTAGAATTAAAGAAAAGTACTTTGCGAAAAGAATCGGCAGTAGGACGGAAACGTGTGGACCACCGATTAGTTTTTTGCTAATAACTCTTGCATCCTTCGACCGACTTCTTCGAATAAGAGCTCGATGGAAAGCTTATGTGTTCCTCTTTCAGATGGCATTAACATATTTTACGAAAAGTCGTAAGAAATAAAATTTTTTTGATCAAAACTAAAATATCCTCGAAATCGTTGAAGAAGAAGTACCTCATCAGACGAAAATATGCCTTATCTAATAAGAGACATTTAAATTTTTTTAATTGCATCAATGGGTGGCATTTTATTCAGAATTAATTATTTTTTTACATAAACAAAAACTCCGTTTAATTTTTTCCCATTAAATACTATAATTATAGAAAAGTACTTTGCGAAAAGAATCGGCAGTAGGACGGAATCGTGTTGACCACCAATAAGTTTTTTGCTAATAACTCTTGCATCCTTCGACCGACTTCTTCGACTAAGAGCTCGATGGAAAGCTTATCTGTTCCTCTTTCAGATGGCAATAACATATTTTACGAAAAGTTGTAAGAAATAAAATTTTTTTGATCAAAACTAAAATATCCTCGAAATCATTGAAGAAGAAGTATCTTATCAGACGAAAATATGCCTTATCTAATAAGAGGCATTTAAATTTTTTTAATTGCATAAATGTGTGGCATTTTATTCAGAATTAATAGTTTTTTACATAAACAAAAACTCCGTTTAGTTTTTTCCCATTAAATACTAGAATTATAGAAAAGTATTTTGCGAAAAGAATCGGCAGTAGGACGGAATCGTGTTGACCACCAATAAGTTTTTTGCTAATAACTCTTGCATCCTTCGACCGACTTCTTCAAATAAGAGCTCGATGGAAAGCTTATCTGTTCCTCTTTCAGATGGCAATAACATATTTTACGAAAAGTCGTAAGAAATAAAATTTTTTGATCAAAACTAAAATATCCTCGAAATCATTGAAAAAGAAGTACCTTATCATACGAAAATATGCCTTATCTAATAAGAGACATTTAAATTTTTTTAATTGCATAAATGGGTGGCATTTTATTCAGAATTAATAGTTTTTTACATAAAAAAAAAACTCCGTTTAATTTTTTCCCATTAAATACTACAATTATAGAAAAGTACTTTGCCAAAAGAATCGGCAGTAGGACGGAATCGTGTTGACCACCGATTAGTTTTTTGCTAATATTTCTTGCATCCTTCGACCGACTTCTTCGAGTAAAAGCTCGATGGAAAGCTTATCTGTTCCTCTTTCAGATGACATTAACATATTTTACGAAAAGTCGTTAGAAATAAAATTTTTTTCATTAAAACTAAAATATCCTCGAAATCATTGAAGAAGAAGTACCTTATCAGACGAAAATATGCCTTATCTAATAAGAGACATTTAAATTTTTTTAATTGCATAAATGGGTGGCATTTTATTCAGAATTAATAGTTTTTTACATAAACAAAAACTCCGTTTAATTTTTTCCCATTAAATACTATAATTATAGAAAAGTACTTTGTGAAAAGAATTGGCAGTAGGACGGAATCGTGTTGACCACCGATTGGTTTTTTGCTAACAACTCTTGCATCCTTCGACCGACTTCTTCGACTAAAAGCTCGATGGAAAGCTTATCTGTTCCTCTTTCAGATAATATTAGCATCTTTTACGAAAAGTCATGAGAAATACAATTTTTTTGATCAAAACTAAAATATCCTCGAAATCATTGAAAAACAAGTACCTTATCATACGAAAATATGCCTTATCTAATAAGAGACATTTAAATTTTTTTAATTGCATAAATGGGTGGCATTTTATTCAGAATTAATAGTTTTTTACATAAAAAAAAACTCCGTTTAATTTTTTCCCATTAAATACTAGAATTATAGAAAAGTACTTTGCGAAAAGAATCGGCAGTAGGACGGAATCGTGTTGACCACCGATTGGTTTTTTGCTAACAACTCTTGCATCCTTCGACCGACATCTTCGACTAAAAGCTCGATGGAAAGCTTATCTGTTCCTCTTTCAGATGGTATTAGCATCTTTTACGAAAAGTCATGAGAAATAAAATTTTTTTGATCAAAACTAAAATATCCTCGAAATCATTGAAGAAGAAGTACCTTATCAGACGAAAATATGCCTTATCTAATAAGAGACATTTAAATTTTTTTAATTGCATAAATGGTTGGCATTTTATTCAGAATTAATAGTTTTTTACATAAACAAAAACTCCGTTTAATTGTTTCCCATTAAATACTAGAATTATAGAAAGTACTTTGCGAAAAGAATCGGCAGTAGGACGCAAACGTTTTGACCACCGATTAGTTTTTTGCTAATAACTCTTGCATCCTTCGACCGACTTCTTCGAATAAGAGCTTGATGGGAAGCTTATCTGTTCCTCTTTCAGATGGCATTAACATATTTTACGAAAAGTCGTAAGAAATAAAATTTTTTTCATCAAAACTAAAATATCCTCGAAATCATTGAAGAAGAAGTACCTTATCAGACGAAAATATGCCTTATCTAATAAGAGCTATTTCAATTTTTTTAAGTGCATAAATGGGTGGCATTTCATTCAGAATTAATAGTTTTTTACATAAACAAAAACTCTGTTTTATTTGTTCCCATTAAATACTAGAATTATAGAAAAGTACTTTGCGAAAAGAATCGGCAGTAGGACGGAAACGTGTTGACCACCGATTAGTTTTTTGCTAATAACTCTTGCATCCTTCGACCGACTTCTTCGAATAAGAGCTCGATGGAAAGCTTATGTGTTCCTCTTTCAGATGGCATTAACATATTTTACGAAAAGTCGTAAGAAATACAATTTTTTTGATCAAAACTAAAATATCCTCGAAATCATTGAAGAAGAAGTACCTTATCAGACGAAAATATGCCTTATCTAATAAGAGACATTTAAATTTTTTTAAGTGCATAAAGGGATGGCATTTCATTCAGAATTAATAGTTTTTTACATAAACAAAAACTCTGTTTTATTTGTTCCCATTAAATACTAGAATTATAGAAAAGTACTTTGCGAAAAGAATCGGCCGTAGGACGGAAACGTGTGGACCACCGATTAGTTTTTTGCTAATAACTCTTGCATCCTTCGACCGACTTCTTCGAATAAGAGCTCGATGGAAAGCTTATGTGTTCCTCTTTCAGATGGCATTAACATATTTTACGAAAAGTCGTAAGAAATACAATTTTTTTGATCAAAACTAAAATATCCTCGAAATCGTTGAAGAAGAAGTACCTCATCAGACGAAAATATGCCTTATCTAATAAGAGACATTTAAATTTTTTTAATTGCATCAATGGGTGGCATTTCATTCAGAATTAATTATTTTTTTACATAAACAAAAACTCCGTTTAATTTTTTCCCATTAAATACTATAATTATAGAAAAGTACTTTGCGAAAAGAATCGGCAGTAGGACGGAATCGTGTTGACCACCAATAAGTTTTTTGCTAATAACTCTTGCATCCTTCGACCGACTTCTTCGACTAAGAGCTCGATGGAAAGCTTATCTGTTCCTCTTTCAGATGGCAATAACATATTTTACGAAAAGTTGTAAGAAATAAAATTTTTTTGATCAAAACTAAAATATCCTCGAAATCATTGAAGAAGAAGTATCTTATCAGACGAAAATATGCCTTATCTAATAAGAGGCATTTAAATTTTTTTAATTGCATAAATGTGTGGCATTTTATTCAGAATTAATAGTTTTTTACATAAACAAAAACTCCGTTTAATTTTTTCCCATTAAATACTACAATTATAGAAAAGTACTTTGCGAAAAGAATCGGCAGTAGGACGGAATCGTGTTGACCACCGATTGGTTTTTTGCTAACAACTCTTGCATCCCTCGACCGACTTCTTCAAATCAGAGCTCGATGGAAAGCTTATCTGTTCCTCTTTCAGATGGCAATAACATATTTTACGAAAAGTCGTAAGAAATGAAATTTTTTTGATCAAAACTAAAATATCCTCGAAATCATTGAAAAAGAAGTACCTTATCATACGAAAATATGCCTTATCTAATAAGAGACATTTAAATTTTTTTAATTGCATAAATGGGTGGCATTTTATTCAGAATTAATAGTTTTTTATATAAACAAAAACTCCGTTTAATTTTTTCCCATTAAATACTATAATTATAGAAAAGTACTTTGCGAAAAGAATCGGCAGTAGGACGGAAACGTGTTGACCACCGATTAGTTTTTTGCTAATAACTCTTGCATCCTTCGACCGACTTCTTCGACTAAGAGCTCGATGGAAAGCTTATCTGTTCCTCTTTCAGATGGCATTAACATATTTTACGAAAAGTCGTAAGAAATAAATTTTTTTTGATCAAAACTAAAATATCCTCGAAATCATTGAAAAAGAAGTACCTCATCATACGAAAATATGCCTTATCTAATAAGAGACATTTAAATTTTTTTAATTGCATAAATGGGTAGCATTTTATTAAGAATTAATAGTTTTTTTTACTTGGACAAAAAATTCGTTTAATTTTTTCCCATTAAATACTACAATTATAGAAAAGCATTTTGCGAAAAGAATCGGCAGTAGGACGGAATCGTATTGACCACCGATTAGTTTTTTGCTAATAAATCTTGCATCCTTCGACCGACTTCTTCGAATAAGAGCTCGATGGAAAGCTTATCTGTTCCTCTTTCAGATGGCATTAACATATTTTACGAAAAGTCGTAAGAAATAAATTTTTTTTGATCAAAACTAAAATATCCTCGAAATCATTGAAAAAGAAGTACCTTATCATACGAAAATATGCCTTATCTAATAAGAGACTTTAAATTTTTTTAATTGCATAAATGGATAGCATTTTATTCAGAATCAATAGTTTTTTTTACTTGGACAAAAAATTCGTTTAATTTTTTCCCATTAAATACTACAATTATAGAAAAGCATTTTGCGAAAAGAATCGGAAGTAGGACGGAAACGTGTTGACCACCGATTAGTTTTTTGCTAATAACTCTTGCATCCTTCGATCGACTTCTTCGACTAAGAACTCGATGAAAAGTTTACCTGTTCCTCTTTCAGATGGCATTAACATATTTTACGAAAAGTCGTAAGAAATAAAATTTTTTGATCAAAACTAAAATATCCTCGAAATCATTGAAGAAGAAGTACCTTATCAGACGAAAATATGCCTTATCTAATAAGAGCTATTTCAATTTTTTTAAGTGCATAAATGGGTGGCATTTCATTCAGAATTAATAGTTTTTTACATAAAAAAAAACTCCGTTTAATTTTTTCCCATTAAATACTAGAATTATAGAAAAGTACTTTGCGAAAAGAATCGGCAGTAGGACGGAAATGTGTTGACCACCGATTAGTTTTTTGCTAATAACTCTTGCATCCTTCGACCGACTTCTTCGAATAAGAGCTTGATGGAAAGCTTATCTGTTCCTCTTTCAGATGGCATTAACATATTTTACGAAAAGTCGTAAGGAATAAAATTGTTTTTATCAAAACTAAAATATCCTCGAAATCATTGAAAAAGAAGTACCTTATCATACGAAAATATGCCTTATCTAATAAGAGACATTTAAATTTTTTTAATTGCATAAATGGGTGGCATTTTATTCAGAATTAATAGTTTTTAACATAAACAAAAACTCCGTTTAATTGTTTCCCATTAAATACTAGAATTATAGAAAAGTACTTTGCGAAAAGAATCGGCAGTAGGACGGAATCGTGTTGACCACCGATTGGTTTTTTGCTAACAACTCTTGCATCCCTCGACCGACTTCTTCGAATAAGAGCTCGATGGAAAGCTTATCTGTTCCTCTTTCAGATGGCATTAACATATTTTACGAAAAGTCGTAAGAAATAAAATTTTTTGATCAAAACTAAAATATCCTCGAAATCATTGAAGAAGAAGTACCTTATCAGACGAAAATATACCTTATCTAATAAGAGCTATTTCAATTTTTTTAAGTGCATAAATGGGTGGCATTTCATTCAGAATTAATAGTTTTTTACATAAACAAAAACTCTGTTTTATTTGTTCCCATTAAATACTACAATTATAGAAAAGTACTTTGCGAAAAGAATCGGCAGTAGGACGGAAACGTGTTGACCACCGATTAGTTTTTTGCTAATAACTCTTGCATCCTTCGACCGACTTCTTCGAATAAGAGCTCGATGGAAAGCTTATTTGTTCCTCTTTCAGATGGCAATAACATATTTTACGAAAAGTCGTAAGAAATAAAATTTTTTTGATCAAAACTAAAATATCCTCGAAATCATTGAAAAAGAAGTACCTTATCATACGAAAATATGCCTTATCTAATAAGAGACATTTAAATTTTTTTAATTGCATAAATGGGTGGCATTTTATTCAGAATTAATAGTTTTTAACATAAACAAAAACTCAGTTTAATTGTTTCCCATTAAATACTACAATTATAGAAAAGTACTTTGCGAAATGAATCGGCAGTAGGACGGAATCGTGTTGACCACCGATTGGTTTTTTGCTAGCAACTCTTGCATCCCTCGACCGACTTCTTCGAATAAGAGTTCGATGGAAAGCTTATCTGTTCCTCTTTCAGATGGCATTAACATATTTTACGAAAAGTCGTAAGAAATAAAATTTTTTTGATCAAAACTAAAATATCCTCGAAATCATTGAAAAAGAAGTAACTTATCATACGAAAATATGCCTTATCTAATAAGAGACATTTAAATTTTTTTAATTTCATAAATGGGTGGCATTTTATTCAGAATTAATAGTTTTGAACATGGACAAAAAATTCGTTTAATTTTTTCCCAATAAATACTAGAATTATAGAAAAGTACTTTGCGAAAAGAATCGGCAGTAGGACGGAAACGTGTTGACCACCGATCAAAACTAAAATATCCTCGAAATCATTGAAAACGAAGTACCTTATCAGACGAAAATATGCCTTATCTAATAAGAGACATTTAAATTTTTTTAATTGCATAAATGGGTGGCATTTTATTCAGAATTAATAGTTTTTAACATAAACAAAAACTCCGTTTAATTGTTTCCCATTAAATACTAGAATTATAGAAAAGTACTTTGCGAAAAGAATCGGCAGTAGGACGGAATCGTGTTGACCACCGATTGGTTTTTTGCTAACAACTCTTGCATCCCTCGACCGACTTCTTCGAATAAGAGCTCGATGGAAAGCTTATATGTTCCTATTTCAGATGGCATTAACATATTTTACGAAAAGTCGTAAGAAATAAAATTTTTTGATCAAAACTAAAATATCCTCGAAATCATTGAAGAAGAAGTACCTTATCAGACGAAAATATGCCTTATCTAATAAGAGACATTTAAATTTTTTTAATTGCATAAATGGTTGGCATTTTATTCAGAATTAATAGTTTTTTACATAAACAAAAACTCCGTTTAATTGTTTCCCATTAAATACTAGAATTATAGAAAGTACTTTGCGAAAAGAATCGGCAGTAGGACGCAAACGTTTTGACCACCGATTAGTTTTTTGCTAATAACTCTTGCATCCTTCGACCGACTTCTTCTAATAAGAGCTTGATGGGAAGCTTATCTGTTCCTCTTTCAGATGGCATTAACATATTTTACGAAAAGTCGTAAGAAATAAAATTTTTTTCATCAAAACTAAAATATCCTCGAAATCATTGAAGAAGAAGTACCTTATCAGACGAAAATATGCCTTATCTAATAAGAGCTATTTCAATTTTTTTAAGTGCATAAATGGGTGGCATTTCATTCAGAATTAATAGTTTTTTACATAAACAAAAACTCTGTTTTATTTGTTCCCATTAAATACTAGAATTATAGAAAAGTACTTTGCGAAAAGAATCGGCAGTAGGACGGAAACGTGTTGACCACCGATTAGTTTTTTGCTAATAACTCTTGCATCCTTCGACCGACTTCTTCGAATAAGAGCTCGATGGAAAGCTTATGTGTTCCTCTTTCAGATGGCATTAACATATTTTACGAAAAGTCGTAAGAAATACAATTTTTTTGATCAAAACTAAAATATCCTCGAAATCATTGAAGAAGAAGTACCTTATCAGACGAAAATATGCCTTATCTAATAAGAGACATTTAAATTTTTTTAAGTGCATAAAGGGATGGCATTTCATTCAGAATTAATAGTTTTTTACATAAACAAAAACTCTGTTTTATTTGTTCCCATTAAATACTAGAATTATAGAAAAGTACTTTGCGAAAAGAATCGGCAGTAGGACGGAAACGTGTGGACCACCGATTAGTTTTTTGCTAATAACTCTTGCATCCTTCGACCGACTTCTTCGAATAAGAGCTCGATGGAAAGCTTATGTGTTCCTCTTTCAGATGGCATTAACATATTTTACGAAAAGTCGTAAGAAATACAATTTTTTTGATCAAAACTAAAATATCCTCGAAATCGTTGAAGAAGAAGTACCTCATCAGACGAAAATATGCCTTATCTAATAAGAGACATTTAAATTTTTTTAATTGCATCAATGGGTGGCATTTCATTCAGAATTAATTATTTTTTTACATAAACAAAAACTCCGTTTAATTTTTTCCCATTAAATACTATAATTATAGAAAAGTACTTTGCGAAAAGAATCGGCAGTAGGACGGAATCGTGTTGACCACCAATAAGTTTTTTGCTAATAACTCTTGCATCCTTCGACCGACTTCTTCGACTAAGAGCTCGATGGAAAGCTTATCTGTTCCTCTTTCAGATGGCAATAACATATTTTACGAAAAGTTGTAAGAAATAAAATTTTTTTGATCAAAACTAAAATATCCTCGAAATCATTGAAGAAGAAGTATCTTATCAGACGAAAATATGCCTTATCTAATAAGAGGCATTTAAATTTTTTTAATTGCATAAATGTGTGGCATTTTATTCAGAATTAATAGTTTTTTACATAAACAAAAACTCCGTTTAATTGTTTCCCATTAAATACTACAATTATAGAAAAGTACTTTGCGAAAAGAATCGGCAGTAGGACGGAATCGTGTTGAACACCGATTGGTTTTTTGCTAACAACTCTTGCATCCCTCGACCGACTTCTTCAAATAAGAGCTCGATGGAAAGCTTATCTGTTCCTCTTTCAGATGGCAATAACATATTTTACGAAAAGTCGTAAGAAATAAATTTTTTTTGATCAAAACTAAAATATCCTCGAAATCATTGAAAAAGAAGTACATTATCATACGAAAATATGCCTTATCTAATAAGAGACTTTAAATTTTTTTAATTGCATAAATGGATAGCATTTTATTCAGAATCAATAGTTTTTTTTACTTGGACAAAAAATTCGTTTAATTTTTTCCCATTAAATACTACAATTATAGAAAAGCATTTTGCGAAAAGAATCGGCAGTAGGACGGAAACGTGTTGACCACCGATTAGTTTTTTGCTAATAACTCTTGCATCCTTCGATCGACTTCTTCGACTAAGAGCTCGATGAAAAGTTTATCTGTTCCTCTTTCAGATGGCATTAACATATTTTACGAAAAGTCGTAAGAAATAAAATTTTTTGATCAAAACTAAAATATCCTCGAAATCATTGAAGAAGAAGTACCTTATCAGACGAAAATATGCCTTATCTAATAAGAGCTATTTCAATTTTTTTAAGTGCATAAATGGGTGGCATTTCATTCAGAATTAATAGTTTTTTACATAAAAAAAAACTCCGTTTAATTTTTTCCCATTAAATACTAGAATTATAGAAAAGTACTTTGCGAAAAGAATCGGCAGTAGGACGGAAATGTGTTGACCACCGATTAGTTTTTTGCTAATAACTCTTGCATCCTTCGACCGACTTCTTCGAATAAGAGCTTGATGGAAAGCTTATCTGTTCCTCTTTCAGATGGCATTAACATATTTTACGAAAAGTCGTAAGGAATAAAATTTTTTTTATCAAAACTAAAATATCCTCGAAATCATTGAAAAAGAAGTACCTTATCATACGAAAATATGCCTTATCTAATAAGAGACATTTAAATTTTTTTAATTGCATAAATGGGTGGCATTTTATTCAGAATTAATAGTTTTTAACATAAACAAAAACTCCGTTTAATTGTTTCCCATTAAATACTAGAATTATAGAAAAGTACTTTGCGAAAAGAATCGGCAGTAGGACGGAATCGTGTTGACCACCGATTGGTTTTTTGCTAACAACTCTTGCATCCCTCGACCGACTTCTTCGAATAAGAGCTCGATGGAAAGCTTATCTGTTCCTCTTTCAGATGGCATTAACATATTTTACGAAAAGTCGTAAGAAATAAAATTTTTTGATCAAAACTAAAATATCCTCGAAATCATTGAAGAAGAAGTACCTTATCAGACGAAAATATACCTTATCTAATAAGAGCTATTTCAATTTTTTTAAGTGCATAAATGGGTGGCATTGCATTCAGAATTAATAGTTTTTTACATAAACAAAAACTCTGTTTTATTTGTTCCCATTAAATACTACAATTATAGAAAAGTACTTTGCGAAAAGAATCGGCAGTAGGACGGAAACGTGTTGACCACCGATTAGTTTTTTGCTAATAACTCTTGCATCCTTCGACCGACTTCTTCGAATAAGTGCTCGATGGAAAGCTTATTTGTTCCTCTTTCAGATGGCAATAACATATTTTACGAAAAGTCGTAAGAAATAAAATTTTTTTGATCAAAACTAAAATATCCTCGAAATCATTGAAAAAGAAGTACCTTATCATACGAAAATATGCCTTATCTAATAAGAGACATTTAAATTTTTTTAATTGCATAAATGGGTGGCATTTTATTCAGAATTAATAGTTTTTCACATAAACAAAAACTCCGTTTAATTGTTTCCCATTAAATACTACAATTATAGAAAAGTACTTTGCGAAATGAATCGGCAGTAGGACGGAATCGTGTTGACCACCGATTGGTTTTTTGCTAGCAACTCTTGCATCCCTCGACCGACTTCTTCGAATAAGAGTTCGATGGAAAGCTTATCTGTTCCTCTTTCAGATGGCATTAACATATTTTACGAAAAGTCGTAAGAAATAAAATTTTTTTGATCAAAACTAAAATATCCTCGAAATCATTGAAAAAGAAGTAACATATCATACGAAAATATGCCTTATCTAATAAGAGACATTTAAATTTTTTTAATTTCATAAATGGGTGGCATTTTATTCAGAATTAATAGTTTTGAACATGGACAAAAAATTCGTTTAATTTTTTCCCAATAAATACTAGAATTATAGAAAAGTACTTTGCGAAAAGAATCGGCAGTAGGACGGAAACGTGTTGACCACCGATCAAAACTAAAATATCCTCGAAATCATTGAAAACGAAGTACCTTATCAGACGAAAATATGCCTTATCTAATAAGAGACATTTAAATTTTTTTAATTGCATAAATGAGTGGCATTTTATTCAGAATTAATAGTTTTTTACATAAACAACAACTCCGTTTAATTTTTTCCCATTAAATACTACAATTATAGAAAAGCATTTTGCGAAACGAATCGGCAGTAGGACGGAAACGTGTTGACCACCGATTAGTTTTTGGCTAATAACTCTTGCATCCTTCGACCAACTTCTTCGACTAAGAGCTCGATGGAAAGCTTATCTGTTCCTCTTTCAGATGGCATTAACATATTTTACGAAAAGTCGTAAAAAATAAAATTTTTTTGATCAAAACTAAAATATCCTCGAAATCATTGAAAACGAAGTACCTTATCAGACGAAAATATGCCTTATCTAATAAGAGACATTTAAATTTTTTTAATTCCATAAGCAGGCGGCATTTTATTCAGAATTAATAGTTTTTTACATGGACAAAAAATTCGTAGAATGGAATCGTATTGACCACCGATTGGTTTTTTGCTAACAACTCTTGCATCTTTCGACCGACTTCTTCGAATAAGAGCTCGATGGAAAGGTTATCTGTTCCTCTTTCAGATGGCATTAACATATTTTACGAAAAGTCGTAAGAAATAAAATTTTTTTGATCAAAACTAAAATATCCTCGAAATCATTGAAAACGAAGTACCTTATCAGACGAAAATATGCCTTATCTAATAAGAGACATTTAAATTTTTTTAATTGCATAAATGGGTGGCATTTTATACAGAAATTATAGTTTTTTACATAAACAAAAACTCCGTTTAATTTTTTCCCATTAAATACTATAATTATAGAAAAGCATTTTGCGAAAAGAATCGGCAGTAGGACGGAAACGTGTTGACCAACGATTGGTTTTTTGCTAATAACTCTTGCATACCTTGACCGACTTCTTCGACTAAGAGCTCGATGGAAATCTTATCTGTTCCTCTTTCAGATGGCATTAACATATTTTACGAAAAGTCGTAAGAAATAAAATTTTTTTGATCAAAACTAAAATATCCTCGAAATCATTGAAAAAGAAGTATTTTATAAGATGAAAATATGCCTTATCTAATTAGAGACATTTAAAATTTTTTAATTGCAAAAATACTACAATTATAGAAAAGTTTTTTGCGAAAAGAATCGGCAGTAGGACGGAAACGTGTTGACCACCGATTAGTTTTTTGCTAATAACTCTTGCATCCTTCGACCGACTTCTTCGACTTAAAGCTCGATGGAAAGCTTATCTGTTCCTCTTTCAGATGGCATTAACATATTTTACGAAAAGTCGTAAGAAATAAAATTTTTTGATCAAAACTAAAATATCCTCGAAATCATTGAAGAAGAAGTACCTTATCAGACGAAAATATGCCTTATCTAATAAGAGCTATTTCAATTTTTTTAAGTGCATAAATGGGTGGCATTTCATTCAGAATTAATAGTTTTTTACATAAACAAAAACTCTGTTTTATTTGTTCCCATTAAATACTAGAATTATAGAAAAGTACTTTGCGAAAAGAATCGGCAGTAGGACGGAAACGTGTTGACCACCGATTACTTTTTTGCTAATAACTCTTGCATCCTTCGACCGACTTCTTCGAATAAGAGCTCGATGGAAAGCTTATGTGTTCCTTTTTCAGATGGCAATAACATATTTTACGAAAAATCGTAAGAAATAAAATTTTTTTGATCAAAACTAAAATATCCTCGAAATCATTGAAAAAGAAGTACCTTATCATACGAAAATATGCCTTATCTAATAAGAGACATTTAAATTTTTTTAATTGCATAAATGGGTGGCATTTTATTCAGAATTAATAGTTTTTAACATAAACAAAAACTCCGTTTAATTGTTTCCCATTAAATACTACAATTATAGAAAACTTCTTTGCGAAAAGAATCGGCAGTAGGACGGAATCGTGTTGACCACCGATTGGTTTTTTGCTAACAACTCTTGCATCCCTCGACCGACTTCTTCGAATAAGAGCTCAATGGAAAGCTTATCTGTTCCTCTTTCAGATGGCATTAACATATTTTACGAAAAGTCGTAAGAAGTAAAATTTTTTTGATCAAAACTAAAATATCCTCGAAATCATTGAAAAAGAAGTACCTTATCAGACGAAAATGTGCCTTATCTAATAAGAGACATTTAAATTTTTTTAATTGCATAAAAGGGTGGCATTTTATTCAGAATAAATAGTTTTTTATATAAACAAAAACTCCGTTTAATTTTTTCCCATTAAATACTATAATTATAGAAAAGTACTTTGCGAAAAGAATCGGCAGTAGGACGGAAACGTGTTGACCACCGATTACTTTTTTGCTAATAACTCTTGCATCCTTCGACCGACTTCTTCGAATAAGAGCTCGATGGAAAGCTTATGTGTTCCTTTTTCAGATGGCAATAACATATTTTACGAAAAATCGTAAGAAATAAAATTTTTTTGATCAAAACTAAAATATCCTCGAAATCATTGAAAAAGAAGTACCTTATCAGACGAAAATGTGCCTTATCTAATAAGAGACATTTAAATTTTTTTAATTGCATAAAAGGGTGGCATTTTATTCAGAATAAATAGTTTTTTATATAAACAAAAACTCCGTTTAATTTTTTCCCATTAAATACTATAATTATAGAAAAGTACTTTGCGAAAAGAATCGGCATTAGGACGGAATCGTATTGACCACCGATTAGTTTTTTGCTAATAAATCTTGCATCCTTCAACCGACTTCTTCGAATAAGAGCTCGATGGAAAGCTTATCTGTTCCTCTTTCAGATGGCATTAACATATTTTACGAAAAGTCGTAAGAAATAAATTTTTTTTGATCAAAACTAAAATATCCTCGAAATCATTGAAAAAGAAGTACCTCATCATACGAAAATATTCCTTATCTAATAAGAGACATTTAAATTTTTTTAATTGCATAAATGGGTAGCATTTTATTGAGAATTAATAGTTTTTTTTTACTTGGACAAAAAATTCGTTTAATTTTTTCCCATTAAATACTACAATTATAGAAAAGCATTTTGCGAAAAGAATCGGCAGTAGGACGGAATCGTGTTGACCACCGATTGGTTTTTTGCTAACAACTCTTGCATCCTTCGACCGACTTCTTCGAGTAAGAGCTCGATGGAAAGCTTATCTGTTCATCTTTCAGATGGCATTAACATATTTTACGAAAAGTCGTAAGAAATAAATTTTTTTTGATCAAAACTAAAATATCCTCGAAATCATTGAAAAAGAAGTACCTTATCATACGAAAATATGCCTTATCTAATAAGAGAATTTAAATTTTTTTAATTGCATAAATGGATAGCATTTTATTCAGAATTAATAGTTTTTAACATAAACAAAAACTCCGTTTAATTTTTTCCCATTAAATACTACAATTATAGAAAAGCATTTTGCGAAAAGAATCGGCAGTAGGACGGAAACGTGTGGACCACCGATTAGTTTTTTGCTAATAACTCTTGCATCCTTCGATCGACTTCTTCGACTAAGAGCTCGATGAAAAGCTTATCTGTTCCTCTTTCAGATGGCATTAACATATTTTACGAAAAGTCGTAAGAAATAAAATTTTTTTGATCAAAACTAAAATATCCTCGAAATCATTGAAAAAGAAGTACCTTATCATACGAAAATACGCCTTATCTAATGAGAGACATTTAAATTTTTTTAATTGCATAAATGGGTGGCATTTTATTCAGAATTAATAGTTTTTTTACTTGGACAAAAAATTCGTTTAATTTTTTCCCATTAAATACTAGAATTTTAGAAAAGTACTTTGCGAAAAGAATCGGCAGTAGGACGGAATCGTGTTGACCACCGATTAGTTTTTTGCTAATAACTCTTGCATCCTTCGACCGACTTCTTCGAGTAAGAGCTCGATGAAAAGCGTATCTGTTCCTCTTTCAGATGGCATTAACATATTTTACGAAAAGTCGTAAGAAATAAAATTTTTTTGATCAAAACTAAAATATCCTCGAAATCATTGAAAAAGTAGTACCTTATCAGTCGAAAATATGCCTTGTCTAATAAGAGACATTTAAATTTTTTTAATTTCATAAATGGGTGGCATTTTATGCAAAATTAATAGTTTTTTACATGGACAAAAAGTTCGTTTAATTTTTTCCCATTAAATACTAGAATTTTAGAAAAGTACTTTGCGAAAAGAATCGGCAGTAGGGCGGAAACGTGTTGAGCACCGATTGGTTTTTTGCTAATAACTCTTGCATCCTTCGATCGACTTCTTCGAGTAAAAGCTCGATGGAAAGCTTATCTGTTCCTCTTTTAGATGGCATTAACATATTTTACGAAAAGTCGTAGAAATAAAATTTTTTTGATCAAAACTAAAATATCCTCGAAATCATTGAAGAACAAGTACCTTATCAGACGAAAATATGCCTTATCTAATAAGAGACATTTAAATTTTTTTAATTCCATAAGCAGGCGGCATTTTATTCAGAATTAATAGTTTTTTACATAAACAAAAACTCCGTTTAATTTGTTCCCATTAAATACTATAATTATAAAAAAGTACTTTGCGAAAAGAATCGGCAGTAGGACGGAATCGTGTTGACCACCGATTAGTTTTTTGCTAATAACTCTTGCATCCTTCGACCGACTTCTTCGAGTAAGAGCTCGATGAAAAACGTATCTGTTCCTCTTTCAGATGGCATTAACATATTTTACGAAAAGTCGTAAGAAATAAAATTTTTTTGATCAAAACTAAAATATCCTCGAAATCATTGAAAAAGTAGTACCTTATCAGTCGAAAATATGCCTTGTCTAATAAGAGACATTTAAATTTTTTTAATTTCATAAATGGGTGGCATTTTATTCAGAATTAATAGTTTTTTACATAGACAAAAAGTTCGTTAAATTTTTTCCCATTAAATACTAGAATTATAGAAAAGTACTTTGCGAAAAGTATCGGCAGTAGGACGGAAACGTGTTGACGACCCATTAGTTTTTTGCTAATAACTCTTGCATCCTTCGACCGACTTCTTCGACTAAGAGCTCGATCGAAAGCTTATCTGTTCCTCTTTCAGATGGCATTTACAGATTTTACGAAAAGTCGTAAGAAATAAAATTTTTTTGATCAAAACTAACATATCCTCGAAATCATTGAAGAAGAAGTACCTTATCAGACGAAAATATGCCTTATCTAATAAGAGACATTTAAATTTTTTTAATTTCATAAATGGGTGGCATTTTATTCAGAATTAATAGTTTTTTACATAGACAAAAATTTCGTTTAATTTTTTCCCATTAAATACTAGAATTATAGAAAAGTACTTTGCGAAAAGAATTGGCAGTAGGACGGAAACGTGTTGACCACCCATTAGTTTTTTGCTAATAACTCTTGCATCCTTCGACCGACTTCTTCGAATAAGAGCTCGATGGAAAGCTTATCTATTCCTCTTTCAGATGGCATTAACATATTTTACGAAAAGTCGTAAGAAATAAAATTTTTTTGATCAAAACTAAAATATACTCGAAATCATTGAAGAAGGAGTACCTTATCAGACGAAAATATGCCTTATCTAATAAGAGACATTTTAATTTTTTTAATTGCATAAATGGGTGGCATTTTATTCAGAATTTATAGTTTTTAACATAAACAAAAACTCCGTTTAATTTTTTCCCATTAAAAACTATAATTATAAAAAAGTACTTTGCGAAAAGAATCGGCAGTAGGACGGAATCGTGTTGACCACCGATTAGTTTTTTGCTAATAACTCTTGCATCCTTCGACCGACTTCTTCGACTAAGAGCTCGATGGAAAGCTTATCTGTTACTCTTTCAGATAGCATTAACATATTTTACGAAAAGTCGTAAGAAATAAAATTTTTTTGATCAAAACTAAAATATCCTCGAAATAATTGAAAAAGTAGTACCTTATCAGTCGAAAATATGCCTTGTCTAATAAGAGACATTTAATTTTTTTTAATTTCATAAATGTTTTTTTTAATAGTTTTTTACATGGACAAAAAGTTCGTTTAATTTTTTCCCATTAAATACTAGAATTTTAGAAAAGTACTTTGCGAAAAGAATCGGCAGTAGGACGGAAACGTGTTGAGCACCGATTAGTTTTTTGCTAATACCTCTTGCATCCTTCGATCGACTTCTTCGACTAAGAGCTCGATGGAAAGCTTATCTGTTCCTCTTTCAGATGGCATTAACATATTTTACGAAAAGTCGTAAGAAATAAAATTTTTTGATCAAAACTAAAATATCCTCGAAATCATTGAAGAACAAGTACCTTATCAGACGAAAATATGCCTTATCTAATAAGAGACATTTAAATTTTTTTAATTTCATAAATGGGTGGCATTTTATTCAGAATTAATAGTTTTTAACATAAACAAAAACTCCGTTTAATTTTTTCCCATTGAAAACTATAATCATAAAAAAGTACCTTGCGAAAAGAATCGGCAGTAGGACGGAATCGTGTTGACCACCGATTAGTTTTTTGCTAATAACTCTTGCATCCTTCGACCGACTTCTTCGACTAAGAGCTCGATGGAAAGCTTATCTGTTACTCTTTCAGATAGCATTAACATATTTTAGGAAAAGTCGTAAGAAATAAAATTTTTTTGATCAAAACTAAAATATCCTCGAAATAATTGAAAAAGTAGTACCTTATCAGTCGAAAATATGCCTTGTCTAATAAGAGACATTTAATTTTTTTTAATTTCATAAATGTTTTTTTTAATAGTTTTTTACATGGACAAAAAGTTCGTTTAATTTTTTCCCATTAAATACTAGAATTTTAGAAAAGTACTTTGCGAAAAGAATCGGCAGTAGGACGGAAACGTGTTGAGCACCGATTAGTTTTTTGCTAATACCTCTTGCATCCTTCGATCGACTTCTTCGACTAAGAGCTCGATGGAAAGCTTATCTGTTCCTCTTTCAGATGGCATTAACATATTTTACGAAAAGTCGTAAGAAATAAAATTTTTTGATCAAAACTAAAATATCGTCGAAATCATTGAAGAACAAGTACCTTATCAGACGAAAATATGCCTTATCTAATAAGAGACATTTAAATTTTTTTAATTTCATAAATGGGTGGCATTTTATTCAGAATTAATAGTTTTTTACATAGACAAAAAGTTCGTTAAATTTTTTCCCATTAAATACTAGAATTATAGAAAAGTACTTTGCGAAAAGAATCGGCAGTAGGACGGAAACGTGTTGACCACCCATTAGTTTTTTGCTAATAACTCTTGCATCCTGCGACCGACTTCTTCGACTAAAAGCTCGATCGAAAGCTTATCTGTTCCTCTTTCAGATGACATTAACATATTTTACGAAAAGTCGTAAGAAATAAAATTTTTTTGATCAAAACTAACATATCCTCGAAATCATTGAAGAAGAAGTACCTTATCAGACGAAAATATGCCTTATCTAATAAGAGACATTTAAATTTTTTTAATTTCATAAATGGGTGGCATTTTATTCAGAATTAATAGTTTTTAACATAAACAAAAACTCCGTTTAATTTTTTCCCATTGAAAACTATAATCATAAAAAAGTACCTTGCGAAAAGAATCGGCAGTAGGACGGAATCGTGTTGACCACCGATTAGTTTTTTGCTAATAACTCTTGCATCCTTCGACCGACTTCTTCGACTAAGAGCTCGATGGAAAGCTTATCTGTTCCTCTTTCAGATAGCATTAACATATTTTACGAAAAGTCGTAAGAAATAAAATTTTTTTGATCAAAACTAAAATATCCTCGAAATCATTGAAAAAGTAGTACCTTATCAGTCGAAAATATGCCTTGTCTAATAAGAGACATTTAAATTTTTATACTCTTGCAAGAGTATATTAACTTTGTCATGAAGTTCGCAACGCAGAGAAGGAGACATCTCCGACTATATAAAGTATATATATTCTTGATCAGCACGACGAGACGAGTTCATATAGCCATGTCCGTCTGTCCGTCCGTCTGTCCGTCTGTCTGTCCGTCTGTCTGTTTCAATACCAACTGTGGGCTCAGTTTAAACGATATCGAAAAAATTTAAACGCAGAAAATTTTCTTATAATTGCAGTCAGTTTGTATGTAAAATCCAGCATGATCGGATAACTATAGCATATAGCTGCCATAGGAACGATCGGTCAAAAATGAGGTTTTTGCTCAATAAACGCCTTGTTTTTAAAGCTATCGCCTCAATTTTTTGCACAAGAACATCTTGGACGTAAATTAAAACACGCTCTAAAATTGGTGGAGATCGGATAAATATAGGATATAGCTCCCATAGGAACAATCGGTCAAAAATTCGGTTTTTGTTAGAAAAACTTTTTTGTTCTTAAATATAAACGGATAAAACTTTGCAGTTACGCGTTTTTATACATCCTTGACCATATTTCAAAATTTCGTACAAATCGGACATAAGGGCGTGGCACCGCCCATATAGAGAAAAAGTTAAAAATGTGATTTCTCTGTAAGCCGACGAGATATAAGATCGCAAAATAAAGTGTACAATGATTGCTATGTATATGTTAAAAAATTAGAATATGGGCGGGGCCACGCCCCTATATCTTTATAAAAGTATATGATTCTTATTGAAAAAACTATAAAACATATTTTCCAATAAGAATACTTGAGAAAATGCTTGCAAGAGTATATAAGTTTCAGCAAAGCTGAAAATAGCTCCCTTACTGGTTTTAATTTCATAAATGTTTTTTTTAATAGTTTTTTACATGGACAAAAAGTTCGTTTAATTTTTTCCCATTAAATACTAAAATTTTAGAAAAGTACTTTGCGAAAAGAATCGGCAGTTGGACGGAAACGTGTTGACCACCGATTAGTTTTTTGCTAATAACTCTTGCATCCTTCGACCGACTTCTTCGAGTAAAAGCTCGATGGAAAGCTTATCTGTTCCTCTTTCAGATGGCATTATCATATTTTACGAAAAGTCGTAAGAAATAAAATTTTTTGATCAAAACTAAAATATCCTTGAAATCATTGAAGAAGAAGTATCTTATCAGACGAAAATATGCCTTATCTAATAAGAGACATTTCAATTTTTTTAATTTCATAAATGGGTGGCATTTTATTCAGAATTAATAGTTTTTTACATAGACAAAAAGTTCGTTAAATTTTTTCCCATTAAATACTAGAATTACAGAAAAGTACTTTGCGAAAAGAATCGGCAGTAGGACGGAAACGTGTTGACCACGTGTTGCTAATAACTCTTGCATCCTTCGACCGACTTCTTCGACTAAGAGCTCGATGGAAAGCTTATCTGTTCCTCTTTCAGATGGCATTAACATATTTTACGAAAAGTCGTAAGAAATAAAATTTTTTTGATCAAAACTAAAATATCCTCGAAATCATTGAAAACGAAGTCCCTTATCAGACGAAAATATGCCTTATCTAATAAGAGCTATTTAAATTTTTTTAAGTGCATAAATGGGTGGCATTTTATTCAGAAAAAATAGTTTTTTACATGGACAAAAAATTCGTATAATTTGTTCCCATTAAATACTAGAATTATAGAAAAGTACCTTGCGAAAAGAATCGGCAGTAGGACGGAAACGTGTTGACCACCGATTAGTTTTTTGCTAATAACTCTTGCATTCTTCGACCGACTTCTTCGAATAAGGGCTCGATGGAAAGCTTATCTGTTTCTCTTTCAGATGGCATTAACATATTTTACGAAAAGTCGAAAGAAATAAAATTTTTTTCATCAAAACTAAAATATCCTCGAAATCATTGAAGAAGAAGCACCGTATCAGACGAAAATATGCCTAAACTAATAAGAGACATTTAAATTTTTTTAATTGCATAAATGGGTGGCATTTTATTCAGAATTAATAGTTTTTAACATAAACAAAAACTCCGTTTAATTTTTTCCCATTAAAAACTATAATCATAAAAAAGGACGGAAACTTGTTGACCACCGATTAGTTTTTTGCTAATAACTCTTGCATCCTTCGACCGACTTCTTCGACTAAGAGCTCGATGAAAAGCTTATCTGTTTCTCTTTCAGATGGCATTAACATATTTTACGAAAAGTCGTAAGAAATAAAATTTTTTTGATTAAAACTAAAATATCCTCGAAATCATTGAAAACGAAGTCCCTTATCAGACGAAAATATGCCTTATATAATAAGAGCTATTTAAATTTTTTTAATTTCATAAATGGGTGGCATTTTATTCAGAATTAATAGTTTTTTACATGGACTAAAAATTCGTTTAATTTTTTCCCATTAAATACTACAATTATAGAAAAGCATTTTGCGAAAAGAATCGGCAGTATGACGGAAACGTGTTGACCACCGATCAGTTTTTTGCTAATAACTCTTGCATCCTTCGACCAACTTCTTCGACTAAGAGCTCGATGAAAAGCTTATCTGTTCCTCTTTCAGATGGCATTAACATATTTTACGAAAAGTCGTAAGAAATAAAATTTTTTTGATCAAAACTAAAATATACTCGAAATCATTGAAGAAGGAGTACCTTATCAGACGAAAATATGCCGTATCTAATAAGAGACATTTTAATTTTTTTAATTGCATAAATGGGTGGCATTTTATTCAGAATTTATAGTTTTTAACATAAACAAAAACTCCGTTTAATTTTTTCCCATTAAAAACTATAATTATAAAAAAGTACTTTGCGAAAAGAATCGGCAGTAGGACGGAATCGTGTTGACCACCGATTAGTTTTTTGCTAATAACTCTTGCATCCTTCGACCGACTTCTTCGACTAAGAGCTCGATGGAAAGCTTATCTGTTACTCTTTCAGATAGCATTAACATATTTTACGAAAAGTCGTAAGAAATAAAATTTTTTTGATCAAAACTAAAATATCCTCGAAATAATTGAAAAAGTAGTACCTTATCAGTCGAAAATATGCCTTGTCTAATAAGAGACATTTAATTTTTTTTAATTTCATAAATGTTTTTTTTAATAGTTTTTTACATGGACAAAAAGTTCGTTTAATTTTTTCCCATTAAATACTAGAATTTTAGAAAAGTACTTTGCGAAAAGAATCGGCAGTAGGACGGAAACGTGTTGAGCACCGATTAGTTTTTTGCTAATACCTCTTGCATCCTTCGATCGACTTCTTCGACTAAGAGCTCGATGGAAAGCTTATCTGTTCCTCTTTCAGATGGCATTAACATATTTTACGAAAAGTCGTAAGAAATAAAATTTTTTGATCAAAACTAAAATATCCTCGAAATCATTGAAGAACAAGTACCTTATCAGACGAAAATATGCCTTATCTAATAAGAGACATTTAAATTTTTTTAATTTCATAAATGGGTGGCATTTTATTCAGAATTAATAGTTTTTTACATAGACAAAAAGTTCGTTAAATTTTTTCCCATTAAATACTAGAATTATAGAAAAGTACTTTGCGAAAAGAATCGGCAGTAGGACGGAAACGTGTTGACCACCCATTAGTTTTTTGCTAATAACTCTTGCATCCTTCGACCGACTTCTTCGACTAAGAGCTCGATCGAAAGCTTATCTGTTCCTCTTTCAGATGACATTAACATATTTTACGAAAAGTCGTAAGAAATAAAATTTTTTTGATCAAAACTAACATATCCTCGAAATCATTGAAGAAGAAGTACCTTATCAGACGAAAATATGCCTTATCTAATAAGAGACATTTAAATTTTTTTAATTTCATAAATGGGTGGCATTTTATTCAGAATTAATAGTTTTTAACATAAACAAAAACTCCGTTTAATTTTTTCCCATTGAAAACTATAATCATAAAAAAGTACCTTGCGAAAAGAATCGGCAGTAGGACGGAATCGTGTTGACCACCGATTAGTTTTTTGCTAATAACTCTTGCATCCTTCGACCGACTTCTTCGACTAAGAGCTCGATGGAAAGCTTATCTGTTCCTCTTTCAGATAGCATTAACATATTTTACGAAAAGTCGTAAGAAATAAAATTTTTTTGATCAAAACTAAAATATCCTCGAAATCATTGAAAAAGTAGTACCTTATCAGTCGAAAATACGCCTTGTCTAATAAGAGACATTTAAATTTTTATACTCTTGCAAGAGTATATTAACTTTGTCATGAAGTTTGCAACGCAGAGAAGGAGACATCTCCGACTATATAAAGTATATATATTCTTGATCAGCACGACGAGACGAGTTCATATAGCCATGTCCGTCTGTCCGTCCGTCTGTCCGTCTGTCTGTCCGTCTGTCTGTTTCAATACCAACTGTGGGCTCAGTTTAAACGATATCGAAAAAATTTAAACGCAGAAAATTTTCTTATAATTGCAGTCAGTTTGTATGTAAAATCCAGCATGATCGGATAACTAAAGCATATAGCTGCCATAGGAACGATCGGTCAAAAATGAGGTTTTTGCTCAATAAACGCCTTGTTTTTAAAGCTATCGCCTCAATTTTTTGCACAAGAACATCTTGGACGTAAATTAAAACACGCTCTAAAATTGGTGGAGATCGGATAAATATAGGATATAGCTCCCATAGGAACAATCGGTCAAAAATTCGGTTTTTGTTAGAAAAACTTTTTTGTTCTTAAATATAAACGGATAAAACTTTGCAGTTACGCGTTTTTATACATCCTTGACCATATTTCAAAATTTCGTACAAATCGGACATAAGGGCGTGGCACCGCCCATATAGAGAAAAAGTTAAAAATGTGATTTCTCTGTAAGCCGACGAGATATAAGATCGCAAAATAAAGTGTACAATGATTGCTATGTATATGTTAAAAAATTAGAATATGGGCGGGGCCACGCCCCTATATCTTTATAAAAGTATATGATTCTTATTGGAAAAACTATAAAACATATTTTCCAATAAGAATACTTGAGAAAATGCTTGCAAGAGTATATAAGTTTCAGCAAAGCTGAAAATAGCTCCCTTACTGGTTTTAATTTCATAAATGTTTTTTTTAATAGTTTTTTACATGGACAAAAAGTTCGTTTAATTTTTTCCCATTAAATACTAAAATTTTAGAAAAGTACTTTGCGAAAAGAATCGGCAGTTGGACGGAAACGTGTTGACCACCGATTAGTTTTTTGCTAATAACTCTTGCATCCTTCGACCGACTTCTTCGAGTAAAAGCTCGATGGAAAGCTTATCTGTTCCTCTTTCAGATGGCATTATCATATTTTACGAAAAGTCGTAAGAAATAAAATTTTTTGATCAAAACTAAAATATCCTTGAAATCATTGAAGAAGAAGTATCTTATCAGACGAAAATATGCCTTATCTAATAAGAGACATTTCAATTTTTTTAATTTCATAAATGGGTGGCATTTTATTCAGAATTAATAGTTTTTTACATAGACAAAAAGTTCGTTAAATTTTTTCCCATTAAATACTAGAATTACAGAAAAGTACTTTGCGAAAAGAATCGGCAGTAGGACGGAAACGTGTTGACCACGTGTTGCTAATAACTCTTGCATCCTTCGACCGACTTCTTCGACTAAGAGCTCGATGGAAAGCTTATCTGTTCCTCTTTCAGATGGCATTAACATATTTTACGAAAAGTCGTAAGAAATAAAATTTTTTTGATCAAAACTAAAATATCCTCGAAATCATTGAAAACGAAGTCCCTTATCAGACGAAAATATGCCTTATCTAATAAGAGCTATTTAAATTTTTTTAAGTGCATAAATGGGTGGCATTTTATTCAGAAAAAATAGTTTTTTACATGGACAAAAAATTCGTATAATTTGTTCCCATTAAATACTAGAATTATAGAAAAGTACCTTGCGAAAAGAATCGGCAGTAGGACGGAAACGTGTTGACCACCGATTAGTTTTTTGCTAATAACTCTTGCATTCTTCGACCGACTTCTTCGAATAAGGGCTCGATGGAAAGCTTATCTGTTTCTCTTTCAGATGGCATTAACATATTTTACGAAAAGTCGAAAGAAATAAAATTTTTTTCATCAAAACTAAAATATCCTCGAAATCATTGAAGAAGAAGCACCGTATCAGACGAAAATATGCCTACACTAATAAGAGACATTTAAATTTTTTTAATTGCATAAATGGGTGTCATTTTATTCAGAATTAATAGTTTTTAACATAAACAAAAACTCCGTTTAATTTTTTCCCATTAAAAACTATAATCATAAAAAAGGACGGAAACTTGTTGACCACCGATTAGTTTTTTGCTAATAACTCTTGCATCCTTCGACCGACTTCTTCGACTAAGAGCTCGATGAAAAGCTTATCTGTTTCTCTTTCAGATGGCATTAACATATTTTACGAAAAGTCGTAAGAAATAAAATTTTTTTGATTAAAACTAAAATATCCTCGAAATCATTGAAAACGAAGTCCCTTATCAGACGAAAATATGCCTTCACTAATAAGAGACATTTAAATTTTTTTAATTTCATAAATGGGTGGCATTTTATTCAGAATTAATAGTTTTTTACATGGACTAAAAATTCGTTTAATTTTTTCCCATTAAATACTACAATTATAGAAAAGCATTTTGCGAAAAGAATCGGCAGTATGACGGAAACGTGTTGACCACCGATCAGTTTTTTGCTAATAACTCTTGCATCCTTCGACCAACTTCTTCGACTAAGAGCTCGATGAAAAGCTTATCTGTTCCTCTTTCAGATGGCATTAACATATTTTACGAAAAGTCGTAAGAAATAAAATTTTTTTGATCAAAACTAAAATATCCTCGAAATCATTGAAAACGAAGTCCCTTATCAGATGAAAATGTGCCTTATATAATAAGAGCTATTTACATTTTTTTAAGTGCATAAATGGGTGGCATTTTATTCAGAAAAAATAGTTTTTTACATGGACAAAAAATTCGTTTAATTTGTTCCCATTAAATACTATAATTATAGAAAAGTACTCTTGCATCCTTCGACCGACTTCTTCGACTAAGAGCTCGATGAAAAGCTTATCGGTTCCTCTTTCAGATGGCATTAACATATTTTACGAAAAGTCGTAAGAAATAAAATTTTTTTGATCAAAACTAAAATATCCTCGAAATCATTGAAAAAGTAGTACCTTATCAGACGAAAATTTGCCTTGTCTAATAAGAGACATTTAAATTTTTTTAATTTCATAAATGGGTGGCATTTTATTCAGAATTAATAGTTTTTTACATGGACAAAAAATTCGTTTAATTTTTTTCAATTAAATACTAGAATTTTAGAAAAGTACTTTGCGAAAAGAATCGGCAGTAGGACGGAAACGTGTTGACCACCGATTAGTTTTTTGCTAATAACTCTTGCATCCTTCGACCGACTTCTTCGACTAAAAGCTCGATGGAAAGCTTATCTGTTCCTCTTTCAGATGGCATTAACATATTTTACGAAAAGTCGTAAGAAATAAAATTTTTTTGATCGGATCTAAAATATCCTCGAAATCATTGAAAAATAAGTACCTTATCAGACGAAAATATGCCTTATCTAATAAGAGACATTTAAATTTTTTTAATTGCATAAATGTTATATCTGTTCCTCTTTCAGATGGCATTAACATATTTTACGAAAAGTCATGAGAAATAAAATTTTTTTGATCAAAACTAAAATATCCTCGAAATCATTGAAGAAGAAGTACCTTATCAGACGAAAATATGCCTTATCTAATAAAAGACATTTAAATTTTTTTAATTGCATAAATGGGTGGCATTTTATTCAGAATTAATAGTTTTTTACATGGACAAAAAATTCGTTTAATTTGTTCCCATTAAATACTATAATTATAGAAAAGTACTTTGCGAAAAGAATCGGCAGTAGGACGGAAACGTGTTGACCACCGATTAGTTTTTTGGTAATAACTCTTGCATCCTTCGACCGACTTCTTCGACTAAGAGCTCGATGGAAAGCTTATCTGTTCCTCTTTCAGATGGCATTAATATATCTTACGAAAAGTCGTAAGAAATAAAATTTTTTTGATCAAAACTAAAATATCCTCGAAATCTTTGAAAAAGTAGTACCTTATCAGACGAAAATATGCCTTGTCTAATAAGATACATTTAAATTTTGTTAATTGCATAAATGGGAGGCATGTTATTCGTTTAATTTTTTCCCATTAAATAGTAGAATTTTAGAAAAGTACTTTGCGAAAAGAATCGGCAGTAGGACGGAAACGTGTTGACCACCGATTAGTTTTTTGCTAATAACTCTGGCATCCTTCGACCGACTTCTTCGACTAAGAGCTCGATGGAAAGCTTATCTGTTCTTCTTTCAGATGGCATTAACATATTTTACGAAAAGTCGTAAGAAATAAAATTTTTTTGATCAAAACTAAAATATCCTCGAAATCATTGAAAAAGAAGTGTCTTATCAGACGAAAATATGCCTTATCTAATAAGAGACATTTAAATTTTTTTTAATTGCATAAATGGGAGGCATGTTATTCAGAATTAATAGTTTTTTACATGGACAAAAAATTCGTTTAATTTTTTCCCATTAAATAGTAGAATTTTAGAAAAGTACTTTGCGAAAAGAATCGGCAGTAGGACGGAAACGTGTTGACCACCGATTAGTTTTTTGCTAATAACTCTTGCATCCTTCGACCGACTTCTTCGACTAAGAGCGCGATGGAAAGCTTATCTGTTCCTCTTTCAGATGGCATTAACATATTTTACGAAAAGTCGTAAAAAATAAAATTTTAATTTAATTTAAATTTTTTTAATTTTATAAATGGGAGGCATGTTATTCGTTTAATTTTTTCCCATTAAATAGTAGAATTTTAGAAAAGTACTTTGCGAAAAGAATCGGCAGTAGGACGGAAACGTGTTGACCACCGACTAGTTTTTTGATAATAACTCTGGCATCCTTCGACCGATTTCTTCGACTAAGAGCTCGATGGAAAGCTTATCTGTTCCTCTTTCAGATGGCATTAACATATTTTACGAAAAGTCGTAAGAAATAAAATTTTTTTGATCAAAACTAAAATATCCTCGAAATCATTGAAAAAGAAGTGTCTTATCAGACAAAAATATGCCTTATCTAATAAGAGACATTTAAATTTTTTTAATTGCATAAATGTTATATCTGTTCCTCTTTCAGATGGCATTAACATATTTTACGAAAAGTCATGAGAAATAAAATTTTTTTGATCAAAACTAAAATATCCTCGAAATCAGACGAAAATATGCCTTATCTAATAAAAGACATTTAAATTTTTTTAATTGCATAAATGGGTGGCATTTTATTCAGAATTAATAGTTTTTTACATGGACAAAAAATTCGTTTACTTTGTTCCCATTAAATACTATAATTATAGAAAAGTACTTTGCGAAAAGAATCGGCAGTAGGACGGAAACGTGTTGACCACCGATTAGTTTTTTGGTAATAACTCTTGCATCCTTCGACCGACTTCTTCGACTAAGAGCTCGATGGAAAGCTTATCTGTTCCTCTTTCAGATGGCATTAACATATTTTACGAAAAGTCGTAAGAAATAAAATTTTTTTGATCAAAACTAAAATATCCTCGAAATCTTTGAAAAAGTAGTACCTTATCATACGAAAATATGCCTTATCTAATAAGAGACATTTAAATTTTGTTAATTGCATAAATGGGAGGCATTTTATTCGTTTAATTTTTTCCCATTAAATAGTAGAATTTTAGAAAAGTACTTTGCGAAAAGAATCGGCAGTAGGACGGGAACGTGTTGACCACCGATTAGTTTTTTGCTAATAACTCTGGCATCCTTCGACCGACTTCTTCGACTAAGAGCTCGATGGAAAGCTTATCTGTTCCTCTTTTAGATGGCATTAACATATTTTACGAAAAGTCGTAAGAAATAAAATTTTTTTGATCAAAACTAAAATATCCTCGAAATCATTGAAAAAGAAGTACCTTATCAGACGAAAATATGCCTTATCTAATAAGAGACATTTAAATTTTTTTTAATTGCATAAATGGGAGGCATGTTATTCAGAATTAATAGTTTTTTACATGGACAAAAAATTCGTTTAATTTTTTCCCATTAAATAGTAGAATTTTAGAAAAGTACTTTGCGAAAAGAATCGGCAGTAGGACGGAAACGTGTTGACCACCGATTAGTTTTTTGCTAATAACTCTTGCATCCTTCGACCGACTTCTTCGACTAAGAGCTCGATGGAAAGCTTATCTGTTCCTCTTTCAGATGGCATTAACATATTTTACGAAAAGTCGTAAGAAATAAAATTTTAATTTAATTTAAATTTTTTTAATTTCATAAATGGGAGGCATGTTATTCGTTTAATTTTTTCCCATTAAATAGTAGAATTTTAGAAAAGTACTTTGCGAAAAGAATCGGCAGTAGGACGGAAACGTGTTGACCACCAATTAGTTTTTTGATAATAACTCTGGCATCCTTCGACCGACTTCTTCGACTAAGAGCTCGATGGAAAGCTTATCTGTTCCTCTTTCAGATGGCATTAACATATTTTACGAAAAGTCGTAAGAAATAAAATTTTTTTGATCAAAACTAAAATATCCTCAAAATCATTGAAAAAGAAGTGTCTTATCAGACAAAAATATGCCTTATCTAATAAGAGACATTTAAATTTTTTTAATTGCATAAATGTTATATCTGTTCCTCTTTCAGATGGCATTAACATATTTTACGAAAAGTCATGAGAAATAAAATTTTTTTGATCAAAACTAAAATATCCTCGAAATCATTGAAGAAGAAGTACCTTATCAGACGAAAATATGCCTTATCTAATAAAAGACATTTAAATTTTTTTAATTGCATAAATGGGTGGCATTTTATTCAGAATTAATAGTTTTTTACATGGACAAAAAATTCGTTTAATTTGTTCCCATTAAATACTATAATTATAGAAAAGTACTTTGCGAAAAGAATCGGCAGTAGGACGGAAACGTGTTGACCACCGATTAGTTTTTTGGTAATAACTCTTGCATCCTTCGATTGACTTCTTCGACTAAGAGCTCGATGGAAAGCTTATCTGTTCCTCTTTCAGATGGCATTAACATATTTTACGAAAAGTCGTAAGAAATAAAATTTTTTTGATCAAAACTAAAATATCCTCGAAATCTTTGAAAAAGTAGTACCTTATCAGACGAAAATATGCCTTGTCTAATAAGATACATTTAAATTTTGTTAATTGCATAAATGGGAGGCATGTTATTCGTTTAATTTTTTCCCATTAAATAGTAGAATTTTAGAAAAGTACTTTGCGAAAAGAATCGGCAGTAGGACGGAAACGTGTTGTCCACCGATTAGTTTTTTGCTAATAACTTTGGCATCCTTCGACCGACTTCTTCGACTAAGAGCTCGATGGAAAGCTTATCTGTTCCTCTTTCAGATGGCATTAACATATTTTACGAAAAGTCGTAAGAAATAAAATTTTTTTGATCAAAACTAAAATATCCTCGAAATCATTGAAAAAGAAGTACCTTATCAGACGAAAATATGCCTTATCTAATAAGAGACATTTAAATTTTTTTTAATTGCATAAATGGGAGGCATGTTATTCAGAATTAATAGTTTTTTACATGGACAAAAAATTCGTTTAATTTTTTCCCATTAAATAGTAGAATTTTAGAAAAGTACTTTGCGAAAAGAATCGGCAGTAGGACGGAAACGTGTTGACCACCGATTAGTTTTTTGCTAATAACTCTTGCATCCTTCGACCGACTTCTTCGACTAAGAGCTCGATGGAAAGCTTATCTGTTCCTCTTTCAGATGGCATTAACATATTTTACGAAAAGTCGTAAGAAATAAAATTTTAATTTAATTTAAATTTTTTTAATTTCATAAATGGGAGGCATGTTATTCGTTTAATTTTTTCCCATTAAATAGTCGAATTTAAGAAAAGTACTTTGCGAAAAGAATCGGCAGTAGGACGGAAACGTGTTGACCACCGTTTATTTTTTTTCTAATAACTCTGGCATCCTTCGAGCGACTTCTTCGACTAAGAGCTCGATAAAAAGCTTATCTGTTCCTCTTTCAGATGGCATTAACATATTTTACGAAAAGTCGTAAGAAATAAAATTTTTTTGATCAAAACTAAAATATCCTCGAAATCATTGAAAAAGAAGTGTCTTATCAGACAAAAATATGCCTTATCTAATAAGAGACATTTAAATTTTTTTTAATTGCATAAATGGGAGGCATGTTATTCAGAATTAATAGTTTTTTACATGGACAAAAAATTCGTTTAATTTTTTCCCATTAAATAGTAGAATTTTAGAAAAGTACTTTGCGAAAAGAATCGGCAGTAGGACGGAAACGTGTTGACCACCGATTAGTTTTTTGCTAATAACTCTTGCATCCTTCGACCGACTTCTTCGACTAAGAGCTCGATGGAAAGCTTATCTGTTCCTCTTTCTGATGGCATTAACATATTTTACGAAAAGTCGTAAGAAATAAAATTTTAATTTAATTTAAATTTTTTTAATTTCATAAATGGGAGGCATGTTATTCGTTTAAGTTTTTCCCATTAAATAGTAGAATTTTAGAAAAGTACTTTGCGAAAAGAATCGGCAGTAGGACGGAAACGTGTTGACCACCGATTAGTTTTTTGCTAATAACTCTGGCATCCTTCGAGCGACTTCTTCGACTAAGAGCTCGATGGAAAGCTTATCTGTTCCTCTTTCAGATGGCATTAACATATTTTACGAAAAGTCGTAAGAAATAAAATTTTTTTGATCAAAACTAAAATATCCTCGAAATCATTGAAAAAGAAGTGTCTTATCAGACAAAAATATGCCTTATCTAATAAGAGACATTTAAATTTTTTTAATTGCATAAATGTTATATCTGTTCCTCTTTCAGATGGCATTAACATATTTTACGAAAAGTCATGAGAAATAAAATTTTTTTGATCAAAACTAAAATATCCTCGAAATCATTGAAGAAGAAGTACCTTATCAGACGAAAATATGCCTTATCTAATAAAAGACATTTAAATTTTTTTAATTGCATAAATGGGTGGCATTTTATTCAGAATTAATAGTTTTTTACATGGACAAAAAATTCGTTTAATTTGTTCCCATTAAATACTATAATTATAGAAAAGTACTTTGCGAAAAGAATCGGCAGTAGGACGGAAACGTGTTGACCACCGATTAGTTTTTTGCTAATAACTCTTGCATCCTTCGACCAACTTCTTCGACTAAGAGCTCAATGGAAAGCTTATCGGTTCCTCTTTCAGATGGCATTAACATATTTTACGAAAAGTCGTAAGAAATAAAATTTTTTTGATCAAAACTAAAATATCCTCGAAATCATTGAAAAAGAAGTGTCTTATCAGACAAAAATATGCCTTATCTAATAAGAGACATTTAAATTTTTTTAAATTCATAAATGTTATATCTGTTCCTCTTTCAGATGGCATTAACATATTTTACGAAAAGTCATGAGAAATAAAATTTTTTTGATCAAAACTAAAATATCCTCCAAATCATTGAAGAAGAAGTACCTTATCAGACGAAAATATGTCTTATCTAATAAAAGACATTTAAATTTTTTTAATTGCATAAATGGGTGGCGTTTTATTTAGAATTAATAGTTTTTTACATGGACAAAAAATTCGTTTAATTTGTTCCCATTAAATACTATAATTATAGAAAAGTACTTTGCGAAAAGAATCGGCAGTAGGACGGAAACGTGTTGACCACCGATTAGTTTTTTGGTAATAACTCTTGCATCCTTCGACCGACTTCTTCGACTAAGAGCTCGATGGAAAGCTTATCTGTTCCTCTTTCAGATGGCATTAACATATTTTACGAAAAGTCGTAAGAAATAAAATTTTTTTGATCAAAACTAAAATATCGTCGAAATCTTTGAAAAAGTAGTACCTTATCAGACGAAAATATGCCTTGTCTAATAAGATACATTTAAATTTTGTTAATTGCATAAATGGGAGGCATGTTATTCGTTTAATTTTTTCCCATTAAATAGTAGAATTTTAGAAAAGTACTTTGCGAAAAGAATCGGCAGTAGGACGGAAACGTGTTGACCACCGATTAGTTTTTTGCTAATAACTCTTGCATCCTTCGACCGACTTCTTCGACTAAGAGCTCGATGGAAAGCTTATCTGTTCCTCTTTCAGATGGCATTAACATATTTTACGAAAAGTCGTAAGAAATAAAATTTTAATTTAATTTAAATTTTTTTAATTTCATAAATGGGAGGCATGTTATTCGTTTAAGTTTTTCCCATTAAATAGTAGAATTTTAGAAAAGTACTTTGCGAAAAGAATCGGCAGTAGGACGGAAACGTGTTGACCACCGATTAGTTTTTTGCTAATAACTCTGGCATCCTTCGAGCGACTTCTTCGACTAAGAGCTCGATGGAAAGCTTATCTGTTCCTCTTTCAGATGGCATTAACATATTTTACGAAAAGTCGTAAGAAATAAAATTTTTTTGATCAAAACTAAAATATCCTCGAAATCATTGAAAAAGAAGTGTCTTATCAGACAAAAATATGCCTTATCTAATAAGAGACATTTAAATTTTTTTAATTGCATAAATGTTATATCTGTTCCTCTTTCAGATGGCATTAACATATTTTACGAAAAGTCATGAGAAATAAAATTTTTTTGATCAAAACTAAAATATCCTCAAAATCATTGAGGAAGAAGTACCTTATCAGACGAAAATATGCCTTATCTAATAAAAGACATTTAAATTTTTTTAATTGCATAAATGGGTGGCATTTTATTCAGAATTAATAGTTTTTTACATGGACAAAAAATTCGTTTAATTTGTTCCCATTAAATACTATAATTATAGAAAAGTACTTTGCGAAAAGAATCGGCAGTAGGACGGAAACGTGTTGACCACCGATTAGTTTTTTGCTAATAACTCTTGCATCCTTCGACCAACTTCTTCGACTAAGACCTCGATGGAAAGCTTATCGGTTCCTCTTTCAGATGGCATTAACATATTTTACGAAAAGTCGTAAGAAATAAAATTTTTTTGATCAAAACTAAAATATCCTCGAAATCATTGAAAAAGAAGTGTCTTATCAGACAAAAATATGCCTTATCTAATAAGAGACATTTAAATTTTTTTAATTGCATAAATGTTATATCTGTTCCTCTTTCAGATGGCATTAACATATTTTACGAAAAGTCGTAAGAAATAAAATTTTTTTGATCAAAACTAAAATATCCTCCAAATCATTGAAGAAGAAGTACCTTATCAGACGAAAATATGTCTTATCTAATAAAAGACATTTAAATTTTTTTAATTGCATAAATGGGTGGCGTTTTATTTAGAATTAATAGTTTTTTACATGGACAAAAAATTCGTTTAATTTGTTCCCATTAAATACTATAATTATAGAAAAGTACTTTGCGAAAAGAATCGGCAGTAGGACGGAAACGTGTTGACCACCGATTAGTTTTTTGGTAATAACTCTTGCATCCTTCGACCGACTTCTTCGACTAAGAGCTCGATGGAAAGCTTATCTGTTCCTCTTTCAGATGGCATTAACATATTTTACGAAAAGTCGTAAGAAATAAAATTTTTTTGATCAAAACTAAAATATCGTCGAAATCTTTGAAAAAGTAGTACCTTATCAGACGAAAATATGCCTTGTCTAATAAGATACATTTAAATTTTGTTAATTGCATAAATGGGAGGCATGTTATTCGTTTAATTTTTTCCCATTAAATAGTAGAATTTTAGAAAAGTACTTTGCGAAAAGAATCGGCAGTAGGACGGAAACGTGTTGACCACCGATTAGTTTTTTGCTAATAACTCTTGTATCCTTCGACCGACTTCTTACACTAAGAGCTCGATGGAAAGCTTATCTGTTCCTCTTTCAGATGGCATTAACATATTTTACGAAAAGTCGTAAGAAATAAAATTTTTTTGATCAAAACTAAAATATCCTCGAAATCATTGAAAAAGAAGTGTCTTATCAGACAAAAATATGCCTTATCTAATAAGAGACATTTAAATTTTTTTAATTGCATAAATGTTATATCTGTTCCTCCTTCAGATGGCATTAACATATTTTACGAAAAGTCATGAGAAATAAAATTTTTTTGATCAAAACTAAAATATCCTCAAAATCATTGAGGAAGAAGTACCTTATCAGACGAAAATATGCCTTATCTAATAAAAGACATTTAAATTTTTTTAATTGCATAAATGGGTGGCATTTTATTCAGAATTAATAGTTTTTTACATGGACAAAAAATTCGTTTAATTTGTTCCCATTAAATACTATAATTATAGAAAAGTACTTTGCGAAAAGAATCGGCAGTAGGACGGAAACGTGTTGACCACCGATTAGTTTTTTGCTAATAACTCTTGCATCCTTCGACCAACTTCTTCGACTAAGAGCTCGATGGAAAGCTTATCGGTTCCTCTTTCAGATGGCATTAACATATTTTACGAAAAGTCGTAAGAAATAAAATTTTTTTGATCAAAACTAAAATATCCTCGAAATCATTGAAAAAGAAGTGTCTTATCAGACAAAAATATGCCTTATCTAATAAGAGACATTTAAATTTTTTTAAATTCATAAATGTTATATCTGTTCCTCTTTCAGATGGCATTAACATATTTTACGAAAAGTCATGAGAAATAAAATTTTTTTGATCAAAACTAAAATATCCTCCAAATCATTGAAGAAGAAGTACCTTATCAGACGAAAATATGTCTTATCTAATAAAAGACATTTAAATTTTTTTAATTGCATAAATGGGTGGCGTTTTATTTAGAATTAATAGTTTTTTACATGGACAAAAAATTCGTTTAATTTGTTCCCATTAAATACTATAATTATAGAAAAGTACTTTGCGAAAAGAATCGGCAGTAGGACGGAAACGTGTTGACCACCGATTAGTTTTTTGGTAATAACTCTTGCATCCTTCGACCGACTTCTTCGACTAAGAGCTCGATGGAAAGCTTATCTGTTCCTCTTTCAGATGGCATTAACATATTTTACGAAAAGTCGTAAGAAATAAAATTTTTTTGATCAAAACTAAAATATCGTCGAAATCTTTGAAAAAGTAGTACCTTATCAGACGAAAATATGCCTTGTCTAATAAGATACATTTAAATTTTGTTAATTGCCTAAATGGGAGGCATGTTATTCGTTTAATTTTTTCCCATTAAATAGTAGAATTTTAGAAAAGTACTTTGCGAAAAGAATCGGCAGTAGGACGGAAACGTGTTGACCACCGATTAGTTTTTTGCTAATAACTCTGGCATCCTTCGAGCGACTTCTTCGACTAAGAGCTCGATGGAAAGCTTATCTGTTCCTCTTTCAGATGGCATTAACATATTTTACGAAAAGTCGTAAGAAATAAAATTTTTTTGATCAAAACTAAAATATCCTCGAAATCATTGAAGAAGAAGTACCTTATCAGACGAAAATATGCCTTATCTAATAAGAGACATTTAAATTTTTTTTAATTGCATAAATGGGAGGCATGTTATTTAGAATTAATAGTTTTTTACATGGACAAAAAATTCGTTTAATTTTTTCCCATTAAATAGTAGAATTTTAGAAAAGTACTTTGCGAAAAGAATCGGCAGTAGGACGGAAACGTGTTGACCACCGATTAGTTTCTTGCTAATAACTCTTGCATCCTTCGACCGACTTCTTCGACTAAGAGCTCGATGGAAAGCTTATCTGTTCCTCTTTCAGATGGCATTAACATATTTTACGAAAAGTCGTAAGCAATAAAATTTTAATTTAATTTAAATTTTTTTAATTTCATAAATGGGAGGCATGTTATTCGTTTAATTTTTTCCCATTAAATAGTAGAATTTTAGAAAAGTACTTTGCGAAAAGAATCGGCAGTAGGACGGAAACGTGTTGACCACCGTTTATTTTTTTTCTAATAACTCTGGCATCCTTCGAGCGACTTCTTCGACTAAGAGCTCGATAAAAAGCTTATCTGTTCCTCTTTCAGATGGCATTAACATATTTTACGAAAAGTCGTAAGAAATAAAATTTTTTTGATCAAAACTAAAATATCCTCGAAATCATTGAAAAAGAAGTGTCTTATCAGACAAAAATATGCCTTATCTAATAAGAGACATTTAAATTTTTTTAATTGCATAAATGTTATATCTGTTCCTCTTTCAGATGGCATTAACATATTTTACGAAAAGTCATGAGAAATAAAATTTTTTTGATCAAAACTAAAATATCCTCGAAATCATTGAAGAAGAAGTACCTTATCAGACGAAAATATGCCTTATCTAATAAAAGACATTTAAATTTTTTTAATTGCATAAATGGGTGGCATTTTAATCAGAATTAATAGTTTTTTACATGGACAAAAAATTCGTTTAATTTGTTCCCATTAAATACTATAATTATAGAAAAGTACTTTGCGAAAAGAATCGGCAGTAGGACGGAAACGTGTTGACCACCGATTAGTTTTTTGCTAATAACTCTGGCATCCTTCGACCGACTTCTTCGACTAAGAGCTCGATGGAAAGCTTATCTGTTCCTCTTTCAGATGGCATTAACATATTTTACGAAAAGTCGTAAGAAATAAAATTTTTTTGATCAAAACTAAAATATCCTCGAAATCATTGAAAAAGAAGTACCTTATCAGACGAAAATATGCCTTATCTAATAAGAGACATTTAAATTTTTTTTAATTGCATAAATGGGAGGCATGTTATTCAGAATTAATAGTTTTTTACATGGACAAAAAATTCGTTTAATTTTTTCCCATTAAATAGTAGAATTTTAGAAAAGTACTTTGCGAAAAGAATCGGCAGTAGGACGGAAACGTGTTGACCACCGATTAGTTTTTGCTAATAACTCTTGCATCCTTCGACCGACTTCTTCGACTAAGAGCTCGATGGAAAGCTTATCTGTTCCTCTTTCAGATGGCATTAACATATTTTACGAAAAGTCGTAAGAAATAAAATTTTAATTTAATTTAAATTTTTTTAATTTCATAAATGGGAGGCATGTTATTCGTTTAATTTTTTCCCATTAAATAGTAGAATTTAAGAAAAGTACTTTGCGAAAAGAATCGGCAGTAGGACGGAAACGTGTTGACCACCGTTTATTTTTTTTCTAATAACTCTGGCATCCTTCGAGCGACTTCTTCGACTAAGAGCTCGATAAAAAGCTTATCTGTTCCTCTTTCAGATGGCATTAACATATTTTACGAAAAGTCGTAAGAAATAAAATTTTTTTGATCAAAACTAAAATATCCTCGAAATCATTGAAAAAGAAGTGTCTTATCAGACAAAAATATGCCTTATCTAATAAGAGACATTTAAATTTTTTTTAATTGCATAAATGGGAGGCATGTTATTCAGAATTAATAGTTTTTTACATGGACAAAAAATTCGTTTAATTTTTTCCCATTAAATAGTAGAATTTTAGAAAAGTACTTTGCGAAAAGAATCGGCAGTAGGACGGAAACGTGTTGACCACCGATTAGTTTTTTTCTAATAACTCTTGCATCCTTCGACCGACTTCTTCGACTAAGAGCTCGATGGAAAGCTTATCTGTTCCTCTTTCAGATGGCATTAACATATTTTACGAAAAGTCGTAAGAAATAAAATTTTAATTTAATTTAAATTTTTTTAATTTCATAAATGGGAGGCATGTTATTCGTTTAAGTTTTTCCCATTAAATAGTAGAATTTTAGAAAAGTACTTTGCGAAAAGAATCGGCAGTAGGACGGAAACGTGTTGACCACCGATTAGTTTTTTTCTAATAACTCTTGCATCCTTCGACCGACTTCTTCGACTAAGAGCTCGATGGAAAGCTTATCTGTTCCTCTTTCAGATGGCATTAACATATTTTACGAAAAGTCGTAAGAAATAAAATTTTAATTTAATTTAAATTTTTTTAATTTCATAAATGGGAGGCATGTTATTCGTTTAAGTTTTTCCCATTAAATAGTAGAATTTTAGAAAAGTACTTTGCGAAAAGAATCGGCAGTAGGACGGAAACGTGTTGACCACCGATTAGTTTTTTGCTAATAACTCTGGCATCCTTCGACCGACTTCTTCGACTAAGAGCTCGATGGAAAGCTTATCTGTTCCTCTTTCAGATGGCATTAACATATTTTACGAAAAGTCGTAAGAAATAAAATTTTTTTGATCAAAACTAAAATATCCTCGAAATCATTGAAAAAGAAGTGTCTTATCAGACAAAAATATGCCTTATCTAATAAGAGACATTTAAATTTTTTTAATTGCATAAATGTTATATCTGTTCCTCTTTCAGATGGCATTAACATATTTTACGAAAAGTCATGAGAAATAAAATTTTTTTGATCAAAACTAAAATATCCTCAAAATCATTGAGGAAGAAGTACCTTATCAGACGAAAATATGCCTTATCTAATAAAAGACATTTAAATTTTTTTAATTGCATAAATGGGTGGCATTTTATTCAGAATTAATAGTTTTTTACATGGACAAAAAATTCGTTTAATTTGTTCCCATTAAATACTATAATTATAGAAAAGTACTTTGCGAAAAGAATCGGCAGTAGGACGGAAACGTGTTGACCACCGATTAGTTTTTTGCTAATAACTCTTGCATCCTTCGACCGACTTCTTCGACTAAGAGCTCGATGGAAAGCTTATCGGTTCCTCTTTCAGATGGCATTAACATATTTTACGAAAAGTCGTAAGAAATAAAATTTTTTTGATCAAAACTAAAATATCCTCGAAATCATTGAAAAAGAAGTGTCTTATCAGACAAAAATATGCCTTATCTAATAAGAGACATTTAAATTTTTTTAATCTCATAAATGTTATATCTGTTCCTCTTTCAGATGGCATTAACATATTTTACGAAAAGTCATGAGAAATAAAATTTTCTTGATCAAAACTAAAATATCCTCCAAATCATTGAAGAAGAAGTACCTTATCAGACGAAAATATGTCTTATCTAATAAAAGACATTTAAATTTTTTTAATTGCATAAATGGGTGGCGTTTTATTTAGAATTAATAGTTTTTTACATGGACAAAAAATTCGTTTAATTTGTTCCCATTAAATACTATAATTATAGAAAAGTACTTTGCGAAAAGAATCGGCAGTAGGACGGAAACGTGTTGACCACCGATTAGTTTTTTGGTAATAACTCTTGCATCCTTCGACCGACTTCTTCGACTAAGAGCTCGATGGAAAGCTTATCTGTTCCTCTTTCAGATGGCATTAACATATTTTACGAAAAGTCGTAAGAAATAAAATTTTTTTGATCAAAACTAAAATATCGTCGAAATCTTTGAAAAAGTAGTACCTTATCAGACGAAAATATGCCTTGTCTAATAAGATACATTTAAATTTTGTTAATTGCATAAATGGGAGGCATGTTATTCGTTTAATTTTTTCCCATTAAATAGTAGAATTTTAGAAAAGTACTTTGCGAAAAGAATCGGCAGTAGGACGGAAACGTGTTGACCACCGATTAGTTTTTTGCTAATAACTCTGGCATCCTTCGACCGACTTCTTCGACTAAGAGCTCGATGGAAAGCTTATCTGTTCCTCTTTTAGATGGCATTAACATATTTTACGAAAAGTCGTAAGAAATAAAATTTTTTTGATCAAAACTAAAATATCCTCGAAATCATTGAAAAAGAAGTACCTTATCAGACGAAAATATGCCTTATCTAATAAGAGACATTTAAATTTTTTTTAATTGCATAAATGGGAGGCATGTTATTCAGAATTGATAGTTTTTTACATGGACAAAAAATTCGTTTAATTTTTTCCCATTAAATAGTAGAATTTTAGAAAAGTACTTTGCGAAAAGAATCGGCAGTAGGACGGAAACGTGTTGACCACCGATTAGTTTTTTGCTAATAACTCTTGCATCCTTCGACCGATTTCTTCGACTAAGAGCTCGATGGAAAGCTTATCTGTTCCTCTTTCAGATGGCATTAACATATTTTACGAAAAGTCGTAAGAAATAAAATTTTAATTTAATTTAAATTTTTTTAATTTCATAAATGGGAGGCATGTTATTCGTTTAATTTTTTCCCATTAAATAGTAGAATTTTAGAAAAGTACTTTGCGAAAAGAATCGGCAGTAGGACGGAAACGTGTTGACCACCGTTTATTTTTTTTCTAATAACTCTGGCATCCTTCGAGCGACTTCTTCGACTAAGAGCTCGATAAAAAGCTTATCTGTTCCTCTTTCAGATGGCATTAACATATTTTACGAAAAGTCGTAAGAAATAAAATTTTTTTGATCAAAACTAAAATATCCTCGAAATCATTGAAAAAGAAGTGTCTTATCAGACAAAAATATGCCTTATCTAATAAGAGACATTTAAATTTTTTTTAATTGCATAAATGGGAGGCATGTTATTCAGAATTAATAGTTTTTTACATGGACAAAAAATTCGTTTAATTTTTTCCCATTAAATAGTAGAATTTTAGAAAAGTACTTTGCGAAAAGAATCGGCAGTAAGACGGAAACGTGTTGACCACCGATTAGTTTTTTGCTAATAACTCTTGCATCCTTCGACCGAATTCTTCGACTAAGAGCTCGATGGAAAGCTTATCTGTTCCTCTTTCAGATGGCATTAACATATTTTACGAAAAGTCGTAAGAAATAAAATTTTTTTGATCAAAACTAAAATATCGTCGAAATCTTTGAAAAAGTAGTACCTTATCAGACGAAAATATGCCTTGTCTAATAAGATACATTTAAATTTTGTTAATTGCATAAATGGGAGGCATGTTATTCGTTTAATTTTTTCCCATTAAATAGTAGAATGTTAGAAAAGTACTTTGCGAAAAGAATCGGCAGTAGGACGGAAACGTGTTGACCACCAATTAGTTTTTTGCTAATAACTCTGGCATCCTTCGACCGACTTCTTCGACTAAGAGCTCGATGGAAAGCTTATCTGTTCCTCTTTCAGATGGCATTAACATATTTTACGAAAAGTCGTAAGAAATAAAATTTTTTTGATCAAAACTAAAATATCCTCGAAATCATTGAAGAAGAAGTACCTTATCAGACGAAAATATGCCTTATCTAATAAGAGACATTTAAATTTTTTTTAATTGCATAAATGGGAGGCATGTTATTCAGAATTAATAGTTTTTTACATGGACAAAAAATTCGTTTAATTTTTTCCCATTAAATAGTAGAATTTTAGAAAAGTACTTTGCGAAAAGAATCGGCAGTAGGACGGAAACGTGTTGACCACCGATTAGTTTTTTGCTAATAACTCTTGCATCCTTCGACCGACTTCTTCGACTAAGAGCTCGATGGAAAGCTTATCTGTTCCTCTTTCAGATGGCATTAACATATTTTACGAAAAGTCGTAAGCAATAAAATTTTAATTTAATTTAAATTTTTTTAATTTCATAAATGGGAGGCATGTTATTCGTTTAATTTTTTCCCATTAAATAGTAGAATTTTAGAAAAGTACTTTGCGAAAAGAATCGGCAGTAGGACGGAAACGTGTTGACCACCGTTTATTTTTTTTCTAATAACTCTGGCATCCTTCGAGCGACTTCTTCGACTAAGAGCTCGATAAAAAGCTTATCTGTTCCTCTTTCAGATGGCATTAACATATTTTACGAAAAGTCGTAAGAAATAAAATTTTTTTGATCAAAACTAAAATATCCTCGAAATTATTGAAAAAGAAGTGTCTTATCAGACAAAAATATGCCTTATCTAATAAGAGACATTTAAATTTTTTTAATTGCATAAATGTTATATCTGTTCCTCTTTCAGATGGCATTAACATATTTTACGAAAAGTCATGAGAAATAAAATTTTTTTGATCAAAACTAAAATATCCTCGAAATCATTGAAGAAGAAGTACCTTATCAGACGAAAATATGCCTTATCTAATAAAAGACATTTAAATTTTTTTAATTGCATAAATGGGTGGCATTTTATTCAGAATTAATAGTTTTTTACATGGACAAAAAATTCGTTTAATTTGTTCCCATTAAATACTATAATTATAGAAAAGTACTTTGCGAAAAGAATCGGCAGTAGGACGGAAACGTGTTGACCACCGATTAGTTTTTTGCTAATAACTCTGGCATCCTTCGACCGACTTCTTCGACTAAGAGCTCGATGGAAAGCTTATCTGTTCCTCTTTCAGATGGCATTAACATATTTTACGAAAAGTCGTAAGAAATAAAATTTTTTTGATCAAAACTAAAATATCCTCGAAATCATTGAAAAAGAAGTACCTTATCAGACGAAAATATGCCTTATCTAATAAGAGACATTTAAATTTTTTTTAATTGCATAAATGGGAGGCATGTTATTCAGAATTAATAGTTTTTTACATGGACAAAAAATTCGTTTAATTTTTTCCCATTAAATAGTAGAATTTTAGAAAAGTACTTTGCGAAAAGAATCGGCAGTAGGACGGAAACGTGTTGACCACCGATTAGTTTTTTGCTAATAACTCTTGCATCCTTCGACCAACTTCTTCGACTAAGAGCTCGATGGAAAGCTTATCTGTTCCTCTTTCAGATGGCATTAACATATTTTACGAAAAGTCGTAAGAAATAAAATTTTTTTGATCAAAACTAAAATATCCTCGAAATCATTGAAAAAGAAGTGTCTTATCAGACAAAAATATGCCTTATCTAATAAGAGACATTTAAATTTTTTTAATTGCATAAATGTTATATCTGTTCCTCTTTCAGATGGCATTAACATATTTTACGAAAAGTCATGAGAAATAAAATTTTTTTGATCAAAACTAAAATATCCTCCAAATCATTGAAGAAGAAGTACCTTATCAGACGAAAATATGCCTTATCTAATAAAAGACATTTAAATTTTTTTAATTGCATAAATGGGTGGCGTTTTATTTAGAATTAATAGTTTTTTACATGGACAAAAAATTCGTTTAATTTGTTCCCATTAAATACTATAATTATAGAAAAGTACTTTGCGAAAAGAATCGGCAGTAGGACGGAAACGTGTTGACCACCGATTAGTTTTTTGGTAATAACTCTTGCATCCTTCGACCGACTTCTTCGACTAAGAGCTCGATGGAAAGCTTATCTGTTCCTCTTTCAGATGGCATTAACATATTTTACGAAAAGTCGTAAGAAATAAAATTTTTTTGATCAAAACTAAAATATCGTCGAAATCTTTGAAAAAGTAGTACCTTATCAGACGAAAATATGCCTTGTCTAATAAGATACATTTAAATTTTGTTAATTGCATAAATGGGAGGCATGTTATTCGTTTAATTTTTTCCCATTAAATAGTAGAATTTTAGAAAAGTACTTTGCGAAAAGAATCGGCAGTAGGACGGAAACGTGTTGACCACCGATTAGTTTTTTGCTAATAACTCTGGCATCCTTCGACCGACTTCTTCGACTAAGAGCTCGATGGAAAGCTTATCTGTTCCTCTTTCAGATGGCATTAACATATTTTACGAAAAGTCGTAAGAAATAAAATTTTAATTTAATTTAAATTTTTTTAATTTCATAAATGGGAGGCATGTTATTCGTTTAATTTTTTCCCATTAAATAGTAGAATTTTAGAAAAGTACTTTGCGAAAAGAATCGGCAGTAGGACGGAAACGTGTTGACCACCGTTTATTTTTTTTCTAATAACTCTGGCATCCTTCGAGCGACTTCTTCGACTAAGAGCTCGATAAAAAGCTTATCTGTTACTCTTTGATGGCATTAACATATTTTACGAAAAGTCGTAAGAAATAAAATTTTTTTGATCAAAACTAAAATATCCTCGAAATCATTGAAAAAGAAGTGTCTTATCAGACAAAAATATGCCTTATCTAATAAGAGACATTTAAATTTTTTTAATTGCATAAATGTTATATCTGTTCCTCTTTCAGATGGCATTAACATATTTTACGAAAAGTCATAAGAAATAAAATTTTTTTGATCAAAACTAAAATATCCTCCAAATCATTGAAGAAGAAGTACCTTATCAGACGAAAATATGCCTTATCTAATAAAAGACATTTAAATTTTTTTAATTGCATAAATGGGTGGCGTTTTATTTAGAATTAATAGTTTTTTACATGGACAAAAAATTCGTTTAATTTGTTCCCATTAAATACTATAATTATAAAAAAGTACTTTGCGAAAAGAATCGGCAGTAGGACGGAAACGTGTTGACCACCGATTAGTTTTTTGGTAATAACTCTTGCATCCTTCGACCGACTTCTTCGACTAAGAGCTCGATGGAAAGCTTATCTGTTCCTCTTTCAGATGGCATTAACATATTTTACGAAAAGTCGTAAGAAATAAAATTTTTTTGATCAAAACTAAAATATCGTCGAAATCTTTGAAAAAGTAGTACCTTATCAGACGAAAATATGCCTTGTCTAATAAGATACATTTAAATTTTGTTAATTGCATAAATGGGAGGCATGTTATTCGTTTAATTTTTTCCCATTAAATAGTAGAATTTTAGAAAAGTACTTTGCGAAAAGAATCGGCAGTAGGACGGAAACGTGTTGACCACCGATTAGTTTTTTGCTAATAACTCTGGCATCCTTCGACCGACATCTTCGACTAAGAGCTCGATGGAAAGCTTATCTGTTCCTCTTTCAGATGGCATTAACATATTTTACGAAAAGTCGTAAGAAATAAAATTTTTTTGATCAAAACTAAAATATCCTCGAAATCATTGAAAAAGAAGTACCTTATCAGACGAAAATATGCCTTATCTAATAAGAGACATTTAAATTTTTTTTAATTGCATAAATGGGAGGCATGTTATTCAGAATTAATAGTTTTTTACATGGACAAAAAATTCGTTTAATTTTTTCCCATTAAATAGTAGAATTTTAGAAAAGTACTTTGCGAAAAGAATCGGCAGTAGGACGGAAACGTGTTGACCACCGATTAGTTTTTTGCTAATAACTCTTGCATCCTTCGACCGACTTCTTCGACTAAGAGCTCGATGGAAAGCTTATCTGTTCCTCTTTCAGATGGCATTAACATATTTTACGAAAAGTCGTAAGAAATAAAATTTTTTTGATCAAAACTAAAATATCGTCGAAATCTTTGAAAAACTAGTACCTTATCAGACGAAAATATGCCTTGTCTTATAAGATACATTTAAATTTTGTTAATTGCATAAATGGGAGGCATGTTATTCGTTTAATTTTTTCCCATTAAATAGTAGAATTTTAGAAAAGTACTTTGCGAAAAGAATCGGCAGTAGGACGGAAACGTGTTGACCACCGATTAGTTTTTTGCTAATAACTCTTGCATCCTTCGACCGACTTCTTCGACTAAGAGCTCGATGGAAAGCTTATCTGTTCCTCTTTCAGATGGCATTAACATATTTTACGAAAAGTCGTAAGAAATAAAATTTTTTTGATCAAAACTAAAATATCCTCGAAATCATTGAAAAAGAAGTACCTTATCAGACGAAAATATGCCTTATCTAATAAGAGACATTTAAATTTTTTTTAATTGCATAAATGGGAGGCATGTTATTCAGAATTAATAGTTTTTTACATGGACAAAAAATTCGTTTAATTTTTTCCCATTAAATAGTAGAATTTTAGAAAAGTACTTTGCGAAAAGAATCGGCAGTAGGACGGAAACGTGTTGACCACCGATTAGTTTTTTGCTAATAACTCTTGCATCCTTCGACCGACTTCTTCGACTAAGAGCTCGATGGAAAGCTTATCTGTTCCTCTTTCAGATGGCATTAACATATTTTACGAAAAGTCGTAAGAAATAAAATTTTAATTTAATTTAAATTTTTTTAATTTCATAAATGGGAGGCATGTTATTCGTTTAATTTTTTCCCATTAAATAGTAGAATTTTAGAAAAGTACTTTGCGAAAAGAATCGGATAGTAGGACGGAAACGTGTTGACCACCGTTTATTTTTTTTCTAATAACTCTGGCATCCTTCGAGCGACTTCTTCGACTAAGAGCTCGATAAAAAGCTTATCTGTTCCTCTTTCAGATGGCATTAACATATTTTACGAAAAGTCGTAAGAAATAAAATTTTTTTGATCAAAACTAAAATATCCTCGAAATCATTGAAAAAGAAGTGTCTTATCAGACAAAAATATGCCTTATCTAATAAGAGACATTTAAATTTTTTTTAATTGCATAAATGGGAGGCATGTTATTCAGAATTAATAGTTTTTTACATGGACAAAAAATTCGTTTAATTTTTTTCCCATTAAATAGTAGAATTTTAGAAAAGTACTTTGCGAAAAGAATCGGCAGTAGGACGGAAACGTGTTGACCAGCGATTAGTTTTTTGCTAATAACTCTTGCATCCTTCGACCGACTTCTTCGACTAAGAGCTCGATGGAAAGCTTATCTGTTCCATAAATGTTATATCTCTTCCTCTTTCAGATGGCATTAACATATTTTACGAAAAGTCATGAGAAATAAAATTTTTTTGATCAAAACTAAAATATCCTCCAAATCATTGAAGAAGAAGTACCTTATCAGACGAAAATATGCCTTATCTAATAAAAGACATTTAAATTTTTTTAATTGCATAAATGGGTGGCGTTTTATTTAGAATTAATAGTTTTAAAAAATTCGTTTAATTTGTTCCCATTAAATACTATAATTATAGAAAAGTACTTTGCGAAAAGAATCGGCAGTAGGACCGAAACGTGGTGACCACCGATTAGTTTTTTGGTAATAACTCTTGCATCCTTCGACCGACTTCTTCGACTAAGAGCTCGATGGAAAGCTTATCTGTTCCTCTTTCAGATGGCATTAACATATTTTACGAAAAGTCGTAAGAAATAAAATTTTAATTTAATTTAAATTTTTTTAATTTCATAAATGGGAGGCATGTTATTCGTTTAATTTTTTCCCATTAAATAGTAGAATTTTAGAAAAGTACTTTGCGAAAAGAATCGGCAGTAGGACGGAAACGTGTTGACCACCGTTTATTTTTTTTCTAATAACTCTGGCATCCTTCGAGCGACTTCTTCGACTAAGAGCTCGATAAAAAGCTTATCTGTTCCTCTTTCAGATGGCATTAACATATTTTACGAAAAGTCGTAAGAAATAAAATTTTTTTGATCAAAACTAAAATATCCTCGAAATCATTGAAAAAGAAGTGTCTTATCAGACAAAAATATGCCTTATCTAATAAGAGACATTTAAATTTTTTTTAATTGCATAAATGGGAGGCATGTTATTCAGAATTAATAGTTTTTTACATGGACAAAAAATTCGTTTAATTTTTTCCCATTAAATAGTAGAATTTTAGAAAAGTACTTTGCGAAAAGAATCGGCAGTAGGACGGAAACGTGTTGACCACCGATTAGTTTTTTGCTAATAACTCTTGCATCCTTCGACCGACTTCTTCGACTAAGAGCTCGATGGAAAGCTTATCTGTTCCTCTTTCAGATGGCATTAACATATTTTACGAAAAGTCGTAAGAAATAAAATTTTAATTTAATTTAAATTTTTTTAATTTCATAAATGGGAGGCATGTTATTCGTTTAATTTTTTCCCATTAAATAGTAGAATTTTAGAAAAGTACTTTGCGAAAAGAATCGGCAGTAGGACGGAAACGTGTTCACCACCGATTAGTTTTTTGATAATAACTCTGGCATCCTTCGACCGACTTCTTCGACTAAGAGCTCGATGGAAAGCTTATCTGTTCCTCTTTCAGATGGCATTAACATATTTTACGAAAAGTCGTAAGAAATAAAATTTTTTTGATCAAAACTAAAATATCCTCGAAATCATTGAAAAAGAAGTGTCTTATCAGACAAAAATATGCCTTATCTAATAAGAGACATTTAAATTTTTTTAATTGCATAAATGTTATATCTGTTCCTCTTTCAGATGACATTAACATATTTAACGAAAAGTCATGAGAAATAAAATTTTTTTGATCAAAACTAAAATATCCTCGAAATCATTGAAGAAGAAGTACCTTATCAGACGAAAATATGCCTTATCTAATAAAAGACATTTAAATTTTTTTAATTGCATAAATGGGTGGCATTTTATTCAGAATTAATAGTTTTTTACATGGACAAAAAATTCGTTTAATTTGTTCCCATTAAATACTATAATTATAGAAAAGTACTTTGCGAAAAGAATCGGCAGTAGGACGGAAACGTGTTGACCACCGATTAGTTTTTTGGTAATAACTCTTGCATCCTTCGACCGACTTCTTCGACTAAGAGCTCGATGGAAAGCTTATCTGTTCCTCTTTCAGATGGCATTAACATATTTTACGAAAAGTCGTAAGAAATAAAATTTTTTTGATCAAAACTAAAATATCCTCGAAATCTTTGAAAAAGTAGTACCTTATCAGACGAAAATATGCCTTGTCTAATAAGATACATTTAAATTTTGTTAATTGCATAAATAGGAGGCATGTTATTCGTTTAATTTTTTCCCATTAAATAGTAGAATTTTAGAAAAGTACTTTGCGAAAAGAATCGGCAGTAGGACGGAAACGTGTTGACCACCGATTAGTTTTTTGCTAATAACTCTGGCATCCTTCGACCGACTTCTTCGACTAAGAGCTCGATGGAAAGCTTATCTGTTCCTCTTTCAGATGGCATTAACATATTTTACGAAAAGTCGTAAGAAATAAAATTTTTTTGATCAAAACTAAAATATCCTCGAAATCATTGAAAAAGAAGTACCTTATCAGACGAAAATATGCCTTATCTAATAAGAGACATTTAAATTTTTTTTAATTGCATAAATGGGAGGCATGTTATTCAGAATTAATAGTTTTTTACATGGACAAAAAATTCGTTTAATTTTTTCCCATTAAATAGTAGAATTTTAGAAAAGTACTTTGCGAAAAGAATCGGCAGTAGGACGGAAACGTGTTGACCACCGATTAGTTTTTTGCTAATAACTCTTGCATCCTTCGACCGACTTCTTCGACTAAGAGCTCGATGGAAAGCTTATCTGTTCCTCTTTCAGATGGCATTAACATATTTTACGAAAAGTCGTAAGAAATAAAATTTTAATTTAATTTAAATTTTTTTAATTTCATAAATGGGAGGCATGTTATTCGTTTAATTTTTTCCCATTAAATAGTAGAATTTTAGAAAAGTACTTTGCGAAAAGAATCGGCAGTAGGACGGAAACGTGTTGACCACCGATTAGTTTTTTGCTAATAACTCTGGCATCCTTCGAGCGACTTCTTCGACTAAGAGCTCGATAAAAAGCTTATCTGTTCCTCTTTCAGATGGCATTAACATATTTTACGAAAAGTCGTAAGAAATAAAATTTTTTTGATCAAAACTAAAATATCCTCGAAATCATTGAAAAAGAAGTGTCTTATCAGACAAAAATATGCCTTATCTAATAAGAGACATTTAAATTTTTTTTAATTGCATAAATGGGAGGCATGTTATTCAGAATTAATAGTTTTTTACATGGACAAAAAATTCGTTTAATTTTTTCCCATTAAATAGTAGAATTTTAGAAAAGTACTTTGCGAAAAGAATCGGCAGTAGGACGGAAACGTGTTGACCACCGATTAGTTTTTTGCTAATAACTCTTGCATCCTTCAACCGACTTCTTCGACTAAGAGCTCGATGGAAAGCTTATCTGTTCCTCTTTCAGATGGCATTAACATATTTTACGAAAAGTCGTAAGAAATAAAATTTTTTTGATCAAAACTAAAATATCCTCGAAATCTTTGAAAAAGTTGTACCTTATCAGACGAAAATATGCCTTATCTAACAAAAGACATTTAAATTTTTTTAATTTCATAAATGGGTGGCATTTTATTCAGAATTAATAGTTTTTTACATGGACAAAAAATTCGTTTAATTTTTTCCCATTAAATAGTAGAATTTTAGAAAAGTACTTTGCGAAAAGAATCGGCAGTAGGACGGAAACGTGTTGACCACCGATTAGTTTTTTGCTAATAACACTTGCATCCTTCGACCGACTTCTTCGACTAAGAGCTCGATGGAAAGCTTATCTGTTCCTCTTTCAGATGGCATTAACATATTTTACGAAAAGTCGTAAGAAATAAAATTTTAATTTAATTTAAATTTTTTTAATTTCATAAATGGGAGGCATGTTATTCGTTTAATTTTTTCCCATTAAATAGTAGAATTTTAGAAAAGTACTTTGCGAAAAGAATCGGCAGTAGGACGGAAACGTGTTGACCACCGTTTATTTTTTTTCTAATAACTCTGGCATCCTTCGAGCGACTTCTTCGACTAAGAGCTCGATGGAAAGCTTATCTGTTCCTCTTTCAGATGGCATTAACATATTTTACGAAAAGTCGTAAGAAATAAAATTTTTTTGATCAAAACTAAAATATCCTCGAAATCATTGAAAAAGAAGTGTCTTATCAGACAAAAATATGCCTTATCTAATAAGAGACATTTAAATTTTTTTTAATTGCATAAATGGGAGGCATGTTATTCAGAATTAATAGTTTTTTACATGGACAAAAAATTCGTTTAATTTTTTCCCATTAAATAGTAGAATTTTAGAAAAGTACTTTGCGAAAAGAATCGGCAGTAGGACGGAAACGTGTTGACCACCGATTAGTTTTTTGCTAATAACTTTTGCATCCTTCGACCGACTTCTTCGACTAAGAGCTCGATGGAAAGCTTATCTGTTCCTCTTTCAGATGGCATTAAATAAAATTTTTTTGATCAAAACTAAAATATCCTCGAAATCTTTGAAAAAGTTGTACCTTATCAGACGAAAATATGCCTTATCTAACAAAAGACATTTAAATTTTTTTAATTTCATAAATGGGTGGCATTTTATTCAGAATTAATAGTTTTTTACATGGACAAAAAATTCGTTTAATTTTTTCCCATTAAATAGTAGAATTTTAGAAAAGTACTTTGCGAAAAGAATCGGCAGTAGGACGGAAACGTGTTGACCACCGATTAGTTTTTTGCTAATAACTCTTGCATCCTTCGACCGACTTCTTCGACTAAGAGCTCGATGGAAAGCTTATCTGTTCCTCTTTCAGATGGCATTAACATATTTTACGAAAAGTCGTAAGAAATAAAATTTTAATTTAATTTAAATTTTTTTAATTTCATAAATGGGAGGCATGTTATTCGTTTAATTTTTTCCCATTAAATAGTAGAATTTTAGAAAAGTACTTTGCGAAAAGAATCGGCAGTAGGACGGAAACGTGTTGACCACCGTTTATTTTTTTTTCCTAATAACTCTTGCATCCTTCGACCGACTTCTTCGACTAAAAGCTCGATGGAAAGCTTATCTGTTCCTCTTTCAGATGGCATTAACATATTTTACGAAAAGTCGTAATAAATAAAATTTTTTTGATCAAAACTAAAATATCCTCGAAATCATTGAAAACGAAGTCCCTTATCAGACGAAAATATGCCTTATCTAATAAGAGACATTTAAATTTTTTTTTAATTGCATAAATGGGTGGCATTTTATTCAGAATTAATAGTTTTTTACATAAACAAAAACTCCGTTTAATTTGTTCCCATTAAATACTATAATTATAAAAAAGTACTTTGCGAAAAGAATCGGCAGTATGACGGAATCGTGTTGACCACCGATTAGTTTTTTGCTAATAACTCTTGCATCCTTCGACCGACTTCTTCGAGTAAGAGCTCGATGGAAAGCTTATCTGTTCCTCTTTCAGATGGCATTAACATATTTTACGAAAAGTCGTAAGAAATAAAATTTTTTTGATCAACACTAAAATATCCTCGAAATCATTGAAAAAGTAGTACCTTATCAGTCGAAAATATGCCTTGTCTAATAAGAGACATTTAAATTTTTTTAATTTCATAAATGGGTGGCATTTTATTCAAAATTCATAGTTTTTTACATGGACAAAAAGTTCGTTTAATTTTTTCCCATTCAATACTAGAATTTTAGAAAAGTACTTTGCGAAAAGAATCGGCAGTAGGACGGAAACGTGTTGAGCACCGATTAGTTTTTTGCTAATAACTCTTGCATCCTTCGGTCGACTTCTTCGAGTAAAAGCTCGATGGAAAGCTTATCTGTTCCTCTTTCAGATGGCATTAACATATTTTACGAAAAGTCGTAAGAAATAAAATTTTTTGATCAAAACTAAAATATCCTCGAAATCATTGAAGAACAAGTACCTTATCAGACGAAAATATGCCTTATCTAATAAGAGACATTTAAATTTTTTTAATTTCATAAATGGGTGGCATTTTATTCAGAATTAATAGTTTTTAACATAGACAAAAAGTTCGTTAAATTTTTTCCCATTAAATACTAGAATTTTAGAAAAGTACTTTGCGAAAAGAATCGGCAGTAGGACGGAAACGTGTTGACCACCCATTAGTTTTTTGCTAATAACTCTTGCATCCTTCGACCGACTTCTTCGACTAAGAGCTCGATCGAAAGCTTATCTGTTCCTCTTTCAGATGGCATTAACATATTTTACGAAAAGTCGTAAGAAATAACATGTTTTTGATCAAAACTAACATATCCTCGAAATCATTGAAGAAGAAGTACCTTATCAGACGAAAATATGCCTTATCTAATAAGAGACATTTAAATTTTTTTAATTTCATAAATGGGTGGCATTTTATTCAGAATTAATAGTTTTTTACATAGACAAAAAGTTCGTTCAATTTTTTCCCATTAAATACTAGAATTATAGAAAAGTACTTTGCGAAAATAATCGGCAGTAGGACAGAAACGTGTTGACCACCGATTAGTTTTTTGCTAATAACTCTGGCATCCTTCGAGCGACTTCTTCGACCAAGAGCTCGATAGAAAGCTTATCTGTTCCTCTTTCAGATGGCATTAACATGTTTTACGAAAAGTCGTAAGAAATAAAATTTTTTTGATCAAAACTAAAATATCCTCGAAATCATTGAAAACGAAGTCCCTTATCAGACGAAAATATGCCTTATCTAATAAGAGCTATTTAAATTTTTTTAATTGCATAAATGGGTGGCATTTTATTCAGAATTAATAATTTTTTATATGGACAAAAAATTCATTTAATTTGTTCCCATTAAATACTAGAATTATAGAAAAGTACTTTGCGAAAAGAATCGGCAGAAGGACGGAAACGTGTTGACCACCGATTAGTTTTTTGCTAATAACTCTTGCATCCCTCGACCGACTTCTTCGAATAAGAGCTCGATAGAAAGCTTATCTGTTCCTCTTTCAGATGGCATTAACATATTTTACGAAAAGTCGTAAGAAATAAAATTTTTTTGATCAAAATTAAAATATCCTCGAAGTCATTGAAGAAGAAGTACCTTATCAGATGAAATATGCCTTATCTAATAAGAGACATTTACATTTTTTTTAATTTCATAAATGGGTGGCATTTTATTCAGAATTAATAGTTTTTTACATAGACAAAAAATTTGTTTAATTTTTTCCCATTAAATACTAGAATTATAGAAAAGTACTTTGCGAAAAGAATCGGCAGTAGGACGGAAACGTGTTGACCACCGATTAGTTTTTTGCTAATAACTCTTGCATCCCTCGACCGACTTCTTCGAATAAGAGCTCGATGGAAAGCTTATCTGTTCCTCTTTCAGATGGCATTAACATATTTTACGAAAAGTCGTAAGAAATAAAATTTTTTTGATGAAAACTAAAATATCCTCGAAATCATTGAAGAAAAAGTACCTTATCAGACGAAAATATGCCTTATCTAATAAGAGACATTTACATTTTTTTAATTGCATAAATGGGTGGCATTTTATTCAGAATTAATAGTTTTTTACATAAACAAAAACTCCGTTTAATTTTTTCCCATTAAATACTATAATTATAGAAAAGTACTTTGCGAAAAGAATCGGCAGTAGGACGGAATCGTGTTGACCACCGATTAGTTTTTTGCTAATAACTCTTGCATCCTTCGACCGACTAAAAGCTCGATGGAAAGCTTATCTGTTCCTTTTTCAGATGGCATTAACATATTTTACGAAAAGTCGAAGGAAATACAATTTTTTTGATCAAAACTAAAATATCCTCGAAATCATTGAAAAGAAGTCCCTTATCAGACGAAAATATGCCTTATCTAATAAGAGCTATTTAAATTTTTTTAAGTGCATAAATGGATGGCATTTTATTCAGACTTAATAGTTTTTTACATAAACAAAAAATTCGTTTAATTTTTTCCCATTAAATACTATAATTATAGAAAAGTACTTTGCGAAAAGAATCGGCAGTAGGACGGAATCGTGTTGACCACCGATTAGTTTTTTGCTAATAACTCTTGCATCCTTCGACCGACTTCTTCGACTAAAAACTCGATGGAAAGCTTATCTGTTCCTCTTTCAGATGGCATTAACATATTTTACGAAAAGTCGTAAGAAATAAAATTTTTTTGATCAAAACTAAAATATCCTCGAAATCATTGAAGAAGAAGTACCTTATCAGACGAAAATATGCCTTATCTAATAAGAGACATTTAGATTTTTTAATTGCATAAATGGGCGGCATTTTATTCAGAATTAATAGTTTTTTACATAGACAAAAAATTTGTTTAATTTTTTCCCATTAAATACTAGAATTATAGAAAAGTACTTTGCGAAAAGAATCGGCAGTAGGACGGAAACGTGTTGACCACCGATTAGTTTTTTGCTTATAACTCTTGCATCCTTCGACCGACTTCTTCGACCAAGAGCTCGATGGAAAGCTTATCTGTTCCTCTTTCAGATGGCATTAACATATTTTACGAAAAATCGTAAGAAATAAAATTTTTTTGATCAAAACTAAAATATCCTCGAAATCATTGAAAACAAAGTCCCTTATCAGACGAAAATATGCCTTATCTAATAAGAGCTATTTAAATTTTTTTAAGTGCATAAATGGGTGGCATTTTATTCAGAATTAATAATTTTTTACATGGACAAAAAATTCGTTTAATTTGTTCCCATTAAATACTAGAATTATAGAAAAGTACTTTGCGAAAGAATCGGCAGAAGGACGGAAACGTGTTGACCACCGATTAGTTTTTTGCTAATAACTCTTGCATCCCTCGACCGACTTCTTCGAATAAGAGCTCGATAGAAAGCTTATCTGTTCCTCTTTCAGATGGCATTAACATATTTTACGAAAAGTCGTAGGAAATAAAATTTTTTTGATGAAAACTAAAATATCCTCGAAATCATTGAAGAAAAAGTACCTTATCAGACGAAAATATGCCTTATCTAATAAGTGACATTTACATTTTTTTAATTGCATAAATGGGTGGCATTTTATTCAGAATTAATAGTTTTTTACATAAACAAAAACTCCGTTTAATTTTTTCCCATTAAATACTATAATTATAGAAAAGTACTTTGCGAAAAGAATCGGTAGTAGGACGGAATCGTGTTGACCACCGATTAGTTTTTTGCTAATAACTCTTGCATCCTTCGACCGACTAAAAGCTCGATGGAAAGCTTATCTGTTCCTTTTTCAGATGGCATTAACATATTTTACGAAAAGTCGAAGGAAATACAATTTTTTTGATCAAAACTAAAATATCCTCGAAATCATTGAAAAGAAGTCCCTTATCAGACGAAAATATGCCTTATCTAATAAGAGCTATTTAAATTTTTTTAAGTGCATAAATGGATGGCATTTTATTCAGACTTAATAGTTTTTTACATAAACAAAAAATTCGTTTAATTTTTTCCCATTAAATACTATAATTATAGAAAAGTACTTTGCGAAAAGAATCGGCAGTAGGACGGAATCGTGTTGACCACCGATTAGTTTTTTGCTAATAACTCTTGCATCCTTCGACCGACTTCTTCGACTAAAAACTCGATGGAAAGCTTATCTGTTCCTCTTTCAGATGGCATTAACATATTTTACGAAAAGTCGTAAGAAATAAAATTTTTTTGATCAAAACTAAAATATCCTCGAAATCATTGAAGAAGAAGTACCTTATCAGACGAAAATATGCCTTATCTAATAAGAGACATTTAGATTTTTTAATTGCATAAATGGGCGGCATTTTATTCAGAATTAATAGTTTTTTACATAGACAAAAAATTTGTTTAATTTTTTCCCATTAAATACTAGAATTATAGAAAAGTACTTTGCGAAAAGAATCGGCAGTAGGACGGAAACGTGTTGACCACCGATTAGTTTTTTGCTTATAACTCTTGCATCCTTCGACCGACTTCTTCGACCAAGAGCTCGATGGAAAGCTTATCTGTTCCTCTTTCAGATGGCATTAACATATTTTACGAAAAATCGTAAGAAATAAAATTTTTTTGATCAAAACTAAAATATCCTCGAAATCATTGAAAACAAAGTCCCTTATCAGACGAAAATATGCCTTATCTAATAAGAGCTATTTAAATTTTTTTAAGTGCATAAATGGGTGGCATTTTATTCAGAATTAATAATTTTTTACATGGACAAAAAATTCGTTTAATTTGTTCCCATTAAATACTAGAATTATAGAAAAGTACTTTGCGAAAGAATCGGCAGAAGGACGGAAACGTGTTGACCACCGATTAGTTTTTTGCTAATAACTCTTGCATCCCTCGACCGACTTCTTCGAATAAGAGCTCGATGGAAAGCTTATCTGTTCCTCTTTCAGATGGCATTAACATATTTTACGAAAAGTCGTAGGAAATAAAATTTTTTTGATGAAAACTAAAATATCCTCGAAATCATTGAAGAAAAAGTACCTTATCAGACGAAAATATGCCTTATCTAATAAGTGACATTTACATTTTTTTAATTGCATAAATGGGTGGCATTTTATTCAGAATTAATAGTTTTTTACATAAACAAAAACTCCGTTTAATTTTTTCCCATTAAATACTATAATTATAGAAAAGTACTTTGCGAAAAGAATCGGTAGTAGGACGGAATCGTGTTGACCACCGATTAGTTTTTTGCTAATAACTCTTGCATCCTTCGACCGACTAAAAGCTCGATGGAAAGCTTATCTGTTCCTTTTTCAGATGGCATTAACATATTTTACGAAAAGTCGAAGGAAATACAATTTTTTTGATCAAAACTAAAATATCCTCGAAATCATTGAAAAGAAGTCCCTTATCAGACGAAAATATGCCTTATCTAATAAGAGCTATTTAAATTTTTTTAAGTGCATAAATGGATGGCATTTTATTCAGACTTAATAGTTTTTTACATAAACAAAAAATTCGTTTAATTTTTTCCCATTAAATACTATAATTATAGAAAAGTACTTTGCGAAAAGAATCGGCAGTAGGACGGAATCGTGTTGACCACCGATTAGTTTTTTGCTAATAACTCTTGCATCCTTCGACCGACTTCTTCGACTAAAAACTCGATGGAAAGCTTATCTGTTCCTCTTTCAGATGGCATTAACATATTTTACGAAAAGTCGTAAGAAATAAAATTTTTTTGATCAAAACTAAAATATCCTCGAAATCATTGAAGAAGAAGTACCTTATCAGACGAAAATATGCCTTATCTAATAAGAGACATTTAGATTTTTTAATTGCATAAATGGGCGGCATTTTATTCAGAATTAATAGTTTTTTACATAGACAAAAAATTTGTTTAATTTTTTCCCATTAAATACTAGAATTATAGAAAAGTACTTTGCGAAAAGAATCGGCAGTAGGACGGAAACGTGTTGACCACCGATTAGTTTTTTGCTTATAACTCTTGCATCCTTCGACCGACTTCTTCGACCAAGAGCTCGATGGAAAGCTTATCTGTTCCTCTTTCAGATGGCATTAACATATTTTACGAAAAATCGTAAGAAATAAAATTTTTTTGATCAAAACTAAAATATCCTCGAAATCATTGAAAACAAAGTCCCTTATCAGACGAAAATATGCCTTATCTAATAAGAGCTATTTAAATTTTTTTAAGTGCATAAATGGGTGGCATTTTATTCAGAATTAATAATTTTTTACATGGACAAAAAATTCGTTTAATTTGTTCCCATTAAATACTAGAATTATAGAAAAGTACTTTGCGAAAGAATCGGCAGAAGGACGGAAACGTGTTGACCACCGATTAGTTTTTTGCTAATAACTCTTGCATCCCTCGACCGACTTCTTCGAATAAGAGCTCGATGGAAAGCTTATCTGTTCCTCTTTCAGATGGCATTAACATATTTTACGAAAAGTCGTAGGAAATAAAATTTTTTTGATGAAAACTAAAATATCCTCGAAATCATTGAAGAAAAAGTACCTTATCAGACGAAAATATGCCTTATCTAATAAGTGACATTTACATTTTTTTAATTGCATAAATGGGTGGCATTTTATTCAGAATTAATAGTTTTTTACATAAACAAAAACTCCGTTTAATTTTTTCCCATTAAATACTATAATTATAGAAAAGTACTTTGCGAAAAGAATCGGCAGTAGGACGGAAACGTGTTGACCACCGATTAGTTTTTTGCTAATAACTCTTGCATCCTTCGACCGACTAAAAGCTCGATGGAAAGCTTATCTGTTCCTTTTTCAGATGGCATTAACATATTTTACGAAAAGTCGAAGGAAATACAATTTTTTTGATCAAAACTAAAATATCGTCGAAATCATTGAAAAGAAGTCCCTTATCAGACGAAAATATGCCTTATCTAATAAGAGCTATTTAAATTTTTTTAAGTGCATAAATGGGTGGCATTTTATTCAGAATTAATAGTTTTTTACATGGACAAAAAATTCGTTTAATTTGTTCCCATTAAATACTAGAATTATAGAAAAGTACTTTGCGAAAAGAATCGGCAGTAGGACGGAAACGTGTTGACCACCGATTAGTTTTTTGCTAATAACTCTTGCATCCTTCGACCGACTAAAAGCTCGATGGAAAGCTTATCTGTTCCTTTTTCAGATGGCATTAACATATTTTACGAAAAGTCGAAGGAAATACAATTTTTTTGATCAAAATTAAATATCCTCGAAATCATTGAAAACGAAGTCCCTTATCAGACGAAAATATGCCTTATCTAATAAGAGCTATTTAAATTTTTTTAAGTGCATAAATGGGTGGCATTTTATTCAGAATTAATAGTTTTTTACATGGACAAAAAATTCGTTTGATTTGTTCCCATTAAATACTAGAATTATAGAAAAGTACTTTGCGAAAAGAATCGGCAGTAGGACGGAAACGTGTTGACCACCGATTAGTTTTTTGCTAATAACTCTTGCATCCTTCGACCGACTTCTTCGAATAAAAGCTCGATGGAAAGCTTATCTGTTCCTCTTTCAGATGGCATTAACATATTTTACGAAAAGTCGTAAGAAATAAAATTTTTTTGATCAAAACTAAAATATCCTCGAAATCATTGAAGAAGAAGTACCTTATCAGACGAAAATATGCCTTATCTAATAAGAGACATTTAGATTTTTTAATTGCATAAATGGGCGGCATTTTATTCAGAATTAATAGTTTTTTACATAAACAAAAACTCCGTTTAATTTTTTCCCATTAAATACTATAATTATAGAAAAGTACTTTGCGAAAAGAATCGGCAGTAGGACGGAAACGTGTTGACCACCGATTAGTTTTTTGTTAATGACTCTTGCATCCTTCGACCGACTTCTTCGACCAAGAGCTCGATAGAAAGCTTATCTGTTCCTCTTTCAGATGGCATTAACATATTTTACGAAAAGTCGTAAGAAATAAAATTTTTTTGATAAAACTAAAATATCCTCGAAATCATTGAAGAAGAAGTACCTTATCAGACGATAATATGCCTTATCTAATAAGAGACATTTAAATTTTTTTAATTGCATAAACAGGCAGCATTTTATTCAGAATTAATAGTTTTTTACATGGACAAAAAATTCGTTTAATTTTTTCCCATTAAATACTAGAATTATAGAAAAGTACTTTGCGAAAAGAATCGGCAGTAGGACGGAAACGTGTTGACCACCGATTAGTTTTTTGCTAATAACTCTTGCATCCTTCGACCGACTTCTTCGACTAAGAGCTCGATGGAAAGCTTATCTGTTCCTCTTTCAGATGGCATTAACATATTTTACGAAAAGTCGTAAGAAATAAAATTTTAATTTAATTTAAATTTTTTTAATTTCATAAATGGGAGGCATGTTATTCGTTTAATTTTTTCCCATTAAATAGTAGAATTTTAGAAAAGTACTTTGCGAAAAGAATCGGCAGTAGGACGGAAACGTGTTGACCACCGATTAGTTTTTTGCTAATAACTCTTGCATCCTTCGACCGACTTCTTCGACTAAGAGCTCGATGGAAAGCTTATCTGTTCCTCTTTCAGATGGCATTAACATATTTTACGAAAAGTCGTAAGAAATAAAATTTTAATTTAATTTAAATTTTTTTAATTTCATAAATGGGAGGCATGTTATTCGTTTAATTTTTTCCCATTAAATAGTAGAATTTTAGAAAAGTACTTTGCGAAAAGAATCGGCAGTAGGACGGAAACGTGTTGACCACCGTTTATTTTTTTTTCTAATAACTCTGGCATCCTTCGAGCGACTTCTTCGACTAAGAGCTCGATAAAAAGCTTATCTGTTCCTCTTTCAGATGGCATTAACATATTTTACGAAAAGTCGTAAGAAATAAAATTTTTTTGATCAAAACTAAAATATCCTCGAAATCATTGAAAAAGAAGTGTCTTATCAGACAAAAATATGCCTTATCTAATAAGAGACATTTAAATTTTTTTTAATTGCATAAATGGGAGGCATGTTATTCAGAATTAATAGTTTTTTACATGGACAAAAAATTCGTTTAATTTTTTCCCATTAAATAGTAGAATTTTAGAAAAGTACTTTGCGAAAAGAATCGGCAGTAGGACGGAAACGTGTTGACCACCGATTAGTTTTTTGCTAATAACTCTTGCATCCTTCGACCGACTTCTTCGACCAAGAGCTCGATGGAAAGCTTATCTGTTCCTCTTTCAGATGGCATTAACATATTTTACGAAAAATCGTAAGAAATAAAATTTTTTTGATAAAAACTAAAATATCCTCGAAATCATTGAAAACGAAGTCCCTTATCAGACGAAAATATGCCTTATCTAATAAGAGCTATTTAAATTTTTTTAATTGCATAAATGGGTGGCATTTTATTCAGAATTAATAATTTTTTATATGGACAAAAAATTCATTTAATTTGTTCCCATTAAATACTAGAATTATAGAAAAGTACTTTGCGAAAAGAATCGGCAGAAGGACGGAAACGTGTTGACCACCGATTAGTTTTTTGCTAATAACTCTTGCATCCCTCGACCGACTTCTTCGAATAAGAGCTCGATAGAAAGCTTATCTGTTCCTCTTTCAGATGGCATTAACATATTTTACGAAAAGTCGTAAGAAATAAAATTTTTTTGATCAAAATTAAAATATCCTCGAAGTCATTGAAGAAGAAGTACCTTATCAGATGAAATATGCCTTATCTAATAAGAGACATTTACATTTTTTTTAATTTCATAAATGGGTGGCATTTTATTCAGAATTAATAGTTTTTTACATAGACAAAAAATTTGTTTAATTTTTTCCCATTAAATACTAGAATTATAGAAAAGTACTTTGCGAAAAGAATCGGCAGTAGGACGGAAACGTGTTGACCACCGATTAGTTTTTTGCTAATAACTCTTGCATCCCTCGACCGACTTCTTCGAATAAGAGCTCGATGGAAAGCTTATCTGTTCCTCTTTCAGATGGCATTAACATATTTTACGAAAAGTCGTAAGAAATAAAATTTTTTTGATGAAAACTAAAATATCCTCGAAATCATTGAAGAAAAAGTACCTTATCAGACGAAAATATGCCTTATCTAATAAGAGACATTTACATTTTTTTAATTGCATAAATGGGTGGCATTTTATTCAGAATTAATAGTTTTTTACATAAACAAAAACTCCGTTTAATTTTTTCCCATTAAATACTATAATTATAGAAAAGTACTTTGCGAAAAGAATCGGCAGTAGGACGGAATCGTGTTGACCACCGATTAGTTTTTTGCTAATAACTCTTGCATCCTTCGACCGACTAAAAGCTCGATGGAAAGCTTATCTGTTCCTTTTTCAGATGGCATTAACATATTTTACGAAAAGTCGAAGGAAATACAATTTTTTTGATCAAAACTAAAATATCCTCGAAATCATTGAAAAGAAGTCCCTTATCAGACGAAAATATGCCTTATCTAATAAGAGCTATTTAAATTTTTTTAAGTGCATAAATGGGTGGCATTTTATTCAGACTTAATAGTTTTTTACATAAACAAAAAATTCGTTTAATTTTTTCCCATTAAATACTATAATTATAGAAAAGTACTTTGCGAAAAGAATCGGCAGTAGGACGGAATCGTGTTGACCACCGATTAGTTTTTTGCTAATAACTCTTGCATCCTTCGACCGACTTCTTCGACTAAAAACTCGATGGAAAGCTTATCTGTTTCTTTTTCAGATGGCATTAACATATTTTACGAAAAGTCGAAGGAAATAAAATTTTTTTGATCAAAACTAAAATATCCTCGAAATCATTGAAGAAGAAGTACCTTATCAGACTAAAATATGCCTTATGTAATAAGAGACATTAAAATTTTTTTAATTGCATAAATGGGTGCCATTTTATTCAGAATTAATTGTTTTTTACATAAACAAAAAATTCGTTTAATTTTTTCCCATTAAATACTATAATTATAGAAAAGTACTTTGCGAAAATAATGGGCAGTAGGACGGAATCGTGTTGACCACCGATTAGTTTTTTGCTAATAACTCTTGCATCCTTCGACCGACTAAAAGCTCGATGGAAAGCTTATCTGTTCCTTTTTCAGATGGCATTAACATATTTTACGAAAAGTCGAAGGAAATACAATTTTTTTGATCAAAACTAAAATATCCTCGAAATCATTGAAAACGAAGTCCCTTATCAGACGAAAATATGCCTTATCTAATAAGAGCTATTTAAATTTTTTTAAGTGCATAAATGGGTGGCATTTTATTCAGAATTAATAGATTTTTACATGGACAAAAAATTCGTTTAATTTGTTCCCATTAAATACTACAATTATAGAAAAGTACTTTGCGAAAAGAATCGGCAGTAGGACGGAAACGTGTTGACCACCGATTAGTTTTTTGCTAATAACTCTTGCATCCTTCGACCGACTTCTTCGAATAAAAGCTCGATGGAAAGCTTATCTGTTCCTCTTTCAGATGGCATTAACATATTTTACGAAAAGTCGTAAGAAATAAAATTTTTTTGATCAAAACTAAAATATCCTCGAAATCATTGAAGAAGAAGTACCTTATCAGACGAAAATATGCCTTATCTAATAAGAGACATTTAGATTTTTTAATTGCATAAATGGGCGGCATTTTATTCAGAATTAATAGTTTTTTACATAGACAAAAAATTTGTTTAATTTTTTCCCATTAAATACTAGAATTATAGAAAAGTACTTTGCGAAAAGAATCGGCAGTAGGACGGAAACGTGTTGACCACCGATTAGTTTTTTGCTTATAACTCTTGCATCCTTCGACCGACTTCTTCGACCAAGAGCTCGATGGAAAGCTTATCTGTTCCTCTTTCAGATGGCATTAACATATTTTACGAAAAATCGTAAGAAATAAAATTTTTTTGATCAAAACTAAAATATCCTCGAAATCATTGAAAACAAAGTCCCTTATCAGACGAAAATATGCCTTATCTAATAAGAGCTATTTAAATTTTTTTAAGTGCATAAATGGGTGGCATTTTATTCAGAATTAATAATTTTTTACATGGACAAAAAATTCGTTTAATTTGTTCCCATTAAATACTAGAATTATAGAAAAGTACTTTGCGAAAGAATCGGCAGAAGGACGGAAACGTGTTGACCACCGATTAGTTTTTTGCTAATAACTCTTGCATCCCTCGACCGACTTCTTCGAATAAGAGCTCGATGGAAAGCTTATCTGTTCCTCTTTCAGATGGCATTAACATATTTTACGAAAAGTCGTAGGAAATAAAATTTTTTTGATGAAAACTAAAATATCCTCGAAATCATTGAAGAAGAAGTACCTTATCAGACGAAAATATGCCTTATCTAATAAGTGACATTTACATTTTTTTAATTGCATAAATGGGTGGCATTTTATTCAGAATTAATAGTTTTTTACATAAACAACAACTCCGTTTAATTTTTTCCCATTAAATACTATAATTATAGAAAAGTACTTTGCGAAAAGAATCGGTAGTAGGACGGAATCGTGTTGACCACCGATTAGTTTTTTGCTAATAACTCTTGCATCCTTCGACCGACTAAAAGCTCGATGGAAAGCTTATCTGTTCCTTTTTCAGATGGCATTAACATATTTTACGAAAAGTCGAAGGAAATACAATTTTTTTGATCAAAACTAAAATATCGTCGAAATCATTGAAAAGAAGTCCCTTATCAGACGAAAATATGCCTTATCTAATAAGAGCTATTTAAATTTTTTTAAGTGCATAAATGGGTGGCATTTTATTCAGAATTAATAGTTTTTTACATGGACAAAAAATTCGTTTAATTTGTTCCCATTAAATACTAGAATTATAGAAAAGTACTTTGCGAAAAGAATCGGCAGTAGGACGGAAACGTGTTGACCACCGATTAGTTTTTTGCTAATAACTCTTGCATCCTTCGACCGACTAAAAGCTCGATGGAAAGCTTATCTGTTCCTTTTTCAGATGGCATTAACATATTTTACGAAAAGTCGAAGGAAATACAATTTTTTTGATCAAAATTAAATATCCTCGAAATCATTGAAAACGAAGTCCCTTATCAGACGAAAATATGCCTTATCTAATAAGAGCTATTTAAATTTTTTTAAGTGCATAAATGGGTGGCATTTTATTCAGAATTAATAGTTTTTTACATGGACAAAAAATTCGTTTGATTTGTTCCCATTAAATACTAGAATTATAGAAAAGTACTTTGCGAAAAGAATCGGCAGTAGGACGGAAACGTGTTGACCACCGATTAGTTTTTTGCTAATAACTCTTGCATCCTTCGACCGACTTCTTCGAATAAAAGCTCGATGGAAAGCTTATCTGTTCCTCTTTCAGATGGCATTAACATATTTTACGAAAAGTCGTAAGAAATAAAATTTTTTTGATCAAAACTAAAATATCCTCGAAATCATTGAAGAAGAAGTACCTTATCAGACGAAAATATGCCTTATCTAATAAGAGACATTTAGATTTTTTAATTGCATAAATGGGCGGCATTTTATTCAGAATTAATAGTTTTTTACATAAACAAAAACTCCGTTTAATTTTTTCCCATTAAATACTATAATTATAGAAAAGTACTTTGCGAAAAGAATCGGCAGTAGGACGGAAACGTGTTGACCACCGATTAGTTTTTTGTTAATAACTCTTGCATCCTTCGACCGACTTCTTCGACCAAGAGCTCGATAGAAAGCTTATCTGTTCCTCTTTCAGATGGCATTAACATATTTTACGAAAAGTCGTAAGAAATAAAATTTTTTTGATAAAACTAAAATATCCTCGAAATCATTGAAGAAGAAGTACCTTATCAGACGATAATATGCCTTATCTAATAAGAGACATTTAAATTTTTTTAATTGCATAAACAGGCAGCATTTTATTCAGAATTAATAGTTTTTTACATGGACAAAAAATTCGTTTAATTTTTTCCCATTAAATACTAGAATTATAGAAAAGTACTTTGCGAAAAGAATCGGCAGTAGGACGGAAACGTGTTGACCACCGATTAGTTTTTTGCTAATAACTCTTGCATCCTTCGACCGACTTCTTCGACTAAGAGCTCGATGGAAAGCTTATCTGTTCCTCTTTCAGATGGCATTAACATATTTTACGAAAAGTCGTAAGAAATAAAATTTTAATTTAATTTAAATTTTTTTAATTTCATAAATGGGAGGCATGTTATTCGTTTAATTTTTTCCCATTAAATAGTAGAATTTTAGAAAAGTACTTTGCGAAAAGAATCGGCAGTAGGACGGAAACGTGTTGACCACCGATTAGTTTTTTGCTAATAACTCTTGCATCCTTCGACCGACTTCTTCGACTAAGAGCTCGATGGAAAGCTTATCTGTTCCTCTTTCAGATGGCATTAACATATTTTACGAAAAATCGTAAGAAATAAAATTTTTTTGATCAAAACTAAAATATCCTCGAAATCATTGAAAACAAAGTCCCTTATCAGACGAAAATATGCCTTATCTAATAAGAGCTATTTAAATTTTTTTAAGTGCATAAATGGGTGGCATTTTATTCAGAATTAATAATTTTTTACATGGACAAAAAATTCGTTTAATTTGTTCCCATTAAATACTAGAATTATAGAAAAGTACTTTGCGAAAGAATCGGCAGAAGGACGGAAACGTGTTGACCACCGATTAGTTTTTTGCTAATAACTCTTGCATCCCTCGACCGACTTCTTCGAATAAGAGCTCGATGGAAAGCTTATCTGTTCCTCTTTCAGATGGCATTAACATATTTTACGAAAAGTCGTAGGAAATAAAATTTTTTTGATGAAAACTAAAATATCCTCGAAATCATTGAAGAAGAAGTACCTTATCAGACGAAAATATGCCTTATCTAATAAGTGACATTTACATTTTTTTAATTGCATAAATGGGTGGCATTTTATTCAGAATTAATAGTTTTTTACATAAACAAAAACTCCGTTTAATTTTTTCCCATTAAATACTATAATTATAGAAAAGTACTTTGCGAAAAGAATCGGTAGTAGGACGGAATCGTGTTGACCACCGATTAGTTTTTTGCTAATAACTCTTGCATCCTTCGACCGACTAAAAGCTCGATGGAAAGCTTATCTGTTCCTTTTTCAGATGGCATTAACATATTTTACGAAAAGTCGAAGGAAATACAATTTTTTTGATCAAAACTAAAATATCGTCGAAATCATTGAAAAGAAGTCCCTTATCAGACGAAAATATGCCTTATCTAATAAGAGCTATTTAAATTTTTTTAAGTGCATAAATGGGTGGCATTTTATTCAGAATTAATAGTTTTTTACATGGACAAAAAATTCGTTTAATTTGTTCCCATTAAATACTAGAATTATAGAAAAGTACTTTGCGAAAAGAATCGGCAGTAGGACGGAAACGTGTTGACCACCGATTAGTTTTTTGCTAATAACTCTTGCATCCTTCGACCGACTAAAAGCTCGATGGAAAGCTTATCTGTTCCTTTTTCAGATGGCATTAACATATTTTACGAAAAGTCGAAGGAAATACAATTTTTTTGATCAAAATTAAATATCCTCGAAATCATTGAAAACGAAGTCCCTTATCAGACGAAAATATGCCTTATCTAATAAGAGCTATTTAAATTTTTTTAAGTGCATAAATGGGTGGCATTTTATTCAGAATTAATAGTTTTTTACATGGACAAAAAATTCGTTTGATTTGTTCCCATTAAATACTAGAATTATAGAAAAGTACTTTGCGAAAAGAATCGGCAGTAGGACGGAAACGTGTTGACCACCGATTAGTTTTTTGCTAATAACTCTTGCATCCTTCGACCGACTTCTTCGAATAAAAGCTCGATGGAAAGCTTATCTGTTCCTCTTTCAGATGGCATTAACATATTTTACGAAAAGTCGTAAGAAATAAAATTTTTTTGATCAAAACTAAAATATCCTCGAAATCATTGAAGAAGAAGTACCTTATCAGACGAAAATATGCCTTATCTAATAAGAGACATTTAGATTTTTTAATTGCATAAATGGGCGGCATTTTATTCAGAATTAATAGTTTTTTACATAAACAAAAACTCCGTTTAATTTTTTCCCATTAAATACTATAATTATAGAAAAGTACTTTGCGAAAAGAATCGGCAGTAGGACGGAAACGTGTTGACCACCGATTAGTTTTTTGTTAATAACTCTTGCATCCTTCGACCGACTTCTTCGACCAAGAGCTCGATAGAAAGCTTATCTGTTCCTCTTTCAGATGGCATTAACATATTTTACGAAAAGTCGTAAGAAATAAAATTTTTTTGATAAAACTAAAATATCCTCGAAATCATTGAAGAAGAAGTACCTTATCAGACGATAATATGCCTTATCTAATAAGAGACATTTAAATTTTTTTAATTGCATAAACAGGCAGCATTTTATTCAGAATTAATAGTTTTTTACATGGACAAAAAATTCGTTTAATTTTTTCCCATTAAATACTAGAATTATAGAAAAGTACTTTGCGAAAAGAATCGGCAGTAGGACGGAAACGTGTTGACCACCGATTAGTTTTTTGCTAATAACTCTTGCATCCTTCGACCGACTTCTTCGACTAAGAGCTCGATGGAAAGCTTATCTGTTCCTCTTTCAGATGGCATTAACATATTTTACGAAAAGTCGTAAGAAATAAAATTTTAATTTAATTTAAATTTTTTTAATTTCATAAATGGGAGGCATGTTATTCGTTTAATTTTTTCCCATTAAATAGTAGAATTTTAGAAAAGTACTTTGCGAAAAGAATCGGCAGTAGGACGGAAACGTGTTGACCACCGATTAGTTTTTTGCTAATAACTCTTGCATCCTTCGACCGACTTCTTCGACTAAGAGCTCGATGGAAAGCTTATCTGTTCCTCTTTCAGATGGCATTAACATATTTTACGAAAAGTCGTAAGAAATAAAATTTTAATTTAATTTAAATTTTTTTAATTTCATAAATGGGAGGCATGTTATTCGTTTAATTTTTTCCCATTAAATAGTAGAATTTTAGAAAAGTACTTTGCGAAAAGAATCGGCAGTAGGACGGAAACGTGTTGACCACCGTTTATTTTTTTTTCTAATAACTCTGGCATCCTTCGAGCGACTTCTTCGACTAAGAGCTCGATAAAAAGCTTATCTGTTCCTCTTTCAGATGGCATTAACATATTTTACGAAAAGTCGTAAGAAATAAAATTTTTTTGATCAAAACTAAAATATCCTCGAAATCATTGAAAAAGAAGTGTCTTATCAGACAAAAATATGCCTTATCTAATAAGAGACATTTAAATTTTTTTTAATTGCATAAATGGGAGGCATGTTATTCAGAATTAATAGTTTTTTACATGGACAAAAAATTCGTTTAATTTTTTCCCATTAAATAGTAGAATTTTAGAAAAGTACTTTGCGAAAAGAATCGGCAGTAGGACGGAAACGTGTTGACCACCGATTAGTTTTTTGCTAATAACTCTTGCATCCTTCGACCGACTTCTTCGACTAAGAGCTCGATGGAAAGCTTATCTGTTCCTCTTTCAGATGGCATTAACATATTTTACGAAAAGTCGTAAGAAATAAAATTTTAATTTAATTTAAATTTTTTTAATTTCATAAATGGGAGGCATGTTATTCGTTTAAATTTTTCCCATTAAATAGTAGAATTTTAGAAAAGTACTTTGCGAAAAGAATCGGCAGTAGGACGGAAACGTGTTGACCACCGATTAGTTTTTTGATAATAACTCTGGCATCCTTCGACCGACTTCTTCGACTAAGAGCTCGATGGAAAGCTTATCTGTTCCTCTTTCAGATGGCATTAACATATTTTACGAAAAGTCGTAAGAAATAAAATTTTTTTGATCAAAACTAAAATATCCTCGAAATCATTGAAAAAGAAGTGTCTTATCAGACAAAAATATGCCTTATCTAATAAGAGACATTTAAATTTTTTTAATTGCATAAATGTTATATCTGTTCCTCTTTCAGATGACATTAACATATTTTACGAAAAGTCATGAGAAATAAAATTTTTTTGATCAAAACTAAAATATCCTCGAAATCATTGAAGAAGAAGTACCTTATCAGACGAAAATATGCCTTATCTAATAAAAGACATTTAAATTTTTTTAATTGCATAAATGGGTGGCATTTTATTCAGAATTAATAGTTTTTTACATGGACAAAAAATTCGTTTAATTTTTTCCCATTAAATAGTAGAATTTTAGAAAAGTACTTTGCGAAAAGAATCGGCAGTAGGACGGAAACGTGTTGACCACCGATTAGTTTTTTGCTAATAACTCTTGCATCCTTCGACCGACTTCTTCGACTAAGAGCTCGATGGAAAGCTTATCTGTTCCTCTTTCAGATGGCATTAACATATTTTACGAAAAGTCGTAAGAAATAAAATTTTAATTTAATTTAAATTTTTTAATTTCATAAATGGGAGGCATGTTATTCGTTTAATTTTTTCCCATTAAATAGTAGAATTTTAGAAAAGTACTTTGCGAAAAGAATCGGCAGTAGGACGGAAACGTGTTGACCACCGATTAGTTTTTTGCTAATAACTCTGGCATCCTTCGAGCGACTTCTTCGACTAAGTGCTCGATAAAAGGCTTATCTGTTTCTCTTTCAGATGGCATTAACATATTTTACGAAAAGTCGTAAGAAATAAAATTTTTTTGATCAAAACTAAAATATCCTCGAAATCATTGAAAAAGAAGTGTCTTATCAGACAAAAATATGCCTTATCTAATAAGAGACATTTAAATTTTTTTTAATTGCATAAATGGGAGGCATGTTATTCAGAATTAATAGTTTTTTACATGGACAAAAAATTCGTTTAATTTTTTCCCATTAAATAGTAGAATTTTAGAAAAGTACTTTGCGAAAAGAATCGGCAGTAGGACGGAAACGTGTTGACCACCGATTAGTTTTTTGCTAATAACTCTTGCATCCTTCGACCGACTTCTTCGACTAAGAGCTCGATGGAAAGCTTATCTGTTCCTCTTTCAGATGGCATTAACATATTTTACGAAAAGTCGTAAGAAATACAATTTTTTTGATCAAAACTAAAATATCCTCGAAATCTTTGAAAAAGTAGTACCTTATCAGACGAAAATATGCCTTATCTAACAAAAGACATTTAAATTTTTTTAATTTCATAAATGGGTGGCATTTTATTCAGAATTAATAGTTTTTTACATAGACAAAAAGTTCGTTTAATTTTTTCCCATTAAATACTAGAATTATAGAAAAGTACTTTGCGAAAAGAATCGGCAGTAGGACGGAAACGTGTTGACCACCCATTAGTTTTTTGCTAATAACTCTTGCATCCTTCGACCGACTTCTTCGACTAAAAGCTCGATGGAAAGCTTATCTGTTCCTCTTTCAGATGGCATTAACATATTTTACGAAAAGTCATAATAAATAAAATTTTTTTGATCAAAACTAAAATATCCTCGAAATCATTGAAAACGAAGTCCCTTATCAGACGAAAATATGCCTTATCTAATAAGAGACATTTAAATTTTTTTTAATTGCATAAATGGGTGGCATTTTATTCAGAATTAATAGTTTTTTACATAAACAAAAACTCCGTTTAATTTGTTCCCATTAAATACTATAATTATAAAAAAGTACTTTGCGAAAAGAATCGGCAGTATGACGGAATCGTGTTGACCACCGATTAGTTTTTTGCTAATAACTCTTGCATCCTTCGACCGACTTCTTCGAATAAGAGCTCGATGGAAAGCTTATCTGTTCCTCTTTCAGATGGCATTAACATATTTTACGAAAAGTCGTAAGAAATAAAATTTTTTTGATCAAAACTAAAATATCCTCGAAATCATTGAAAAAGTAGTACCTTATCAGTCGAAAATATGCCTTGTCTAATAAGAGACATTTAAATTTTTTTAATTTCATAAATGGGTGGCATTTTATTCAAAATTAATAGTTTTTTACATGGACAAAAAGTTCGTTTAATTTTTTCCCATTCAATACTAGAATTTTAGAAAAGTACTTTGCGAAAAGAATCGGCAGTAGGACGGAAACGTGTTGAGCACCGATTAGTTTTTTGCTAATAACTCTTGCATCCTTCGATCGACTTCTTCGAGTAAAAGCTCGATGGAAAGCTTATCTGTTCCTCTTTCAGATGGCATTAACATATTTTACGAAAAGTCGTAAGAAATAAAATTTTTTGATCAAAACTAAAATATCCTCGAAATCATTGAAGAACAAGTACCTTATCAGACGAAAATATGCCTTATCTAATAAGAGACATTTAAATTTTTTTAATTTCATAAATGGGTGGCATTTTATTCAGAATTAATAGTTTTTAACATAGACAAAAAGTTCGTTAAATTTTTTCCCATTAAATACTAGAATTTTAGAAAAGTACTTTGCGAAAAGAATCGGCAGTAGGACGGAAACGTGTTGACCACCCATTAGTTTTTTGCTAATAACTCTTGCATCCTTCGACCGACTTCTTCGACTAAGAGCTCGATCGAAAGCTTATCTGTTCCTCTTTCAGATGGCATTAACATATTTTACGAAAAGTCGTAAGAAATAACATTTTTTTGATCAAAACTAACATATCCTCGAAATCATTGAAGAAGAAGTACCTTATCAGACGAAAATATGCCTTATCTAATAAGAGACATTTAAATTTTTTTAATTTCATAAATGGGTGGCATTTTATTCAGAATTAATAGTTTTTTACATAGACAAAAAGTTCGTTCAATTTTTTCCCATTAAATACTAGAATTATAGAAAAGTACTTTGCGAAAATAATCGGCAGTAGGACAGAAACGTGTTGACCACCGATTAGTTTTTTGCTAATAACTCTTGCATCCTTCGACCGACTTCTTCGACTAAGAGCTCGATGGAAAGCTTATCTGTTCTTCTTTCAGATGGCATTAACATATTTTACGAAAAGTCGTAAGAAATAAAATTTTTTTGATCAAAACTAAAATATCCTCGAAATCATTGAAAAAGTAGTACCTTATCAGTCGAAAATATGCCTTGTCTAATAAGAGACATTTAAATTTTTTTAATTTCATAAATGGGTGGCATTTTATTCAAAATTAATAGTTTTTTACATGGACAAAAAGTTCGTTTAATTTTTTCCCATTAAATACTAGAATTTTAGAAAAGTACTTTGCGAAAAGAATCGGCAGTAGGACGGAAACGTGTTGAGCACCGATTAGTTTTTTGCTAAAAACTCTTGCATCCTTCGATCGACTTCTTTGAGTAAAAGCTCGATGGAAAGCTTATCTGTTCCTCTTTCAGATGACATTAACATATTTTACGAAAAGTCGTAAGAAATAAAATTTTTTTGATCAAAACTAACATATCCTCGAAATCATTGAAGAAGAAGTACCTTATCAGACGAAAATATGCCTTATATAAAAAGAGACATTTAAATTTTTTTAATTTCATAAATGGGTGGCATTTTATTCAGAATTAATAGTTTTTTACATAGACAATTTTCAATTCAATTTCTTCCCATTAAATACTAGAATTATAGAAAAGTACTTTGCGAAAAGTATTGGCAGTAGGACGGAAACGTGTTGACCACCCATTAGTTTTTTGCTAATAACTCTTGCATCCTTCGACCGACTTCTTCGAATAAGAGCTCGATGGAAAGCTTATCTGTTCCTCTTTCAGATGGCATTAACATATTTTACGAAAAGTCGTAAGAAATAAAATTTTTTTGATCAAAACTAAAATATATTCGAAATCATTGACAACGAAGTCCCCTATCAGACGAAAATATGCCTTATATAATAAGAGCTGCTTAAATTTTTTTAAGTGCATAAATGGGTGGCATTTTATTCAGAATTAATAGTTTTTTACATGGACAAAAAATTCGTTTAATTTGTTCCCATTAAATACTAGAATTATAGAAAAGTACTTTGCGAAAATAATCGGCAGTAGGACAGAAACGTGTTGACCACCGATTAGTTTTTTGCTAATAACTCTTGCATCCTTCGACCGACTTCTTCGAATAAGAGCTCGATGGAAAGCTTATCTGTTCCTCTTTCAGATGGCATTAACATATTTTACGAAAAGTCGTAAGAAATAAAATATTTTTTGATCAAAACTAAAATATACTCGAAATCATTGAAGAAGAAGTACCTTATCAGACGAAAATATGCCTTATCTAATAAGAGACATTTAAATTTTTTTAATTGCATAAATGGGTGGCATTTTATTCAGAATTAATAGTTTTTAACATAAACAAAAACTCCGTTTAATTTTTTCCCATTAAAAACTATAATTATAAAAAAGTACTTTGCGAAAAGAATCGGCAGTAGGACGGAATCGTGTTGACCACCGATTGGTTTTTTGCTAAAAACTCTTGCATCCTTCGACCGACTTCTTCGACTAAAAGCTCGATGTAAAGCTTATCTGTTCCTCTTTCAGATAGCATTAACATATTTTACGAAAAGTCGTAAGAATTAAAATTTTTTTGATCAAAACTAAAATATCCTCGAAATCATTGAAAAAGTAGTACCTTATCAGTCGAAAATATGCCTTGTCTAATAAGAGACATTTAAATTTTTTTAATTTCATAAATGGGTGGCATTTTATTCAAAATTAATAGTTTTTTACATGGACAAAAAGTTCGTTTAATTTTTTTCCATTAAATACTAGAATTTTAGAAAAGTACTTTGCGAAAAGAATCGGCAGTAGGACGGAAACGTGTTGACCACCGATTAGTTTTTATACTTTTCACTTATGTGAAATAGTATATTAACTTTGTCACGGAGTTTGTAACAGATCGAAATATTAATTTCCGACTATATAAAGTATATATATTCTTGATCAGGACGACAAGACGAGTTGATTTAGCCATGTCCGTCTGTCCGTCTGTCTGTCTGTCGGTCTGTCTGTCTGTCTGTCTGTCTGTCTGTATGTATGCAAACTAGTCCCTCAGTTTTGAAGCTATCGAGCTGAAACTTTGCACAGAGTCTTAGAATTTATTACGATGAATCATTCGTCGGAACCAGCATGATCGGATTATTGGAACAGGTAGCTCCCATACGAAAAGAAGAAGAAAAGTGAACAAAACTTGAATCGTTGTATGGAAAACTTTTTTGTTTTGTACAATAGAGTGCTGAAATTTTAAACATAGTTGTTTTACATGGTCCGACTACATGCCCGAAAGTTTCATTGAGATTGGACATCTGGAACTGGTAGCTCCCATACAAAATGAAGAAGAGGAAGAGAAGGAATATTCACGTCGTTGTATGGAAAACTTTTTTGTTTCTTAACCAATTGACTTGAAATTTTAAAGTTATGTTCTTAGGGAGGAATGAAATCTATTTTGACCAAATGTGGGCGTAACCACGCGTAGCCACGCCCACTTATAGCGAAAATTTACCCGTTGTATGGAAAACTTTTTTGTTTTTTAACCAATTGACTTGAAACTTTACAGTTATGTTCTTAGAGAGGAATGAAAACTATTTTGACCAAAAGTGGGCGTAGCCAGGCGTAGCCACGCCCACTTATAGCGAAAATTGACCCGTTGTATGGAAAACTTTTTTGTTTCTTAACCAATTGACTTGAAACTTTGCAGTTATGCTCTTAGGGAGGAATGAAAACTATTTTGATCAAAAGTGGGCGTGGCCACGCCCACTTATAGCTTAACTTGACCCTTTGTATGGAAAACTTTTTTGTTTTTCAACCAATTGACTTGAAACTTTACAGTTATGTTCTTAGGGAGGAATGAAAACTATTTTAACCAAAAGTGGGCGTAGCCACGCCTTTTTATAGCGAAAATTGACCCGTTGTATGGAAAACTTTTTTGTTTTTTAACCAATTGACTTGAAACTTTGCAGTTATGCTCTTAGGGAGGAATGAAAACTATTTTGACCAAAAGTGGGCGTAGCCAGGCGTAGCCACGCCCACTTATAGCGAAAATTGACCCGTTGTATGGAAAACTTTTTTGTTTCTTAACCAATTGACTTGAAACTTTGCAGTTATGTTCTTAGGGAGGAATGAAAACTATTTTGACGAAAAGTGGGCGTAGCCATGCCCTTTTATAGCGAAAATTGACCCTTTGTATGGAAAACTTTTTTGTTTTTTAACCAATTGACTTAAAACTTTACAGTTATGTTCCTAGAGAGGAATGAAAACTATTTTGACCAAAAGTGGGCGTAGCCACGCCTACTTATAGCAAAAATTGACCCGTTGTATGGAAAACTTTTTTGTTTTTTAACCAATTGACTTGAAACTTTGCAGTTATGTTCTTAGGGAGGAATGAAAACTATTTTGACCAAAAGTGGGCGTAGCCAGGCGTAGCCACGCCCACTTATAGCGAAAATTGACCCGTTGTATGGAAAACTTTTTTGTTTTTTAACCAATTGACTTGAAACTTTGCAGTTATGCTCTTAGGGAGGAATGAAAACTATTTTGATCAAAAGTGGGCATGGCCACGCCCACTTATAGCTTAACTTGACCCTTTGTATGGAAAACTTTTTGTTTTTTTTACCAATTGACTTGAAACTTTACAGTTATGTTCTTAGGAAGGAATGAAAACTATTTTGACCAAAAGTGGGCGTGGCCACGCCCTTTTATAGCGAAAATTGACCCGTTGTATGGAAAACTTTTTTGTTTTTTAACCAATTGACTTGAAACTTTGCAGTTATGCTCTTAGGGAGGAATGAAAACTATTTTGATCAAAAGTGGGCGTGGCCACGCCCACTTATAGCTTAACTTGACCCTTTGTATGGAAAACTTTTTTGTTTTTTAACCAATTGACTTGAAACTTTACAGTTATGTTCTTAGGGAGGAATGAAAACTATTTTAACCAAAAGTGGGCGTAGCCACGCCTACTTATAGCGAAAATTGACCCGTTGTATGGAAAACTTTTTTGTTTTTTAACCAATTGACTTGAAACTTTGCAGTTATGCTCTTAGGGAGGAATGAAAACTATTTTGATCAAAAGTGGGCATGGCCACGCTCTTTTATAGCGAAAAATTACCCGTTGTATGGAAAACTTTTTTGCTTTTTAACCAATTGACTTGAAACTTTAGAGTTATGTTCTTAGGGAGGAATGAAAACTATTTTGATAAAAAGTGGGCATGGCCACGCCCACTTATAGCTAAACTTGACCCTTTGTATGGAAAACTTTTTTGTTTTTTTAACCAATTGACTTGAAACTTTACAGTTATGTTCTTAGGGAGGAATGAAAACTATTTTGATAAATAGTGGTCGTGGCCACGCGCTTTTATAGCGAAAATTGACCCGTTGTATGGAAAACTTTTCTGTTTTTTAACCAATTGACTTGAAACTTTACAGTTATGTTCTTAGGAAGGAATGAAAACTATTTTGACCAAAAGTGGGCTTGGCCTCAACCTTTTATAGCGAAAATTGACCCGTTGTATGGAAAACTTTTTTGTTTTTTAACGAATTGACTTGAAACATTACAGTTATGTTGTTAGGGAGGCATGAAAACTATTCATTTAGTTTTCTTTATAGTGACACAAAGTGAAAAGTATTATAGCTTCAGCCTTGCTGAAGATAGCGTCCTTACTGGTTTGCTAATAACTCTTGCATCCTTCGACCGACTTCTTCGAGTAAAAGCTCGATGGAAAGCTTATCTGTTCCTCTTTCAGATGGCATTATCATATTTTACGAAAAGTCGTAAGAAATAAAATTTTTTGATCTAAACTAAAATATCCTCGAAATCATTGAAGAAGAAGTATCTTATCAGACGAAAATATGCCTTATCTAATAAGAGACATTTAAATTTTTTTCAATTTCATAAATGGGTGGCATTTTATTCAAAATTAATAGTTTTTTACATGGACAAAAAGTTCGTTTAATTTTTTCCCATTAAATACTAGAATTTTAGAAAAGTACTTTGCGAAAAGAATCGGCAGTAGGACGGAAACGTGTTGACCACCGATTAGTTTTTTGCTAATAACTCTGGCATCCTTCGACCGACTTCTTCGACTAAGAGCTCGATGGAATGCTTATCTGTTCCTTTTTCAGATGGCATTAACATATTTTACGAAAAGTCGTAAGAAATAAAATTTTTTTGATCAAAACTAAAATATCCTCGAAATCTTTGAAAAAGTAGTACCTTATCAGACGAAAATATGCCTTGTCTAATAAGATACATTTAAATTTTGTTAATTGCATAAATGGGAGGCATGTTATTCGTTTAATTTTTTCCCATTAAATAGTACAATTTTAGAAAAGTACTTTGCGAAAAGAATCGGCAGTAGGACGGAAACGTGTTGACCACCGATTAGTTTTTTGCTAATAACTCTGGCATCCTTCGACCGACTTCTTCGACTAAGAGCTCGATGGAAAGCTTATCTGTTCCTCTTTCAGATGGCATTAACATATTTTACGAAAAGTCGTAAGAAATAAAATTTTTTTGATCAAAACTAAAATATCCTCGAAATCATTGAAAAAGAAGTGTCTTATCAGACGAAAATATGCCTTATCTAATAAGAGACATTTAAATTTTTTTTAATTGCATAAATGGGAGGCATGTTATTCAGAATTAATAGTTTTTTACATGGACAAAAAATTCGTTTAATTTTTTCCCATTAAATAGTAGAATTTTAGAAAAGTACTTTGCGAAAAGAATCGGCAGTAGGACGGAAACGTGTTGACCACCAATTAGTTTTTTGCTAATAACTCTTGCATCCTTCGACCGACTTCTTCGACCAAGAGCTCGATGGAAAGCTTATCTGTTCCTCTTTCAGATGGCATTAACATATTTTACGAAATGTCGTAAGAAATAAAATTTTTTTGATCAAAACTAAAATATCCTCGAAATCTTTGAAAAAGTAGTACCTTATCAGACGAAAATATGCCTTATCTAACAAAAGACATTTAAATTTTTTTAATTTCATAAATGGGTGGCATTTTATTCAAAATTTATAGTTTTTTACATAGACAAAAAGTTCGTTTAATTTTTTCCCATTAAATACTAGAATTTTAGAAAAGTACTTTGCGAAAATAATCGGCAGTAGGACAGAAACGTGTTGACCACCGATTAGTTTTTTTGCTAATAACTCTTGCATCCTTCGACCGACTTCTTCGAATAAGAGCTCGATGGAAAGCTTATCTGTTCCTCTTTCAGATGGCATTAACATATTTTACGAAAAGTCGTAAGAAATAAAATTTTTTGATCAAAACTAAAATATCCTCGAAATCATTGAAGAAGAAGTATCTTATCAGACGAAAATATGCCTTATCTAATGAGAGCTATTTAAAATTTTTTAAATGCATAAATGGGTGGCATTTTATTCAGAAAAAACAGTTTTTTACATGGACAAAAAATTCGTTTAATTTTTTCCCATTAAATAGTAGAATTTTAGAAAAGTACTTTGCGAAAAGAATCGGCAGTAGGACGGAAACGTGTTGACCACCGATTAGTTTTTTGCTAATAACTCTTGCATCCTTCGACCGACTTCTTCGACCAAGAGCTCGATGGAATGCTTATCTGTTCCTTTTTCAGATGGCATTAACATATTTTACGAAAAGTCGTAAGAAATAAAATTTTTTTGATCAAAACTAAAATATCCTCGAAATCTTTGAAAAAGTATTACCTTATCAGACGAAAATATGCCTTGTCTAATAAGATACATTTAAATTTTGTTAATTGCATAAATGGGAGGCATGTTATTCGTTTAATTTTTTCCCATTAAATAGTACAATTTTAGAAAAGTACTTTGCGAAAAGAATCGGCAGTAGGACGGAAACGTGTTGACCACCGATTAGTTTTTTGCTAATAACTCTGGCATCCTTCGACCGACTTCTTCGACTAAGAGCTCGATGGAAAGCTTATCTGTTCCTCTTTCAGATGGCATTAACATATTTTACGAAAAGTCGTAAAAAATAAAATTTTTTTGATCAAAACTAAAATATCCTCGAAATCATTGAAAAAGAAGTGTCTTATCAGACGAAAATATGCCTTATCTAATAAGAGACATTTAAATTTTTTTTAATTGCATAAATGGGAGGCATGTTATTCAGAATTAATAGTTTTTTACATGGACAAAAAATTCGTTTAATTTTTTCCCATTAAATAGTAGAATTTTAGAAAAGTACTTTGCGAAAAGAATCGGCAGTAGGACGGAAACGTGTTGACCACCGATTAGTTTTTTGCTAATAACTCTTGCATCCTTCGACCGACTTCTTCGACTAAGAGCTCGATGGAAGGCTTATCTGTTCCTCTTTCAGATGGCATTAACATATTTTACGAAAAGTCGTAAGAAATAAAATTTTAATTTAATTTAAATTTTTTTAATTTCATAAATGGGAGGCATGTTATTCGTTTAATTTTTTCCCATTAAATAGTAGAATTTTAGAAAAGTACTTTGCGAAAAGAATCGGCAGTAGGACGGAAACGTGTTGACCACCGATTAGTTTTTTGCTAATAACTCTTGCATCTTTCGACCGACTTCTTCGACTAAGAGCTCGATGGAAAGCTTATCTGTTCCTCTTTCAGATGGCATTAACATATTTTACGAAAAGTCGTAAGAAATAAAATTTTTTTGATCAAAACTAAAATATCCTCGAAATCTTTGAAAAAGTAGTACCTTATCAGACGAAAATATGCCTTATCTAACAAAAGACATTTAAATTTTTTTAATTTTATAAATGGGTGGCATTTTATTCAGAATTAATAGTTTTTTACATAGACAAAAAGTTCGTTTAATTTTTTCCCATTAAATACTAGAATTATAGAAAAGTACTTTGCGAAAAGAATCGGCAGTAGGACGGAAACGTGTTGACCACCCATTAGTTTTTTGCTAATAACTCTTGCATCCTTCGACCGACTTCTTCGACTAAAAGCTCGATGGAAAGCTTAATTGTTCCTCTTTCAGATGGCATTAACATATTTTACGAAAAGTCGTAAAAAATAAAATTTTTTTGATCAAAACTAAAATATCCTCGAAATCATTGAAAACGAAGTCCCTTATCAGACGAAAATATGCCTTATCTAATAAGAGACATTTAAATTTTTTTTAATTGCATAAATGGGTGGCATTTTATTCAAAATTAATAGTTTTTTACATGGACAAAAAGCTCGTTTAATTTTTTCCTATTAAATACTAGAATTTTAGAAAAGTACTTTGCGAAAAGAATCGGCAGTAGGACGGAAACGTGTTGAGCACCGATTAGTTTTTTGCTAATAACTCTTGCATGCTTCGATCGACTTCTTCGAGTAAAAGCTCGATGGAAAGCTTATCTGTTCCTCTTTCAGATGGCATTAACATATTTTACGAAAAGTCGTAAGAAATAAAATTTTTTGATCAAAACTAAAATATCCTCGAAATCATTGAAGAACAAGTACCTTATCAGACGAAAATATGCCTTATCTAATAAGAGACATTTAAATTTTTTTAATTTCATAAATGGGTGGCATTTTATTCAGAATTAATAGTTTTTAACATAGACAAAAAGTTCGTTAAATTTTTTCCCATTAAATACTAGAATTATAGAAAAGTACTTTGCGAAAAGAATCGGCAGTAGGACGGAAACGTGTTGACCACCCATTAGTTTTTTGCTAATAACTCTTGCATCCTTCGACCGACTTCTTCGACTAAGAGCTCGATCGAAAGCTTATCTGTTCCTCTTTCAGATGGCATTAACATATTTTACGAAAAGTCGTAAGAAATAAAATTTTTTTGATCAAAACTAACATATCCTCGAAATCATTGAAGAAGAAGTACCTTATCAGACGAAAATATGCCTTATCTAATAAGAGACATTTAAATTTTTTTAATTTCATAAATGGGTGGCATTTTATTCAGAATTAATAGTTTTTTACATAGACAAAAAGTTCGTTCAATTTTTTCCCATTAAATACTAGAATTATAGAAAAGTACTTTGCGAAAAGAATTGCCAGTAGGACGGAAACGTGTTGACCACCCATTAGTTTTTTGCTAATAACTCTTGCATCCTTCGACCGACTTCTTCGAATAAGAGCTCGATGGAAAGCTTATCTGTTCCTCTTTCAGATGGCATTAACGAAAAGTCGTAAGAAATAAAATTTATTGATCAAAACTAAAATATCTTCGAAATCATTGAAAACGAAGTCCCCTATCAGACGAAAATATGCCTTATCTAATAAGAGACATTTAAATTTTTTTAATTGCATAAATGGGTGGCATTTTATTCAGAAAAAACAGTTTTTTACATGGACAAAAAATTCGTTTAATTTGTTCCCATTAAATACTAGAATTATAGAAAAGTACTTTGCGAAAAGAATCGGCAGTAGGACGGAAACGTGTTGACCACCGATTAGTTTTTTGCTAATAACTCTTGCATCCTTCGACCGACTTCTTCGAATAAGGGCTCGATGGAAAGTTTATCTGTTCCTCTTTCAGATGGCATTAACATATTTTACGAAAAGTCGTAAGAAATAAAATTTATTGATCAAAACTTAAATATCTTCGAAATCATTGAAAACGAAGTACCTTATCAGACGAAAATATGCCTTATCTAATAAGAGACATTTAAATTTTTTTATTAGCATAAATGGGTGACATTTTATTGAGAATTAATAGTTTTTTTTACATGGACAAAAAATTCGCTTAAAAGTACTTTGTTAAAAGAATCGGCAGTAGGACGGAAACATGTTGACCACCGATTAGTTTTTTGCTAATAACTCTTGCATCCTTCGACCGACTTCTTCGAATAAGAGCTCGATGGAAAGCTTATCTGTTCCTCTTTCAGATGGCATTAACATATTTTACGAAAAGTCGTAAGAAATAAAATTTTTTTGATCAAAACTAAAATATCCTCGAAATCATTGAAGAAGAAGTACCTTATCAGACGAAAATATGCCTTGTCTAATAAGATACATTTAAATTTTGTTAATTGCATAAATAAATTTAATTTTATAAAGAATTATTAGTTTTTAACATGGACAAAAAATTCGTTTAATTTTTTCCCATTAAATACTAGAATTTTAGAAAAGTACTTTGCGAAAATAATCGACAGTAGGACGGAAACGTGTTGACCACCGATTAGTTTTTTGCTAATAACTCTCGCATCCTTCGACCGACTTCTTCGAATAAGAGCTCGATGGAAAGCTTATCTGTTCCTCTTTCAGATGGCATTAACATATTTTACGAAAAGTCGTAAGAAATAAAATTTTTTTGATCAAAACTAAAATATCCTCGAAATCATTGAAGAAGAAGTACCTTATCAGACGAAAATATGCCTTATCTAATAAGAGACATTTAAATTTTTTTAATTTCATAAATAAATTTAATTTTATAAAGAATTATTAGTTTTTAACATGGACAAAAAATTCGTTTAATTTTTTGCCATTAAATACTAGAATTTTAGAAAAGTACTTTGCGAAAATAATCGACAGTAGGACGGAAACGTGTTGACCACCTATTAGTTTTTTGCTAATAACTCTTGCATCCTTCGACCGACTTCTTCGGATAAGAGCTCGATGGAAAGCTTATCTGTTCCTCTTTCAGATGGCATTAACATATTTTACGAAAAGTCGTAAAAAATAAAATATTTTTGATCAAAACTAAAATATCCTCGAAATCATTGAAAAAGAAGTACCTTATCAGAGGAAAATATGCCTTATCTAATAAGAGACATTTAAATTATTTTAATTGCATAAATGGGTGGCATTTTATTGAGATATAATAGTTTTAAAATTCGTTTAATTTATTTCCATTAAATACTAGAATTATAGAAAAGTACTTTGCGAAAAGAATCGGCAGTAGGACGGAAACGTGTTGACCAAAGATTAGTTTTTTGCTAATAACTCTTGCATCGTTCGACCGACTTCTTCGACTAAGAGCTCGATGGAAAGCTTATCTATTCCTCTTCCAGTTGGCATTAACATTTTTTACGAAAAGTCGAAAGAAATAAAATTTTTTTGATCAAAACTAAAATATTCTCGAAATCATTGAAGAAGAAGTACCTTATCAGACGAAAATATGCCTTATCTAATAAGAGAGATTTAAATTTTCTTAATTGCATAAATGGGTGGCATTTTATTCAGAATTAATAGTTTTTTATATAAACAAAAACTCCATTTAATTTTTTCCCATTAAATACTATAATTATAGAAAAGTACTTTGCGAAAAGAATCGACAGTAGGTCGGAATCGTGTTGACAACCGATTAGTGCTAATAACTCTTGCATCCTTCGACCGACTTCTTCGACTAAGAACTCGATGGAAAGCTTATCTGTTCCTCTTTCAGATGGCATTAACATATTTTACGGAAAGTCGTAAGAAATAAAATTTTTTTGATCAAAACTAAAATATCCTCGAAATCATTGAAAAAGTAGTACCTTATCAGACGAAAATATGCCTTGTCTAATAAGAGACATTTAAATTTTTTTAATTTCATAAATGGGTGGCATTTTATTCAGTATTAATAGTTTTTTACATGGACAAAAAATTCGTTTAATTTTTTCCCATTAAATACTAGAATTTTAGAAAAGTACTTTGCGAAAAGAATCGGCGGTAGGACGGAAACGTGTTGACCACCGATTAGTTTTTTGCTAATAACTCTTGCATCCTTCGACCGACTTTTTCGAGTAAAAGCTCGATGGAAAGCTTATCTGTTCTTCTTTCAGATGGCATTAACATATTTTACGAAAAGTCGAAAGAAATAAAATTTTTTTGATCAAAACTAAAATATCCTCGAAATCATTGAAAAAGAAGTACCTTATCAGACGAAAATATCCCTTATCTAATAAGAGAAATAAAAATTTTTTTAATTGCACAAATGTTATATCTGTTCCTCTTTCAGATGGCATTAACATATTTTACGAAAAGTCATGAGAAATAAAACTTTTTTGATCAAAACTAAAATATCCTCGAAATCATTGAAGAAGAAGTACCTTATCAGACGAAAATATGCCTTATCTAATAAGAGACATTTAAATTTTTTTAATTGCATAAATGGGCGGCATTTTATTCAGAATTAATAGTTTTTTACATAAACAAAAACTCCGTTTAATTTTTTCCCATTAAATACTAGAATTATAGAAAAGTACTTTGCGAAAAGAATCGGCAGTAGGACGGAATCGTGTTGACCACCGATTAGTTTTTTGCTAATAACTTTTGCATCCTTCGACCGACTTCTTCGACTAAGAGCTCGATGGAAAGCTTATCTGTTCCTCTTTCAGACGGCATTAACTTATTTTACGAAAAGTCGTAAGAAATAAAATTTTTTTGATCAAAACTAAAATATCCTCGAAATCATTGAAAACGAAGTACCTTATCAGACGAAAATATGCCTTATCTTATAAGAGATATTTAAATTTTTTTATTAGCATAAATGGGTGACATTTTATTGAGAATTAATAGTTTTTTTTACATGGACAAAAAATTCGCTTAAAAGTACTTTGTTAAAAGAATCGGCAGTAGGACGGAAACATGTTGACCACCGATTAGTTTTTTGCTAATAACTCTTGCATCCTTCGACCGACTTCTTCGAATAAGAGCTCGATGGAAAGCTTATCTGTTCCTTTTTCAGATGGCATTAACATATTTTACGAAAAGTCGTAAGAAATAAAATTTTTTTGATCAAAACTAAAATATCCTCGAAATCATTGAAGAAGAAGTACCTTATCAGACGAAAATATGCCTTATCTAATAAGAGACATTTAAATTTTTTTAATTGCATAAATGTTATATCTGTTCCTCTTTCAGATGGCATTAACATATTTTACGAAAAGTCATGAGAAATAAAACTTTTTTGCACAAAACTAAAATATCCTCGAAATCATTGAAGAAGAAGTACCTTATCAGACGAAAATATGCCTTATCTAATAAGAGACATTTAAATTTTTTTAATTGCATAAATGGGTGGCATTTTATTCAGAATTAATAGTTTTTTACATAAACAAAAACTCCGTTTAATTTTTTCCCATTAAATACTAGAATTATAGAAAAGTACTTTGCGAAAAGAATCGGCAGTAGGACGGAATCGTGTTGACCACCGATTAGTTTTTTGCTAATAACTTTTGCATCCTTCGACCGACTTCTTCGACTAAGAGCTCGATGGAAAGCTTATCTATTCCTCTTCCAGTTGGCATTAACATTTTTTACGAAAATACGTTAAAAATAAAATTTTTTTGATCAAAACTAAAATATCCTCGAAATCATTGAAAACGAAGTACCTTATCAGACGAAAATATGCCTTATCTAATAAGAGACATTTAAATTTTTTTATTAGCATAAATGGGTGACATTTTATTGAGAATTAATAGTTTATTTACATGGACAAAAAATTCGCTTTAAAGTACTTTGCGAAAAGAATCGGCAGTAGGACGGAAACGTGTTGACCACCGATTAGTTTTTTGCTAATAACTCTTGCATCCTTCGACCGACTTCTTCGAATAAGAGCTCGATGGAAAGCTTATCTGTTCCTCTTTCAGATGGCATTAACATATTTTACGAAAAGTCGTAAGAAATAAAATTTTTTTGATCAAAACTAAAATATCCTCGAAATCATTGAAGAAGAAGTACCTTATCAGACGAAAATATGCTTTATCTAATAAGAGACATTTAAATTTTTTTAATTGCATAAATGGGTGGCATTTTATTGAGAATTAATAGTTTATTTACATGGACAAAAAATTCGCTTTAAAGTACTTTGCGAAAAGAATCGGCAGTAGGACGGAAACGTGTTGACCACCGATTAGTTTTTTGCTAATAACTCTTGCATCCTTCGACCGACTTCTTCGAATAAGAGCTCGATGGAAAGCTTATCTGTTCCTTTTTCAGATGGCATTAACATATTTTACGAAAAGTCGTAAGAAATAAAATTTTTTTGATCAAAACTAAAATATCCTCGAAATCATTGAAGAAGAAGTACCTTATCAGACGAAAATATGCCTTATCTAATAAGAGACATTTAAATTTTTTTAATTGCATAAATGTTATATCTGTTCCTCTTTCAGATGGCATTAACATATTTTACGAAAAGTCATGAGAAATAAAACTTTTTTGCACAAAACTAAAATATCCTCGAAATCATTGAAGAAGAAGTACCTTATCAGACGAAAATATGCCTTATCTAATAAGAGACATTTAAATTTTTTTAATTGCATAAATGGGTGGCATTTTATTCAGAATTAATAGTTTTTTACATAAACAAAAACTCCGTTTAATTTTTTCCCATTAAATACTAGAATTATAGAAAAGTACTTTGCGAAAAGAATCGGCAGTAGGACGGAATCGTGTTGACCACCGATTAGTTTTTTGCTAATAACTTTTGCATCCTTCGACCGACTTCTTCGACTAAGAGCTCGATGGAAAGCTTATCTGTTCCTCTTTCAGACGGCATTAACTTATTTTACGAAAAGTCGTAAGAAATAAAATTTTTTTGATCAAAACTAAAATATCCTCGAAATCATTGAAAACGAAGTACCTTATCAGACGAAAATATGCCTTATCTTATAAGAGATATTTAAATTTTTTTATTAGCATAAATGGGTGACATTTTATTGAGAATTAATTGTTTATTTACATGGACAAAAAATTCGCTTTAAAGTACTTTGCGAAAAGAATCGGCAGTAGGACGGAAACGTGTTGACCACCGATTAGTTTTTTGCTAATAACTCTTGCATCCTTCGACCGACTTCTTCGAATAAGAGCTCGATGGAAAGCTTATCTGTTCCTCTTTCAGATGGCATTAACATATTTTACGAAAAGTCGTAAGAAATAAAATTTTTTTGATCAAAACTAAAATATCCTCGAAATCATTGAAGAAGAAGTACCTTATCAGACGAAAATATGCTTTATCTAATAAGAGACATTTAAATTTTTTTAATTGCATAAATGGGTGGCATTTTATTCAGAATTAATAGTTTTTTACATAAACAAAAACTCCGTTTAATTTTTTCCCATTAAATACTAGAATTTTAGAAAAGTACTTTGCGAAAAGAATCGGCGGTAGGACGGAAACGTGTTGACCACCGATTAGTTTTTTGCTAATAACTCTTGCATCCTTCGACCGACTTTTTTGAGTAAAAGCTCGATGGAAAGCTTATCTGTTCTTCTTTCAGATGGCATTAACATATTTTACGAAAAGTCATGAGAAATAAAATTTTTTTGATCATAACTAAAATATCCTCGAAATCATTGAAGAAGAAGTACCTTATCAGACGAAAATATGCCTTATCTAATAAGAGAAATAAAAATTTTTTTAATTGCATAAATGTTATATCTGTTCCTCTTTCAGATGGCATAAACATATTTTACGAAAAGTCATGAGAAATAAAATTTTTTTGATCAAAACTAAAATATCCTCGAAATCATTGAAAAAGTAGTACCTGATCAGACGAAAATATGCCTTGTCTAATAAGAGACATTTAAATTTTTTTAATTTCATAAATGTTATATCTGTTCCTTTTTCAGATGGCATTAACATATTTTACGAAAAGTCATGGGAAATAAAATTTTTTTGATCAAAACTAAAATATCCGCGAAATCATTGAAAAAGTAGTACCTTATCAGACGAAAATATGCCTTGTCTAATAAGAGACATTTAAATTTTTTTAATTTCATAAATGGGTGGCATTTTATTCAGTATTAATAGTTTTTTACATGGACAAAAAATTCGTTTAATTTTTTCCCATTAAATACTAGAATTTAAGAAAAGTACTTTGCGAAAAGAATCGGCGGTAGGACGGAAACGTGTTGACCACCGATTAGTATTTTGCTAATAACTCTTGCATCCTTTCGACTTTTCGAGTAAAAGCTCGATGGAAAGCTTATCTGTTCTTCTTTCAGATGGCATTAACATATTTTACGAAAAGTCGAAAGAAATAAAATTTTTTTGATCAAAACTAAAATATCCTCGAAATCATTGAAAAAGAAGTACCTTATCAGACGAAAATATGCCTTATCTTATAAGAGAAATAACAATTTTTTTAATTGCATAAATGTTATATCTGTTCCTCTTTCAAATGGCATTAACATATTTTACGAAAAGTCATGGGAAATAAAATTTTTTTGATCAAAACTAAAATATCCTCGAAATCATTGAAGAAGAAGTACCTTATCAGACGAAAATATGCCTTATCTAATAAGAGACATTTAAATTTTTTTAATTGCATAAATGGGTGCCATTTTATTCAGAATTAATAGTTTTTTACATAAACAAAAACTCCGTTTAATTTTTTTCCATTAAATACTATAATTATAGAAAAGTACTTTGCGAAAAGAATCGGCAGTAGGACGGAAACGTGTTGACCACCGATTAGTTTTTTGCTAATAACTCTTGCATCCTTCGAACGACTTCTTCGACTAAAAGCTCGATGGAAAGCTTATGTGTTCCTCTTTCAGATGGCATTAATATATTTTACGAAAAGTCGTAAGAAATAAAATTTTTTTGATCAAAACTAAAATATCCTCGAAATCATTGAAAATGAAGTACCTTATCAGACGAAAATATGCCTTATCTAATAAGAGACATTTAAATTATTTTAGTTGCATAAATGGGTGGCAGTTTATTGAGAATTAATAGTTTTAAAATTCGTTTAATTTATTTCCATTAAATACTAGAATTATAGAAAAGTACTTTGCGAAAAGAATCGGCAGTAGGACGGAAACGTGTTGACCAAAGATTAGTTTTTTGCTAATAACTCTTGCATCCTTCGACCGACTTCTTCGATTAAGAGCTCGATGGAAAGCTTATCTATTCCTCTTGCAGTTGGCATTAAAATTTTTTACGAAAAGTCGTTAGAAATAAAATTTTTTTGATCAAAACTAAAATATCCTCGAAATCATTGAAAACGATGTACCTTATCAGACGAAAATATGCCTTATCTAATCAGAGACATTTAAATTTTTTTAATTGCATAAACAGGTGGCATTTTATTCAGAATTAATAGTTTTGTTACATGGAAAAAAAATTCGCTTAAAAGTACTTTGCGAAAAGAATCGGCAGTAGGACGGAATCGTGTTGACCACCGATTGGGTTTTTGCTAACAACTCATGCATCCTTCGACCGACTTCTTCGAATAAGAGCTCGATGGAAAGCTTATCTGTTCCTTTTTCAGATGGCATTAACATATTTTACGAAAAGTCGTAAGAAATAAAATTTTTTTGATCAAAACTAAAATATCCTCGAAATCATTGAAGAAGAAGTACCTTATCAGACGAAAATATGCCTTATCTAATAAGAGACATTTAAATTTTTTTAATTGCATAAATGTTATATCTGTTCCTCTTTCAGATGGCATTAACATATTTTACGAAAAGTCATGAGAAATAAAACTTTTTTGCACAAAACTAAAATATCCTCGAAATCATTGAAGAAGAAGTACCTTATCAGACGAAAATATGCCTTATCTAATAAGAGACATTTAAATTTTTTTAATTGCATAAATGGGTGGCATTTTATTCATTATTAATTTTTTTTTATATAAACAAAAACTCCGTTTAATTTTTTCCCATTAAATACTAGAATTATAGAAAAGTACTTTGCGAAAAGAATCGGCAGTAGGACGGAATCGTGTTGACCACCGATTAGTTTTTTGCTAATAACTTTTGCATCCTTCGACCGACTTCTTCGACTAAGAGCTCGATGGAAAGCTTATCTATTCCTCTTCCAGTTGGCATTAACATTTTTTACGAAAATACGTTAGAAATAAAATTTTTTTGATCAAAACTAAAATATCCTCGAAATCATTGAAAACGAAGTACCTTATCAGACGAAAATATGCCTTATCTAATAAGAGACATTTAAATTTTTTTATTTGCATAAATGGGTGGCATTTTATTGAGAATTAATAGTTTATTTACATGGACAAAAAATTCGCTTTAAAGTACTTTGCGAAAAGAATCGGCAGTAGGACGGAAACGTGTTGACCACCGATTAGTTTTTTGCTAATAACTCTTGCATCCTTCGACCGACTTCTTCGAATAAGAGCTCGATGGAAAGCTTATCTGTTCCTCTTTCAGATGGCATTAACATATTTTACGAAAAGTCGTAAGAAATAAAATTTTTTTGATCAAAACTAAAATATCCTCGAAATCATTGAAGAAGAAGTACCTTATCAGACGAAAATATGCTTTATCTAATAAGAGACATTTAAATTTTTTTAATTGCATAAATGGGTGGCATTTTATTCAGAATTAATAGTTTTTTACATAAACAAAAACTCCGTTTAATTTTTTCCCATTAAATACTAGAATTTTAGAAAAGTACTTTGCGAAAAGAATCGGCGGTAGGACGGAAACGTGTTGACCACCGATTAGTTTTTTGCTAATAACTCTTGCATCCTTCGACCGACTTTTTTGAGTAAAAGCTCGATGGAAAGCTTATCTGTTCTTCTTTCAGATGGCATTAACATATTTTACGAAAAGTCATGAGAAATAAAATTTTTTTGATCATAACTAAAATATCCTCGAAATCATTGAAGAAGTACCTTATCAGACGAAAATATGCCTTATCTAATAAGAGAAATAAAAATTTTTTTAATTGCATAAATGTTATATCTGTTCCTCTTTCAGATGGCATAAACATATTTTACGAAAAGTCATGAGAAATAAAATTTTTTTGATCAAAACTAAAATATCCTCGAAATCATTGAAAAAGTAGTACCTGATCAGACGAAAATATGCCTTGTCTAATAAGAGACATTTAAATTTTTTTAATTTCATAAATGTTATATCTGTTCCTTTTTCAGATGGCATTAACATATTTTACGAAAAGTCATGGGAAATAAAATTTTTTTGATCAAAACTAAAATATCCGCGAAATCATTGAAAAAGTAGTACCTTATCAGACGAAAATATGCCTTGTCTAATAAGAGACATTTAAATTTTTTTAATTTCATAAATGGGTGGCATTTTATTCAGTATTAATAGTTTTTTACATGGACAAAAAATTCGTTTAATTTTTTCCCATTAAATACTAGAATTTAAGAAAAGTACTTTGCGAAAAGAATCGGCGGTAGGACGGAAACGTGTTGACCACCGATTAGTATTTTGCTAATAACTCTTGCATCCTTTCGACTTTTCGAGTAAAAGCTCGATGGAAAGCTTATCTGTTCTTCTTTCAGATGGCATTAACATATTTTACGAAAAGTCGAAAGAAATAAAATTTTTTTGATCAAAACTAAAATATCCTCGAAATCATTGAAAAAGAAGTACCTTATCAGACGAAAATATGCCTTATCTTATAAGAGAAATAACAATTTTTTTAATTGCATAAATGTTATATCTGTTCCTCTTTCAAATGGCATTAACATATTTTACGAAAAGTCATGGGAAATAAAATTTTTTTGATCAAAACTAAAATATCCTCGAAATCATTGAAGAAGAAGTACCTTATCAGACGAAAATATGCCTTATCTAATAAGAGACATTTAAATTTTTTTAATTGCATAAATGGGTGCCATTTTATTCAGAATTAATAGTTTTTTACATAAACAAAAACTCCGTTTAATTTTTTTCCATTAAATACTATAATTATAGAAAAGTACTTTGCGAAAAGAATCGGCAGTAGGACGGAAACGTGTTGACCACCGATTAGTTTTTTGCTAATAACTCTTGCATCCTTCGAACGACTTCTTCGACTAAAAGCTCGATGGAAAGCTTATCTGTTCCTCTTTCAGATGGCATTAATATATTTTACGAAAAGTCGTAAGAAATAAAATTTTTTTGATCAAAACTAAAATATCCTCGAAATCATTGAAAATGAAGTACCTTATCAGACGAAAATATGCCTTATCTAATAAGAGACATTTAAATTATTTTAGTTGCATAAATGGGTGGCAGTTTATTGAGAATTAATAGTTTTAAAATTCGTTTAATTTATTTCCATTAAATACTAGAATTATAGAAAAGTACTTTGCGAAAAGAATCGGCAGTAGGACGGAAACGTGTTGACCAAAGATTAGTTTTTTGCTAATAACTCTTGCATCGTTCGACCGACTTCTTCGACTAAGAGCTCGATGGAAAGCTTATCTATTCCTCTTCCAGTTGGCATTAACATTTTTTACGAAAAGTCGAAAGAAATAAAATTTTTTTGATCAAAACTAAAATATCCTCGAAATCATTGAAGAAGAAGTACCTTATCAGACGAAAATATGCCTTATCTAATAAGAGACATTTAAATTTTTTTAATTGCATAAATGTTATATCTGTTCCTCTTTCAGATGGCATTAATATATTTTACGAAAAGTCGTAAGAAATAAAATTTTTTTGATCAAAACTAAAATATCCTCGAAATCATTGAAGAAGAAGTACCTTATCAGACGAAAATATGCCTTATCTAATAAGAGACATTTAAATTTTTTTAATTGCATAAATGGGTGCCATTTTATTCAGAATTAATAGTTTTTTACATAAACAAAAACTCCGTTTAATTTTTTTCCATTAAATACTATAATTATAGAAAAGTACTTTGCGAAAAGAATTGCCAGTAGGACGGAAACGTGTTGACCACCCATTAGTTTTTTGCTAATAACTCTTGCATCCTTCGACCGACTTCTTCGAATAAGAGCTCGATGGAAAGCTTATCTGTTCCTCTTTCAGATGGCATTAACATATTTTACGAAAAGTCGTAAGAAATAAAATTTATTGATCAAAACTAAAATATCTTCGAAATCATTGAAAACGAAGTCCCCTATCAGACGAAAATATGCCTTATCTAATAAGAGACATTTAAATTTTTTTAATTGCATAAATGGGTGGCATTTTATTCAGAAAAAACAGTTTTTTACATGGACAAAAAATTCGTTTAATTTGTTCCCATTAAATACTAGAATTATAGAAAAGTACTTTGCGAAAAGAATCGGCAGTAGGACGGAAACGTGTTGACCACCGATTAGTTTTTTGCTAATAACTCTTGCATCCTTCGACCGACTTCTTCGAATAAGGGCTCGATGGAAAGTTTATCTGTTCCTCTTTCAGATGGCATTAACATATTTTACGAAAAGTCGTAAGAAATAAAATTTATTGATCAAAACTTAAATATCTTCGAAATCATTGAAAACGAAGTACCTTATCAGACGAAAATATGCCTTATCTAATAAGAGACATTTAAATTTTTTTATTAGCATAAATGGGTGACATTTTATTGAGAATTAATAGTTTTTTTTACATGGACAAAAAATTCGCTTAAAAGTACTTTGTTAAAAGAATCGGCAGTAGGACGGAAACATGTTGACCACCGATTAGTTTTTTGCTAATAACTCTTGCATCCTTCGACCGACTTCTTCGAATAAGAGCTCGATGGAAAGCTTATCTGTTCCTCTTTCAGATGGCATTAACATATTTTACGAAAAGTCGTAAGAAATAAAATTTTTTTGATCAAAACTAAAATATCCTCGAAATCATTGAAGAAGAAGTACCTTATCAGACGAAAATATGCCTTGTCTAATAAGATACATTTAAATTTTGTTAATTGCATAAATAAATTTAATTTTATAAAGAATTATTAGTTTTTAACATGGACAAAAAATTCGTTTAATTTTTTCCCATTAAATACTAGAATTTTAGAAAAGTACTTTGCGAAAATAATCGACAGTAGGACGGAAACGTGTTGACCACCGATTAGTTTTTTGCTAATAACTCTCGCATCCTTCGACCGACTTCTTCGAATAAGAGCTCGATGGAAAGCTTATCTGTTCCTCTTTCAGATGGCATTAACATATTTTACGAAAAGTCGTAAGAAATAAAATTTTTTTGATCAAAACTAAAATATCCTCGAAATCATTGAAGAAGAAGTACCTTATCAGACGAAAATATGCCTTATCTAATAAGAGACATTTAAATTTTTTTAATTTCATAAATAAATTTAATTTTATAAAGAATTATTAGTTTTTAACATGGACAAAAAATTCGTTTAATTTTTTGCCATTAAATACTAGAATTTTAGAAAAGTACTTTGCGAAAATAATCGACAGTAGGACGGAAACGTGTTGACCACCTATTAGTTTTTTGCTAATAACTCTTGCATCCTTCGACCGACTTCTTCGGATAAGAGCTCGATGGAAAGCTTATCTGTTCCTCTTTCAGATGGCATTAACATATTTTACGAAAAGTCGTAAAAAATAAAATATTTTTGATCAAAACTAAAATATCCTCGAAATCATTGAAAAAGAAGTACCTTATCAGAGGAAAATATGCCTTATCTAATAAGAGACATTTAAATTATTTTAATTGCATAAATGGGTGGCATTTTATTGAGATATAATAGTTTTAAAATTCGTTTAATTTATTTCCATTAAATACTAGAATTATAGAAAAGTACTTTGCGAAAAGAATCGGCAGTAGGACGGAAACGTGTTGACCAAAGATTAGTTTTTTGCTAATAACTCTTGCATCGTTCGACCGACTTCTTCGACTAAGAGCTCGATGGAAAGCTTATCTATTCCTCTTCCAGTTGGCATTAACATTTTTTACGAAAAGTCGAAAGAAATAAAATTTTTTTGATCAAAACTAAAATATTCTCGAAATCATTGAAGAAGAAGTACCTTATCAGACGAAAATATGCCTTATCTAATAAGAGAGATTTAAATTTTCTTAATTGCATAAATGGGTGGCATTTTATTCAGAATTAATAGTTTTTTATATAAACAAAAACTCCATTTAATTTTTTCCCATTAAATACTATAATTATAGAAAAGTACTTTGCGAAAAGAATCGACAGTAGGTCGGAATCGTGTTGACAACCGATTAGTGCTAATAACTCTTGCATCCTTCGACCGACTTCTTCGACTAAGAACTCGATGGAAAGCTTATCTGTTCCTCTTTCAGATGGCATTAACATATTTTACGGAAAGTCGTAAGAAATAAAATTTTTTTGATCAAAACTAAAATATCCTCGAAATCATTGAAAAAGTAGTACCTTATCAGACGAAAATATGCCTTGTCTAATAAGAGACATTTAAATTTTTTTAATTTCATAAATGGGTGGCATTTTATTCAGTATTAATAGTTTTTTACATGGACAAAAAATTCGTTTAATTTTTTCCCATTAAATACTAGAATTTTAGAAAAGTACTTTGCGAAAAGAATCGGCGGTAGGACGGAAACGTGTTGACCACCGATTAGTTTTTTGCTAATAACTCTTGCATCCTTCGACCGACTTTTTCGAGTAAAAGCTCGATGGAAAGCTTATCTGTTCTTCTTTCAGATGGCATTAACATATTTTACGAAAAGTCGAAAGAAATAAAATTTTTTTGATCAAAACTAAAATATCCTCGAAATCATTGAAAAAGAAGTACCTTATCAGACGAAAATATCCCTTATCTAATAAGAGAAATAAAAATTTTTTTAATTGCACAAATGTTATATCTGTTCCTCTTTCAGATGGCATTAACATATTTTACGAAAAGTCATGAGAAATAAAACTTTTTTGATCAAAACTAAAATATCCTCGAAATCATTGAAGAAGAAGTACCTTATCAGACGAAAATATGCCTTATCTAATAAGAGACATTTAAATTTTTTTAATTGCATAAATGGGCGGCATTTTATTCAGAATTAATAGTTTTTTACATAAACAAAAACTCCGTTTAATTTTTTCCCATTAAATACTAGAATTATAGAAAAGTACTTTGCGAAAAGAATCGGCAGTAGGACGGAATCGTGTTGACCACCGATTAGTTTTTTGCTAATAACTTTTGCATCCTTCGACCGACTTCTTCGACTAAGAGCTCGATGGAAAGCTTATCTGTTCCTCTTTCAGACGGCATTAACTTATTTTACGAAAAGTCGTAAGAAATAAAATTTTTTTGATCAAAACTAAAATATCCTCGAAATCATTGAAAACGAAGTACCTTATCAGACGAAAATATGCCTTATCTTATAAGAGATATTTAAATTTTTTTATTAGCATAAATGGGTGACATTTTATTGAGAATTAATAGTTTTTTTTACATGGACAAAAAATTCGCTTAAAAGTACTTTGTTAAAAGAATCGGCAGTAGGACGGAAACATGTTGACCACCGATTAGTTTTTTGCTAATAACTCTTGCATCCTTCGACCGACTTCTTCGAATAAGAGCTCGATGGAAAGCTTATCTGTTCCTTTTTCAGATGGCATTAACATATTTTACGAAAAGTCGTAAGAAATAAAATTTTTTTGATCAAAACTAAAATATCCTCGAAATCATTGAAGAAGAAGTACCTTATCAGACGAAAATATGCCTTATCTAATAAGAGACATTTAAATTTTTTTAATTGCATAAATGTTATATCTGTTCCTCTTTCAGATGGCATTAACATATTTTACGAAAAGTCATGAGAAATAAAATTTTTTTGATCAAAACTAAAATATCCTCGAAATCATTGAAAAAGTAGTACCTTATCAGACGAAAATATGCCTTGTCTAATAAGAGACATTTAAATTTTTTTAATTTCATAAATGGGTGGCATTTTATTCAGTATTAATAGTTTTTTACATGGACAAAAAATTCGTTTAATTTTTTCCCATTAAATACTAGAATTTTAGAAAAGTACTTTGCGAAAAGAATCGGCGGTAGGACGGAAACGTGTTGACCACCGATTAGTTTTTTGCTAATAACTCTTGCATCCTTCGACCGACTTTTTCGAGTAAAAGCTCGATGGAAAGCTTATCTGTTCTTCTTTCAGATGGCATTAACATATTTTACGAAAAGTCGAAAGAAATAAAATTTTTTTGATCAAAACTAAAATATCCTCGAAATCATTGAAAAAGAAGTACCTTATCAGACGAAAATATCCCTTATCTAATAAGAGAAATAAAAATTTTTTTAATTGCACAAATGTTATATCTGTTCCTCTTTCAGATGGCATTAACATATTTTACGAAAAGTCATGAGAAATAAAACTTTTTTGATCAAAACTAAAATATCCTCGAAATCATTGAAGAAGAAGTACCTTATCAGACGAAAATATGCCTTATCTAATAAGAGACATTTAAATTTTTTTAATTGCATAAATGGGCGGCATTTTATTCAGAATTAATAGTTTTTTACATAAACAAAAACTCCGTTTAATTTTTTCCCATTAAATACTAGAATTATAGAAAAGTACTTTGCGAAAAGAATCGGCAGTAGGACGGAATCGTGTTGACCACCGATTAGTTTTTTGCTAATAACTTTTGCATCCTTCGACCGACTTCTTCGACTAAGAGCTCGATGGAAAGCTTATCTGTTCCTCTTTCAGACGGCATTAACTTATTTTACGAAAAGTCGTAAGAAATAAAATTTTTTTGATCAAAACTAAAATATCCTCGAAATCATTGAAAACGAAGTACCTTATCAGACGAAAATATGCCTTATCTTATAAGAGATATTTAAATTTTTTTATTAGCATAAATGGGTGACATTTTATTGAGAATTAATAGTTTTTTTTACATGGACAAAAAATTCGCTTAAAAGTACTTTGTTAAAAGAATCGGCAGTAGGACGGAAACATGTTGACCACCGATTAGTTTTTTGCTAATAACTCTTGCATCCTTCGACCGACTTCTTCGAATAAGAGCTCGATGGAAAGCTTATCTGTTCCTTTTTCAGATGGCATTAACATATTTTACGAAAAGTCGTAAGAAATAAAATTTTTTTGATCAAAACTAAAATATCCTCGAAATCATTGAAGAAGAAGTACCTTATCAGACGAAAATATGCCTTATCTAATAAGAGACATTTAAATTTTTTTAATTGCATAAATGTTATATCTGTTCCTCTTTCAGATGGCATTAACATATTTTACGAAAAGTCATGAGAAATAAAACTTTTTTGCACAAAACTAAAATATCCTCGAAATCATTGAAGAAGAAGTACCTTATCAGACGAAAATATGCCTTATCTAATAAGAGACATTTAAATTTTTTTAATTGCATAAATGGGTGGCATTTTATTCAGAATTAATAGTTTTTTACATAAACAAAAACTCCGTTTAATTTTTTCCCATTAAATACTAGAATTATAGAAAAGTACTTTGCGAAAAGAATCGGCAGTAGGACGGAATCGTGTTGACCACCGATTAGTTTTTTGCTAATAACTTTTGCATCCTTCGACCGACTTCTTCGACTAAGAGCTCGATGGAAAGCTTATCTATTCCTCTTCCAGTTGGCATTAACATTTTTTACGAAAATACGTTAAAAATAAAATTTTTTTGATCAAAACTAAAATATCCTCGAAATCATTGAAAACGAAGTACCTTATCAGACGAAAATATGCCTTATCTAATAAGAGACATTTAAATTTTTTTATTAGCATAAATGGGTGACATTTTATTGAGAATTAATAGTTTATTTACATGGACAAAAAATTCGCTTTAAAGTACTTTGCGAAAAGAATCGGCAGTAGGACGGAAACGTGTTGACCACCGATTAGTTTTTTGCTAATAACTCTTGCATCCTTCGACCGACTTCTTCGAATAAGAGCTCGATGGAAAGCTTATCTGTTCCTCTTTCAGATGGCATTAACATATTTTACGAAAAGTCGTAAGAAATAAAATTTTTTTGATCAAAACTAAAATATCCTCGAAATCATTGAAGAAGAAGTACCTTATCAGACGAAAATATGCTTTATCTAATAAGAGACATTTAAATTTTTTTAATTGCATAAATGGGTGGCATTTTATTGAGAATTAATAGTTTATTTACATGGACAAAAAATTCGCTTTAAAGTACTTTGCGAAAAGAATCGGCAGTAGGACGGAAACGTGTTGACCACCGATTAGTTTTTTGCTAATAACTCTTGCATCCTTCGACCGACTTCTTCGAATAAGAGCTCGATGGAAAGCTTATCTGTTCCTTTTTCAGATGGCATTAACATATTTTACGAAAAGTCGTAAGAAATAAAATTTTTTTGATCAAAACTAAAATATCCTCGAAATCATTGAAGAAGAAGTACCTTATCAGACGAAAATATGCCTTATCTAATAAGAGACATTTAAATTTTTTTAATTGCATAAATGTTATATCTGTTCCTCTTTCAGATGGCATTAACATATTTTACGAAAAGTCATGAGAAATAAAACTTTTTTGCACAAAACTAAAATATCCTCGAAATCATTGAAGAAGAAGTACCTTATCAGACGAAAATATGCCTTATCTAATAAGAGACATTTAAATTTTTTTAATTGCATAAATGGGTGGCATTTTATTCAGAATTAATAGTTTTTTACATAAACAAAAACTCCGTTTAATTTTTTCCCATTAAATACTAGAATTATAGAAAAGTACTTTGCGAAAAGAATCGGCAGTAGGACGGAATCGTGTTGACCACCGATTAGTTTTTTGCTAATAACTTTTGCATCCTTCGACCGACTTCTTCGACTAAGAGCTCGATGGAAAGCTTATCTGTTCCTCTTTCAGACGGCATTAACTTATTTTACGAAAAGTCGTAAGAAATAAAATTTTTTTGATCAAAACTAAAATATCCTCGAAATCATTGAAAACGAAGTACCTTATCAGACGAAAATATGCCTTATCTTATAAGAGATATTTAAATTTTTTTATTAGCATAAATGGGTGACATTTTATTGAGAATTAATTGTTTATTTACATGGACAAAAAATTCGCTTTAAAGTACTTTGCGAAAAGAATCGGCAGTAGGACGGAAACGTGTTGACCACCGATTAGTTTTTTGCTAATAACTCTTGCATCCTTCGACCGACTTCTTCGAATAAGAGCTCGATGGAAAGCTTATCTGTTCCTCTTTCAGATGGCATTAACATATTTTACGAAAAGTCGTAAGAAATAAAATTTTTTTGATCAAAACTAAAATATCCTCGAAATCATTGAAGAAGAAGTACCTTATCAGACGAAAATATGCTTTATCTAATAAGAGACATTTAAATTTTTTTAATTGCATAAATGGGTGGCATTTTATTCAGAATTAATAGTTTTTTACATAAACAAAAACTCCGTTTAATTTTTTCCCATTAAATACTAGAATTTTAGAAAAGTACTTTGCGAAAAGAATCGGCGGTAGGACGGAAACGTGTTGACCACCGATTAGTTTTTTGCTAATAACTCTTGCATCCTTCGACCGACTTTTTTGAGTAAAAGCTCGATGGAAAGCTTATCTGTTCTTCTTTCAGATGGCATTAACATATTTTACGAAAAGTCATGAGAAATAAAATTTTTTTGATCATAACTAAAATATCCTCGAAATCATTGAAGAAGAAGTACCTTATCAGACGAAAATATGCCTTATCTAATAAGAGAAATAAAAATTTTTTTAATTGCATAAATGTTATATCTGTTCCTCTTTCAGATGGCATAAACATATTTTACGAAAAGTCATGAGAAATAAAATTTTTTTGATCAAAACTAAAATATCCTCGAAATCATTGAAAAAGTAGTACCTGATCAGACGAAAATATGCCTTGTCTAATAAGAGACATTTAAATTTTTTTAATTTCATAAATGTTATATCTGTTCCTTTTTCAGATGGCATTAACATATTTTACGAAAAGTCATGGGAAATAAAATTTTTTTGATCAAAACTAAAATATCCGCGAAATCATTGAAAAAGTAGTACCTTATCAGACGAAAATATGCCTTGTCTAATAAGAGACATTTAAATTTTTTTAATTTCATAAATGGGTGGCATTTTATTCAGTATTAATAGTTTTTTACATGGACAAAAAATTCGTTTAATTTTTTCCCATTAAATACTAGAATTTAAGAAAAGTACTTTGCGAAAAGAATCGGCGGTAGGACGGAAACGTGTTGACCACCGATTAGTATTTTGCTAATAACTCTTGCATCCTTTCGACTTTTCGAGTAAAAGCTCGATGGAAAGCTTATCTGTTCTTCTTTCAGATGGCATTAACATATTTTACGAAAAGTCGAAAGAAATAAAATTTTTTTGATCAAAACTAAAATATCCTCGAAATCATTGAAAAAGAAGTACCTTATCAGACGAAAATATGCCTTATCTTATAAGAGAAATAACAATTTTTTTAATTGCATAAATGTTATATCTGTTCCTCTTTCAAATGGCATTAACATATTTTACGAAAAGTCATGGGAAATAAAATTTTTTTGATCAAAACTAAAATATCCTCGAAATCATTGAAGAAGAAGTACCTTATCAGACGAAAATATGCCTTATCTAATAAGAGACATTTAAATTTTTTTAATTGCATAAATGGGTGCCATTTTATTCAGAATTAATAGTTTTTTACATAAACAAAAACTCCGTTTAATTTTTTTCCATTAAATACTATAATTATAGAAAAGTACTTTGCGAAAAGAATCGGCAGTAGGACGGAAACGTGTTGACCACCGATTAGTTTTTTGCTAATAACTCTTGCATCCTTCGAACGACTTCTTCGACTAAAAGCTCGATGGAAAGCTTATGTGTTCCTCTTTCAGATGGCATTAATATATTTTACGAAAAGTCGTAAGAAATAAAATTTTTTTGATCAAAACTAAAATATCCTCGAAATCATTGAAAATGAAGTACCTTATCAGACGAAAATATGCCTTATCTAATAAGAGACATTTAAATTATTTTAGTTGCATAAATGGGTGGCAGTTTATTGAGAATTAATAGTTTTAAAATTCGTTTAATTTATTTCCATTAAATACTAGAATTATAGAAAAGTACTTTGCGAAAAGAATCGGCAGTAGGACGGAAACGTGTTGACCAAAGATTAGTTTTTTGCTAATAACTCTTGCATCCTTCGACCGACTTCTTCGATTAAGAGCTCGATGGAAAGCTTATCTATTCCTCTTGCAGTTGGCATTAAAATTTTTTACGAAAAGTCGTTAGAAATAAAATTTTTTTGATCAAAACTAAAATATCCTCGAAATCATTGAAAACGATGTACCTTATCAGACGAAAATATGCCTTATCTAATCAGAGACATTTAAATTTTTTTAATTGCATAAACAGGTGGCATTTTATTCAGAATTAATAGTTTTGTTACATGGAAAAAAAATTCGCTTAAAAGTACTTTGCGAAAAGAATCGGCAGTAGGACGGAATCGTGTTGACCACCGATTGGGTTTTTGCTAACAACTCATGCATCCTTCGACCGACTTCTTCGAATAAGAGCTCGATGGAAAGCTTATCTGTTCCTTTTTCAGATGGCATTAACATATTTTACGAAAAGTCGTAAGAAATAAAATTTTTTTGATCAAAACTAAAATATCCTCGAAATCATTGAAGAAGAAGTACCTTATCAGACGAAAATATGCCTTATCTAATAAGAGACATTTAAATTTTTTTAATTGCATAAATGTTATATCTGTTCCTCTTTCAGATGGCATTAACATATTTTACGAAAAGTCATGAGAAATAAAACTTTTTTGCACAAAACTAAAATATCCTCGAAATCATTGAAGAAGAAGTACCTTATCAGACGAAAATATGCCTTATCTAATAAGAGACATTTAAATTTTTTTAATTGCATAAATGGGTGGCATTTTATTCAGAATTAATAGTTTTTTACATAAACAAAAACTCCGTTTAATTTTTTCCCATTAAATACTAGAATTATAGAAAAGTACTTTGCGAAAAGAATCGGCAGTAGGACGGAATCGTGTTGACCACCGATTAGTTTTTTGCTAATAACTTTTGCATCCTTCGACCGACTTCTTCGACTAAGAGCTCGATGGAAAGCTTATCTATTCCTCTTCCAGTTGGCATTAACATTTTTTACGAAAATACGTTAGAAATAAAATTTTTTTGATCAAAACTAAAATATCCTCGAAATCATTGAAAACGAAGTACCTTATCAGACGAAAATATGCCTTATCTAATAAGAGACATTTAAATTTTTTTATTTGCATAAATGGGTGGCATTTTATTGAGAATTAATAGTTTATTTACATGGACAAAAAATTCGCTTTAAAGTACTTTGCGAAAAGAATCGGCAGTAGGACGGAAACGTGTTGACCACCGATTAGTTTTTTGCTAATAACTCTTGCATCCTTCGACCGACTTCTTCGAATAAGAGCTCGATGGAAAGCTTATCTGTTCCTCTTTCAGATGGCATTAACATATTTTATGAAAAGTCGTAAGAAATAAAATTTTTTTGATCAAAACTAAAATATCCTCGAAATCATTGAAGAAGAAGTACCTTATCAGACGAAAATATGCTTTATCTAATAAGAGACATTTAAATTTTTTTAATTGCATAAATGGGTGGCATTTTATTCAGAATTAATAGTTTTTTACATAAACAAAAACTCCGTTTAATTTTTTCCCATTAAATACTAGAATTTTAGAAAAGTACTTTGCGAAAAGAATCGGCGGTAGGACGGAAACGTGTTGACCACCGATTAGTTTTTTGCTAATAACTCTTGCATCCTTCGACCGACTTTTTTGAGTAAAAGCTCGATGGAAAGCTTATCTGTTCTTCTTTCAGATGGCATTAACATATTTTACGAAAAGTCATGAGAAATAAAATTTTTTTGATCATAACTAAAATATCCTCGAAATCATTGAAGAAGTACCTTATCAGACGAAAATATGCCTTATCTAATAAGAGAAATAAAAATTTTTTTAATTGCATAAATGTTATATCTGTTCCTCTTTCAGATGGCATAAACATATTTTACGAAAAGTCATGAGAAATAAAATTTTTTTGATCAAAACTAAAATATCCTCGAAATCATTGAAAAAGTAGTACCTGATCAGACGAAAATATGCCTTGTCTAATAAGAGACATTTAAATTTTTTTAATTTCATAAATGTTATATCTGTTCCTTTTTCAGATGGCATTAACATATTTTACGAAAAGTCATGGGAAATAAAATTTTTTTGATCAAAACTAAAATATCCGCGAAATCATTGAAAAAGTAGTACCTTATCAGACGAAAATATGCCTTGTCTAATAAGAGACATTTAAATTTTTTTAATTTCATAAATGGGTGGCATTTTATTCAGTATTAATAGTTTTTTACATGGACAAAAAATTCGTTTAATTTTTTCCCATTAAATACTAGAATTTAAGAAAAGTACTTTGCGAAAAGAATCGGCGGTAGGACGGAAACGTGTTGACCACCGATTAGTATTTTGCTAATAACTCTTGCATCCTTTCGACTTTTCGAGTAAAAGCTCGATGGAAAGCTTATCTGTTCTTCTTTCAGATGGCATTAACATATTTTACGAAAAGTCGAAAGAAATAAAATTTTTTTGATCAAAACTAAAATATCCTCGAAATCATTGAAAAAGAAGTACCTTATCAGACGAAAATATGCCTTATCTTATAAGAGAAATAACAATTTTTTTAATTGCATAAATGTTATATCTGTTCCTCTTTCAAATGGCATTAACATATTTTACGAAAAGTCATGGGAAATAAAATTTTTTTGATCAAAACTAAAATATCCTCGAAATCATTGAAGAAGAAGTACCTTATCAGACGAAAATATGCCTTATCTAATAAGAGACATTTAAATTTTTTTAATTGCATAAATGGGTGCCATTTTATTCAGAATTAATAGTTTTTTACATAAACAAAAACTCCGTTTAATTTTTTTCCATTAAATACTATAATTATAGAAAAGTACTTTGCGAAAAGAATCGGCAGTAGGACGGAAACGTGTTGACCACCGATTAGTTTTTTGCTAATAACTCTTGCATCCTTCGAACGACTTCTTCGACTAAAAGCTCGATGGAAAGCTTATCTGTTCCTCTTTCAGATGGCATTAATATATTTTACGAAAAGTCGTAAGAAATAAAATTTTTTTGATCAAAACTAAAATATCCTCGAAATCATTGAAAATGAAGTACCTTATCAGACGAAAATATGCCTTATCTAATAAGAGACATTTAAATTATTTTAGTTGCATAAATGGGTGGCAGTTTATTGAGAATTAATAGTTTTAAAATTCGTTTAATTTATTTCCATTAAATACTAGAATTATAGAAAAGTACTTTGCGAAAAGAATCGGCAGTAGGACGGAAACGTGTTGACCAAAGATTAGTTTTTTGCTAATAACTCTTGCATCCTTCGACCGACTTCTTCGATTAAGAGCTCGATGGAAAGCTTATCTATTCCTCTTGCAGTTGGCATTAAAATTTTTTACGAAAAGTCGTTAGAAATAAAATTTTTTTGATCAAAACTAAAATATCCTCGAAATCATTGAAAACGATGTACCTTATCAGACGAAAATATGCCTTATCTAATCAGAGACATTTAAATTTTTTTAATTGCATAAACAGGTGGCATTTTATTCAGAATTAATAGTTTTGTTACATGGAAAAAAAATTCGCTTAAAAGTACTTTGCGAAAAGAATCGGCAGTAGGACGGAATCGTGTTGACCACCGATTGGGTTTTTGCTAACAACTCATGCATCCTTCGACCGACTTCTTCGAATAAGAGCTCGATGGAAAGCTTATCTGTTCCTTTTTCAGATGGCATTAACATATTTTACGAAAAGTCGTAAGAAATAAAATTTTTTTGATCAAAACTAAAATATCCTCGAAATCATTGAAGAAGAAGTACCTTATCAGACGAAAATATGCCTTATCTAATAAGAGACATTTAAATTTTTTTAATTGCATAAATGTTATATCTGTTCCTCTTTCAGATGGCATTAACATATTTTACGAAAAGTCATGAGAAATAAAACTTTTTTGCACAAAACTAAAATATCCTCGAAATCATTGAAGAAGAAGTACCTTATCAGACGAAAATATGCCTTATCTAATAAGAGACATTTAAATTTTTTTAATTGCATAAATGGGTGGCATTTTATTCAGAATTAATAGTTTTTTACATAAACAAAAACTCCGTTTAATTTTTTCCCATTAAATACTAGAATTATAGAAAAGTACTTTGCGAAAAGAATCGGCAGTAGGACGGAATCGTGTTGACCACCGATTAGTTTTTTGCTAATAACTTTTGCATCCTTCGACCGACTTCTTCGACTAAGAGCTCGATGGAAAGCTTATCTATTCCTCTTCCAGTTGGCATTAACATTTTTTACGAAAATACGTTAGAAATAAAATTTTTTTGATCAAAACTAAAATATCCTCGAAATCATTGAAAACGAAGTACCTTATCAGACGAAAATATGCCTTATCTAATAAGAGACATTTAAATTTTTTTATTTGCATAAATGGGTGGCATTTTATTGAGAATTAATAGTTTATTTACATGGACAAAAAATTCGCTTTAAAGTACTTTGCGAAAAGAATCGGCAGTAGGACGGAAACGTGTTGACCACCGATTAGTTTTTTGCTAATAACTCTTGCATCCTTCGACCGACTTCTTCGAATAAGAGCTCGATGGAAAGCTTATCTGTTCCTCTTTCAGATGGCATTAACATATTTTACGAAAAGTCGTAAGAAATAAAATTTTTTTGATCAAAACTAAAATATCCTCGAAATCATTGAAGAAGAAGTACCTTATCAGACGAAAATATGCTCTATCTAATAAGAGACATTTAAATTTTTTTAATTGCATAAATGGGTGGCATTTTATTCAGAATTAATAGTTTTTTACATAAACAAAAACTCCGTTTAATTTTTTCCCATTAAATACTAGAATTTTAGAAAAGTACTTTGCGAAAAGAATCGGCGGTAGGACGGAAACGTGTTGACCACCGATTAGTTTTTTGCTAATAACTCTTGCATCCTTCGACCGACTTTTTTGAGTAAAAGCTCGATGGAAAGCTTATCTGTTCTTCTTTCAGATGGCATTAACATATTTTACGAAAAGTCATGAGAAATAAAATTTTTTTGATCATAACTAAAATATCCTCGAAATCATTGAAGAAGAAGTACCTTATCAGACGAAAATATGCCTTATCTAATAAGAGAAATAAAAATTTTTTTAATTGCATAAATGTTATATCTGTTCCTCTTTCAGATGGCATAAACATATTTTACGAAAAGTCATGAGAAATAAAATTTTTTTGATCAAAACTAAAATATCCTCGAAATCATTGAAAAAGTAGTACCTTATCAGACGAAAATATGCCTTGTCTAATAAGAGACATTTAAATTTTTTTAATTTCATAAATGTTATATCTGTTCCTTTTTCAGATGGCATTAACATATTTTACGAAAAGTCATGGGAAATAAAATTTTTTTGATCAAAACTAAAATATCCTCGAAATCATTGAAAAAGTAGTACCTTATCAGACGAAAATATGCCTTGTCTAATAAGAGACATTTAAATTTTTTTAATTTCATAAATGGGTGGCATTTTATTCAGTATTAATAGTTTTTTACATGGACAAAAAATTCGTTTAATTTTTTCCCATTAAATACTAGAATTTAAGAAAAGTACTTTGCGAAAAGAATCGGCGGTAGGACGGAAACGTGTTGACCACCGATTAGTATTTTGCTAATAACTCTTGCATCCTTTCGACTTTTCGAGTAAAAGCTCGATGGAAAGCTTATCTGTTCTTCTTTCAGATGGCATTAACATATTTTACGAAAAGTCGAAAGAAATAAAATTTTTTTGATCAAAACTAAAATATCCTCGAAATCATTGAAAAAGAAGTACCTTATCAGACGAAAATATGCCTTATCTTATAAGAGAAATAACAATTTTTTTAATTGCATAAATGTTATATCTGTTCCTCTTTCAAATGGCATTAACATATTTTACGAAAAGTCATGGGAAATAAAATTTTTTTGATCAAAACTAAAATATCCTCGAAATCATTGAAGAAGAAGTACCTTATCAGACGAAAATATGCCTTATCTAATAAGAGACATTTAAATTTTTTTAATTGCATAAATGGGTGCCATTTTATTCAGAATTAATAGTTTTTTACATAAACAAAAACTCCGTTTAATTTTTTTCCATTAAATACTATAATTATAGAAAAGTACTTTGCGAAAAGAATCGGCAGTAGGACGGAAACGTGTTGACCACCGATTAGTTTTTTGCTAATAACTCTTGCATCCTTCGACCGACTTCTTCGACTAAAAGCTCGATGGAAAGCTTATCTGTTCCTCTTTCAGATGGCATTAATATATTTTACGAAAAGTCGTAAGAAATAAAATTTTTTTGATCAAAACTAAAATATCCTCGAAATCATTGAAAATGAAGTACCTTATCAGACGAAAATATGCCTTATCTAATAAGAGACATTTAAATTATTTTAGTTGCATAAATGGGTGGCAGTTTATTGAGAATTAATAGTTTTAAAATTCGTTTAATTTATTTCCATTAAATACTAGAATTATAGAAAAGTACTTTGCGAAAAGAATCGGCAGTAGGACGGAAACGTGTTGACCAAAGATTAGTTTTTTGCTAATAACTCTTGCATCCTTCGAGCGACTTCTTCGATTAAGAGCTCGATGGAAAGCTTATCTATTCCTCTTGCAGTTGGCATTAAAATTTTTTACGAAAAGTCGTTAGAAATAAAATTTTTTTGATCAAAACTAAAATATCCTCGAAATCATTGAAAACGATGTACCTTATCAGACGAAAATATGCCCTATCTAATAAGAGACATTTAAATATTTTTAATTTCATAAATGGGTGGCATTTTATTCAGAATTAATAGTTTTGTTACATGGAAAAAAAATTCGCTTAAAAGTACTTTGCGAAAAGAATCGGCAGTAGGACGGAATCGTGTTGACCACCGATTGGGTTTTTGCTAACAACTCATGCATCCTTCGACCGACTTCTTCGAATAAGAGCTCGATGGAAAGCTTATCTGTTCCTCTTTCAGGTGGCATTAACATGTTTTACGAAAAGTCGTAAGAAATAAAATTTTTTTGATCAAAACTAAAATATCCTCGAAATCATTGAAGAAGAAGTACCTTATCAGACGAAAATATGCCTTATCTAATAAGAGACATTTAAATTTATCTAATTGCATAAATGGGTGGCATTTTATTCAGAATTAATAGTTTTTTACATAAACAAAAACTCCGTTTAATTTTTTCCCAATAAATACTATAATTATAGAAAAGTACTTTGCGAAAAGAATCGGCAGTAGGACGGAATCGTGTTGACCACCGATAAGTTTTTTGCTAATAACTTTTGCATCCTTCGACCGACTTCTTCGACTAAGAGCTCGATGGAAAGCTTATCTGTTCCTCTTTCAGATGGCATTAACATATTTTACGAAAAGTCGTAAGAAATAAAATTTTTTTGATCAAAACTAAAATATCCTCGAAATCATTGAAAAAGTAGTACCTTATCAGACGAAAATAAGCCTTGTCTAATTCGAGACATTTAAATTTTTTTAATTGCATAAATGGGTGGCATTTTATTCAGCATTAATAGTTTTTTTACATGGACAAAAAATTCGTTTAATTTTTTCCCATTAATTACTTCAACGGTATCAACTGCCAGTCCAATTGCCAATGCAAATATAACTGGCGCAACATTACCTAAAGAAAACGCAAACAAAGAAACAAAAAGGCCGGCCGTACAGACTGGAATGGATCGCTACATTCGATTTAAAAGAAAGTTGAGCCCCTTAAACTCGAAGCCGAAAATTACCCGTGTTAGCTTCAGCCTACCACCAAGCGAAACGCCTTATAATACCAACAGGTTCAAAATTCTGGCAGATAACACTTCTGATCTGGCCCCCGAAACAGAAAGCGTTAAAAGAATGCCAAAGCCACCACCAATTTAGATCCGTGAAAAAAGCTGCAACGCCTTAGTCAGCAAACTTATCGAGCTTATTGGAAAGGACAACTTTCATATAATCCCCCTTGTAAAGGGAAATATACATGAAACAAAGGTACAAACTAAGTCCGAAGATAACTACAGAGTACTGTCGAAGTACCTGAGCGACAACAAAAAGAACTTCTATACGTACCAGTTAAAAAGCAGCAAAGGCCTGCAAGTCGTACTAAAGGGCATAGAGCCTGAAGTCACTCCTGCGGAAGTAATCAACGCGTTACAAGAGAAAGGATTCAGTGCCAAAACTGTTTTCAACATCCAAAATAAGGATAGAAAGCCGCAACCACTATTTAAGGTAGAACTTAATCCAGAAAGCAAGCCGCTAAAGAAAAACGAAGTGCACCCGATATACAAACTTCAATTTCTACTGCACCGCAGAATCACCGTAGAAGAACCGCACAAACGCAATGGTCCCGTACAATGTACGAATTGCCAAGAATATGGCCATACAAGGTCGTATTGTACTCTGCGCCCCGTGTGTGTAGCTTGTGGAGAGCTTCACGACATTACACACTGCCCAGCGAGCAAAGACGACGCCAGCACAAAAAAATGCGCCAACTGTGGTGGTAACCACACAGCTAACTATAAAGGTTGCCCAATATACAAGGAACTGAAAACACGAATCCACCAGCGAGTGACCACTACACGCTCTCAAAACGCACAGCCTACATTTACACCATCTAAATTAAACCCAGACGTTTTCTTTTCGACCGCAGCCAGATCTTCACTTGGCGGAATCTCAACCAAAAACGTGACATTTGCCAGTGCTCTAAAATCAGGACTGGTTCCCCCTACCCCAAACACGCCGAACCCACAACTAGCACATGCAGATTTAAACGCGACTCAACACCACCAAATGCCGGGGCAGCAACAATGCAACTTTGAAGCAATGTTATCAACCATGCAGCAAAGTCTAATGGAGTTTATGTCTTTTATGCGGACAACTATGCAGGATTTAATGCGTAACCAAAATCTACTGATACAAATGCTGATTTCACAACAGTCCAAATAAACCATGCCTTCCCTACGCATATCTACGTGGAATGCTAATGGCGTCTCACAGCACAAACTTGAGCTAGCTCAATTTCTACTTGACAAACACATTGACGTAATGCTACTCTCAGAAACACACCTTACAAACAAATATAATTTTAACATACGAGGCTACGTATTTTATGGAACAAACCATCCTGATGGTAAAGCACATGGGGGGACTGGTATTCTGATTAGAAACCGTCTCAAACACCACTGCCATAGAAGATTTGCAGAAAACTATCTACAGGCCACATCTATAAACATACAATTAGATAGTGGTAACCATCTAACACTAGCCGCCGTATACTGCCCACCTCGCTTCAATATATCTGAAACTGAGTTCATGCAGTTCTTTAACACACTCGGAGAACACTTCATAGCAGCAGGAGATTACAATGCCAAGCACACTCACTGGGGATCTCGTCTAGTGACCCCAAAAGGAAAACAATTATACAATGCAATTATAAAAGCCAGCAATAAGCTCGACCATCTCTCTCCCGGCAGACCAACATACTGGCCGGCTGACCCCAATAAACTACCCGACCTAATTGACTTTGCAATAACAAAAAATATTCCCCGAACCCTGCTAAGCGCCGAAAGTCTTTCAGATCTCTCGTCTGATCACTCGCCTGTATTAATTAACCTACTTCGACATCCAAAAACCGTAGATCAACCAATTAGATTGACCTCGCATAAAACCAACTGGGTCAGTTACAAAAAATATTTTAGCTCACACATTGAGCTAGATCCTTCCCTAACCGTTGAAGCTGAGATCGACAGCTTCGTAAACAATCTAGAATCAGTCTTCGTTACCGCAGCTCGTATCTCAACACCTCAAACGGCGCAAGCTCCACGTAACCAAAAGAAGACGAATCTACAAATCGAGCAGCTCGTTATCGAAAAGCGACGCTTACGTCGAGAATGGCAATCAACCAGATCGCCATCTGCACGACATAGGCTTAAGAGCGCCGCACGCAACCTCTCTAAAGCGTTAAAGCAAGAAGAAGCATATACCCAACGCCGGTACATAGAACAACTATCCACATCCAGTACAAGAAACTCACTGTGGAGAGCTCACCCAACCCTAAGCTCACCGACAGAAACCGTGATGCTTATAAGAAACCCTGCAGGCGGCTGGGCCCGCAGCGACGAAGATAGAGCAAGAACATTTGCCGCCCACCTTGAAAATGTGTTTCAACCAAATCCTTGCACAAATGCGACTACACTACCAGCATTAACAAACGACGCCGAGCTTCAACGTGACCCAATCGAGTTTCGACCAAACGAAATCGCTAATATTATCAAAAAGGAACTGAACCCAAAAAAATCACCGGGCTGCGATTTAATAACCCCAAAAATGATTATTGAGCTCCCATATTGTGCTGTTTGCACTATCGCGAAGCTCTTCAATGCCATCACTAAACTTGGCTATTTTCCAGAAAGATGGAAAAATTCTATCATCATAATGATACCAAAGCCAGGAAAAGACCACACGATTCCCTCGTCGTACAGACCTATAAGTTTATTATCGTGTCTATCAAAACTTTTCGAAAAATGCGTGCTAACTCGGATCAACTCATTCCTGAGAACACACAACAAAATCCCTTCACACCAGTTCGGCTTTCGTGAAAAACACGGAACTATTGAGCAGGTTAATCGCATAACATCAGAAATACGAAGCGCGTTTGAAAATCGAGAATACTGCACAGCAATATTTTTGGATGTCTCACAAGCATTCGACAGAGTTTGGTTAGACGGTTTAATGCATAAAATTAAAACAATGCTTCCAAACAACACGCACAAGCTACTAAAGTCATACCTCTACGACAGGAAGTTTACAGTGAGATGTAACAGTGATAAGTCCGACGACCACACCATTAGAGCTGGAGTTCCTCAAGGTAGCGTACTCGGTCCTACGTTATATGTCCTCTACACATCAGACATCCCAACAAGCAGACGTCTAACAACATCCACCTTTGCTGACGATACAGCTATTCTCAGCCGTTCCAGATGCCCTATGCAAGCAACAGCACAGTTAGCTCTTCACCTGGTCGACATAGAAAAATGGCTATCTGACTGGCGAATAAAAGTCAACGAACAAAAATGCAAACACGTTACGTTCACTCTAAACAGGCAAGATTGCCCACCGCTGATGTTAAACAACACTACGCTTCCGCAAACAAACGAAGTGACATACCTCGGAGTACATCTCGATAGAAGACTCACATGGCGCAGGCACATCGAGGCCAAGAGAACGCATTTAAAACTAAAAGCAAACAGCCTCCATTGGCTTATCAACGCTCGCTCTTCCCTTAGTCTTGACTACAAAGTCCTGCTCTACAATTCTGTTCTCAAACCTATCTGGACCTACGGCTCCCAGTTATAGGGAAACGCTAGCAGTAGCAACATTGAAATCATTCAGAGAACCCAGTCAAAGATATTGAGAACCATCACCGGGGCACCGTGGTATGTTCGAAACGAAAACATACAAAAAGATTTAAATATTCAACCAGTCAGAGATGTAATAGCAGAACTCAAGGAACAATACTACAGCAAGCTTTCTACGCACCCTAACCATCTCGCCAGAAGATTAACAAGGTTGAGCAGCCAATCCCGTCTTCGTCGAAATGACCTTCCAACCCAGCGATAGACCCTAGGGCCCCGCAACCTATCTGCAGTTCAAAAGAACTGCTAGTTAATATATAGGCATAAGATCTCATAAAGAGAAGATTCAATAAATAAAGCAAAATTTTAATAAAAAGAAAAAAAAAACCAGTAAGGGCGGTATAGTTGAGTAGTCTCAACTATATAATACCCTGTACACACACCTATGTTGATAACACGTTAAACATTCGCCGACAGCAAAAGCAGTGTACCACGATATGGTTTGTGTATTTGCTAATAGTGAGGCAGGGCTCACAGTGCAATGTTGCCATTAGATGGCGCTTTAGTACGGGGTTTGTTACAAAGCATTGCTGCAAAATTTTAGTGTGTTGGTCTTTGCAGGGAAAGTGGTAGTTTGTTGTATGCAGTTTTAAAAAGGTATGTTACCTGAGTTTGCATACAAAATTTCAGCATTGTATTCTTTATACTTTAGGAGATACAGCAATTTTAAGAAAAAAAATGACCTTTTGTTGTGCTCGATGGGCGGGAAGGAATGGGCGTGGCTAAAATTCCTTCAAACTTGATCTAGTGTTCGACCACACGAGTCTATCTTCCAAATTTCAAGTCTCTAGCTTTAATAGTTTTCGCAGTGTTAAGTACGGTTTTTGTTACAAATAGGATAAAGCAGTGTTCAAAGCGCAATTTATGCCAAATTTCAAATTGATTGCCTTTGCGTTGTCACACAGCGTTAAATATGAAAGTTTGTGGTATGCAGTTTTAAAAAGGTATGTTTACTGAGTTTGCATACAAAATTTCAGCATCTATTATCTATCTATTATAGTTTAGGAGATACAACAATTTTAAGAAAACAACTTTTTAAGGGGAAACGAAGGTGAGGGGGAAAAAATGTGGTATGCAGTTTTGTAGAGCTATACATACTGAGTCTACATACTCATTTTCATGTTTCTAACTCATCAGGTTTTCGAGCTACAGCCTTTTGAAAAAATGGGCGGTGCTCGATGGGCGGGAAGGAGTGGGCGTAGCAAAAAATCCGTCAAACTTGATCTAGCGTTTGACCTCACGAGTCTATCCACCAAATTTCAAGTCTCTAGCTCTTATAGTTTTCGAGAACCATTGGTGAGGACGGACGGACGGACGGACGGACGGACAGACAGGGCTATATCAATTCGTCTTGTCATCCTGATCAAGAATATATATACTTTATAGGGTCCCCCTCCCCTCCTTCTATGCGTTACATACAAACCGTCTCAAACAAACTTAATATACCCTGATACACAGTGTGTGTACAGGGTATAAAAAAAAAAATTACTACAATTATAGAAAAGTTCTTTGCGAAAAGAATCGGCAGTAGGACGGAATCGTGTTGACCACCGATTAGTTTTTTGCTAATAACTTTTGCATCCTTCGACCGACTTCTTCGACTAAGAGCTACGAAAAGTCGTAAGAAATAAAATTTTTTTGATCAAAACTAAAATATCCTCGAAATCATTAAAAAAGAAGTACCTTATCAGACGAAAATATGCCTTATCTAATAAGAGACATTTAAATTTTTTTAATTGCATAAATGTTATATCTGTTCCTCTTTCAGATGGCATTAACATATTTTACGAAAAGTCATGAGAAATAAAACTTTTTTGATCAAAACCAAAATATCCTCGAAATCATTGAAGAAGAAGTACCTTATCAGACGAAAATATGCCTTATCTAATAAGAGACATTTAAATTTTTTTAATTGCATAAATGGGTGGCATTTCATTCAGAATTAATAGTTTTTTACATAAACAAAAACTCCGTTTAATTTTTTCCCATTAAATACTAGAATTATAGAAAAGTACTTTGCGAAAAGAATCGGCAGTAGGACGGAAACGTGTTGACCAAAGATTAGTTTTTTGCTAATAACTCTTGCATCGTTCGACCGACTTCTTCGACTAAGAGCTCGATGGAAAGCTTATCTATTCCTCTTCCAGTTGGCATTAACATTTTTTACGAAAATACGTTAGAAATAAAATTTTTTTGATCAAAACTAAAATATCCTCGAAATCATTGAAAACGAAGTACCTTATCAGACGAAAATATGCCTTATCTAATAAGAGACATTTAAATTTTTTTATTTGCATAAATGGGTGGCATTTTATTGAGAATTAATAGTTTTTTTACATGGACAAAAAATTCGCTTAAAAGTACTTTGCGAAAAGAATCGGCAGTAGGACGGAAACGTATTGACCACCGATTAGTTTTTTGCTAATAACTCTTGCATCCTTCGACCGACTTCTTCGAATAAGAGCTCGATGGAAAGCTTATCTGTTTCTCTTTCAGATAGCATTAACATATTTTACGAAAAGTCGTAAGAAATAAAATTTTTTTGATCAAAACTAAAATATCCTCGAAATCATTGAAGAAGAAGTACCTTATCAGACGAAAATATGCCTTATCTAATAAGAGACATTTAAATTTTTTTAATTGCATAAATGGGTGGCATTTTATTCAGAATTAAAAGTTTTTTATATAAACAAAAACTCCATTTAATTTTTTCCCATTAAATACTATAATTATAGAAAAGTACTTTGCGAAAAGAATCGGCAGTAGGTCGGAATCGTGTTGACAACCGATTAGTGCTAATAACTCTTGCATCCTTCGACCGACTTCTTCGACTAAGAGCTCGATGGAAAGCTTATCTGTTCCTCTTTCAGATGGCATTAACATATTTTACGGAAAGTCGTAAGAAATAAAATTTTTTTGATCAAAACTAAAATATCCTCGAAATCATTGAAAAAGTAGTACCTTATCAGACGAAAATATGCCTTGTCTAATAAGAGACATTTAAATTTTTTTAATTTCATAAATGGGTGGCATTTTATTCAGTATTAATAGTTTTTTACATGGACAAAAAATTCGTTTAATTTTTTCCCATTAATTACTAGAATTTTAGAAAAGTACTTTGCGAAAAGAATCGGCGGTAGGACGGAAACGTGTTGACCACCGATTAGTTTTTTGCTAATAACTCTTGCATCCTTCGACCGACTTTTTCGAGTAAAAGCTCGATGGAAAGCTTATCTGTTCTTCTTTCAGATGGCATTAACATATTTTACGAAAAGTCGTAAGAAATAAAATTTTTTTGATCAAAACTAAAATATCCTCGAAATCATTGAAAAAGAAGTACCTTATCAGACGAAAATATGCCTTATCTAATAAGAGAAATAAAAATTTTTTTAATTGCATAAATGTTATATCTCTTCCTCTTTCAGATGGCATAAACATATTTTACGAAAAGTCATGAGAAATAAAATTTTTTTGATCAAAACTAAAATATCCTCGAAATCATTGAAGAAGAAGTACCTTATCCGACGAAAATATGCCTTATCTAATAAGAGACATTTAAATTTTTTTAATTGCATAAATGGGTGGCATTTTATTCAGAATTAATAGTTTTTTACATAAACCAAAACTCCGTTTAATTTTTTTCCATTAAATACTATAATTATAGAAAAGTACTTTGCGAAAAGAATCGGCAGTAGGACGGAAACGTGTTGACCAAAGATTAGTTTTTTGCTAATAACTTTTGCATCCTTCGACCGACTTCTTCGACTAAAAACTCGATGGAAAGCGTATCTATTCCTCTTGCAGTTGGCATTAAAATTTTTAACGAAAAGTCGTTAGAAATAAAATTTTTTTGATCAAAACTAAAATATCCTCGAAATCATTGAAAACGATGTACCTTATCAGACGAAAATATGCCTTATCTAATAAGAGACATTTAAATTTTTTTAATTGCATAAACAGGTGGCATTTTATTCAGAATTAATAGTTTTGTTACAGGGACAAAAAATTCGCTTAAAAGTACTTTGCGAAAAGAATCGGCAGTTGGACGGAATCGTGTTGACCACCGATTGGGTTTATGCTAACAACTCATGCATCCTTCGACCGACTTCTTCGAATAAGAGCTCGATGGAAAGCTTATCTGTTCCTCTTTCAGGTGGCATTAACATATTTTACGAAAAGTCGTAAGAAATAAAATTTTTTTGATCAAAACTAAAATATCCTTGAAATCATTGAAGAAGAAGTACCTTATCAGACGAAAATATGCCTTATCTAATAAGAGACATTTAAATTTTTTTAATTGCATAAATGTTATATCTGTTCCTCTTTCAGATGGCATTAGCATATTTTACGAAAAGTCATGAGAAATAAAACTTTTTTGATCAAAACTAAAATATCCTCGAAATCATTGAAGAAGAAGTACCTTATCAGACGAAAATATGCCTTATCTAATAAGAGACATTTAAATTTTTTTAATTGCATAAATGGGTGACATTTTATTCAGAATTAATAGTTTTTTACATAAACAAAAACTCCGTTTAATTTTTTCCCATTAAATACTAGAATTATAGAAAAGTACTTTGCGAAAAGAATCGGCAGTAGGACGGAATCGTGTTGACCACCGATTAGTTTTTTGCTAATAACTTTTGCATCCTTCGACCGACTTCTTCGATTAAGAGCTCGATGGAAAGCTTATCTATTCCTCTTGCAGTTGGCATTAAAATTTTTTACGAAAAGTCGTTAGAAATAAAATTTTTTTGATCAAAACTAAAATATCCTCGAAATCATTGAAAACGATGTACCTTATCAGACGAAAATATGCCTTATCTAATAAGAGACATTTAAATTTTTTTAATTGCATAAACAGGTGGCATTTTATTCAGAATTAATAGTTTTGTTACATGGACAAAAAATTCGCTTAAAAGTACTTTGCGAAAAGAATCGGCAGTAGGACGGAATCGTGTTGACCACCGATTGGGTTTTTGCTAACAACTCATGCATCCTTCGACCGACTTCTTCGAATAAGAGCTCGATGGAAAGCTTATCTGTTCCTCTTTCAGGTGGCATTAACATATTTTACGAAAAGTCGTAAGAAATAAAATTTTTTTGATCAAAACTAAAATATCCTCGAAATCATTGAAAAAGAAGTACCTTATCAGACGAAAATATGCCTTATCTAATAAGAGAAATAAAAATTTTTTTAATTGCATAAATGTTATATCTGATCCTCTTTCAGATGGCATAAACATATTTTACGAAAAGTCATGAGAAATAAAATTTTTTTGATCAAAACTAAAATATCCTCGAAATCATTGAAAAAGTAGTACCTTATCAGACGAAAATATGCCTTGTCTAATTAGAGACATTTAAATTTTTTTAATTTCATAAATGGGTGGCATTTTATTCAGAATTAATAGTTTTTTACATTGACAAAAAATTCGTTTAATTTTTTCCCATTAAATACTAGAATTTTAGAAAAGTACTTTGCGAAAAGAATCGGCGGTAGGACGGAAACGTGTTGACCACCGATTAGTTTTTTGCTAATAACTCTTGCATCCTTCGACCGACTTTTTCGAGTAAAAGCTCGATGGAAAGCTTATCTGTTCTTCTTTCAGATGGCATTAACATATTTTACGAAAAGTCGTAAGAAATAAAATTTTTTTGATCAAAACTAAAATATCCTCGAAATCATTGAAAAAGAAGTACCTTATCAGACGAAAATATGCCTTATCTAATAAGAGAAATAAAAATTTTTTTAATTGCATAAATGTTATATCTGTTCCTCTTTCAGATGGCATTAACATATTTTACGAAAAGTCGTAAAAAATAAAATTTTTTTGATCAAAACTAAAATATCCTCGAAATCATTGAAAATGAAGTACCTTATCAGACGAAAATATGCCTTATCTAATAAGAGACATTTAAATTATTTTACTTGCATAAATGGGTGGCAGTTTATTGAGAATTAATAGTTTTAAAATTCGTTTAATTTATTTCCATTAAATACTAGAATTATAGAAAAGTACTTTGCGAAAAGAATCGGCAGTAGGACGGAAACGTGTTGACCAAAGATTAGTTTTTTCCTAATAACTCTTGCATCCTTCGACCGACTTCTTCGAATAAGAGCTCGATGGAAACTTATCTGTTCCTCTTTCAGGTGGCATTAACATGTTTTACGAAAAGTCGTAAGAAATAAAATTTTTTTGATCAAAACTAAAATATCCTCGAAATCATTGAAAAAGAAGTACCTTATCAGACGAAAATATGCCTTATCTAATAAGAGAAATAAAAATTTTTTTAATTGCATAAATGTTATATCTGTTCCTCTTTCAGATGGCATAAACATATTTTACGAAAAGTCATGAGAAATAAAATTTTTTTGATCAAAACTAAAATATCCTCGAAATCATTGAAAAAGTAGTACCTTATCAGACGAAAATATGCCTTGTCTAATTAGAGACATTTAAATTTTTTTAATTTCATAAATGGGTGGCATTTTATTCAGAATTAATAGTTTTTTACATGGACAAAAAATTCGTTTAATTTTTTCCCATTAAATACTAGAATTTTAGAAAAGTACTTTGCGAAAAGAATCGGCGGTAGGACGGAAACGTGTTGACCACCGATTAGTTTTTTGCTAATAACTCTTGCATCCTTCGACCGACTTTTTCGAGTAAAAGCTCGATGGAAAGCTTATCTGTTCTTCTTTCAGATGGCATTAACATATTTTACGAAAAGTCGTAAGAAATAAAATTTTTTTGATCAAAACTAAAATATCCTCGAAATCATTGAAAAAGAAGTACCTTATCAGACGAAAATATGCCTTATCTAATAAGAGAAATAAAAATTTTTTTAATTGCATAAATGTTATATCTGTTCCTCTTTCAGATGGCATTAACATATTTTACGAAAAGTCGTAAAAAATAAAATTTTTTTGATCAAAACTAAAATATCCTCGAAATCATTGAAAATGAAGTACCTTATCAGACGAAAATATGCCTTATCTAATAAGAGACATTTAAATTATTTTACTTGCATAAATGGGTGGCAGTTTATTGAGAATTAATAGTTTTAAAATTCGTTTAATTTATTTCCATTAAATACTAGAATTATAGAAAAGTACTTTGCGAAAAGAATCGGCAGTAGGACGGAAACGTGTTGACCAAAGATTAGTTTTTTGCTAATAACTCTTGCATCCTTCGACCGACTTCTTCGAATAAGAGCTCGATGGAAACTTATCTGTTCCTCTTTCAGGTGGCATTAACATGTTTTACGAAAAGTCGTAAGAAATAAAATTTTTTTGATCAAAACTAAAATATCCTCGAAATCATTGAAAACGATGTACCTTATCAGACGAAAATATGTCTTATCTAATAAGAGACATTTAAATTTATCTAATTGCATAAATGGGTGGCATTTTATTCAGAATTAATAGTTTTTTACATAAACAAAAACTCCGTTTAATTTTTTCCCATTAAATACTATAATTATAGAAAAGTACTTTGCGAAAAGAATCGGCAGTAGGACGGAATCGTGTTGACCACCGATTAGTTTTTTGCTAATAACTTTTGCATCCTTCGACCGACTTCTTCGACAAAGAGCTCGATAGAAAGCTTATCTGTTCCTCTTTCAGATGGCATTAACATATTTTACGAAAAGTCGTAAGAAATAAAATTTTTTTGATCAAAACTAAAATATCCTCGAAATCATTGAAAAAGTAGTACCTTATCAGACGAAAATAAGCCTTGTCTAATAAGAGACATTTAAATTTTTTTAATTGCATAAATGGGTGGCATTTTATTCAGCACTAGCTGACCCGGCGCGCTTTGCTACGCCCTCAAAGTATGATGAACTGTTGCATATAGCCCAGGATTGAATCTTTTAACACTCTATCACAATTAGTTCCTAAATTTTCTTCTTGTCAGACTTATAGATACAGGTACATAGGCGTTTAAAAATTTTATTATATGTTGCAGCAGCCACGTTCATTTATCAATTCTTGTTGGGTTCGAAGTCATCAATATTATTTCCAGATTTTGTTTTCGTAGATTAATTAAATTTAAAAAAAAAAATATTCCAGCGTTTTGAAACTCTAATTACCGTTAATGCGTTTCAGAATTCTTAATGCCTTGTAATTATGGCAAATTTCTTACTTTGCAGTGATATATAATTACCTTTACAAACATGTGATTGCAAAATTCCATCTGTTTATATTTAAGAACAACAAAACCATATTTTTGACTAATTGTTCCTTTGTTCCATTTTAGCAAAATGAAAAATACTCTCCACTTTACAGCCTTCTGGCGATTTTGCTTACAGCAAAATATAATTTTGAAGATGTTTCTCTATATGGTCGGGGCCACGCCTTTATGTTCAATTCTAATAAAATTTTGGAAAATAGTTGAAAATTAATAAAACATTTTTCTAACAAAAATCTTGTTTTGACCGATTGTTTCTTTCGCAAAGTGCCTTTTTGACGTCTAAAATGTTTTTGTACAAAAAACTAAGGTGGTAGTTTTAAAAAACCTAATTTTTAACCGGCAGCTAAATGTAATAGCAATCCAATCATGCAGATTTTTTACATACAAACTGCCTGAAAGGATAAGATAATTTTCTGCGTTTTATTTTTTTTGAAATCGTTAAAACTGAGCTCGCAGTTGGTATTGAAGCAGACATATGGACATGACTGTGTTAACTCGTCTTGTGAAGATAATATATGCTTTATGTGGTCGGCGATATCTCCTTCTCTGCGTAGCGAACTTCATGGCATCGCAAATATATATTATTTTTGCAGGAGTATAAAAAACGCTATTCAGCCTTGCTGAAGACTATTTACTTTTCACGCTCTTTTTATGCCACGCCAGTTTTTTGGATTGAATCTGCTTTCTCTTTACTTTAATAGCCTATATACCAATTTTCATTGTTTAAGCTAATATGGAAACTTGCAATTTATTGATATTAGCTTGTGAAGTTGTAAGTCAATTAATTAAGAAAAAAAAAGTTTTCCTTTCAACGCCGTAAATTTTCTGTCTTTTCCTCTTCTTCACTTTGTATGATAAGTACGAGTTTCAGTGGTCCGATCTTAATGACAATTCCAGAAATTTAGTCTGCGTACGTAAAGTTACTATGTTTGTTTATGTTTTTTTCATCCCTCTATCTTTCAAAACGAAAAAGTTTTCCATTCAACGACTTAAGTTCTGTTCATTTTTCTTCTTCATTCTGTATGGGTGCTACCAGTTCTAATGGTCTGATCATTGCAGTTCCGACAAATGATTTATGGTGGTAAAGCTGTAAAATTTCAGGTCAATAGTCGGAGATTTCTCCTTCTGGGGGTTACAAACTCCGTGACAAAGTCATAATAATATTTACATACGTGAAGAGTATAAAAACACTAATATGTGTACATATGTGGCTGTCTGTAAAAGATGAAGAAGAAGTGAAGCACAATTTCGAAAGTAATGCTAGTCCGTTTTCTCACCGTTCTCTTGTTCTCTTTGCAAACAACACACTCATACCAATACAAAAGTGTAAGAAGAAGCAAAGAATGGTACGTGCTTGCGTCCACAAAATCTTAATATTGTTTATTTTTCTTCTTCTTTCCGTATGTAGGCTACCAGTTAAAATGGTCGGATTGATACCAAAACATTATAACAACCTTCAGGAGGTCCATCTAAAGATTAACTGAAAATTTCATTGAATCGGAAGCTGTTTTTGAGTTATGCGCTTATCAACATATTTTTCGATTCATTTTTATTATACTATAGATTATTGTCTCACATTCAATAATAAGTGATCATAGGTAACTAAACACTGCACTAAACACGATATACACAGCTACGGTTTGTTTCGTGTATCAGTTGACAAAAGCAAACTCAGTAGTGAAAATCCAAGAAAAACAACACTGACATTGACAGTTTGTTGTTGTTTCAACTTGTTTTTAATTTGACATGACTTGGAGTCAAATCCTTCAAGCCGTACATACCGGCATTATTTACACATTAGTGCGTGTAATTTGCAAAGAGTATTAATTAATTTTAATACTCTCTAGGCTTGTACGTTCTCTCAAAGTTTTCTTGTTCTCTTTCAATCAACAAACACATAACAATACTGACGTATAAGAAGAAGCATAGCATGTTACGTTTAATGCTTGCGACGTCGCAAGTTTGTATGGGAAAAAGAAAAGGTCTGTTTTTAGAGTTTTTCCGGCTATTATTTGAATTTTTCTCGCCGTAAAAACCATCTTTGAACTTTAATGAACATTTAAAAAAAAGAATTGGCCAAATTGGTCCAGGCGTTGTTGAGTTATGCGCTTACCAACACATTTTGCGATTCATTTTTATATTATAGATTAATAGTTTTTTTACATGGACAAAAAATTCGTTTAATTTTTTCCCATTAATTACTATAATTATAGAAAAGTACTTTGCGAAAAGAATCGGCAGTAGGACGGAATCGTGTTGACCACCGATTAGTTTTTATACTTTTCACTTATGTGAAATAGTATATTAACTTTGTCACGGAGTTTGTAACAGATCGAAATATTAATTTCCGACTATATAAAGTATATATATTCTTGATCAGGACGACAAGACGAGTTGATTTAGCCATGTCCGTCTGTCCGTCTGTCTGTCTGTCTGTCTGTCTGTCGGTCTGTCTGTCTGTCTGTATGTATGCAAACTAGTCCCTCAGTTTTGAAGCTATCGAGCTGAAACTTTGCACAGAGTCTTAGAATTTATTACGATGAATCATTCGTCGGAACCAGCATGATCGGATTATTGGAACAGGTAGCTCCCATACGAAAAGAAGAAGAAAAGTGAACAAAACTTGAATCGTTGTATGGAAAACTTTTTTGTTTTGTACAATAGAGTGCTGAAATTTTAAACATAGTAGTTTTACATGGTCCGACTACATGCCTGAAAGTTTCATTGAGATTGGACATCTGGAACTGGTAGCTCCCATACAAAATGAAGAAGAGGAAGAGAAGGAATATTCACGTCGTTGTATGGAAAACTTTTTTGTTTCTTAACCAATTGACTTGAAATTTTAAAGTTATGTTCTTAGGGAGGAATGAAATCTATTTTGACCAAAAGTGGGCGTAACCACGCGTAGCCACGCCCACTTATAGCGAAAATTTACCCGTTGTATGGAAAACTTTTTTGTTTTTTAACCAATTGACTTGAAACTTTACAGTTATGTTCTTAGAGAGGAATGAAAACTATTTTGACCAAAAGTGGGCGTAGCCAGGCGTAGCCACGCCCAATTATAGCGAAAATTGACCCATTGTATGGAAAACTTTTTTGTTTTTTAATTAATTGACTTGAAACTTTGCAGTTATGCTCTTAGGGAGGAATGAAAACTATTTTGATCAAAAGTGGGCGTGACCACGCCCACTTATAGCTTAACTTGACCCTTTGTATGGAAAACTTTTTTGTTTTTTAACCAATTGACTTGAAACTTTATAGTTATGTTCTTAGGGAGGAATGAAAACTATTTTAACCAAAAGTGGGCGTAGCCACGCCTACTTATAGCGAAAATTGACCCGTTGTATGGAAAACTTTTTTGTTTTTTAACCAATTGACTTAAAACTTTACAGTTATGTTCCTAGAGAGGAATGAAAACTATTTTGACCAAAAGTGGGCGTAGCCACGCCTACTTATAGCAAAAATTGACCCGTTGTATGGAAAACTTTTTTGTTTTTTAACCAATTGACTTGAAACTTTGCAGTTATGCTCTTAGGGAGGAATGAAAACTATTTTGATCAAAAGTGGGCATGGCCACACCCACTCATAGCTTAACTTGACCCTTTGTATGGAAAACTTTTTGGTTTTTTAATCAATTGACTTGAAACTTTACAGTTATGTTCTTAGGGAGGAATGAAAACTATTTTGACGAAAAGTGGGCGTAGCCACGCCCTTTTATAGCGAAAACTGACCCTTTGTATGGAAAATTTTTTTGTTTTTTAACCAATTGACTTAAAACTTTACAGTTATGTTCCTAGAGAGGAATGAAAACTATTTTGATCAAAAGTGGGCGTAGCCACGCCTACTTATAGCAAAAATTGACCCGTTGTATGGAAAACTTTTTTGTTTTTTAACCAATTGACTTGAAACTTTGCAGTTATGCTCTTAGGGAGGAATGAAAACTATTTTGATCAAAAGTGGGCGTGGCCACGCCCTTTTATAGCGAAAATTGACCCTTTGTATGGAAAACTTTTTTGTTTTTTAACCAATTGACTTGAAACTTTACTGTTATGTTCTTAGGGAGGAATAAAAACTATTTTGACCAAATGTGGGCATGGCTACGCCCACTTATCGCAAAACTTGAACCGTTGTATGGAAAATTTTTTTGTTTTTTAACGAATTGACTTGAAACATTACAGTTATGTTGTTAGAGAGAAATGAAAACTATTCATTTAGTTTTTTTTATAGTGACACAAAGTGAAAAGTATTATAGCTTCAGCCTTGCTGAAGATAGCGTCCTTACTGGTTTGCTAATAACTTTTGCATCCTTCGACCGACTTCTTCGACTAAGAGCTCAATGGAAAGCTTATCTGTTCCTCTTTCAGATGGCATTAACATATTTTACGAAAAGTCGTAAGAAATAAAATTTTTTTGATCAAAACTAAAATATCCTCGAAATCATTGAAAAAGAAGTACCTTATCAGACGAAAATATGCCTTATCTAATAAGAGACATTTAAATTTTTTTAATTGCATAAATGTTATATCTGTTCCTCTTTCAGATGGCATTAACATATTTTACGAAAAGTCATGAGAAATAAAACTTTTTTGATCAAAACTAAAATATCCTCGAAATCATTGAAGAAGAAGTACCTTATCAGACGAAAATATGCCTTATCTAATAAGAGACATTTAAATTTTTTTAATTGCATAAATGGGTGGCATTTTATTCAGAATTAATAGTTTTTTACATAAACAAAAACTCCGTTTAATTTTTTCCCATTAAATACTAGAATTATAGAAAAGTACTTTGCGAAAAGAATCGGCAGTAGGACGGAATCGTGTTGACCACCGATTAGTTTTTTGCTAATAACTTTTGCATCCTTCGACCGACTTCTTCGACTAAGAGCTCGATGGAAAGCTTATCTGTTCCTCTTTCAGACGGCATTAACTTATTTTACGAAAAGTCGTAAGAAATAAAATTTTTTTGATCAAAACTAAAATATTCTCGAAATCATTGAAAAAGAAGTACCTTATCAGACGAAAATATGCCTTATCTAATTAGAAACATTTAAATTTTTTCAATTTCATAAATGGGTGGCATTTTATTCAGAATTAATAGTTTTTAACATGGACAAAAAATTCGTTTAATTTTTTCTTATTAAATACTATAATTATAGAAAAGTACTTTGCGAAAATAATCGGCAGTAGGACGGAAACGTGTTGACCACCGATTAGTTTTTTGCTAATAACTCTTGCATCCTTCGACCGACTTCTTCGAATAAGAGCTCGATGGAAAGCTTATCTGTTCCTCTTTCAGATAAAATTAACATGTTTTAGGAAAAGTCGTAAGAAATAAATTTTTTTTGATCAAAACTAAAATATCCTCGAAATCATTGAAGAAGAAGTACCTTATCTGACGAAAATATGCCTTATCTAATTAGAAACATTTAAATTTTTTTATTTGCATAAATGGGTGTCATTTTATTCAGAATTAATAGTTTTTTTACATGGACAAAAAATTCGTTAATTTTTTCCCATTAAATACTATAATTATAGAAAAGTACTTTGCGAAAAAAATCGGCAGTAGGACGGAATCGTGTTGACCACCGATTGGTTTTTTGCTAACAACTCTTGCATCCTTCGACCGACTTCTTCGACTAAAAGCTTGATGGAAAGCTTATCTGTTCCTCTTTCAGATGGCATTAACATATTTTACGAAAAGACGTAAGAAATAAAATTTTTTTGATCAAAACTAAAATATCCTCGAAATCATTGAAAAAGAAGTACCTTATCAGACGAAAATATGCCTTATCTAATAAGAGAAATAAACATTTTTTTAATTGCATAAATGTTATATCTGTTCCTCTTTCAGATGGCATAAACATATTTTAACGAAAAGTCATGAGAAATAAAATTTTTTTGATCAAAACTAAAATATCCTCGAAATCATTGAAAAAGTCGTACCTTATCAGACGAAAATATGCCTTGTCTAATAAGAGACATTTAAATTTTTTTAATTTCATAAATGGGTGGCATTTTATTCAGTATTAATAGTTTTTTACATGGACAAAAAATTCGTTTAATTTTTTCCCATTAAATACTAGAATTTTAGAAAAGTACTTTGCGAAAAGAATCGGCGGTAGGACGGAAACGTGTTGACCACCGATTAGTTTTTTGCTAATAACTGTTGCATCCTTCGACCGACTTTTTCGAGCAAAAGCTCGATGGAAAGCTTATCTGTTCTTCTTTCAGATGGCATTAACATATTTTACGAAAAGTCGTAAGAAATAAAATTTTTTTGATCAAAACTAAAATATCCTCGAAATCATTGAAAAAGAAGTACCTTATCAGACGAAAATATGCCTTATCTAATAAGAGAAATAAAAATTTTTTTAATTGCATAAATGTTATATCTGTTCCTCTTTCAGATGGCATTAACATATTTTACGAAAAGTCGTAAAAAATAAAATTTTTTTGATCAAAACTAAAATATCCTCGAAATCATTGAAAATGAAGTACCTTATCAGACGAAAATATGCCTTATCTAATAAGAGACATTTAAATTATTTTACTTGCATAAATGGGTGGCAGTTTATTGAGAATTAATAGTTTTAAAATTCGTTTAATTTATTTCCATTAAATACTAGAATTATAGAAAAGTACTTTGCGAAAAGAATCGGCAGTAGGACGGAAACGTGTTGACCAAAGATTAGTTTTTTGCTAATAACTCTTGCATCCTTCGACCGACTTCTTCGAATAAGAGCTCGATGGAAAGCTTATCTGTTCCTCTTTCAGGTGGCATTAACATGTTTTACGAAAAGTCATAAGAAATAAAATTTTTTTGATCAAAACTAAAATATCCTCGAAATCATTGAAAACGATGTACCTTATCAGACGAAAATATGCCTTATCTAATAAGAGACATTTAAATTTATCTAATTGCATAAATGGGTGGCATTTTATTCAGAATTAATAGTTTTTTACATAAACAAAAACTCCGTTTAATTTTTTCCCATTAAATACTATAATTATAGAAAAGTACTTTGCGAAAAGAATCGGCAGTAGGACGGAATCGTGTTGACCACCGATTAGTTTTTTGCTAATAACTTTTGCATCCTTCGACCGACTTCTTCGACTAAGAGCTCGATGGAAAGCTTATCTGTTCCTCTTTTAGATGGCATTAACATATTTTACGAAAAGTCGTAAGAAATAAAATTTTTTTGATCAAAACTAAAATATCCTCGAAATCATTGAAAAAGTAGTACCTTATCAGACGAAAATAAGCCTTGTCTAATAAGAGACATTTAAATTTTTTTAATTGCATAAATGGGTGGCATTTTATTCAGAATTAATAGTTTTTTACATAAACAAAAACAACAAACATGGACAAAAAATTGGTTTAATTTTTCCCCATTAAATACTAGAATTATAGAAAAGTACTTTGCGAAAAGAATCAGCAGTAGGACGGAAAAGTGTTGACCACCGATTAGTTTTTTGCTAATAACTCTTGCATCCTTCGACCGATTTCTGCGACTAAGAGCTCGATGGAAAGCTTATCTGTTCCTCTTTCAGATGGCATTAACATATTTTACGAAAAGTCGTAAGAAATAAAATTTTTTTGATCAAAACTAAAATATCCTCGAAATCATTGAAAAAGAAGTACCTTATCAGACGAAAATATGCCTTATCTAATAAGAGCTATTTAAATTTTTTCAATTTCATAAATGGGTGGCATTTTATTCAGAATTAATAGTTTTTAACATGGACAAAAAATTCGTTTAATTTTTTCTTATTAAATACTATAATTATAGAAAAGTACTTTGCGAAAATAATCGGCAGTAGGACGGAAACGTGTTGACCACCGATTAGTTTTTTGCTAATAACTCTTGCATCCTTCGACCGACTTCTTCGAATAAGAGCTCGATGGAAAGCTTATCTGTTCCTCTTTCAGATAAAATTAACATGTTTTAGGAAAAGTCGTAAGAAATAAATTTTTTTTGATCAAAACTAAAATATCCTCGAAATCATTGAAGAAGAAGTACCTTATCTGACGAAAATATGCCTTATCTAATGAGAAACATTTACATTTTTTTAATTGCATAAATGGGTGTCATTTTATTCAGAATTAATAGTTTTTTTACATGGACAAAAAATTCGTTAATTTTTTCCCATTAAATACTATAATTATAGAAAAGTACTTTGCGAAAAAAATCGGCAGTAGGACGGAATCGTGTTGACCACCGATTGGTTTTTTGCTAACAACTCTTGCATCCTTCGACCGACTTCTTCGACTAAAAGCTTGATGGAAAGCTTATCTGTTCCTCTTTCAGATGGCATTAACATATTTTACGAAAAGACGTAAGAAATAAAATTTTTTTGATCAAAACTAAAATATCCTCGAAATCATTGAAAAAGAAGTACCTTATCAGACGAAAATATGCCTTATCTAATAAGAGAAATAAAAATTTTTTTAATTGCATAAATGTTATATCTGTTCCTCTTTCAGATGGCATAAACATATTTTAACGAAAAGTCATGAGAAATAAAATTTTTTTGATCAAAACTAAAATATCCTCGAAATCATTGAAAAAGTAGTACCTTATCAGACGAAAATATGCCTTGTCTAATAAGAGACATTTAAATTTTTTTAATTTCATAAATGGGTGGCATTTTATTCAGTATTAATAGTTTTTTACATGGACAAAAAATTCGTTTAATTTTTTCCCATTAAATACTAGAATTTTAGAAAAGTACTTTGCGAAAAGAATCGGCGGTAGGACGGAAACGTGTTGACCACCGATTAGTTTTTTGCTAATAACTGTTGCATCCTTCGACCGACTTTTTCGAGTAAAAGCTCGATGGAAAGCTTATCTGTTCTTCTTTCAGATGGCATTAACATATTTTACGAAAAGTCGTAAGAAATAAAATTTTTTTGATCAAAACTAAAATATCCTCGAAATCATTGAAAAAGAAGTACCTTATCAGACGAAAATATGCCTTATCTAATAAGAGAAATAAAAATTTTTTTAATTGCATAAATGTTATATCTGTTCCTCTTTCAGATGGCATTAACATATTTTACGAAAAGTCGTAAAAAATAAAATTTTTTTGATCAAAACTAAAATATCGTCGAAATCATTGAAAATGAAGTACCTTATCAGACGAAAATATGCCTTATCTAATAAGAGACATTTAAATTATTTTACTTGCATAAATGGGTGGCAGTTTATTGAGAATTAATAGTTTTAAAATTCGTTTAATTTATTTCCATTAAATACTAGAATTATAGAAAAGTACTTTGCGAAAAGAATCGGCAGTAGGACGGAAACGTGTTGACCAAAGATTAGTTTTTTGCTAATAACTCTTGCATCCTTCGACCGACTTCTTCGAATAAGAGCTCGATGGAAAGCTTATCTGTTCCTCTTTCAGGTGGCATTAACATGTTTTACGAAAAGTCATAAGAAATAAAATTTTTTTGATCAAAACTAAAATATCCTCGAAATCATTGAAAACGATGTACCTTATCAGACGAAAATATGCCTTATCTAATAAGAGACATTTAAATTTATCTAATTGCATAAATGGGTGGCATTTTATTCAGAATTAATAGTTTTTTACATAAACAAAAACTCCGTTTAATTTTTTCCCATTAAATACTATAATTATAGAAAAGTACTTTGCGAAAAGAATCGGCAGTAGGACGGAATCGTGTTGACCACCGATTAGTTTTTTGCTAATAACTTTTGCATCCTTCGACCGACTTCTTCGACTAAGAGCTCGATGGAAAGCTTATCTGTTCCTCTTTTAGATGGCATTAACATATTTTACGAAAAGTCGTAAGAAATAAAATTTTTTTGATCAAAACTAAAATATCCTCGAAATCATTGAAAAAGTAGTACCTTATCAGACGAAAATAAGCCTTGTCTAATAAGAGACATTTAAATTTTTTTAATTGCATAAATGGGTGGCATTTTATTCAGAATTAATAGTTTTTTACATAAACAAAAACTCCGTTTAATTTTTTCCCATTAAATACTATAATTATAGAAAAGTACTTTGCGAAAAGAATCGGCAGTAGGACGGAATCGTGTTGACCACCGATTAGTTTTTTGCTAATAACTTTTGCATCCTTCGACCGACTTCTTCGACTAAGAGCTCAATGGAAAGCTTATCTGTTCCTCTTTCAGATGGCATTAACATATTTTACGAAAAGTCGTAAGAAATAAAATTTTTTTGATCAAAACTAAAATATCCTCGAAATCATTGAAAAAGAAGTACCTTATCAGACGAAAATATGCCTTATCTAATAAGAGACATTTAAATTTATCTAATTTCATAAATGGGTGGCATTTTATTCAGTATTAATAGTTTTTTACATGGACAAAAAATTCGTTTAATTTTTTCCCATTAAATACTAGAATTTTAGAAAAGTACTTTGCGAAAAGAATCGGCGGTAGGACGGAAACGTGTTGACCACCGATTAGTTTTTTGCTAATAACTCTTGCATCCTTCGACCGACTTTTTCGAGTAAAAGCTCGATGGAAAGCTTATCTGTTCTTCTTTCAGATGGCATTAACATATTTTACGAAAAGTCGTAAGAAATAAAATTTTTTTGATCAAAACTAAAATATCCTCGAAATCATTGAAAAAGAAGTACCTTATCAGACGAAAATATGCCTTATCTAATAAGAGACATTTAAATTTTTTTAATTGCATAAATGGGTGGCATTTTATTCAGAATTAATAGTTTTTTACATAAACAAAAACTCCGTTTAATTTTTTCCCATTAAATACTAGAATTATAGAAAAGTACTTTGCGAAAAGAATCGGCAGTAGGACGGAATCGTGTTGACCACCGATTAGTTTTTTGCTAATAACTTTTGCATCCTTCGACCGACTTCTTCGACTAAGAGCTCGATGGAAAGCTTATCTGTTCCTCTTTCAGACGGCATTAACTTATTTTACGAAAAGTCGTAAGAAATAAAATTTTTTTGATCAAAACTAAAATATCCTTGAAATCATTGAAGAAGAAGTACCTTATCAGACGAAAATATGCCTTATCTAATTAGAAACATTTACATTTTTTCAATTTCATAAATGGGTGGCATTTTATTCAGCATTAATAGTTTTTTTACATGGAAAAAAAATTCGTTTAATTTTTTCCCATTAATTACTATAATTATAGAAAAGTACTTAGCGAAAAGAATCAGCAGTAGGACGGAAAAGTGTTGACCACCGATTAGTTTTTTGCTAATAACTCTGGCATCCTTCGACCGACTTCTTCGACTAAGAGCTCGATGGAAAGCTTATGTGTTCCTCTTTCAGATGGCATTAACACATTTTACGAAAAGTCGTAAGAAATAAAATTTTTTTGATCAAAACTAAAATATTCTCGAAATCATTGAAAAAGAAGTACCTTATCAGACGAAAATATGCCTTATCTAATTAGAAACATTTAAATTTTTTCAATTTCATAAATGGGTGGCATTTTATTCAGAATTAATAGTTTTTAACATGGACAAAAAATTCGTTTAATTTTTTCCCATTAAATACTATAATTATAGAAAAGTACTTTGCGAAAATAATCGGCAGTAGGACGGAAACGTGTTGACCACCGATTAGTTTTTTGCTAATAACTCTTGCATCCTTCGACCGACTTCTTCGAATAAGTGCTCGATGGAAAGCTTATCTGTTCCTCTTTCAGATAAAATTAACATATTTTAAGAAAAGTCATAAGAAATAAATTTTTTTTGATCAAAACTAAAATATCCTCGAAATCATTGAAGAAGAAGTACCTTATCAGACAAAAATATGCCTTATCTAATAAGAGACATTTAAATTTTTTTAATTGCATAAATGGGTGGCATTTTATTCAGCATTAATAGTTTTTTTACATGGACAAAAAATTCGTTTAATTTTTTCCCATTAATTACTATAATTATAGAAAAGTACTTTGCGAAAAGAATCGGCAGTAGGACGGAATCGTGTTGACAACCGATTAGTTTTTTGCTAATAACTTTTGCATCCTTCGACCGACTTCTTCGACTAAGAGCTCAATGGAAAGCTTATCTGTTCCTCTTTCAGATGGCATTAACATATTTTACGAAAAGTCGTAAGAAATAAAATTTTTTTGATCAAAACTAAAATATCCTCGAAATCATTGAAAAAGAAGTACCTTAACAGACGAAAATATGCCTTATCTAATAAGAGACATTTAAATTTTTTTAATTGCATAAATGTTATATCTGTTCCTCTTTCAGATGGCATTAACATATTTTACGAAAAGTCATGAGAAATAAAATTTTTTTGATCAAAACTAAAATATCCTCGAAATCATTGAAGAAGAAGTACCTTATCAGACGAAAATATGCCTTATCTAATAAGAGACATTTAAATTTTTTTAATTGCATAAATGGGTGGCATTTTATTCAGCATTAATAGTTTTTTTACATGGACAAAAAATTCGTTTAATTTTTTCCCATTAATTACTATAATTATAGAAAAGTACTTTGCGAAAAGAATCGGCAGTAGGACGGAATCGTGTTGACCACCGATTAGTTTTTTGCTAATAACTCTTGCATCCTTCGACCGACTTCTTCGACTAAAAGCTCGATGGAAAGCTTATCTGTTCCTCTTTCAGATGGCATTAACATATTTTACGAAAAGTCGTAAGAAATTAAATTTTTTTGATCGAAACTAAAATATCCTCGAAATCATTGAAAAAGAAGTAACTTATCAGACGAAAATATGCCTTATCTAATAAGAGACATTTAAATTTTTTTAATTTCATAAATAAATTTCATTTCATTCAGAATTAATAGTTTTTAACATGGACAAAAAATTGGTTTAATTTTTCCCCATTAAATACTAGAATTATAGAAAAGTACTTTGCGAAAAGAATCAGCAGTAGGACGGAAAAGTGTTGACCACCGATTAGTTTTTTGCTAATAACTCTTGCATCCTTCGACCGATTTCTTCGACTAAGAGCTCGATGGAAAGCTTATCTGTTCCTCTTTCAGATGGCATTAACATATTTTACGAAAAGTCGTAAGAAATAAAATTTTTTTGATCAAAACTAAAATATCCTCGAAATCATTGAAAAAGAAGTACCTTATCAGACGAAAATATGCCTTATCTAATTAGAAACATTTAAATTTTTTCAATTTCATAAATGGGTGGCATTTTATTCAGAATTAATAGTTTTTAACATGGACAAAAAATTCGTTTAATTTTTTCCCATTAAATACTATAATTATAGAAAAGTACTTTGCGAAAATAATCGGCAGTAGGACGGAAACGTGTTGACCACCGATTAGTTTTTTGCTAATAACTCTTGCATCCTTCGACCGACTTCTTCGAATAAGAGCTCGATGGAAAGCTTATCTGTTCCTCTTTCAGATAAAATTAACATATTTTAGGAAAAGTCGTAAGAAATAAATTTTTTTTGATCAAAACTAAAATATCCTCGAAATCATTGAAGAAGAAGTACCTTATCAGACGAAAATATGCCTTATCTAATTACAAACATTTACATTTTTTTAATTGCATAAATGGGTGGCATTTTATTCAGAATTAATAGTTTTTTTACATGGACAAAAAATTCGTTAATTTTTTCCCATTAAATACTATAATTATAGAAAAGTACTTTGCGAAAAAAATCGGCAGTAGGACGGAATCGTGTTGACCACCGATTGGTTTTTTGCTAACAACTCTTGCATCCTTCGACCGACTTCTTCGACTAAAAGCTTGATGGAAAGCTTATCTGTTCCTCTTTCAGATGGCATTAACATATTTTAAGAAAAGTCGTAAGATATAAAAATTTTTTGATCAAAACTAAAATATCCTCGAAATCATTGAAAAAGAAGTACCTTCTCATACGAAAATACGCCTTATCTAATAAGAGACATTTAAATTTTTTTAATTGCATAAATGGGTGGCATTTTATTCAGAATTAATAGTTTTTTTACATGGACAAAAAATTCGTTAATTTTTTCCCATTAAATACTACAATTATAGAAAAGCATTTTGCGAAAAGAATCGGCAGTAGGACGGAATCGTGTTGACCTCCGATTGGTTTTTTGCTAACAACTCTTGCATCCTTCGACCGACTTCTTCGACTAAAAGCTTGATGGAAAGCTTATCTGTTCCTCTTTCAGATGGCATTAACATATTTTACGAAAAGTCGTAAGAAATAAAAATTTTTTGATCAAAACTAAAATATCCTCGAAATCATTGAAAAAGAAGCACATTATCAGACGAAAATATGCCTTATCTAATTAGAAACATTTACATTTTTTCAATTTCATAAATGGGTAGCATTTTATTCAGAATTAATAGTTTTTAACATGGACAAAAAATTCGTTTAATTTTTTCCCATTAAATACTATAATTATAGAAAAGTACTTTGCGAAAAGAATCGGCAGTAGGACGGAAACGTGTTGACCACCGATTAGTTTTTTGCTAACAACTCTTGCATCCTTCGACCGACTTCTTCGACTAAAAGCTTGATGGAAAGCTTATCTGTTCCTCTTTCAGATGGCATTAACATATTTTAAGAAAAGTCGTAAGATATAAAAATTTTTTGATCAAAACTAAAATATCCTCGAAATCATTGAAAAAGAAGTACCTTCTCATACGAAAATACGCCTTATCTAATAAGAGACATTTAAATTTTTTTAATTGCATAAATGGGTGGCATTTTATTCAGAATTAATAGTTTTTTTACATGGACAAAAAATTCGTTAATTTTTTCCCATTAAATACTACAATTATAGAAAAGCATTTTGCGAAAAGAATCGGCAGTAGGACGGAATCGTGTTGACCTCCGATTGGTTTTTTGCTAACAACTCTTGCATCCTTCGACCGACTTCTTCGACTAAAAGCTTGATGGAAAGCTTATCTGTTCCTCTTTCAGATGGCATTAACATATTTTACGAAAAGTCGTAAGAAATAAAAATTTTTTGATCAAAACTAAAATATCCTCGAAATCATTGAAAAAGAAGCACATTATCAGACAAAAATATGCCTTATCTAATTAGAAACATTTACATTTTTTCAATTTCATAAATGGGTAGCATTTTATTCAGAATTAATAGTTTTTAACATGGACAAAAAATTCGTTTAATTTTTTCCCATTAAATACTATAATTATAGAAAAGTACTTTGCGAAAAGAATCGGCAGTAGGACGGAAACGTGTTGACCACCGATTAGTTTTTTGCTAATAACTCTTGCATCCTTCGACCGACTTCTTCGAATAAGAGCTCGATGGAAAGCTTATCTGTTCCTTTTTCAGATGGCATTAACATATTTTACGAAAAGTCGTAAGAAATAAAATTTTTTTGATCAACACTAAAATATCCTCGAAATCATTGAAGAAGAAGTACCTTATCAGACGAAAATATGCCTTATCTAATAAGAGACATTTAAACTTTTTTAATTTCATAAATGGGTGGCATTTTATTCAGAATTAATAGTTTTTACAAAGACAAAAAATTCGTTTAATTTTTCCCATTAAATACTATAATTATAGAAAAGTACTTTGCGAAAAGAATCGGCAGTAGGACGGAAACGTGTTGACCACCGATTAGTTTTTTGCTAATAACTCTTGCATCCTTCGACCGACTTCTTCGACCAAGAGCTCGATAGAAAGCTTATCTGTTCCTCTTTCAGATGGCGTTAACATGTTTTACGAAAAGTCGTAAGAAATAAAATTTTTTTGATCAAAACTAAAATATCCTCGAAATCATTGAAAACGAAGTCCCTTATCAGACGAAAATATGCCTTATCTAATAAGAGCTATTTAAATTTTTTTAATTGCATAAATGGGTGGCATTTTATTCAGAATTAATAATTTTTTATATGGACAAAAAATTCATTTAATTTGTTCCCATTAAATACTAGAATTATAGAAAAGTACTTTGCGAAAAGAATCGGCAGAAGGACGGAAACGTGTTGACCACCGATTAGTTTTTTGCTAATAACTCTTGCATCCCTCGACCGACTTCTTCGAATAAGAGCTCGATAGAAAGCTTATCTGTTCCTCTTTGAGATGGCATTAACATATTTTACGAAAAGTCGTAAGAAATAAAATTTTTTTGATCAAAATTAAAATATCCTCGAAGTCATTGAAGAAGAAGTACCTTATCAGATGAAATATGCCTTATCTAATAAGAGACATTTAAATTTTTTTAATTGCATAAATGGGTGGCATTTTATTCAGAATTAATAGTTTTTTACATAAACAAAAACTCCGTTTAATTTTTTCCCATTAAATACTATAATTATAGAAAAGTACTTTGCGAAAAGAATCGGCAGTAGGACGGAATCGTGTTGACCACCGATTAGTTTTTTGCTAATAACTCTTGCATCCTTCGACCGACTAAAAGCTCGATGGAAAGTTTATCTGTTCCTTTTTCAGATGGCATTAACATATTTTACGAAAAGTCGAAGGAAATACAATTTTTTTGATCAAAACTAAAATATCCTCGAAATCATTGAAAAGAAGTCCCTTATCAGACGAAAATATGCCTTATCTAATAAGAGCTATTTAAATTTTTTTAAGTGCATAAATGGGTGGCATTTTATTCAGACTTAATAGTTTTTTACATAAACAAAAAATTCGTTTAATTTTTTCCCATTAAATACTATAATTATAGAAAAGTACTTTGCGAAAAGAATCGGCAGTAGAACGGAATCGTGTTGACCACCGATTAGTTTTTTGCTAATAACTCTTGCATCCTTCGACCGACTAAAAGCTCGATGGAAAGCTTATCTGTTCCTTTTTCAGATGGCATTAACATATTTTACGAAAAGTCGAAGGAAATACAATTTTTTTGATCAAAACTAAAATATCCTGGAAATCATTGAAAACGAAGTCCCTTATCAGACGAAAATATGCCTTATCTAATAAGAGCTATTTAAATTTTTTTAAGTGCATAAATGGGTGTCATTTTATTCAGAATTAATAGTTTTTTACATGGACAAAAAATTCGTTTAATTTGTTCCCATTAAATACTAGAATTATAGAAAAGTACTTTGCGAAAAGAATCGGCAGTAGGACGGAAACGTGTTGACCACCGATTAGTTTTTTGCTAATAACTCTTGCATCCTTCGACCGACTTCTTCGACTAAAAACTCGATGGAAAGCTTATCTGTTTCTTTTTCAGATGGCATTAACATATTTTACGAAAAGTCGAAGGAAATAAAATTTTTTTGATCAAAACTAAAATATCCTCGAAATCATTGAAAACGATGTACCTTATCAGACGAAAATATGCCTTATCTAATAAGAGACATTTAGATTTTTTAATTGCATAAATGGGCGGCATTTTATTCAGAATTAATAGTTTTTTACATAGACAAAAAATTTGTTTAATTTTTTCCCATTAAATACTAGAATTATAGAAAAGTACTTTGCGAAAAGAATCGGCAGTAGGACGGAAACGTGTTGACCACCGATTAGTTTTTTGCTTATAACTCTTGCATCCTTCGACCGACTTCTTCGACCAAGAGCTCGATGGAAAGCTTATCTGTTCCTCTTTCAGATGGCATTAACATATTTTACGAAAAATCGTAAGAAATAAAATTTTTTTGATCAAAACTAAAATATCCTCGAAATCATTGAAAACAAAGTCCCTTATCAGACGAAAATATGCCTTATCTAATAAGAGCTATTTAAATTTTTTTAAGTGCATAAATGGGTGGCATTTTATTCAGAATTAATAATTTTTTACATGGACAAAAAATTCGTTTAATTTGTTCCCATTAAATACTAGAATTATAGAAAAGTACTTTGCGAAAGAATCGGCAGAAGGACGGAAACGTGTTGACCACCGATTAGTTTTTTGCTAATAACTCTTGCATCCCTCGACCGACTTCTTCGAATAAGAGCTCGATGGAAAGCTTATCTGTTCCTCTTTCAGATGGCATTAACATATTTTACGAAAAGTCGTAGGAAATAAAATTTTTTTGATGAAAACTAAAATATCCTCGAAATCATTGAAGAAGAAGTACCTTATCAGACGAAAATATGCCTTATCTAATAAGAGACATTTACATTTTTTTAATTGCATAAATGGGTGGCATTTTATTCAGAATTAATAGTTTTTTACATAAACAAAAACTCCGTTTAATTTTTTCCCATTAAATACTATAATTATAGAAAAGTACTTTGCGAAAAGAATCGGTAGTAGGACGGAATCGTGTTGACCACCGATTAGTTTTTTGCTAATAACTCTTGCATCCTTCGACCGACTAAAAGCTCGATGAAAAGCTTATATGTTCCTTTTTCAGATGGCATTAACATATTTTACGAAAAGTCGAAGGAAATACAATTTTTTTGATCAAAACTAAAATATCGTCGAAATCATTGAAAAGAAGTCCCGTATCAGACGAAAATATGCCTTATCTAATAAGAGCTATTTAAATTTTTTTAAGTGCATAAATGGGTGGCATTTTATTCAGAATTAATAGTTTTTTACATGGACAAAAAATTCGTTTAATTTGTTCCCATTAAATACTAGAATTATAGAAAAGTACTTTGCGAAAAGAATCGGCAGTAGGACGGAAAAGTGTTGACCACCGATTAGTTTTTTGCTAATAACTCTTGCATCCTTCGACCGACTAAAAGCTCGATGGAAAGCTTATCTGTTCCTTTTTCAGATGGCATTAACATATTTTACGAAAAGTCGAAGGAAATACAATTTTTTTGATCAAAACTGAAATATCCTCGAAATCATTGAAAACGAAGTCCCTTATCAGACGAAAATATGCCTTATCTAATAAGAGACATTTAAATTTTTTTAAGTGCATAAATGGGTGGCATTTTATTCAGAATTAATAGTTTTTTACATGGACAAAAAATTCGTTTAATTTGTTCCCATTAAATACTAGAATTATAGAAAAGTACTTTGCGAAAAGAATCGGCAGTAGGACGGAAACGTGTTGACCACCGATTAGTTTTTTGCTAATAACTCTTGCATCCTTCGACCGACTTCTTCGAATAAAGGCTCGATGGAAAGCTTATCTGTTCCTCTTTCAGATGGCATTAACATATTTTACGAAAAGTCGTAAGAAATAAAATTTTTTTGATCAAAACTAAAATATCCTCGAAATCATTGAAGAAGAAGTACCTTATCAGACGAAAATATGCCTTATCTAATAAGAGACATTTAGATTTTTTAATTGCATAAATGGGCGGCATTTTATTCAGAATTAATAGTTTTTTACATAAACAAAAACTCCGTTTAATTTTTTCCCATTAAATACTATAATTATAGAAAAGTACTTTGCGAAAAGAATCGGCAGTAGGACGGAAACGTGTTGACCACCGATTAGTTTTTTGTTAATAACTCTTGCATCCTTCGACCGACTTCTTCGACCAAGAGCTCGATAGAAAGCTTATCTGTTCCTCTTTCAGATGGCATTAACATATTTTACGAAAAGTCGTAAGAAATAAAATTTTTTTGATAAAACTAAAATATCCTCGAAATCATTGAAGAAGAAGTACCTTATCAGACGATAATATGCCTTATCTAATAAGAGACATTTAAATTTTTTTAATTGCATAAACAGGCAGCATTTTATTCAGAATTAATAGTTTTTTACATGGACAAAAAATTCGTTTAATTTTTTCCCATTAAATACTAGAATTATAGAAAAGTACTTTGCGAAAAGAATCGGCAGTAGGACGGAAACGTGTTGACCACCGATTAGTTTTTTGCTAATAACTCTTGCATCCTTCGACCGACTTCTTCGACCAAGAGCTCGATGGAAAGCTTATCTGTTCCTCTTTCAGATGGCATTAACATATTTTACGAAAAATCGTAAGAAATAAAATTTTTTTGATCAAAACTAAAATATCCTCGAAATCATTGAAAACAAAGTCCCTTATCAGACGAAATATGCCTTATCTAATAAGAGACATTTACATTTTTTTTAATTTCATAAATGGGTGGCATTTTATTCAGAATTAATAGTTATTTACATAGACAAAAAATTTGTTTAATTTTTTCCCATTAAATACTAGAATTATAGAAAAGTACTTTGCGAAAAGAATCGGCAGTAGGACGGAAACGTGTTGACCACCGATTAGTTTTTTGCTAATAACTCTTGCATCCTTCGACCGACTTCTTCGACCAAGAGCTCGATGGAAAGCTTATCTGTTCCTCTTTCAGATGGCATTAACATATTTTACGAAAAATCGTAAGAAATAAAATTTTTTTGATCAAAACTAAAATATCCTCGAAATCATTGAAAACAAAGTCCCTTATCAGACGAAAATATGCCTTATCTAATAAGAGCTATTTAAATTTTTTTAAGTGCATAAATGGGTGTCATTTTATTCAGAATTAATAATTTTTTACATGGACAAAAAATTCGTTTAATTTGTTCCCATTAAATACTAGAATTATAGAAAAGTACTTTGCGAAAGAATCGGCAGAAGGACGGAAACGTGTTGACCACCGATTAGTTTTTGCTAATAACTCTTGCATCCCTCGACCGACTTCTTCGAATAAAAGCTCGATGGAAAGCTTGTCTGTTCCTCTTTCAGATGGCATTAACATATTTTACGAAAAATCGTAAGAAATAAAATTTTTTTGATGAAAACTAAAATATCCTCGAAATCATTGAAGAAGAAGTACCTTATCAGACGAAAATATGCCTTATCTAATAAGAGACATTTAAATTTTTTTAATTGCATAAATGGGTGGCATTTTATTCAGAATTAATAGTTCTTTACATAAACAAAAACTCCGTTTAATTTTTTCCCATTAAATACTATAATTATAGAAAAGTACTTTGCGAAAAGAATCGGCAGTAGGACGGAATCGTGTTGACCACCGATTAGTTTTTTGCTAATAACTCTTGCATCCTTCGACCGACTAAAAGCTCGATGGAAAGCTTATCTGTTCCTTTTTCAGATGGCATTAACATATTTTACGAAAAGTCGAAGGAAATACAATTTTTTTGATCAAAACTAAAAAATCCTCGAAATCATTGAAAACGAAGTCCCTTATCAGACGAAAATATGCCTTATCTAATAAGAGCTATTTAAATTTTTTTAAGTGCATAAATGGGTGGCATTTTATTCAGACTTAATAGTTTTTTACATAAACAAAAAATTCGTTTAATTTTTTCCCATTAAATACTATAATTATAGAAAAGTACTTTGCGAAAAGAATCGGCAGTAGGACGGAATCGTGTTGACCACCGATTAGTTTTTTGCTAATAACTCTTGCATCCTTCGACCGACTAAAAGCTCGATGGAAAGCTTATCTGTTCCTTTTTCAGATGGCATTAACATATTTTACGAAAAGTCGAAGGAAATACAATTTTTTTGATCAAAACTAAAATATCCTCGAAATCATTGAAAACGAAGTCCCTTATCAGACGAAAATATGCCTTATCTAATAAGAGACATTTACATTTTTTTAAGTGCATAAATGGGTGGCATTTTATTCAGAATTAATAGTTTTTTACACGGACAAAAAATTCGTTTAATTTGTTCCCATTAAATACTAGAATTATAGAAAAGTACTTTGCGAAAAGAATCGGCAGTAGGACGGAAACGTGTTGACCACCGATTAGTTTTTTGCTAATAACTCTTGCATCCTTCGACCGACTTCTTCGACTAAAAACTCGATGGAAAGCTTATCTGTTTCTTTTTCAGATGGCATTAACATATTTTACGAAAAGTCGAAGGAAATAAAATTTTTTTGATCAAAACTAAAATATCCTCGAAATCATTGAAGAAGAAGTACCTTATCAGACTAAAATATGCCTTATGTAATAAGAGACATTAAAATTTTTTTAATTGCATAAATGGGTGCCATTTTATTCAGAATTAATTGTTTTTTACATAAACAAAAAATTCGTTTAATTTTTTCCCATTAAATACTATAATTATAGAAAAGTACTTTGCGAAAAGAATCGACAGTAGGACGGAATCGTGTTGACCACCGATTAGTTTTTTGCTAATAACTCTTGCATCCTTCGACCGACTAAAAGCTCGATGGAAAGCTTATCTGTTCCTTTTTCAGATGGCATAAACATATTTGACGAAAAGTCGAAGGAAATACAATTTTTTTGATCAAAACTAAAATATCTTCGAAATCATTGAAAACGAAGTCCCTTATCAGACGAAAATATGCCTTATCTAATAAGAGCTATTTAAATTTTTTTAAGTGCATAAATGGGTGGCATTTTATTCAGAATTAATAGTTTTTTACATGGACAAAAAATTCTTTTAATTTGTTCCCATTAAATACTAGAATTATAGAAAAGTACTTTGCGAAAAGAATCGGCAGTAGGACGGAAACGTGTAGACCACCGATTAGTTTTTTGCTAATAACTCTTGCATCCTTCGACCGACTTCTTCGAATAAAAGCTCGATGGAAAGCTTATCTGTTCCTCTTTCAGATGGCATTAACATATTTTACGAAAAGTCGTAAGAAATAAAATTTTTTTGATCAAAACTAAAATATCCTCGAAATCATTGAAGAAGAAGTACCTTATCAGACGAAAATATGCCTTATCTAATAAGAGACATTTAGATTTTTTAATTGCATAAATGGGCGGCATTTTATTCAGAATTAATAGTTTTTTACATAAACAAAAACTCCGTTTAATTTTTTCCCATTAAATACTAGAATTATAGAAAAGTACTTTGCGAAAAGAATCGGCAGTAGGTCGGAATCGTGTTGACCACCGATTAGTTTTTTGCTAATAATTCTTGCATCCTTCGACCGACTTCTTCGAATAAGAGCTCGATGGAAAGCTTATCTGTTCCTCTTTCGACTTTACGAAAAGTCGTAAGAAATAAAATTTTTTTGATCAAAACTAAAATATCCTCGAAATCATTGAAGAAGAAGTACCTTATCAGACGATAATATGCCTTATCTAATAAGAGACATTTAAATTTTTTTAATTTCATAAATGGGTGGCATTTTATTCAGAATTAATAGTTTTTTACATGGACAAAAAATTCGTTTAATTTGTTCCCATTAAATACTAGAATTATAGAAAAGTACTTTGCGAAAAGAATCGGCAGTAGGACGGAAACGTGTTGACCACCGATTAGTTTTTTGCTAATAACTCTTGCATCCTTCGACCGACTTCTTCGAATAAGAGCTCGATGGAAAGCTTATCTGTTCCTCTTTCAGATGGCATTAACATATTTTACGAAAAGTCGTAAGAAATAAAATTTTTTTGATCAAAACTAAAATATCCTCGAAATCATTGAAAACGAAGTCCCTTATCAGACGAAAATATGCCTTATCTAATAAGAGCTATTTAAATTTTTTTAAGTGCATAAATGGGTGGCATTTTATTCAGAATTAATAGTTTTTTACATGGACAAAAAATTCGTTTAATTTGTTCCCATTAAATACTAGAATTATAGAAAAGTACTTTGCGAAAAGAATCGGCAGTAGGACGGAAACGTGTTGACCACCGATTAGTTTTTTGCTAATAACTCTTGCATCCTTCGACCGACTTCTTCGACCAAGAACTCGATAGAAAGCTTATCTGTTCCTCTTTCAGATGGCATTAACATATTTTATGAAAAGTCGTAAGAAATAAAATTTTTTTGATCAAAACTTAAATATCCTCGAAATCATTGAAGAAGAAGTACCTTATCAGACGATAATATGCCTTATCTAATAAGAGACATTTAAATTTTTTTAATTTCATAAATGGGTGGCATTTTATTGAGAATTAATAGTTTTTAACATGGACAAAAAATTCGTTTAATTTATTTCCATTAAATACTATAATTATAGAAAAGTACTTTGCGAAAAGAATCGGCAGTAGGATGGAAACGTGTTGACCAAAGATAAGTTTTTTGCTAATAACTCTTGCGTCCTTCGACCAACTTCTTCGACTAAGAGCTCGATGGAAAGCTTATCTGTTCCTCTTTCAGATGGCATTAACATATTTTACGAAAAGTCGTAAGAAATTAAATTTTTTTGTTCAAAACTAAAATATCGTCGAAATCATTGAAAACGAAGTACCTTATCAGACGAAAATATGCCTTATCTAATAAGAGACATTTAAATTTTTTAACTTGCATAAATGGGTGGCATTTTATTCAGAATTAATAGTTTTTTACATAGACAAAAAATTTGTTTAATTTGTTTGTTTAATTTGTTTGCTAATAACTCTTGCATCCCTCGACCGACTTCTTCGAATAAGAGCTCGATGGAAAGCTTATCTGTTCCTCTTTCAGATGGCATTAACATATTTTACGAAAAGTCGTAAGAAATAAAATTTTTTTGATCAAAACTAAAATATCCTCGAAATCATTGAAGAAGAAGTACCTTATCAGACGAAAATATGGCTTATCTAATAAGAGCTATTTAAATTTTTTTAGTGCATAAATGGGTGGCATTTTATTCAGAATTAATAGTTTTTTACATGGACAAAAAATTCGTTTAATTTGTTCCCATTAAATACTAGAATTATAGAAAAGTACTTTGCGAAAGGAATCGGCAGTAGGACGGAAACGTGTTGACCACCAATTAGTTTTTTGCTAATAACTCTTGCATCCCTCGACCGACTTCTTCGAATAAGAGCTCGATGGAAAGCTTAGCTGTTTCTTCTTCAGATGGCATTAACATATTTTACGAAAAGTCGAAGGAAATAAAATTTTTTTGATAAAAACTAAAATATCCTCGAAATCATTGAAGAAGAAGTACCTTATCAGACTAAAATATGCCTTATGTAATAAGAGACATTAAAATTTTTTTAATTGCATAAATGGGTGCCATTTTATTCAGAATTAATTGTTTTTTACATAAACAAAAAATTCGTTTAATTTTTTCCCATTAAATACTACAATTATAGAAAAGCATTTTGCGAAAAGAATCGGCAGTAGGACGGAAACGTGTTGACCACCGATTAGTTTTTTGCTTATAACTCTTGCATCCTTCGACCGACTTCTTCGACTAAGAGCTCGATGGAAAGCTTATCTGTTCCTCTTTCAGATGGCATTAACCTATATTATGTAAGAAATAAAATTTTTTTGATCAAAACTAAAATATCCTCGAAATCATTGAAGAAGAAGTACCTTATCAGACGAAAATATGCCTTATCTAATAAGAGACGTTTAAATTTTTTTAATTTCATAAATGGGTGGCATTTTATTCAGAATTAATAGTTTTTTACAAAGACAAAAAATTCGTTTAATTTTTTCCCATTAAATACTATAATTATAGAAAAGTACTTTGCGAAAAGAATCGGCAGTAGGACGGAAACGTGTTGACCACCGATTAGTTTTTTGCTAATAACTCTTGCATCCTTCGACCGACTTCTTCGACCAAGAACTCGATAGAAAGCTTATCTGTTCCTCTTTCAGATGGCATTAACATATTTTACGAAAAGTCGTAAGAAATAAAATTTTTTTGATCAAAACTAAAATATCCTCGAAATCATTGAAGAAGAAGTACCTTATCAGACGATAATATGCCTTATCTAATAAGAGACATTTAAATTTTTTTTATTTATTTATTTATTTATTTATTTAATAACAAATATCTGTTATTTAAGTAATAATTAGATCAAAACACAAAAAAAAAATTTATAAAAAAAAAAAAAAAAACAAAAAATAATAAAATAATATATATCAATAAAATATAAAAATAATATAAAAATTACAAAATAAATATAAAATTGGGAAAAAAAAACTTCATTAATGGAGAAGAGAAAAAAAAAGCAAAATAATAATATAATATAAAGAAAAATACATATAATATAACAAATACAAAATAATTAATTGAAAAAAAAAACTTCATTAATAAGAAGATAAAAAAAAAGCAAAATGATAAATTAATTCTAAGAAGTCTCTGACCCGGTGGGGGAAATTTATTTGCATAATGCAGGCTGTGCCCCTACTCACAGCCATTTGTGGTCAGAGACTTAAATTCTGAAGAGCGCAATCCGACCATCCAGAACGACTATCCAAGCCGATGTACGTTCTCAGTTCCATGTAGGTAGTGCAGAATGTTTGAGTTAAGTGTCGAGAGAGAAATTTCAGGTGAGAGGACGTGATAAAGATTATTATAATAAGTACATAATACACGAAACGGATCATGAAGTGCATAGTTAGTTGTGCATCTATGCAAAGTTAAAGGGACATAGTTTCTGGTAGTACGTCGTGGTACACTAAAACAAATCCGATTGAGTAGGTCTGAAGAGTCAATTAAACCAACAACAAGCTTATGAAGAAAAACCGTCCCTAAAACAATCCTGCGTTGGGACAGAGATGGAAGGTCAATACGTGCGAGCCTATCATGGTATGACGGTAGTCTGACATTACGATTCCAATTCAGGCCACGAAGCGCAAAGAGGAGAAATTGCTTCTGAACTGATTCAATGCGATCTTGATATTTCTTGTATTGTGGAGACCATACGCAACAGCAGTATTCGAGAAGAGGACGTACAAGTGACGTGAAAAGAAGTTTGGTGATATAAGGGTCATTGAATTCTTTAGACCAGCGTTTAATGAATCCAAAAACACCTTTCGCCTTATTAACGACAGTAGAGATATGTTGAATGAAACAGAGTTTAGGATCGAAAAGAACACCCAGGTCGTTAAAAAGTGAGACACGTTCTAATTGGACGTTATCAATCGAGTAAGTAAACAAATGAGGTTTACTACGATGAAAAGTCATAAACTTACATTTAGAACAATTGAGCAAAAGCAAATTCAGCAAACACCAAGACTGTAGTGAGTTCAGATCAGCCTGTAATAGGTCATGACAGGTAGGCTCATTATAAGAAAGACACAATTTAACATCATCGGCGTACATAAGTACCCGAGAGTATGAAATCGATGAGGGGAGATCATTTATGAAAAGAATGAACAAAAGAGGACCAATATGACTGCCTTGGGGGACACCAGAAGAAACTTGAATAAGATCGGACCTAGAAGATTTAAACAAGACCCGCTGAGTTCTATCTGTTAAATACGACTTAATCCAAAGAAGAAGAAGAAGACTCGTCGGAAAACCCATTAGATTCAGTTTGAACAAGAGCAGATTGTGGTTAACCGAGTCAAAGGCTTTACTAAAGTCAGTATAAATGACATCGGTTTGAGAGTGTTTCACAAAACCATGATTAACTAAGCAAGTAAATTCTAGAAGATTAGTACAAGCTGATCTCTTTTTTAAAAATCCATGCTGAGAAGGTGCCAAAATTGATCTACAAAAATGTTGCATGCTTGCAATAATAATTTTCTCAAAGAGCTTTGGAATCGCTGATAGTTTAGCTATGCCCCTATAATTGGTGACATCTGACTTATTTCCTTTTTTATGCAGAGGAATAATAAATGATTCCTTCCAAATAGGGGGAAATGATGAAGTGAGAAGTGATAACTTAAAAAGCTTCAATAAAGGCTTGCACAGAGAATTTGCACACCCTATAAGCACACAGCTAGGAACATTATCAGGACCTGGAGAAAAAGAATTTTTTAGAGCAAGCAAATTATTTAGAACAGAATCTTCAGTCAATACAGGAGAAACAAAGCCATTGATTGAATTAATCGGATATGGATATGAGGAACCCGAAAATGTTGTTGTAGAATATGTCGTTTTGAAGAACGTAGCGAAAAGATTTGCAACTCCAGAATCATCACAAGCCTCAACACCATCAAGGAAAAATGACGAAGGGTACAAATCCGTTCTGCGCTTTGAATTGACAAATCTAAAAAACGTTTTAGGGTCACGCGAGAATTGACTTTTACATCGACTCAGGTAATTATTATAACAGACATTATTAAGTTAAAGAAAATTAGATCGAGCAACTGAGTATCTGGAAAAGTCAGACAACGAACCCGAAAATTTAAATTTTTTGTAGAGTCTAGACTTTATATTTTTTAGGTTCGACAACTGGCGGGAAAACCACGGCGGTTTAAGAGACATCGAAGGTGAGGTACAAGCTGGGACACACGTATTCAGAATACCATATATTGACTCATAAAAGAAGGTGGTGGCATATGATATGTCAGTACAACGATATAAAATAGACCAGTCAATCTGATCAATTAAGGAATTTAGCCGATCAAAATTAGTTTTACGAAAACAAAGACGACGCTGAGGAGAGGTGTTACGCGAGATGGAGGAACGAAAGGGAAGAGAAAGGATAATTTCCAACGTAGGATGAAAAGAATCTTCCGGCACCGATAGAGGGTCACATCGAGATACAACTATGCCATTCGAATCGTTTGCCAATACAAGATCAAGAGTTCTGTTAATTGAGTTCACGACCGAATTTTTCTGAAATAAAGGAATATCCAGGAGATTATCAAGAAATTCATGATCTCCGGAGGGTACTAAAAAATTTGGGTTATCGAAATAAGACCAAGAAATATGGGGAAGGTTAAAATCCCCAAGAACGATAAGAAAATCACGATCATGTGTAAGATCACAGGTCAGTTTTATAGCGTCAGAGTGCTTCATATAGACCTCTTGTCCAGAACCAGGTGGAATATATGAACACGTAACAAACACAGCCATCTGAGCCAAAGTAATCTTTACACAGATAAATTCAATATCGTCGGCTATATTCAATTGAACAAGATCAGAACGAAGGGATAAACCTATTGCAATGAGAACCCCTCCCCCCCGACGAGAAGGACGGTCACGTCTGTAACAAACGAATTTATTACATAACACTTCATTGCTTAGAACAGTTGGATTTAGCCAGGTTTCAGAAAAGATGATAATATCCACATCGAAAAAAAAACTGTCCCTATGTAAACTGCTTAGCTTCGACAAAAGACCCCTTACATTTTGATAAACAAAAGTAAGGCGTTCAGAACCCAGACCTAGTTTTTTGGGGCCGTAATTGAAGTGGACAAAGACGAGCCAGTAACTGAAGCCGTAGGACTGGACCTTATTTTAGGCTTAAACTCATGGACGATCATGTGAGCAGGCCAAAATGATGGGTTACACACTAGGCTGAATGCATCATTTGGTACAGTCAATTTGAATGATGCAATCTCTCTCGGCTGAGAGAAGGAGAACTTGTGAATTTGAGCCCCGAGTATCGTCTTTGATCTCAGATATTCGCTAATAGCATCACAAGTTGTGTTAGCGGACAGACGAGAAATAAAAATATGTCTCCGAGGAGCAACAACAATAAGGGGTTGAGGAGGGGGAACCTCAATATTAACAGTGGGTTGCATTACTGCAAACACTATTTCAGAGGTGGATCTCACAGTATGGGATGACGAAAGTGAGGAGGAAGGAGGTATAGGCGATGAAAGTGTGGGTGCAGGAGTGGGAGGTTCCTGTACCGGAGAAGTCGGAGGGCGAGATAAAACCTTCGCCTTCGACTTCTTACGTTTGGAGGATGGAGAGGAAGTAGTCTTGGATCGCTTGACGGCAACGACAGACTGACAACCTTCATTGGGTGGAATTAAATCCACCGATGAGGTAGTAGGAGGTTCGGGGATAGGGTGAGGTGGGGTGGTAAGGGAATTAACGGGAGCCAGAGGAGGAGGAAGTGAGAGCTGAGGAAGAGCAAGATTGGAAAAGGGAGACGGCGATAAGGATAATAAAGGCGGTTCAAAGTCGTAATTCCCAAGTAAATCGGAACACGACTCGAACTCAGCATCCAATTCCTTAACCAATTTCTTCAACTTGATATATTTGTTACGCACACGTCGATACATTGCCGAGAAGTCAGTTTGCCGCTTAAAACAGACCGGGCATGACCATTTGTAACCTCCACAGGCTGAATTAGAGTCATTATAAAGCCTATCGAAATCACGTCCGGTGATGCCAGCACAATTAAAGTGGCAAATGTTCTCGCACAACCAACAGTGAATGGCGCGTTTTTTGTCACCATCAAATAAAAGTTTATCCTTGCAAGAAATGTTGCAACAACTCATTGTGGATGACATAAATAAACAAGTTAAAGTAAAAAATAAGAAAACAAAGCAATGATGTGCAGTACTGCAAAATAAAAGTTCAACTGGGTCTGCAAAATAAAAGTTCTACTGGGTATGCAGAAAGCAAGCGTAGATGTATGTAAAAACAACAAATACACTTGTTACCGAGCAAAAGTTGACAAAAACAAACACTTACTGAAAAGAAGCACAGCAGATGTTCAAAATTTTGCAATAAAAAAAAAAAGAAAGGGCAAAAAGCGTATGAGAATACACGAACAACAAAGAGAGTGAGCAAGCGAGCAATGCTTAACGTACTAACAACAAGGCGAAGAGAAAGTAAAAGAGCGGCGTACCAGAACAACAAAAAATTATTGAGTGCCCGCTAACGCCAACACAACAAATATTTCACTAAAATAGAAAATAACCAAATATAATAAAAATTAACGCTAGTATGCACAAATAACCAACACTTCACTGTAATGCACAAAAACTTGGGTAAAATATTGATATATAGATAATTTAATAATAGAAATAATGTGAAAAAATGTTAATTAAACGCGGAGCAAAGACAACACGTCTGACTCACTTGAAATCTCTCTCTTTAATTTCATAAATGGGTGGCATTTTATTCAGAATTAATAGTTTTTTACAAAGACAAAAAATTCGTTTAATTTTTTCCCATTAAATACTATAATTATAGAAAAGTACTTTGCGAAAAGAATCGGCAGTAGGACGGAAATGTGTTGACCACCGATTAGTTTTTTGCTAATAACTCTTGCATCCTTCGACCGACTTCTTCGGCTAAGAGCTCGATGGAAAGCTTATCTGTTCCTCTTTCAGATTGCATTAACATATATTACGAAAAGTCGTAAGAAATAAAATTTTTTTGATCAAAACTAAAATATCCTCGAAATCATTGAAAACGAAGTCCCTTATCAGACGAAAATATGCCTTATCTAATAAGAGCTATTTAAATTTTTTTAAGTGCATAAATGGGTGGCATTTTATTCAGAATTAATAATTTTTTACATGGACAAAAAATTCGTTTAATTTTTTTCCCATTAAATACTAGAATTATAGAAAAGTACTTTGCGAAAAGAATCGGCAGTAGGACGGAAACGTGTTGACCACCGATTAGTTTTTTGCTAATAACTCTTGCATCCTTCGACCGACTTCTTCGAATAAGAGCTCGATGGAAAGCTTATCTGTTCTTCTTTCAGATGGCATTAACATATTTTACGAAAAGTCGTAAGAAATAAAATTTTTTTGATCAAAACTAAAATATCCTCGAAATCATTGAAGAAGAAGTACCTTATCAGACGAAAATATGGCTTATCTAATAAGAGCTATTTAAATTTTTTTAGTGCATAAATGGGTGGCATTTTATTCAGAATTAATAGTTTTTTACATGGACAAAAAATTCGTTTAATTTGTTCCCATTAAATACTAGAATTATAGAAAAGTACTTTGCGAAAGGAATCGGCAGTAGGACGGAAACGTGTTGACCACCAATTAGTTTTTTGCTAATAACTCTTGCATCCCTCGACCGACTTCTTCGAATAAGAGCTCGATGGAAAGCTTAGCTGTTTCTTCTTCAGATGGCATTAACATATTTTACGAAAAGTCGAAGGAAATAAAATTTTTTTGATAAAAACTAAAATATCCTCGAAATCATTGAAGAAGAAGTACCTGGCATTTTATTGAGAATTAATAGTTTTTAACATGGACAAAAAATTCGTTTAATTTATTTCCATTAAATACTATAATTATAGAAAAGTACTTTGCGAAAAGAATCGGCAGTAGGATGGAAACGTGTTGACCAAAGATAAGTTTTTTGCTAATAACTCTTGCGTCCTTCGACCAACTTCTTCGACTAAGAACTCGATGGAAAGCTTATCTATTCCTCTTTCAGTTGGCATTAACATTTTTTACGAAAAGTCGTAAGAAATAAAATTTTTTTGATCAAAACTAAAATATCCTCGAAATCATTGAAAACGAAGTCCCTTATCAGACGAAAATATGCCTTATCTAATAAGAGCTATTTAAATTTTTTTAAGTGCATAAATGGGTTGCATTTTATTCAGAATTAATAATTTTTTACATGGACAAAAAATTCGTTTAATTTTTTTCCCATTAAATACTAGAATTATAGAAAAGTACTTTGCGAAAAGAATCGGCAGTAGGACGGAAACGTGTTGACCACCGATTAGTTTTTTGCTAATAACTCTTGCATCCTTCGACCGACTTCTTCGAATAAGAGCTCGATGGAAAGCTTATCTGTTCTTCTTTCAGATGGCATTAACATATTTTACGAAAAGTCGTAAGAAATAAAATTTTTTTGATCAAAACTAAAATATCCTCGAAATCATTGAAGAAGAAGTACCTTATCAGACGAAAATATGGCTTATCTAATAAGAGCTATTTAAATTTTTTTAGTGCATAAATGGGTGGCATTTTATTCAAAATTAATAGTTTTTTACATGGACAAAAAATTCGTTTAATTTGTTCCCATTAAATACTAGAATTATAGAAAAGTACTTTGCGAAAGGAATCGGCAGTAGGACGGAAACGTGTTGACCACCAATTAGTTTTTTGCTAATAACTCTTGCATCCCTCGACCGACTTCTTCGAATAAGAGCTCGATGGAAAGCTTAGCTGTTTCTTCTTCAGATGGCATTAACATATTTTACGAAAAGTCGAAGGAAATAAAATTTTTTTGATAAAAACTAAAATATCCTCGAAATCATTGAAGAAGAAGTACCTTATCAGACTAAAATATGCCTTATGTAATAAGAGACATCAAAATTTTTTTAATTGCATAAATGGGTGCCATTTTATTCAGAATTAATTGTTTTTTACATAAACAAAAATTTTGTTTAATTTTTTCCCATTAAATACTACAATTATAGAAAAGCATTTTGCGAAAAGAATCGGCAGTAGGACGGAAACGTGTTGACCACCGATTAGTTTTTTGCTTATAACTCTTGCATCCTTCGACCGACTTCTTCGACTAAGAGCTCGATGGAAAGCTTATCTGTTCCTCTTTCAGATGGCATTAACATATTTTACGAAAAGTCGTAAGAAATAAAATTTTTTTGATGAAAACTAAAATATCCTCGAAATCATTGAAGAAGAAGTACCTTATCAGACGAACATATGCCTTATCTAATAAGAGACATTTAAATTACTTTAATTGCATAAATGGGTGGCATTTTATTGAGAATTAATAGTTTTTAACATGGACAAAAAATTCGTTTAATTTATTTCCATTAAATACTATAATTATAGAAAAGTACTTTGCGAAAAGAATCGGCAGTAGGATGGAAACGTGTTGACCAAAGATAAGTTTTTTGCTAATAACTCTTGCGTCCTTCGACCAACTTCTTCGACTAAGAACTCGATGGAAAGCTTATCTATTCCTCTTTCAGTTGGCATTAACATTTTTTACGAAAAGTCGTAAGAAATTAAATTTTTTTGTTCAAAACTAAAATATCGTCGAAATCATTGAAAACGAAGTACCTAATCAGACGAAAATATGCCTTATCTAATAAGAGACATTTAAATTTTTTAACTTGCATAAATGGGTGGCATTTTATTCAGAATTAATAATTTTTTACATGGACAAAAAATTCGTTTAATTTGTTCCCATTAAATACTAGAATTATAGAAAAGTACTTTGCGAAAAGAATCGGCAGTAGGACGGAAACGTGTTGACCACCGATTAGTTTTTTGCTTATAACTCTTGCATCCTTCGACCGACTTCTTCGACTAAGAGCTCGATGGAAAGCTTATCTGTTCCTCTTTCAGATGGCATTAACATATTTTACGAAAAGTCGTAAGAAATAAAATTTTTTTGATGAAAACTAAAATATCCTCGAAATCATTGAAGAAGAAGTACCTTATCAGACGAACATATGCCTTATCTAATAAGAGACATTTAAATTACTTTAATTGCATAAATGGGTGGCATTTTATTGAGAATTAATAGTTTTTAACATGGACAAAAAATTCGTTTAATTTATTTCCATTAAATACTATAATTATAGAAAAGTACTTTGCGAAAAGAATCGGCAGTAGGATGGAAACGTGTTGACCAAAGATAAGTTTTTTGCTAATAACTCTTGCGTCCTTCGACCAACTTCTTCGACTAAGAACTCGATGGAAAGCTTATCTATTCCTCTTTCAGTTGGCATTAACATTTTTTACGAAAAGTCGTAAGAAATTAAATTTTTTTGTTCAAAACTAAAATATCGTCGAAATCATTGAAAACGAAGTACCTAATCAGACGAAAATATGCCTTATCTAATAAGAGACATTTAAATTTTTTAACTTGCATAAATGGGTGGCATTTTATTCAGAATTAATAATTTTTTACATGGACAAAAAATTCGTTTAATTTGTTCCCATTAAATACTAGAATTATAGAAAAGTACTTTGCGAAAAGAATCGGCAGTAGGACGGAAACGTGTTGACCACCGATTAGTTTTTTGCTAATAACTCTTTCATCCTTCGACCGACTTCTTCGACCAAGAACTCGATAGAAAGCTTATCTGTTCCTCTTTCAGATGGCATTAACATATTTTACGAAAAGTCGTAAGAAATAAAATTTTTTTGATCAAAACTAAAATATCCTCGAAATCATTGAAGAAGAAGTACCTTATCAGACGATAATATGCCTTATCTAATAAGAGACATTTAAATTTTTTTAATTTCATAAATGGGTGGCATTTTATTCAGAATTAATAGTTTTAACATGGACAAAAAATTCGTTTAATTTTTTCCCATTAAATACTATAATTATAGAAAAGTACTTTGCGAAAAGAATCGGCAGTAGGACGGAAACGTGTTGACCACCGATTAGTTTTTTGCTAATAACTCTTGCATCCTTCGACCGACTTCTTCGAATAAGAGCTCGATGGAAAGCTTATCTGTTCCTCTTTCAGATGGCATTAACATATTTTACGAAAAGTCGTAAGAAATAAAATTTTTTTGATCAAAACTAAAATGTCCTCGAAATCATTGAAGAAGAAGTACCTTATCAGACGAAAATATGGCTTATCTAATAAGAGCTATTTAAATTTTTTTTAGTGCATAAATGGGTGGCATTTTATTCAGAATTAATAGTTTTTTACATGGACAAAAAATTCGTTTAATTTGTTCCCATTAAATACTAGAATTATAGAAAAGTACTTTGCGAAAGGAATCGGCAGTAGGACGGAAACGTGTTGACCACCGATTAGTTTTTTGCTAATAACTCTTGCATCCCTCGACCGACTTCTTCGAATAAGAGCTCGATGGAAAGCTTATCTGTTTCTTTTTCAGATGGCATTAACATATTTTACGAAAAGTCGAAGGAAATAAAATTTTTTTGATCAAAACTAAAATATCCTCGAAATCATTGAAGAAGAAGTATCTTATCAGACTAAAATATGCCTTATGTAATAAGAGACATTAAAATTTTTTTAATTGCATAAATGGGTGCCATTTTATTCAGAATTAATTGTTTTTTACATAAACAAAAAATTCGTTTAATTTTTTCCCATTAAATACTACAATTATAGAAAAGCATTTTGCGAAAAGAATCGGCAGTAGGACGGAAACGTGTTGACCACCGATTAGTTTTTTGCTAATAACTCTTGCATCCTTCGACCGACTTCTTCGACTGAGAGCTCGATGGAAAGCTTATCTGTTCCTCTTTCAGATGGCATTAACATATTTTACGAAAAGTCGTAAGAAATAAAATTTTTTTGATCAAAACTAAAATATCCTCGAAATCATTGAAGAAGAAGTACCTTATCAGACGATAATATGCCTTATCTAATAAGAGACATTTAAATTTTTTTAATTGCATAAACAGGCAGCATTTTATTCAGAATTAATAGTTTTTTACATGGACAAAAAATTCGTTTAATTTTTTCCCATTAAATACTATAATTATAGAAAAGTACTTTGCGAAAAGAATCGGCAGTGGGACGGAAACGTGTTGACCACCGATTAGTTTTTTGCTAATAACTCTTGCATCCTTCGACTGACTTCTTCGACAAAGAGCTCGATGGAAAGCTTATCTGTTCCTCTTTCAGATGGCATTAACATATTTTACGAAAAATCGTAAGAAATAAAATTTTTTTGATCAAAACTAAAATATCCTCGAAATCATTGAAAACGAAGTCCCTTATCAGACGAAAATATGCCTTATCTAATAAGAGCTATTTAAATTTTTTTAAGTGCATAAATGGGTGGCATTTTATTGAGAATTAATAATTTTTTATATGGACAAAAAATTCGTTTAATTTGTTCCCATTAAATACTAGAATTATAGAAAAGTACTTTGCGAAAAGAATCAGCAGCAGGACGGAAACGTGTTGACCACCGATTAGTTTTTTGCTAAAACCTCTTGCATCCCTCGACCGACTTCTTCGAATAAGAGCTCGATGGAAAGCTTATCTGTTCCTCTTTCAGATGGCATTAACATATTTTACGAAAAGTCGTAAGAAATAAAATTTTTTTGATCAAAACTAAAATATCCTCGAAATCATTGAAGAAGAAGTACCTTATCAGACGAAAATATGCCTTATCTAATAAGAGACATTTACATTTTTTTAATTGCATAAATGGATGGCATTTTGTTCAGAATTAATAGTTTTTTACATAAACAAAAACTCCGTTTAATTTTTTCCCATTAAATACTATAATTATAGAAAAGTACTTTGCGAAAAGAATCGGCAGTAGGACGGAATCGTGTTGACCACCGATTATTTTTTTGCTAATAACTCTTGCATCCTTCGACCGACTTCTTCGACTAAGAACTCGATGGAAAGCTTATCTGTTCCTCTTTCAGATGGCATTAACATATTTTACGAAAAGTCGAAGGAAATAAAATTTTTTTGATCAAAACTAAAATATCCTCGAAACATTGAAAACGAAGTCCCTCATCAGACGAATCTAATAAGAGCTATTTAGATTTTTTTAGTGCATAAATGGGTGGCATTTTATTCAGAATTAATAGTTTTTTACATGGACAAAAAATTCGTTTAATTTGTTCCCATTAAATACTAGAATTATAGAAAAGTACTTTGCGAAAGGAATCGGCAGTAGGACGGAAACGTGTTGACCACCGATTAGTTTTTTGCTAATAACTCTTGCATCCTTCGATCGACTTCTTCGAATAAGAGCTCGATGGAAAGCTTATCTGTTCCTCTTTCAGATGGCATTAACACATTTTACGAAAAGTCGTAAGAAATAAAATTTTTTTGATCAAAACTGAAATATCCTCGAAATCATTGAAGAAGAAGTACCTTATCAGACGAAAATATGCCTTATCTTATAAGAGACATTTAAATTTTTTTTTAATTTCATAAATGCGTGGCATTTTATTCAGAATTAATAGTTTTTTACATAGACAAAAAATTTGTTTAATTTTTTCCCATTAAATACTAGAATTATAGAAAAGTACTTTGCGAAAGGAATCGGCAGTAGGACGGAAACGTGTTGACCACCGATTAGTTTTTTGCTAATAACTCTTGCATCCTTCGACCGACTTCTTCGACCAAGAGCTCGATGGAATGCTTATCTGTTCCTCTTTCAGATGGCATTAACATATTTTACGAAAAATCGTAAGAAATAAAATTTTTTTGATCAAAACTAAAATATCCTCGAAATCATTGAAAACGAAGTCCCTTATCAGACGAAAATATGCCTTATCTAATAAGAGCTATTTAAATTTTTTTAAGTGCATAAATGGGTGGCATTTTATTCAGAATTAATAATTTTTTACATGGACAAAAAATTCGTTTAATTTGTTCCCATTAAATACTAGAATTATAGAAAAGTACTTTGCGAAAGAATCGGCAGAAGGACGGAAACGTGTTGACCACCGATTAGTTTTTTGCTAATAACTCTTGCATCCCTCGACCGACTTCTTCGAATAAGAGCTCGATGGAAAGCTTATCTGTTCCTCTTTAAGATGGCATTAACATATTTTACGAAAAGTCGTAAGAAATAAAATTTTTTTGATCAAAACTAAAATATCGTCGAAATCATTGAAAACAAAGTACCTTATCAGACGAAAATATGCCTTATCTAATAAGAGACATTTACATTTTTTTAATTGCATAAATGGGTGGCATTTTATTCAGAATTAATAGTTTTTTACATAAACAAAAACTCCGTTTAATTTTTTCCCATTAAATACTATAATTATAGAAAAGTACTTTGCGAAAAGAATCGGCAGTAGGACGGAATCGTGTTGACCACTGATTAGTTTTTTGCTAATAACTCTTGCATCCTTCGACCTACTTCTTCGACTAAAAACTCGATGGAAAGCTTATCTGTTTCTTTTTCAGATGGCATTAACATATTTTACGAAGAGTCGAAGGAAATAAAATTTTTTTGATCAAAACTAAAATATCCTCGAAATCATTGAAAACGAAGTCCCTTATCAGACGAAAATGTGCCTTATCTAATAAGAGCTATTTAAATTTTTTTAAGTTCATAAACGGGTGGCATCTTATTCAGAATTAATAGTTTTTTACATGGACAAAAAATTCGTTTAATTTGTTCCCATTAAATACTAGAATTATAGAAAAGTACTTTGCGAAAAGAATCAGCAGAAGGACGGAAACGTGTTGACCACCGATTAGTTTTTTGCTTATAACTCTTGCATCCTTCGACCGACTTCTTCGACTAAGAGCTCGATGGAAAGCTTATCTATTCCTCTTTCAGATGGCATTAACATATTTTACGAAAAGTCGTAAGAAATAAAATTTTTTTGATCAAAACTAAAATATCCTCGAAATCATTGAAGAAGAAGTACCTTATCAGACTAAAATATGCCTTATGTAATAAGAGACATCAAAATTTTTTTAATTGCATAAATGGGTGCCATTTTATTCAGAATTAATTGTTTTTTACATAAACAAAAATTTTGTTTAATTTTTTCCCATTAAATACTACAATTATAGAAAAGCATTTTGCGAAAAGAATCGGCAGTAGGACGGAAACGTGTTGACCACCGATTAGTTTTTTGCTTATAACTCTTGCATCCTTCGACCGACTTCTTCGACTAAGAGCTCGATGGAAAGCTTATCTGTTCCTCTTTCAGATGGCATTAACATATTTTACGAAAAGTCGTAAGAAATAAAATTTTTTTGATGAAAACTAAAATATCCTCGAAATCATTGAAGAAGAAGTACCTTATCAGACGAACATATGCCTTATCTAATAAGAGACATTTAAATTACTTTAATTGCATAAATGGGTGGCATTTTATTGAGAATTAATAGTTTTTAACATGGACAAAAAATTCGTTTAATTTATTTCCATTAAATACTATAATTATAGAAAAGTACTTTGCGAAAAGAATCGGCAGTAGGATGGAAACGTGTTGACCAAAGATAAGTTTTTTGCTAATAACTCTTGCGTCCTTCGACCAACTTCTTCGACTAAGAACTCGATGGAAAGCTTATCTATTCCTCTTTCAGTTGGCATTAACATTTTTTACGAAAAGTCGTAAGAAATTAAATTTTTTTGTTCAAAACTAAAATATCGTCGAAATCATTGAAAACGAAGTACCTAATCAGACGAAAATATGCCTTATCTAATAAGAGACATTTAAATTTTTTAACTTGCATAAATGGGTGGCATTTTATTCAGAATTAATAATTTTTTACATGGACAAAAAATTCGTTTAATTTGTTCCCATTAAATACTAGAATTATAGAAAAGTACTTTGCGAAAAGAATCAGCAGTAGGACGGAAACGTGTTGACCACCGATTAGTTTTTTGCTTATAACTCTTGCATCCTTCGACCGACTTCTTCGACTAAGAGCTCGATGGAAAGCTTATCTGTTCCTCTTTCAGATGGCATTAACATATTTTACGAAAAGTCGTAAGAAATAAAATTTTTTTGATGAAAACTAAAATATCCTCGAAATCATTGAAGAAGAAGTACCTTATCAGACGAACATATGCCTTATCTAATAAGAGACATTTAAATTACTTTAATTGCATAAATGGGTGGCATTTTATTGAGAATTAATAGTTTTTAACATGGACAAAAAATTCGTTTAATTTATTTCCATTAAATACTATAATTATAGAAAAGTACTTTGCGAAAAGAATCGGCAGTAGGATGGAAACGTGTTGACCAAAGATAAGTTTTTTGCTAATAACTCTTGCGTCCTTCGACCAACTTCTTCGACTAAGAACTCGATGGAAAGCTTATCTATTCCTCTTTCAGTTGGCATTAACATTTTTTACGAAAAGTCGTAAGAAATTAAATTTTTTTGTTCAAAACTAAAATATCGTCGAAATCATTGAAAACGAAGTACCTAATCAGACGAAAATATGCCTTATCTAATAAGAGACATTTAAATTTTTTAACTTGCATAAATGGGTGGCATTTTATTCAGAATTAATAATTTTTTACATGGACAAAAAATTCGTTTAATTTGTTCCCATTAAATACTAGAATTATAGAAAAGTACTTTGCGAAAAGAATCGGCAGTAGGACGGAAACGTGTTGACCACCGATTAGTTTTTTGCTAATAACTCTTTCATCCTTCGACCGACTTCTTCGACCAAGAACTCGATAGAAAGCTTATCTGTTCCTCTTTCAGATGGCATTAACATATTTTACGAAAAGTCGTAAGAAATAAAATTTTTTTGATCAAAACTAAAATATCCTCGAAATCATTGAAGAAGAAGTACCTTATCAGACGATAATATGCCTTATCTAATAAGAGACATTTAAATTTTTTTAATTTCATAAATGGGTGGCATTATATTCAGAATTTATAGTTTTTTTACATGGACAAAAAATTCGTTTAATTTTTTCCCATTAAATACTATAATTATAGAAAAGTACTTTGCGAAAAGAATCGGCAGTAGGACGGAAACGTGTTGACCACCGATTAGTTTTTTGCTAATAACTCTTGCATCCTTCGACCGACTTCTTCGAATAAGAGCTCGATGGAAAGCTTATCTGTTCCTCTTTCAGATGGCATTAACATATTTTACGAAAAGTCGTAAGAAATAAAATTTTTTTGATCAAAACTAAAATGTCCTCGAAATCATTGAAGAAGAAGTACCTTATCAGACGAAAATATGGCTTATCTAATAAGAGCTATTTAAATTTTTTTTAGTGCATAAATGGGTGGCATTTTATTCAGAATTAATAGTTTTTTACATGGACAAAAAATTCGTTTAATTTGTTCCCATTAAATACTAGAATTATAGAAAAGTACTTTGCGAAAGGAATCGGCAGTAGGACGGAAACGTGTTGACCACCGATTAGTTTTTTGCTAATAACTCTTGCATCCCTCGACCGACTTCTTCGAATAAGAGCTCGATGGAAAGCTTATCTGTTTCTTTTTCAGATGGCATTAACATATTTTACGAAAAGTCGAAGGAACTAAAATTTTTTTGATCAAAACTAAAATATCCTCGAAATCATTGAAGAAGAAGTATCTTATCAGACTAAAATATGCCTTATGTAATAAGAGACATTAAAATTTTTTTAATTGCATAAATGGGTGCCATTTTATTCAGAATTAATTGTTTTTTACATAAACAAAAAATTCGTTTAATTTTTTCCCATTAAATACTACAATTATAGAAAAGCATTTTGCGAAAAGAATCGGCAGTAGGACGGAAACGTGTTGACCACCGATTAGTTTTTTGCTAATAACTCTTGCATCCTTCGACCGACTTCTTCGACTGAGAGCTCGATGGAAAGCTTATCTGTTCCTCTTTCAGATGGCATTAACATATTTTACGAAAAGTCGTAAGAAATAAAATTTTTTTGATCAAAACTAAAATATCCTCGAAATCATTGAAGAAGAAGTACCTTATCAGACGATAATATGCCTTATCTAATAAGAGACATTTAAATTTTTTTAATTGCATAAACAGGCAGCATTTTATTCAGAATTAATAGTTTTTTACATGGACAAAAAATTCGTTTAATTTTTTCCCATTAAATACTAGAATTATAGAAAAGTACTTTGCGAAAAGAATCGGCAGTGGGACGGAAACGTGTTGACCACCGATTAGTTTTTTGCTAATAACTCTTGCATCCTTCGACCGACTTCTTCGACCAAGAGCTCGATGGAAAGCTTATCTGTTCCTCTTTCAGATGGCATTAACATATTTTACGAAAAATCGTAAGAAATAAAATTTTTTTGATCAAAACTAAAATATCCTCGAAATCATTGAAAACGAAGTCCCTTATCAGACGAAAATATGCCTTATCTAATAAGAGCTATTTAAATTTTTTTAAGTGCATAAATGGGTGGCATTTTATTGAGAATTAATAATTTTTTATATGGACAAAAAATTCATTTAATTTGTTCCCATTAAATACTAGAATTATAGAAAAGTACTTTGCGAAAAGAATCAGCAGAAGGACGGAAACGTGTTGACCACCGATTAGTTTTTTGCTAAAACCTCTTGCATCCCTCGACCGACTTCTTCGAATAAGAGCTCGATGGAAAGCTTATCTGTTCCTCTTTCAGATGGCATTAACATATTTTACGAAAAGTCGTAAGAAATAAAATTTTTTTGATCAAAACTAAAATATCCTCGAAATCATTGAAGAAGAAGTACCTTATCAGACGAAAATATGCCTTATCTAATAAGAGACATTTACATTTTTTTAATTGCATAAATGGATGGCATTTTGTTCAGAATTAATAGTTTTTTACATAAACAAAAACTCCGTTTAATTTTTTCCCATTAAATACTATAATTATAGAAAAGTACTTTGCGAAAAGAATCGGCAGTAGGACGGAATCGTGTTGACCACCGATTATTTTTTTGCTAATAACTCTTGCATCCTTCGACCGACTTCTTCGACTAAGAACTCGATGGAAAGCTTATCTGTTCCTCTTTCAGATGGCATTAACATATTTTACGAAAAGTCGAAGGAAATAAAATTTTTTTGATCAAAACTAAAATATCCTCGAAATCATTGAAAACGAAGTCCCTCATCAGACGAATCTAATAAGAGCTATTTAAATTTTTTTAGTGCATAAATGGGTGGCATTTTATTCAGAATTAATAGTTTTTTACATGGACAAAAAATTCGTTTAATTTGTTCCCATTAAATACTAGAATTATAGAAAAGTACTTTGCGAAAGGAATCGGCAGTAGGACGGAAACGTGTTGACCACCGATTAGTTTTTTGCTAATAACTCTTGCATCCTTCGATCGACTTCTTCGAATAAGAGCTCGATGGAAAGCTTATCTGTTCCTCTTTCAGATGGCATTAACACATTTTACGAAAAGTCGTAAGAAATAAAATTTTTTTGATCAAAACTGAAATATCCTCGAAATCATTGAAGAAGAAGTACCTTATCAGACGAAAATATGCCTTATCTAATAAGAGACATTTAAATTTTTTTTTAATTTCATAAATGCGTGGCATTTTATTCAGAATTAATAGTTTTTTACATAGACAAAAAATTTGTTTAATTTTTTCCCATTAAATACTAGAATTATAGAAAAGTACTTTGCGAAAGGAATCGGCAGTAGGACGGAAACGTGTTGACCACCGATTAGTTTTTTGCTAATAACTCTTGCATCCTTCGACCGACTTCTTCGACCAAGAGCTCGATGGAATGCTTATCTGTTCCTCTTTCAGATGGCATTAACATATTTTACGAAAAATCGTAAGAAATAAAATTTTTTTGATCAAAACTAAAATATCCTCGAAATCATTGAAAACGAAGTCCCTTATCAGACGAAAATATGCCTTATCTAATAAGAGCTATTTAAATTTTTTTAAGTGCATAAATGGGTGGCATTTTATTCAGAATTAATAATTTTTTACATGGACAAAAAATTCGTTTAATTTGTTCCCATTAAATACTAGAATTATAGAAAAGTACTTTGCGAAAGAATCGGCAGAAGGACGGAAACGTGTTGACCACCGATTAGTTTTTTGCTAATAACTCTTGCATCCCTCGACCGACTTCTTCGAATAAGAGCTCGATGGAAAGCTTATCTGTTCCTCTTTCAGATGGCATTAACATATTTTACGAAAAGTCGTAAGAAATAAAATTTTTTTGATCAAAACTAAAATATCGTCGAAATCATTGAAAACAAAGTACCTTATCAGACGAAAATATGCCTTATCTAATAAGAGACATTTACATTTTTTTAATTGCATAAATGGGTGGCATTTTATTCAGAATTAATAGTTTTTTACATAAACAAAAACTCCGTTTAATTTTTTCCCATTAAATACTATAATTATAGAAAAGTACTTTGCGAAAAGAATCGGCAGTAGGACGGAATCGTGTTGACCACTGATTAGTTTTTTGCTAATAACTCTTGCATCCTTCGACCTACTTCTTCGACTAAAAACTCGATGGAAAGCTTATCTGTTTCTTTTTCAGATGGCATTAACATATTTTACGAAGAGTCGAAGGAAATAAAATTTTTTTGATCAAAACTAAAATATCCTCGAAATCATTGAAAACGAAGTCCCTTATCAGACGAAAATATGCCTTATCTAATAAGAGCTATTTAAATTTTTTTAAGTTCATAAACGGGTGGCATCTTATTCAGAATTAATAGTTTTTTACATGGACAAAAAATTCGTTTAATTTGTTCCCATTAAATACTAGAATTATAGAAAAGTACTTTGCGAAAGAATCGGCAGAAGGACGGAAACGTGTTGACCACCGATTAGTTTTTTGCTAATAACTCTTGCATCCTTCGACCGACTTCTTCGAATAAAAGCTCGATGGAAAGCTTATCTGTTCCTCTTTCAGATGGCATTAACATATTTTACGAAAAGTCGTAAGAAATAAAATTTTTTGATCAAAACTAAAATATCCTCGAAATCATTGAAGAAGAAGTACCTTATCAGACGAAAATATGCCTTATCTAATAAGAGACATTTAGATTTTTTAATTGCATAAATGGGCGGCATTTTATTCAGAATTAATAGTTTTTTACATAAACAAAAACTCCGTTTAATTTTTTCCCATTAAATACTAGAATTATAGAAAAGTACTTTGCGAAAAGAATCGGCAGTAGGTCGGAATCGTGTTGACCACCGATTAGTTTTTTGCAAATAACTCTTGCATCCTTCGACCGACTTTTTTGACTAAAAGCTCGATGGAAAGCTTATCTGTTCCTCTTTCAGATGGCATTAACATATTTTACGAAAAGTCGTAAGAAATAAAATTTTTTTGATCAAAACTAATATATCCTCGAAATCATTGAAAAAGAAGTACCTTATCAGACGAAAATATGCCTTATCTAATAAGAGACATTTAAATTGTTTTAATTGCATCAATGGGTGGCATTTTATTGAGAATTAATAGTTTTTAACATGGACAAAAAATTCGTTTAATTTATTTCCATTAAATACTATAATTATAGAAAAGTACTTTGCGAAAAAAATCGGCAGTAGGACGGAAACGTGTTGACCAAAGATAAGTTTTTTGCTAATAACTCTTGCGTCCTTCGACCAACTTCTTCGACTAAGAGCTCGATGGAAAGCTTATCTATTCCTCTTTCAGTTGGCATTAACATTTTTTACGAAAAGTCGTAAGAAATTAAATTGTTTTTTTCAAAACTAAAATATCGTCGAAATCATTGAAAACGAAGTACCTTATCAGACGAAAATATGCCTTATCTAATAAGAGACATTTAAATTTTTTAACTTGCATAAATGGGTGGCATTTTATTCAGAATTAATAGTTTTTTACATGGACAAAAAATTCGTTTAATTTGTTCCCATTAAATACTATAATTATAGAAAAGTACTTTGCGAAAAAAATCGGCAGTAGGACGGAAACGTGTTGACCACCGATTAGTTTTTTGCTAATAACTCTTGCATCCCTTGACCGACTTCTTCGAATAAGAGCTCGATGGAAAGCTTATCTGTTCCTCTTTCAGATGGCATTAACATATTTTACGAAAAGTCGTAAGAAATAAAATTTTTTTGATCAAAACTAAAATATCATCGAAATCATTGAAGAAGAAGTACCTTATCAGACGAAAATATGCCTTATCTAATAAGAGACATTTACATTTTTTTAATTGCATAAATGGGTGGCATTTTATTTAGAATTAATAGTTTTTTACATAAACAAAAACTCCGTTTAATTTTTTCCCATTAAATACTATAATTATAGAAAAGTACTTTGCGAAAAGAATCGGCAGTAGGACGGAATCGTGTTGACCACTGATTAGTTTTTTGCTAATAACTCTTGCATCCTTCGACCGACTTCTTCGACTAAAAACTCGATGGAAAGCTTATCTGTTCCTCTTTCAGATGGCATTAACATATTTTACGAAAAATCGAAGGAAATTAAACTTTTTTGATCAAAAGTAAAATATCCTCGAAATCATTGAAAACGAAGTCCCTTATCAGACGAAAATATGCCGTATCTAATAAGAGCTATTTAAATTTTTTTAAGTGCATAAATGGGTGGCATTTTATTCAGAATTAATAGTTTTTTACATAGACAAAAAATTCGTTTAATTTGTTCCCATTAAATACTAGAATTATAGAAAAGTACTTTGCGAAAGGAATCGGCAGTAGGACGGAAACGTGTTGACCACCGATTAGTTTTTTGCTAATAACTCTTGCATCCTTCGACCGACTTCTTCGAATAAGAGCTCGATGGAAAGCTTATCTGTTCCTCTTTCAGATGGCTTTAACATATTTTACGAAAAGTCGTAAGAAATAAAATTTTTTTGATGAAAACTAAAATATCCTCGAAATCATTGAAGAAGAAGTACCTTATCAGACGAAAATAAGCCTTATCTAATAAGAGACATTTACATTTTTTTAATTGCATGAATGGGTGGCATTTTATTCAGAATTAATAGTTTTTTACATAAACGAAAACTCCGTTTAATTTTTTCCCATTAAATACTATAATTATAGAAAAGTACTTTGCGAAAAGAATCGGCAGTAGGACGGAATCGTGTTGACCACTGATTAGTTTTTTGCTAATAACTCTTGCATCCTTCGACCGACTTCTTCGACTTAAAACTCGATAGAAAGCTTATCTGTTTTTTTTTCAGATGGCATTAACATATTTTACGAAAAGTCGAAGGAAATAAAATTTTTTTGATCAAAACTAAAATATCCTCGAAATCATTGAAGAAGAAGTACCTTATCAGACGAAAATATGCCTTATGTAATAAGAGACATTTAAATTTTTTTAATTGCATAAATGGGTGCCATTTTATTCAGAATTAATAGTTTTTTACATAAACAAAAAATTCGTTTAATTTTTTCCCATTAAATACTATAATTATAGAAAAGTACTTTGCGAAAAGAATCGGCAGTAGGACGGAAACGTGTTGACCAAAAATAAGTTTTTTGCTAATAACTCTTGCGTCCTGCGACCGACTTCTTCGACTAAGAGCTCGATGGAAAGCTTATCTATTCCTCTTTCAGTTGGCATTAACATTTTTTACGAAAAGTCGTAAGAAATTAAATTTTTTTGATCAAAACTAAAATATCGTCGAAATCATTGAAAATTAAGTACCTTATCAGACGAAAATATGCCTTATATAATAAGAGACATTTAAATTTTTTAATTTGCATAAATGGGTGGCATTTTATTCAGAATTAATAGTTTCTTGGACAAAAAATTCGTTTAATTTTTTCCCATTAAATACTAGAATTATAGAAAAGTACTTTGCGAAAAGAATCGGCAGTAGGACGGAATCGTGTTGACCACCGATTAGTTTTTTGCTCATAACTCTTGCATCCTTCGACCGACTAAAAGCTCGATGGAAAGCTTATATGTTCCTTTTTCAGATGGCATTAACATATTTTACGAAAAGTCGAAGGAAATACAATTTTTTTGATCAAAACTAAAATATCCTCGAAATCATTGAAAACGAAGTCCCTTATCAGACGAAAATATGCCTTATCTAATAAGAGCTATTTAAATTTTTTTAAGTGCATAAATGGGTGGCATTTTATTCAGAATTAATAGTTTTTTACATGGACAAAAAATTCGTTTAATTTGTTCCCATTAAATACTAGAATTATAGAAAAGTACTTTGCGAAAAGAATCGGCAGTAGGACGGAATCGTGTTGACCAAAGATAAGTTTTTTGCTAATAACTCTTGCGTCCTTCGACCGACTTCTTCGACTAAGAGCTCGATGGAAAGCTTATCTATTCCTCTTTCAGTTGGCATTAACATTTTTTACGAAAAGTCGTAAGAAATTACATTTTTTTCATCAAAACTAAAATATCGTCGAAATCATTGAAAACAAAGTACCTTATCAGACGAAAATATGCCTTGTCTAATAAGAGACATTTAAATTATTTTAATTGCATAAATGGGTGGCATTTTTTTGAGAATTAATAGTTTTTTTACATGGACAAAAACTCCGTTTAATTTTTTCCCATTAAATACTAGAATTAAAGAAAAGTACTTTGCGAAAAGAATCGGCAGTTGGACGGAATCGTGTTGACCACCGATTAGTTTTTTGGTAATAACTCTTGCATCCTTCGACCGACTTTTTCGACTAAAAGCTCGATGGAAAGCTTATCTGTTCCTCTTTCAGATGGCATTAACATATTTTACGAAAAGTCGTAAGAAATAAAATTTTTTTGATCAAAACTAAAATATCCTCGAAATCATTGAAAAAGAAGTACCTTATCAGACGAAAATATGCCTTATCTAATAAGAGACATTTAAATTTTTTTAATTGCATAAACAGGTGGCATTTTATTCAGAATTAATAGTTTTTTTACATGGACAAAAACTCCGTTTAATTTTTTCCCATTAAATACTAGAATTATAGAAAAGTACTTTGCGAAAAGAATCGGCAGTAGGAAGGAATCGTGTTGACCACCGATTAGTTTTTTGCTCATAACTCTTGCATCCTTCGACCGACTAAAAGCTCGATGGAAAGCTTATATGTTCCTTTTTCAGATGGCATTAACATATTTTACGAAAAGTCGAAGGAAATACAATTTTTTTGATCAAAACTAAAATATCCTCGAAATCATTGAAAACGAAGTCCCTTATCAGACGAAAATATGCCTTATCTAATAAGAGCTATTTAAATTTTTTTAAGTGCATAAATGGGTGGCATTTTATTCAGAATTAATAGTTTTTTACATGGACAAAAAATTCGTTTAATTTGTTCCCATTAAATACTAGAATTATAGAAAAGTACTTTGCGAAAAGAATCGGCAGTAGGACGGAATCGTGTTGACCAAAGATAAGTTTTTTGCTAATAACTCTTGCGTCCTTCGACCGACTTCTTCGACTAAGAGCTCGATGGAAAGCTTATCTATTCCTCTTTCAGTTGGCATTAACATTTTTTACGAAAAGTCGTAAGAAATTACATTTTTTTGATCAAAACTAAAATATCGTCGAAATCATTGAAAACAAAGTACCTTATCAGACGAAAATATGCCTTGTCTAATAAGAGACATTTAAATTATTTTAATTGCATAAATGGGTGGCATTTTTTTGAGAATTAATAGTTTTTTTACATGGACAAAAACTCCGTTTAATTTTTTCCCATTAAATACTAGAATTAAAGAAAAGTACTTTGCGAAAAGAATCGGCAGTTGGACGGAATCGTGTTGACCACCGATTAGTTTTTTGGTAATAACTCTTGCATCCTTCGACCGACTTTTTCGACTAAAAGCTCGATGGAAAGCTTATCTTTTCCTCTTTCAGATGGCATTAACATATTTTACGAAAAGTCGTAAGAAATAAAATTTTTTTGATCAAAACTAAAATATCCTCGAAATCATTGAAAAAGAAGTACCTTATCAGACGAAAATATGCCTTATCTAATAAGAGACATTTAAATTATTTTAATTGCATAAATGGGTGGCATTTTATTGAGAATTAATAGTTTTTAACATGGACAAAAAATTCGTTTAATTTATTTCCATTAAATACTAGAATTATAGAAAAGTACTTTGCGAAAAGAATCGGCAGTAGGACGGAAACGTGTTGACCACCGATTAGTCTTTTGCTAATAACTCTTGCATCCTTCGACCGACTTCTTCGACTAAGAGCTCGATGGAAAGCTTATCTATTCCTCTTTCAGTTGGCATTAACATTTTTTACGAAAAGTCGTAAGAAATAAAATTTTTTTGATGAAAACTAAAATATCCTCGAAATCATTGAAGAAGAAGTACCTTATCAGACGAAAATAAGCCTTATCTAATAAGAGACATTTACATTTTTTTAATTGCATAAATGGGTGGCATTTTATTCAGAATTAATAGTTTTTTACATAAACGAAAACTCCGTTTAATTTTTTCCCATTATATACTATAATTATAGAAAAGTACTTTGCGAAAAGAATCGGCAGTAGGACGGAATCGTGTTGACCACTGATTAGTTTTTTGCTAATAACTCTTGCATCCTTCGACCGACTTCTTCGACTTAAAACTCGATAGAAAGCTTATCTGTTTTTTTTTCAGATGGCATTAACATATTTTACGAAAAGTCGAAGGAAATAAAATTTTTTTGATCAAAACTAAAATATCCTCGAAATCATTGAAAACGAAGTACCTTATCAGACGAAAATATGCCTTATCTAATAAGAGACATTTCAATTTTTTTAATTGCATAAACAGGTGGCATTTTATTCAGAATTAATAGTTTTTTTACATGGACAAAAACTCCGTTTAATTTTTTCCCATTAAATACTAGAATTATAGAAAAGTACTTTGCGAAAAGAATCGGCAGTAGGACGGAATCGTGTTGACCACCGATTAGTTTTTTGCTCATAACTCTTGCATCCTTCGACCGACTAAAAGCTCGATGGAAAGCTTATATGTTCCTTTTTCAGATGGCATTAACATATTTTACGAAAAGTCGAAGGAAATACAATTTTTTTGATCAAAACTAAAATATCCTCGAAATCATTGAAAACGAAGTCCCTTATCAGACGAAAATATGCCTTATCTAATAAGAGCTATTTAAATTTTTTTAAGTGCATAAATGGGTGGCATTTTATTCAGAATTAATAGTTTTTTACATGGACAAAAAATTCGTTTAATTTGTTCCCATTAAATACTAGAATTATAGAAAAGTACTTTGCGAAAAGAATCGGCAGTAGGACGGAATCGTGTTGACCAAAGATAAGTTTTTTGCTAATAACTCTTGCGTCCTTCGACCGACTTCTTCGACTAAGAGCTCGATGGAAAGCTTATCTATTCCTCTTTCAGTTGGCATTAACATTTTTTACGAAAAGTCGTAAGAAATTACATTTTTTTGATCAAAACTAAAATATCGTCGAAATCATTGAAAACAAAGTACCTTATCAGACGAAAATATGCCTTGTCTAATAAGAGACATTTAAATTATTTTAATTGCATAAATGGGTGGCATTTTTTTGAGAATTAATAGTTTTTTTACATGGACAAAAACTCCGTTTAATTTTTTCCCATTAAATACTAGAATTAAAGAAAAGTACTTTGCGAAAAGAATCGGCAGTTGGACGGAATCGTGTTGACCACCGATTAGTTTTTTGGTAATAACTCTTGCATCCTTCGACCGACTTTTTCGACTAAAAGCTCGATGGAAAGCTTATCTGTTCCTCTTTCAGATGGCATTAACATATTTTACGAAAAGTCGTAAGAAATAAAATTTTTTTGATCAAAACTAAAATATCCTCGAAATCATTGAAAAAGAAGTACCTTATCAGACGAAAATATGCCTTATCTAATAAGAGACATTTAAATTATTTTAATTGCATAAATGGGTGGCATTTTATTGAGAATTAATAGTTTTTAACATGGACAAAAAATTCGTTTAATTTATTTCCATTAAATACTAGAATTATAGAAAAGTACTTTGCGAAAAGAATCGGCAGTAGGACGGAAACGTGTTGACCACCGATTAGTCTTTTGCTAATAACTCTTGCATCCTTCGACCGACTTCTTCGACTAAGAGCTCGATGGAAAGCTTATCTATTCCTCTTTCAGTTGGCATTAACATTTTTTACGAAAAGTCGTAAGAAATAAAATTTTTTTGATGAAAACTAAAATATCCTCGAAATCATTGAAGAAGAAGTACCTTATCAGACGAAAATAAGCCTTATCTAATAAGAGACATTTACATTTTTTTAATTGCATAAATGGGTGGCATTTTATTCAGAATTAATAGTTTTTTACATAAACGAAAACTCCGTTTAATTTTTTCCCATTAAATACTATAATTATAGAAAAGTACTTTGCGAAAAGAATCGGCAGTAGGACGGAATCGTGTTGACCACTGATTAGTTTTTTGCTAATAACTCTTGCATCCTTCGACCGACTTCTTCGACTTAAAACTCGATAGAAAGCTTATCTGTTTTTTTTTCAGATGGCATTAACATATTTTACGAAAAGTCGAAGGAAATAAAATTTTTTTGATCAAAACTAAAATATCCTCGAAATCATTGAAGAAGAAGTACCTTATCAGACGAAAATATGCCTTATGTAATAAGAGACATTTAAATTTTTTTAATTGCATAAATGGGTGCCATTTTATTCAGAATTAATAGTTTTTTACATAAACAAAAAATTCGTTTAATTTTTTCCCATTAAATACTATAATTATAGAAAAGTACTTTGCGAAAAGAATCGGCAGTAGGACGGAAACGTGTTGACCAAAAATAAGTTTTTTGCTAATAACTCTTGCGTCCTGCGACCGACTTCTTCGACTAAGAGCTCGATGGAAAGCTTATCTATTCCTCTTTCAGTTGGCATTAACATTTTTTACGAAAAGTCGTAAGAAATTACATTTTTTTGATCAAAACTAAAATATCGTCGAAATCATTGAAAACAAAGTACCTTATCAGACGAAAATATGCCTTGTCTAATAAGAGACATTTAAATTATTTTAATTGCATAAATGGGTGGCATTTTTTTGAGAATTAATAGTTTTTTTACATGGACAAAAACTCCGTTTAATTTTTTCCCATTAAATACTAGAATTAAAGAAAAGTACTTTGCGAAAAGAATCGGCAGTTGGACGGAATCGTGTTGACCACCGATTAGTTTTTTGGTAATAACTCTTGCATCCTTCGACCGACTTTTTCGACTAAAAGCTCGATGGAAAGCTTATCTGTTCCTCTTTCAGATGGCATTAACATATTTTACGAAAAGTCGTAAGAAATAAAATTTTTTTGATCAAAACTAAAATATCCTCGAAATCATTGAAAAAGAAGTACCTTATCAGACGAAAATATGCCTTATCTAATAAGAGACATTTAAATTATTTTAATTGCATAAATGGGTGGCATTTTATTGAGAATTAATAGTTTTTAACATGGACAAAAAATTCGTTTAATTTATTTCCATTAAATACTAGAATTATAGAAAAGTACTTTGCGAAAAGAATCGGCAGTAGGACGGAAACGTGTTGACCACCGATTAGTCTTTTGCTAATAACTCTTGCATCCTTCGACCGACTTCTTCGACTAAGAGCTCGATGGAAAGCTTATCTATTCCTCTTTCAGTTGGCATTAACATTTTTTACGAAAAGTCGTAAGAAATAAAATTTTTTTGATGAAAACTAAAATATCCTCGAAATCATTGAAGAAGAAGTACCTTATCAGACGAAAATAAGCCTTATCTAATAAGAGACATTTACATTTTTTTAATTGCATAAATGGGTGGCATTTTATTCAGAATTAATAGTTTTTTACATAAACGAAAACTCCGTTTAATTTTTTCCCATTAAATACTATAATTATAGAAAAGTACTTTGCGAAAAGAATCGGCAGTAGGACGGAATCGTGTTGACCACTGATTAGTTTTTTGCTAATAACTCTTGCATCCTTCGACCGACTTCTTCGACTTAAAACTCGATAGAAAGCTTATCTGTTTTTTTTTCAGATGGCATTAACATATTTTACGAAAAGTCGAAGGAAATAAAATTTTTTTGATCAAAACTAAAATATCCTCGAAATCATTGAAGAAGAAGTACCTTATCAGACGAAAATATGCCTTATGTAATAAGAGACATTTAAATTTTTTTAATTGCATAAATGGGTGCCATTTTATTCAGAATTAATAGTTTTTTACATAAACAAAAAATTCGTTTAATTTTTTCCCATTAAATACTATAATTATAGAAAAGTACTTTGCGAAAAGAATCGGCAGTAGGACGGAAACGTGTTGACCAAAAATAAGTTTTTTGCTAATAACTCTTGCGTCCTGCGACCGACTTCTTCGACTAAGAGCTCGATGGAAAGCTTATCTATTCCTCTTTCAGTTGGCATTAACATTTTTTACGAAAAGTCGTAAGAAATTAAATTTTTTTGATCAAAACTAAAATATCGTCGAAATCATTGAAAATGAAGTACCTTATCAGACGAAAATATGCCTTATATAATAAGAGACATTTAAATTTTTTAATTTGCATAAATGGGTGGCATTTTATTCAGAATTAATAGTTTCTTGGACAAAAAATTCGTTTAATTTTTTCCCAATATATATTAGAATTATAGAAAAGTACTTTGCGAAAAGAATCGGCAGTAGGACGGAATCGTGTTGACCACCGATTAGTTTTTTGCTAATAACTCTTGCATCCTTCGACCGACTTTTTCGACTAAAAGCTCGATGGAAAGCTTATCTGTTCCTCTTATAGATGGCATTAACATATTTTACGAAAAGTCGTAAGAAATAAAATTTTTTTGATCAAAACTAAAATATCGTCGAAATCATTGAAAACGAAGTACCTTATCAGACGAAAATATGCCTTATCTAATAAGAGACATTTAAATTTTTTTAATTGCATAACCAGGTGGCATTTTATTCAGAATTAATAGTTTTTTTACATGGACAAAAACTCCGTTTAATTTTTTCCCATTAAATACTAGAATTATAGAAAAGTACTTTGCGAAAAGAATCGGCAGTAGGACGGAATCGTGTTGACCACCGATTAGTTTTTTGCTCATAACTCTTGCATCCTTCGACCGACTAAAAGCTCGATGGAAAGCTTATATGTTCCTTTTTCAGATGGCATTAACATATTTTACGAAAAGTCGAAGGAAATACAATTTTTTTGATCAAAACTAAAATATCCTCGAAATCATTGAAAACGAAGTCCCTTATCAGACGAAAATATGCCTTATCTAATAAGAGCTATTTAAATTTTTTTAAGTGCATAAATGGGTGGCATTTTATTCAGAATTAATAGTTTTTTACATGGACAAAAAATTCGTTTAATTTGTTCCCATTAAATACTAGAATTATAGAAAAGTACTTTGCGAAAAGAATCGGCAGTAGGACGGAATCGTGTTGACCAAAGATAAGTTTTTTGCTAATAACTCTTGCGTCCTTCGACCGACTTCTTCGACTAAGAGCTCGATGGAAAGCTTATCTATTCCTCTTTCAGTTGGCATTAACATTTTTTACGAAAAGTCGTAAGAAATTACATTTTTTTGATCAAAACTAAAATATCGTCGAAATCATTGAAAACAAAGTACCTTATCAGACGAAAATATGCCTTGTCTAATAAGAGACATTTAAATTATTTTAATTGCATAAATGGGTGGCATTTTTTTGAGAATTAATAGTTTTTTTACATGGACAAAAACTCCGTTTAATTTTTTCCCATTAAATACTAGAATTAAAGAAAAGTACTTTGCGAAAAGAATCGGCAGTTGGACGGAATCGTGTTGACCACCGATTAGTTTTTTGGTAATAACTCTTGCATCCTTCGACCGACTTTTTCGACTAAAAGCTCGATGGAAAGCTTATCTGTTCCTCTTTCAGATGGCATTAACATATTTTACGAAAAGTCGTAAGAAATAAAATTTTTTTGATCAAAACTAAAATATCCTCGAAATCATTGAAAAAGAAGTACCTTATCAGACGAAAATATGCCTTATCTAATAAGAGACATTTAAATTATTTTAATTGCATAAATGGGTGGCATTTTATTGAGAATTAATAGTTTTTAACATGGACAAAAAATTCGTTTAATTTATTTCCATTAAATACTAGAATTATAGAAAAGTACTTTGCGAAAAGAATCGGCAGTAGGACGGAAACGTGTTGACCACCGATTAGTCTTTTGCTAATAACTCTTGCATCCTTCGACCGACTTCTTCGACTAAGAGCTCGATGGAAAGCTTATCTATTCCTCTTTCAGTTGGCATTAACATTTTTTACGAAAAGTCGTAAGAAATAAAATTTTTTTGATGAAAACTAAAATATCCTCGAAATCATTGAAGAAGAAGTACCTTATCAGACGAAAATAAGCCTTATCTAATAAGAGACATTTACATTTTTTTAATTGCATAAATGGGTGGCATTTTATTCAGAATTAATAGTTTTTTACATAAACGAAAACTCCGTTTAATTTTTTCCCATTAAATACTATAATTATAGAAAAGTACTTTGCGAAAAGAATCGGCAGTAGGACGGAATCGTGTTGACCACTGATTAGTTTTTTGCTAATAACTCTTGCATCCTTCGACCGACTTCTTCGACTTAAAACTCGATAGAAAGCTTATCTGTTTTTTTTTCAGATGGCATTAACATATTTTACGAAAAGTCGAAGGAAATAAAATTTTTTTGATCAAAACTAAAATATCCTCGAAATCATTGAAGAAGAAGTACCTTATCAGACGAAAATATGCCTTATGTAATAAGAGACATTTAAATTTTTTTAATTGCATAAATGGGTGCCATTTTATTCAGAATTAATAGTTTTTTACATAAACAAAAAATTCGTTTAATTTTTTCCCATTAAATACTATAATTATAGAAAAGTACTTTGCGAAAAGAATCGGCAGTAGGACGGAAACGTGTTGACCAAAAATAAGTTTTTTGCTAATAACTCTTGCGTCCTGCGACCGACTTCTTCGACTAAGAGCTCGATGGAAAGCTTATCTATTCCTCTTTCAGTTGGCATTAACATTTTTTACGAAAAGTCGTAAGAAATTAAATTTTTTTGATCAAAACTAAAATATCGTCGAAATCATTGAAAATGAAGTACCTTATCAGACGAAAATATGCCTTATATAATAAGAGACATTTAAATTTTTTAATTTGCATAAATGGGTGGCATTTTATTCAGAATTAATAGTTTCTTGGACAAAAAATTCGTTTAATTTTTTCCCAATATATATTAGAATTATAGAAAAGTACTTTGCGAAAAGAATCGGCAGTAGGACGGAAACGTGTTGACCACCGATTAGTCTTTTGCTAATAACTCTTGCATCCTTCGACCGACTTCTTCGACTAAGAGCTCGATGGAAAGCTTATCTATTCCTCTTTCAGTTGGCATTAACATTTTTTACGAAAAGTCGTAAGAAATAAAATTTTTTTGATGAAAACTAAAATATCCTCGAAATCATTGAAGAAGAAGTACCTTATCAGACGAAAATAAGCCTTATCTAATAAGAGACATTTACATTTTTTTAATTGCATAAATGGGTGGCATTTTATTCAGAATTAATAGTTTTTTACATAAACGAAAACTCCGTTTAATTTTTTCCCATTAAATACTATAATTATAGAAAAGTACTTTGCGAAAAGAATCGGCAGTAGGACGGAATCGTGTTGACCACTGATTAGTTTTTTGCTAATAACTCTTGCATCCTTCGACCGACTTCTTCGACTTAAAACTCGATAGAAAGCTTATCTGTTTTTTTTTCAGATGGCATTAACATATTTTACGAAAAGTCGAAGGAAATAAAATTTTTTTGATCAAAACTAAAATATCCTCGAAATCATTGAAGAAGAAGTACCTTATCAGACGAAAATATGCCTTATGTAATAAGAGACATTTAAATTTTTTTAATTGCATAAATGGGTGCCATTTTATTCAGAATTAATAGTTTTTTACATAAACAAAAAATTCGTTTAATTTTTTCCCATTAAATACTATAATTATAGAAAAGTACTTTGCGAAAAGAATCGGCAGTAGGACGGAAACGTGTTGACCAAAAATAAGTTTTTTGCTAATAACTCTTGCGTCCTGCGACCGACTTCTTCGACTAAGAGCTCGATGGAAAGCTTATCTATTCCTCTTTCAGTTGGCATTAACATTTTTTACGAAAAGTCGTAAGAAATTAAATTTTTTTGATCAAAACTAAAATATCGTCGAAATCATTGAAAATGAAGTACCTTATCAGACGAAAATATGCCTTATATAATAAGAGACATTTAAATTTTTTAATTTGCATAAATGGGTGGCATTTTATTCAGAATTAATAGTTTCTTGGACAAAAAATTCGTTTAATTTTTTCCCAATATATATTAGAATTATAGAAAAGTACTTTGCGAAAAGAATCGGCAGTAGGACGGAATCGTGTTGACCACCGATTAGTTTTTTGCTAATAACTCTTGCATCCTTCGACCGACTTTTTCGACTAAAAGCTCGATGGAAAGCTTATCTGTTCCTCTTATAGATGGCATTAACATATTTTACGAAAAGTCGTAAGAAATAAAATTTTTTTGATCAAAACTAAAATATCGTCGAAATCATTGAAAACGAAGTACCTTATCAGACGAAAATATGCCTTATCTAATAAGAGACATTTAAATTTTTTTAATTGCATAAACAGGTGGCATTTTATTCAGAATTAATAGTTTTTTTACATGGACAAAAACTCCGTTTAATTTTTTCCCATTAAATACTAGAATTATAGAAAAGTACTTTGCGAAAAGAATCGGCAGTAGGACGGAATCGTGTTGACCACCGATTAGTTTTTTGCTCATAACTCTTGCATCCTTCGACCGACTAAAAGCTCGATGGAAAGCTTATATGTTCCTTTTTCAGATGGCATTAACATATTTTACGAAAAGTCGAAGGAAATACAATTTTTTTGATCAAAACTAAAATATCCTCGAAATCATTGAAAACGAAGTCCCTTATCAGACGAAAATATGCCTTATCTAATAAGAGCTATTTAAATTTTTTTAAGTGCATAAATGGGTGGCATTTTATTCAGAATTAATAGTTTTTTACATGGACAAAAAATTCGTTTAATTTGTTCCCATTAAATACTAGAATTATAGAAAAGTACTTTGCGAAAAGAATCGGCAGTAGGACGGAATCGTGTTGACCAAAGATAAGTTTTTTGCTAATAACTCTTGCGTCCTTCGACCGACTTCTTCGACTAAGAGCTCGATGGAAAGCTTATCTATTCCTCTTTCAGTTGGCATTAACATTTTTTACGAAAAGTCGTAAGAAATTACATTTTTTTGATCAAAACTAAAATATCGTCGAAATCATTGAAAACAAAGTACCTTATCAGACGAAAATATGCCTTGTCTAATAAGAGACATTTAAATTATTTTAATTGCATAAATGGGTGGCATTTTTTTGAGAATTAATAGTTTTTTTACATGGACAAAAACTCCGTTTAATTTTTTCCCAATAAATACTAGAATTAAAGAAAAGTACTTTGCGAAAAGAATCGGCAGTTGGACGGAATCGTGTTGACCACCGATTAGTTTTTTGGTAATAACTCTTGCATCCTTCGACCGACTTTTTCGACTAAAAGCTCGATGGAAAGCTTATCTGTTCGTCTTTCAGATGGCATTAACATATTTTACGAAAAGTCGTAAGAAATAAAATTTTTTTGATCAAAACTAAAATATCCTCGAAATCATTGAAAAAGAAGTACCTTATCAGACGAAAATATGCCTTATCTAATAAGAGACATTTAAATTATTTTAATTGCATAAATGGGTGGCATTTTATTGAGAATTAATAGTTTTTAACATGGACAAAAAATTCGTTTAATTTATTTCCATTAAATACTAGAATTATAGAAAAGTACTTTGCGAAAAGAATCGGCAGTAGGACGGAAACGTGTTGACCACCGATTAGTCTTTTGCTAATAACTCTTGCATCCTTCGACCGACTTCTTCGACTAAGAGCTCGATGGAAAGCTTATCTATTCCTCTTTCAGTTGGCATTAACATTTTTTACGAAAAGTCGTAAGAAATTAAATTTTTTTTATCAAAACTAAAATATCGTCGAAATCATTGAAAACGAAGTACCTTATCAGACGAAAATATGCCTTATATAATAAGAGACGTTTAAATTTTTTTAATTTCATAAATGGGTGGCATTTTATTCAGAATTAATAGTTTTGAACATGGACAAAAAATTCGTTTAATTTTTTCCCATTAAATACTAGAATTATAGAAAAGTACTTTGCGAAAAGAATCGGCAGTAGGACGGAAACGTGTTGACCACCGATTAGTTTTTTGATAAAAACTCTTGCATCCTTCGACCGACTTCTTCGAATAAGAGCTTGATGGAAAGCTTATCTGTTCCTCTTTCAGATGGCATTAACATATTCTACGAAAAGTCGTAAGGAATAAAATTTTTTTGATCAAAACTAAAATATCCTCGAAATCATTGAAAACGAAGTCCCTTATCAGACGAAAATATGCCTTATCTAATTAGAGACATTTACATTTTTTTAATTGCATAATTGGGTGGCATTTTATTCAGAATTAATAGTTTTTTACATGGACAAAAAATTCGTTTAATTTTTTCCCATTAAATACTACAATTATAGAAAAGCATTTTGCGAAAAGAATCGGCAGTAGGACGGAAACGTGTTGACCACCGATTAGTTTTTTGCTAATAACTCTTGCATCCTTCGACCGACTTCTTCGACTAAGAGCTCGATGGAAAGCTTATCTATTCCTCTTTCAGTTGGCATTAACATTTTTTACGAAAAGTCGTGAGAAATTAAATTTTTTTTATCAAAACTAAAATATCGTCGAAATCATTGAAAACGAAGTACCTTATCATACGAAAATATGCCTTATCTAATTAGAGACATTTACATTTTTTTAATTGCATAATAGGGTGGCATTTTATTCAGAATTAATAGTTTTTTACATGGACAAAAAATTCGTTTAATTTTTTCCCATTAAATACTACAATTATAGAAAAGCATTTTGCGAAAAGAATCGGCAGTAGGACGGAAAGCTTATCTGTTCATCTTTCAGATGGCATATCATACCTTATCAGACGAAAATATGCCTTATGTAATAAGAGACATTTAAATTTTTTTAATTGCATAAATGGGTGGCATTTTATTTAGAATTAATAGTTTTTTACATAAACAAAAAATTCGTTTAATTTTTTCCCATTAAATACTATAATTATAGAAAAGTACTTTGCGAAAAGAATCGGCAGTAGGACTGAATCGTGTTGACCACCGATTAGTTTTTTGCTAATAACTCTTGCATCCTTCGACCGACTAAAAGCTCGATTGAAAGCTTATCTGTTCCTTTTTCAGATGGCATTAACATATTTTACGAAAAGTCGAAGGAAATAAAATTTTTTTGATCAAAACTAAAATATCCTCGAAATCATTGAAAACGAAGTCCCTTATCAGACGAAAATATGCCTTATCTAATAAGAGCTATTTAAATTTTTTTAAGTGCATAAATGGGTGGCATTTTATTCAGAATTAATAGTTTTTTACATAAACAAAAACTCTGTTTAATTTTTTTCCCATTAAATACTATAATTATAGAAAAGTACTTTGCGAAAAGAATCGGCAGAAGGACGGGAACCTGTTGACCACCGATTAGTTTTTTGCTAATAACTCTTGCATCCTTCGACCGACTTCTTCGAATAAAAGCTCGATGGAAAGCTTATCTGTTCCTCTTTCAGATGGCATTAACATATTTTACGAAAAGTCGAAGGAAATAAAATTTTTTTGATCAAAACTAAAATATCCTCGAAATCATTGAAGAAGAAGTACCTTATCAGACGAAAATATGCCTTATGTAATAAGAGACATTTAAATTTTTTTAATTGCATAAATGGGTGCCATTTTATTCAGAATTAATAGTTTTTTACATAAACAAAAAATTCGTTTAATTTTTTCCCATTAAATACTATAATTATAGAAAAGTACTTTGCGAAAAGAATCGGCAGTAGGACGGAAACGTGTTGACCACCGATTAGTTTTTTGCTAATAACTCTTGCATCCTTCGACCGACTTTTTCGACTAAGATCTCGATGGAAAGCTTATCTGTTCCTCTTTCAGATGGCATTAACATATTTTACGAAAAGTCGTAAGAAATAAAATTTTTTTGATCGAAACTAATATATCCTGGAAATCATTGAAAAAGAAGTACCTTATCAGACGAAAATATGCCTTATCTAATAAGAGACATTTAAATTTTTTAATTTGCATAAATGGGTGGCATTTTATTCAGAATTAATAGTTTCTTGGACAAAAAATTCGTTTAATTTTTTCCCAATAAATACTAGAACTATAGAAAAGTACTTTGCGAAAAGAATCGGCAGTAGGACGGAAACGTGTTGACCACCGATTAGTTTTTTGCTAATAACTCTTGCGTCCTTCAACCGACTTCTTCGACTAAGAGCTCGATGGAAAGCTTATCTATTCCTCTTTCAGTTGGCATTAACATTTTTTACGAAAAGTCGTAAGAAATTAAATTTTTTTGATCAAAACTAAAATATCGTCGAAATCATTGAAAACGAAGTACCTTATCAGACGAAAATATGCCTTATCTAATAAGAGACATTTCAATTATTTTAATTGCATAAATGGGTGGCATTTTTTTGAGAATTAATAGTTTTTAACATGGACAAAAAATTCGTTTAATTTATTTCCATTAAATACTAGAATTATAGAAAAGTACTTTGCGAAAAGAATCGGCAGTAGGACGGAAACGTGTTGACCACCGATTAGTTTTTTGCTAATAACTCTTGCGTCCTTCAACCGACTTCTTCGACTAAGAGCTCGATGGAAAGCTTATCTATTCCTCTTTCAGTTGGCATTAACATTTTTTACGAAAAGTCGTAAGAAATTAAATTTTTTTGATCAAAACTAAAATATCGTCGAAATCATTGAAAACGAAGTACCTTATCAGACGAAAATATGCCTTATCTAATAAGAGACATTTAAATTATTTTAATTGCATAAATGGGTGGCATTTTTTTGAGAATTAATAGTTTTTAACATGGACAAAAAATTCGTTTAATTTATTTCCATTAAATACTAGAATTATAGAAAAGTACTTTGCGAAAAGAATCGGCAGTAGGACGGAAACGTGTTGACCACCGATTAGTTTTTTGCTAATAATTCTTGCATCCTTCGACCGACTTCTTCGACTAAAAGCTCGATGGAAAGCTTATCTGTTCCTCTTTCAGATGGCATTAACATATTTTACGAAAAGTCGTAAGAAATAAAATTTTTTTGATCGAAACTAATATATCCTGGAAATCATTGAAAAAGAAGTACCTTATCAGACGAAAATATGCCTTATCTAATAAGAGACATTTAAATTTTTTTAAATGCATAAACAGGTGGCATTTTATTCAGAATTAATAGTTTTTTTACATGGACAAAAACTCCGTTTAATTTTTTCCCATTATATACTAGAATTATAGAAAAGTACTTTGCGAAAAGAATCCGCAGTAGGACGGAATCGTGTTGACCACCGATTAGTTTTTTGCTAATAACTCTTGCATCCTTCGACCGACTTTTTCGACTAAAAGCTCGATGGAAAGCTTATCTGTTCCTCTTTCAGATGGCATTAACATATTTTACGAAAAGTCGTAAGAAATAAAATTTTTTTGATCAAAACTAAAATATCCTCGAAATCATTGAAAAAGAAGTACCTTATCAGACGAAAATATGCCTTATCTAATAAGAGACATTTAAATTATTTTAATTGCATAAATGGGTGGCATTTTATTGAGAATTAATAGTTTTTAACATGGACAAAAAATTCGTTTAATTTATTTCCATTAAATACTAGAATTATAGAAAAGTACTTTGCGAAAAGAATCGGCAGTAGGACGGAAACGTGTTGACCACCGATTAGTTTTTTGCCAATAACTCTTGCATCCTTCGACCGACTTCTTCGACTAAGAGCTCGATGGAAAGCTTATCTATTCCTCTTTCAGTTGGCATTAACATTTTTTACGAGAAGTCGTAAGAAATTAAATTTTTTTTATCAAAACTAAAATATCGTCGAAATCATTGAAAACGAAGTACCTTATCAGACGAAAATATGCCTTATCTAATAAGAGACATTTAAATTTTTTTAATTTCATAAATGGGTGGCATTTTATTCAGAATTAATAGTTTTGAACATGGACAAAAAATTCGTTTAATTTTTTCCCATTAAATACTAGAATTATAGAAAAGTACTTTGCGAAAAGAATCGGCAGTAGGACGGAAACGTGTTGACCACCGATTAGTTTTTTGATAATAACTCTTGCATCCTTCGACCGACTTCTTCGAATAAGAGCTTGATGGAAAGCTTATCTGTTCCTCTTTCAGATGGCATTAACATATTTTAAGAAAAGTCGTAAGGAATAAAATTTTTTTGATCAAAACTAAAATATCCTCGAAATCATTGAAAAAGAAGTACCTTATCATACGAAAATATGCCTTATCTAATTAGAGACATTCAAATTTTTTTAATTGCATAAATGGGTGGCATTTTATTCAGAATTAATAGTTTTTTATATGGACAAAAAATTCGTTTAATTTTTTCCCATTAAATACTACAATTATAGAAAAGCATTTTGCGAAAAGAATCGGCAGTAGGACGGAAAGCTTATCTGTTCATCTTTCAGATGGCATTAACATATTTTACGAAAAGTCGAAAGAAATAAATTTTTTTTGATCTAAACTAAAATATCCTCGAAATCATTGAAAAAGAAGTACCTTATCAGACGAAAATATGCCTTATGTAATAAGAGACATTTAAATTTTTCTAATTGCATAAATGGGTGGCATTTTATTCAGAATTAATAGTTTTTTACATAAACAAAAAATTCGTTTAATTTTTTCCCATTAAATACTATAATTATAGAAAAGTACTTTGCGAAAAGAATCGGCAGTAGGACGGAATCGTGTTGACCACCGATTAGTTTTTTGCTAATAACTCTTGCATCCTTCGACCGACTAAAAGCTCGATGGAAAGCTTATCTGTTCCTCTTTCAGATGGCATTAACATATTTTACGAAAAGTCGTAAGAAATAAAATTTTTTTGATCAAAACTAAAATATCCTCGAAATCATTGAAGAAGAAGCAACTTATCAGACGAAAATATGCCTTATCTAATAAGAGACATTTACATTTTTTTAATTGCATAAATGGCTGGCATTTTATTCAGAATTAATAGTTTTTTACATAAACAAAAACTCCGTTTAATTTTTTCCCATTAAATACTATAATTATAGAAAAGTACTTTGCGAAAAGAATCGGCAGTAGGACGGAATCGTGTTGACCACTGATTAGTTTTTTGCTAATAACTCTTGCTTCCTTCGACCGACTTCTTCGACTAAAAACTCGATGGAAAACTTATCTGTTTCTTTTTCAGATGGCATTAACATATTGTACGAAAAGTCGAAGGAAATAAAATTTTTTTGATCAAAACTAAAATATCCTCGAAATCATTGAAGAAGAAGTACCTTATCAGACGAAAATATGCCTTATGTAATAAGAGACATTTAAATTTTTTTAATTGCATAAATGGGTGCCATTTTATTCAGAATTAATAGTTTTTTACATAAACAAAAAATTCGTTTAATTTTTTCCCATTAAATACAATAATTATAGAAAAGTACTTTGCGAAAAGAATCGGCAGTAGGACGGAATCGTGTTGACCACCGATTAGTTTTTTGCTAATAACTCTTGCATCCTTCGACCGACTAAAAGCTCGATGGAAAGCTTATCTGTTCCTTTTTCAGATGGCATTAACATATTTTACGAAAAGTCGAAGGAAATACAATTTTTTTGATCAAAACTAAAATATCCTCGAAATCATTGAAAACGAAGTCCCTTATCAGACGAAAATATACCTTATATAATAATTTTTTTAATTTCATAAATGGGTGGCATTTTATTCAGAATTAATAGTTTTGAACATGGACATGAAATTCGTTTAATTTTTTCCCATTAAATACTACAATTATAGAAAAGCATTTTGCGAAAAGAATCGGCAGTAGGACGGAAACGTGTTGACCACCGATTAGTTTTTTGCTAATAACTCTTGCATCCTTCGACCGACTTTTTCGACTAAAAGCTCGATGGAAAGCTTATCTGTTCCTCTTTCAGATGGCATTAACATATTTTACGAAAAGTCGTAAGAAATAAAATTTTTTTGATCAAAACTAAAATATCCTCGAAATCATTGAAAAAGAAGTACCTTATCAGACGAAAATATGCCTTATCTAATAAGAGACATTTAAATTATTTTAATTGCATAAATGGGTGGCATTTTATTGAGAATTAATAGTTTTTAACATGGACAAAAAATTCGTTTAATTTATTTCCATTAAATACTAGAATTATAGAAAAGTACTTTGCGAAAAGAATCGGCAGTAGGACGGAAACGTGTTGACCACCGATTAGTTTTTTGCCAATAACTCTTGCATCCTTCGACCGACTTCTTCGACTAAGAGCTCGATGGAAAGCTTATCTATTCCTCTTTCAGTTGGCATTAACATTTTTTACGAGAAGTCGTAAGAAATTAAATTTTTTTTATCAAAACTAAAATATCGTCGAAATCATTGAAAACGAAGTACCTTATCAGACGAAAATATGCCTTATCTAATAAGAGACATTTAAATTTTTTTAATTTCATAAATGGGTGGCATTTTATTCAGAATTAATAGTTTTGAACATGGACAAAAAATTCGTTTAATTTTTTCCCATTAAATACTAGAATTATAGAAAAGTACTTTGCGAAAAGAATCGGCAGTAGGACGGAAACGTGTTGACCACCGATTAGTTTTTTGATAATAACTCTTGCATCCTTCGACCGACTTCTTCGAATAAGAGCTTGATGGAAAGCTTATCTGTTCCTCTTTCAGATGGCATTAACATATTTTAAGAAAAGTCGTAAGGAATAAAATTTTTTTGATCAAAACTAAAATATCCTCGAAATCATTGAAAAAGAAGTACCTTATCATACGAAAATATGCCTTATCTAATTAGAGACATTCAAATTTTTTTAATTGCATAAATGGGTGGCATTTTATTCAGAATTAATAGTTTTTTATATGGACAAAAAATTCGTTTAATTTTTTCCCATTAAATACTACAATTATAGAAAAGCATTTTGCGAAAAGAATCGGCAGTAGGACGGAAAGCTTATCTGTTCATCTTTCAGATGGCATTAACATATTTTACGAAAAGTCGAAAGAAATAAATTTTTTTTGATCTAAACTAAAATATCCTCGAAATCATTGAAAAAGAAGTACCTTATCAGACGAAAATATGCCTTATGTAATAAGAGACATTTAAATTTTTTTAATTGCATAAATGGGTGGCATTTTATTCAGAATTAATAGTTTTTTACATAAACAAAAAATTCGTTTAATTTTTTCCCATTTAATACTAGAATTATAGAAAAGTACTTTGCGAAAAGAATCGGCAGTAGGACGGAATCGTGTTGACCACCGATTAGTTTTTTGCTAATAACTCTTGCATCCTTCGACCGACTAAAAGCTCGATGGAAAGCTTATCTGTTCCTCTTTCAGATGGCATTAACATATTTTACGAAAAGTCGTAAGAAATAAAATTTTTTTGATCAAAACTAAAATATCCTCGAAATCATTGAAGAAGAAGCAACTTATCAGACGAAAATATGCCTTATCTAATAAGAGACATTTACATTTTTTTAATTGCATAAATGGCTGGCATTTTATTCAGAATTAATAGTTTTTTACATAAACAAAAACTCCGTTTAATTTTTTCCCATTAAATACTATAATTATAGAAAAGTACTTTGCGAAAAGAATCGGCAGTAGGACGGAATCGTGTTGACCACTGATTAGTTTTTTGCTAATAACTCTTGCTTCCTTCGACCGACTTCTTCGACTAAAAACTCGATGGAAAACTTATCTGTTTCTTTTTCAGATGGCATTAACATATTGTACGAAAAGTCGAAGGAAATAAAATTTTTTTGATCAAAACTAAAATATCCTCGAAATCATTGAAGAAGAAGTACCTTATCAGACGAAAATATGCCTTATGTAATAAGAGACATTTAAATTTTTTTAATTGCATAAATGGGTGCCATTTTATTCAGAATTAATAGTTTTTTACATAAACAAAAAATTCGTTTAATTTTTTCCCATTAAATAGTATAATTATAGAAAAGTACTTTGCGAAAAGAATCGGCAGTAGGACGGAATCGTGTTGACCACCGATTAGTTTTTTGCTAATAACTCTTGCATCCTTCGACCGACTAAAAGCTCGATGGAAAGCTTATCTGTTCCTTTTTCAGATGGCATTAACATATTTTACGAAAAGTCGAAGGAAATACAATTTTTTTGATCAAAACTAAAATATCCTCGAAATCATTGAAAACGAAGTCCCTTATCAGACGAAAATATGCCTTATATAATAATTTTTTTAATTTCATAAATGGGTGGCATTTTATTCAGAATTAATAGTTTTGAACATGGACATGAAATTCGTTTAATTTTTTCCCATTAAATACTACAATTATAGAAAAGCATTTTGCGAAAAGAATCGGCAGTAGGACGGAAACGTGTTGACCACCGATTAGTTTTTTGATAATAACTCTTGCATCCTTCGACCGACTTCTTCGAATAAGAGCTCGATGGAAAGCTTACCTGTTCCTCTTTCAGATGGCATTAACATATGTTACGAAAAGTCGTAAGGAATAAAATTTTTTTGATCAAAACTAAAATATCCTCGAAATCATTGAAAAAGAAGTACCTTATCATACGAAAATATGCCTTATCTAATTAGAGACATTTCAATTTTTTTAATTGCATAAATGGTTGGCATTTTATTCAGAATTAATAGTTTTTTACATGGACAAAAAATTCGTTTAATTTTTTCCCATTAAATACTACAATTATAGAAAAGCATTTTGCGAAAAGAATCGGCAGTAGGACGGAAGGCTTAACTGTTCATCTTTCAGATGGCATTAACATATTTTACGAAAAGTCGAAAGAAATAAAATTTTTTTGATCTAAACTAAAATATCCTCGAAATCATTGAAAAAGAAGTACCTTATCATACGAAAATATGCCTTATCTAATAAGAGACATTAAAATTTTTTTAATTGCATAAATGGGTGGCATTTTATTCAGAATTAATAGTTTTTTACATAAACAAAAACTCCGTTTAATTTTTTCCCATTAAATACTATAATTATAGAAAAGTACTTTGCGAAAAGAATCGGCAGTAGCACGGAAAAGTGTTGACCACCGATTAGTTTTTTGCTAATAACTCTGGCATCCTTCGACCGACTTCTTCGACTAAGAGCTCGATGGAAAGCTTATTTGTTCCTCTTTCAGATGGCATTAACATATTTTACGTAAAGTCGTAAGAAATAAAATTTTTTTGATCGAAACTAATATATCCTGGAAATCATTGAAAAAGAAGTCCCTTATCAGATGAAAATATGCCTTATCTAATAAGAGCTATTTAAAATTTTTTAAGTGCATAAATGGGTGGCATTTTATTCAGAATTAATAGTTTTTTACATGGACAAAAAATTCGTTTAATTTGTTCCCATTAAATGCTAGTATTATAGAAAAGTACTTTGCCAAAAGAATCGGCAGTAGGATGGAAACGTGTTGACCACCGATTAGTTTTTTGCTAATAACTCTTGCATCCTTCGACCGACTTCTTCGAATAAAAACTCGATGGAAAGCTTATCTGTTCCTCTTTCAGATGGCATTAACATATTTTACGAAAAGTCATAAGAAATAAAATTTTTTTCATCAAAACTAAAATATCCTCGAAATTATTGAAGAAGAAGTACCTTATCAGACGAAAATACACCTTATCTAATAAGAGACATTTAAATTTTTTTAATTGCATAAATGGGCGGCTTTTTATTCAGAATTAATGGTTTTTTACATGGACAAAGTATTCGTTTAATTTTTTCCCATTAAATACTAGAATTTAGAAAAGTACTTTGCGAAAAGAATCGGCACCACCGATTAGCTTTTTGCTAATAACTCGTGCATCCTTCGACCGACTTCTTCGGCTAAGAGCTCGATGGAAAGCTTATCTGTTCCTCTTTTAGATGGCATTAACATATTTTACGAAAAGTCATAAGAAATATAATTTTTTGTATCAAAACTAAAATATCCTCGAAATTATTGAAGAAGAAGTACCTTATCAGACAAAAATACGCCGTATCTAATAAGAGACACTTTAATTTTTTTAATTGCATAAATGGGCGGCATTTTATTCAGAATTAATAGTTTTTTACATGGACAAAAAATTCGTTTAATTTGTTCCCATTAAATACTAGAATTATAGAAAAGTACTTTGCGAAAGGAATCGGCAGTAGGACGGAAACGTGTCGACCACCGATTAGTTTTTTGCTAATAACTCTTGCATCCTTCGACCGACTTCTTCGAATAAGAGCTCGATGGAAAGCTTATCTGTTCCTCTTTCAGATGGCATTAACACATTTGACGAAAAGTCGTAAGAAATAAAATTTTTTTGATCAAAACTAAAATATCCTCGAAATCATTGAAAAAGAAGTCCCTTATCAGACGAAAATATGCCTTATCTAATAAGAGACATTTAAATTTTTTTTAATTTCATAAATGGGTGGCATTTTATTCAGAATTAATAGTTTTTTGCATAGACAAAAAATTTGTTTAATTTTTTCCCATTAAATACTAGAATTATAGAAAAGTGCTTTGCGAAACGAATCGGCAGTAGGACGGAAACGTGTTGACCACCGATTAGTTTTTTGCTAATAACTCTTGCATCCTTCGACCGACTTCTTCGACCAAGAGCTCGATGGAAAGCTTATCTGTTCCTCTTTCAGATGGCATTAACATATTTTACGAAAAATCGTAAGAAATAAAATTTTTTTGATCAAAACTAAAATATCCTCGAAATCATTGAAAACGAAGTCCCTTATCAGACGAAAATATGCCTTATCTAATAAGAGCTATTTAAATTTTTTTAAGTGCATAAATGGGTGGCATTTTATTCAGAATTAATAATTTTTTACATGGACAAAAAATTCGTTTAATTTGTTCCCATTAAATACTAGAATTATAGAAAAGTACTTTGCGAAAGAATCAGCAGAAGGACGGAAACGTGTTGACCACCGATTAGTTTTTTGCTAATAACTCTTGCATCCCTCGACCGACTTCTTCGAATAAGAGCTCGATGGAAAGCTTATCTGTTCCTCTTTCAGATGGCATTAACATATTTTACGAAAAGTCGTAAGAAATAAAATTTTTTTGATCAAAACTAAAATATCCTCGAAATCATTGAAGAAGAAGTACCTTATCAGACGAAAATATGCCTTATCTAATAAGAGACATTTAAATTTTTTTAATTGCATAAACAGGCAGCATTTTATTCAGAATTAATAGTTTTTTACATCGACAAAAAATTCGTTTAATTTTTTCCCATTAAATACTAGAATTATAGAAAAGTACTTTGCGAAAAGAATCGGCAGTAGGACGGAAACGCGTTGACCACCGATTAGTTTTTTGCTAATAACTCTTGCATCCTTCGACCGACTTCTTCGACCAAGAGCTCGATGGAAAGCTTATCTGTTCCTCTTTCAGATGGCATTAACATATTTTACGAAAAATCGTAAGAAATAAAATTTTTTTGATCAAAACTAAAATATCCTCGAAATCATTGAAAACGAAGTCCCTTATCAGACGAAAATATGCCTTATTTAATAAGAGCTATTTAAATTTTTTTAAGTGCATAAATGGGTGGCATTTTATTGAGAATTAATCATTATTTATATGGACAAAAAATTCATTTAATTTGTTCCCATTAAATACTAGAATTATAGAAAAGTACTTTGCGAAAAGAATCAGCAGAAGGACGGAAACGTGTTGACCACCGATTAGTTTTTTGCTAATAACTCTTGCATCCCTCGACCGACTTCTTCGAATAAGAGCTCGATGGAAAGCTTATCTGTTCCTCTTTCAGATGGCATTAACATATTTTACGAAAAGTCGAAGGAAATAAAATTTTTTTGATCAAAACTAAAATATCCTCGAAATCATTGAAAACGAAGTCCCTTATCAGACGAAAATATGCCTTATCTAATAAGAGCTATTTAAATTTTTTTAGTGCATAAATGGGTGGCATTTTATTCAGAATTAATAGTTTTTTACATGGACAAAAAATTCGTTTAATTTGTTCCCATTAAATACTAGAATTATAGAAAAGTACTTTGCGAAAGGAATCGGCAGTAGGACGGAAACGTGTTGACCACCGATTAGTTTTTTGCTAATAACTCTTGCATCCTTCGACCGACTTCTTCGAATAAGAGCTCGATGGAAAGCTTATCTGTTCCTCTTTCAGACGGCATTAACACATTTTACGAAAAGTCGTAAGAAATAAAATTTTTTTGATCAAAACTAAAATATCCTCGTAATCATTGAAGAAGAAGTACCTTATCAGACGAAAATATGCCTTATCTAATAAGAGACATTTAAATTTTTTTTAATTTCATAAATGGGTGGCATTTTATTCAGAATTAATAGTTTTTTACATAGACAAAAAATTTGTTTAATTTTTTCCCATTAAATACTAGAATTATAGAAAAGTACTTTGCGAAAAGAATCGGCAGTAGGACGGAAACGTGTTGACCACCGATTAGTTTTTTGCTAATAACTCTTGCATCCTTCGACCGACTTCTTCGACCAAGAGCTCGATGGAAAGCTTATCTGTTCCTCTTTCAGATGGCATTAACATATTTTACGAAAAATCGTAAAAAATAAAATTTTTTTGATCAAAACTAAAATATCCTCGAAATCATTGAAAACGAAGTCCCTTATCAGACGAAAATATGCCTTATCTAATAAGAGCTATTTAAATTTTTTTAAGTGCATAAATGGGTGGCATTTTATTCAGAATTAATAATTTTTTACATGGACAAAAAATTCGTTTAATTTGTTCCCATTAAATACTAGAATTATAGAAAAGTACTTTGCGAAAGAATCGGCAGAAGGACGGAAACGTGTTGACCACCGATTAGTTTTTTGCTAATAACTCTTGCATCCCTCGACCGACTTCTTCGAATAAGAGCTCGATGGAAAGCTTATCTGTTCCTCTTTCAGATGGCATTAACATATTTTACGAAAAATCGTAAAAAATAAAATTTTTTTGATCAAAACTAAAATATCCTCGAAATCATTGAAAACGAAGTCCCTTATCAGACGAAAATATGCCTTATCTAATAAGAGCTATTTAAATTTTTTTAAGTGCATAAATGGGTGGCATTTTATTCAGAATTAATAATTTTTTACATGGACAAAAAATTCGTTTAATTTGTTCCCATTAAATACTAGAATTATAGAAAAGTACTTTGCGAAAGAATCGGCAGAAGGACGGAAACGTGTTGACCACCGATTAGTTTTTTGCTAATAACTCTTGCATCCCTCGACCGACTTCTTCGAATAAGAGCTCGATGGAAAGCTTATCTGTTCCTCTTTCAGATGGCATTAACATATTTTACGAAAATTCGTAAGAAATAAAATTTTTTTGATCAAAACTAATATATCCTCGAAATCATTGAAAAAGAAGTACCTTATCAGATGAAAATATGCCTTATCTAATAAGAGACATTTAAATTATTTTAATTGCATAAATGGATGGCATTTTATTGAGAATTTATAGTTTTTAACATGGACAAAAAATTCGTTTAATTTTTTCCCATTAAATACTAGAATTATAGAAAAGTACTTTGCGAAAAGAATCGGCAGTAGGACGGAAACGTGTTGACCACCGATTAGTTTTTTGCTAATAACTCTTGCATCCTTCGACCGACTTCTTCGACCAAGAGCTCGATGGAAAGCTTATCTGTTCCTCTTTCAGATGGCATTAACATATTTTACGAAAAGTCGTAAGAAATAAAATTTTTTTGATCAAAACTAATATATCCTCGAAATCATTGAAAACGAAGTACCTTATCAGATGAAAATATGCCTTATCTAATAAGAGACATTTAAATTATTTTAATTGCATAAATGGGTGGCATTTTATTGAGAATTAAAAGTTTTTAACATGGACAAAAAATTCGTTTAATTTTTTCCCATTAAATACTAGAATTATAGAAAAGTACTTTGCGAAAAGAATCGGCAGTAGAACGGAAACGTGTTGACCACCGATTAGTTTTTTGCTAATAACTCTTGCATCCTTCGATCGACTTCTTCGAATAAGAGCTCGATGGAAAGCTTATCTGTTCCTCTTTCAGATGGCATTAACATATTTTACGAAAAGTCGTAAGAAATAAAATTTTTTTGATCAAAACTAAAATATCCTCGAAATCATTGAAAACGAAGTACCTTATCTGACGAAAATATGCCTTATCTAATAAGAGCTATTTAAATTTTTTTAAGTGCATAAATGGGTGGCATTTTATTCAGAATTAATAATTTTTTACATGGACAAAAAATTCGTTTAATTTTTTCCCATTAAATACTAGAATTATAGAAAAGTACTTTGCGAAAAGAATCGGCAGAAGGACGGAAACGTGTTGACCACCGATTAGTTTTTTGCTAATAACTCTTGCATCCCTTGACCGACTTCTTCGAATAAGAGCTCGATGGAAAGCTTATCTGTTCCTCTTTCAGATGGCATTAACATATTTTACGAAAAATAGTAAGAAATAAAATTTTTTTTATCAAAACTAAAATATCCTCGAAATCATTGAAGAAGAAGTACCTTATCAGACGAAATTATGCCTTATCTAATAAGAGACATTTACATTTTTTTAATTGCATAAATGGGTGGCATTTTATTCAGAATTAATAGTTTTTTACATAAACAAAAACTCCGTTTAATTTTTTCCCATTAAATACTATAATTATAGAAAAGTACTTTGCGAAAAGAATCGGCAGTAGGACGGAATCGTGTTGACCACTGATTAGTTTTTTGCTAATAACTCTTGCATCCTTCGACCGACTTCTTCGACTAAGAACTCGATGGAAAGCTTATCTGTTCCTCTTTCAGATGGCATTAACATATTTTACGAAAAGTCGAAGGAAATTAAATTTTTTTGATCAAAAGTAAAATATCCTCGAAATCATTGAAAACGAAGTCCCTTATCAGACGAAAATATGCCTTATCTAATAAGAGCTATTTAAATTTTTTTAAGTTCAGAAATGGGTGGCATCTTATTCAGAATTAATAGTTTTTTACATGGACAAAAAATTCGTTTAATTTGTTCCCATTAAATACTAGAATTATAGAAAAGTACTTTGCGAAAAGAATCGGCAGTAGGACGGAAACGTGTTGACCACCGATTAGTTTTTTGCTAATAACTCTTGCATCCTTCGACCGACTTCTTCGAATAAAACCTCGATGGAAAGCTTATCTGTTCCTCTTTCAGATGGCATTAACATATTTTACGAAAAGTCGTAAGAAATAAAATTTTTTTGATCAAAACTAAAATATCCTCGAAATCATTGAAAAAGAAGTACCTTATCAGACGAAAATATGCCTTCTCTAATAAGAGACATTTAGATTTTTTAATTGCATAAATGGGCGGCATTTTATTCAGAATTAATAGTTTTTTACATAAACAAAAACTCCGTTTAATTTTTTCCCATTAAATACTAGAATTATAGAAAAGTACTTTGCGAAAAGAATCGGCAGTAGGTCGGAATCGTGTTGACCACTGATTAGTTTTTTGCTAATAACTCTTGCATCCTTCGACCGACTTTTTTGACTAAAAGCTCGATGGAATGCTTATCTGTTCCTCTTTCAGATGGCATTAACATATTTTACGAAAAGTCGTAAGAAATAAAATTTTTTTGATCAAAACTAATATATCCTCGAAATCATTGAAAAAGAAGTACCTTATCAGATGAAAATATGCCTTATCTAATAAGAGACATTTAAATTATTTTAATTGCATAAATGGGTGGCATTTTATTGAGAATTTATAGTTTTTAACATGGACAAAAAATTCGTTTAATTTATTTCCATTAAATACTATAATTATAGAAAAGTACTTTGCGAAAAGAATCGGCAGTAGGACGGAAGCGTGTTGACCAAAGATAAGTTTTTTGCTAATAACTCTTGCGTCCTTCGACCAACTTCTTCGACTAAGAGCTCGATGGAAAGCTTATCTATTCCTCTTTCAGTTGGCATTAACATTTTTTACGAAAAGTCGTAAGAAATTAAATTTTTTTGTTCAAAACTAAAATATCGTCGAAATCATTGAAAACGAAGTACCTTATCTGACGAAAATATGCCTTATCTAATAAGAGACATTTAAATTTTTTAACTTGCATAAATGGGTGGCATTTTATTCAGAATTAATAGTTTTTTACATAGACAAAAAATTTGTTTAATTTTTTCCCATTAAATACTAGAATTATAGAAAAGTACTTTGCGAAAAGAATCGGCAGTAGAACGGAAACGTGTTGACCACCGATTAGTTTTTTGCTAATAACTCTTGCATCCTTCGACCGACTTCTTCGAATAAGAGCTCGTTGGAAAGCTTATCTGTTCCTCTTTCAGATGGCATTAACATATTTTACGAAAAGTCGTAAGAAATAAAATTTTTTTGATCAAAACTAAAATATCCTCGAAATCATTGAAAACGAAGTCCCTTATCAGACGAAAATATGCCTTATCTAATAAGAGCTATTTAAATTTTTTTAAGTGCATAAATGGGTGGCATTTTATTCAGAATTAATAATTTTTTACATGGACAAAAAATTCGTTTAATTTTTTCCCATTAAATACTAGAATTATAGAAAAGTACTTTGCGAAAAGAATCGGCAGAAGGACGGAAACGTGTTGACCACCGATTAGTTTTTTGCTAATAACTCTTGCATCCCTTGACCGACTTCTTCGAATAAGAGCTCGATGGAAAGCTTATCTGTTCCTCTTTCAGATGGCATTAACATATTTTACGAAAAGTCGTAAGAAATAAAATTTTTTTGATCAAAACTAAAATATCCTCGAAATCATTGAAGAAGAAGTACTTTATCAGACGAAAATATGCCTTATCTAATAAGAGACATTTACATTTTTTTAATTGCATAAATGGGTGGCATTTTATTCAGAATTAATAGTTTTTTACATAAACAAAAACTCCGTTTAATTTTTTCCCATTAAATACTATAATTATAGAAAAGTACTTTGCGAAAAGAATCGGCAGTAGGACGGAATCGTGTTGACCACTGATTAGTTTTTTGCTAATAACTCTTGCATCCTTCGACCGACTTCTTCGACTAAGAACTCGATGGAAAGCTTATCTGTTCCTCTTTCAGATGGCATTAACATATTTTACGAAAAGTCGAAGGAAATTAAATTTTTTTGATCAAAAGTAAAATATCCTCGAAATCATTGAAAACGAAGTCCCTTATCAGACGAAAATATGCCTTATCTAATAAGAGCTATTTAAATTTTTTTAAGTGCATAAATGGGTGGCATTTTATTCAGAATTAATAGTTTTTTACATAGACAAAAAATTCGTTTAATTTGTTCCCATTAAATACTAGAATTATAGAAAAGTACTTTGCGAAAGGAATCGGCAGAAGGACGGAAACGTGTTGACCACCGATTAGTTTTTTGCTAATAACTCTTGCATCCTTCGACCGACTTCTTCGAATAAGAGCTCGATGGCAAGCTTATCTGTTCCTCTTTCAGATGGCATTAACACATTTTACGAAAAGTCGTAAGAAATAAAATTTTTTTGATCAAAACTAAAATATCCTCGAAATCATTGAAGAAGAAGTACCTTATCAGATGAAAATATGCTTTATCTAATAAGAGACATTTAAATTTTTTTTAATTTCATAAATGGGTGGCATTTTATTCAGAATTAATAGTTTTTTACATAGACAAAAAATTTGTTTAATTTTTTCCCATTAAATACTAGAATTATAGAAAAGTACTCTGCGAAAAGTATCGGCAGTAAGACGGAAACGTGTTGACCACCGATTAGTTTTTTGCTAATAACTCTTGCATCCTTCGACCGACTTCTTCGACCAAGAGCTCGATGGAAAGCTTATCTCTTCCTCTTTCAGATGGCATTAACATATTTTACGAAAAATTGTAAGAAATAAAATTTTTTTGATCAAAACTAAAATATCCTCGAAATCATTGAAAACGAAGTCCCTTATCAGACGAAAATATGCCTTATCTAATAAGAGCTATTTAAATTTTTTTAAGTGCATAAATGGGTGGCATTTTATTCAGAATTAATAATTTTTTAGATGGACAAAAAATTCGTTTAATTTGTTCCCATTAAATACTAGAATTATAGAAAAGTACTTTGCGAAAGAATCGGCAGAAGGACGGAAACGTGTTGACCACCGATTAGTTTTTTGCTAATAACTCTTGCATCCCTCGACCGACTTCTTCGAATAAGAGCTCGATAGAAAGCTTATCTGTTTCTTTTTCAGATGGCATTAACATATTTTACGAAAAGTCGAAGGAAATAAATTTTTTTTGATCAAAACTAAAATATCCTCGAAATCATTGAAGAAGAAGTACCTTATCAGTCGAAAATATGCCTTATGTAATAAGAGACATTTAAATTTTTTTAATTGCATAAATGGGTGCCATTTTATTCAGAATTAATAGTTTTTTACATAAACAAAAAATTCGTTTCATTTTTTCCCATTAAATACTATAATTATAGAAAAGTACTTTGCGAAAAGAATCGGCAGTAGGACGGAATCGTGTTGACCACTGATTAGTTTTTTGCTAATAACTCTTGCATCCTTCGACCGACTAAAAGCTCGATGGAAAGCTTATCTGTTCCTTTTTCAGATGGCATTAACATATTTTACGAAAAGTTGAAGGAAATACAATTTTTTTGATTAAAACTAATATATCCTCGAAATCATTGAAAAAGAAGTACCTTATCAGACGAAAATATGCCTTATCTGATAAGAGACATTTAAATTATTTTAATTGCATAAATGGGTGGCATTTTATTGAGAATTTATAGTTTTTAACATGGACAAAAAATTCGTTTAATTTATTTCCATTAAATACTATAATTATAGAAAAGTACTTTGCGAAAAGAATCGGCAGTAGGACGGAAACGTGTTGACCAAAGATAAGTTTTTTGCTAATAACTCCTGCGTCCTTCGACCAACTTCTTCGACTAAGAGCTCGATGGAAAGCTTATCTATTCCTCTTTCAGTTGGCATTAACAATTTTTACGAAAAGTCGTAAGAAATTAAATTTTTTTGTTCAAAACTAAAATATCCTCGAAATCATTGAAAACGAAGTCCCTTATCAGACGAAAATATGCCTTATCTAATAAGAGCTATTTAAATTTTTTTAAGTGCATAAATGGGTGGCATTTTATTCAGAATTAATAGTTTTTTACATGGACAAAAAATTCGTTTAATTTGTTCCCATTAAATGCTATAATTATAGAAAAGTACTTTGCGAAAAGAATCGGCAGTAGGTCGGAATCGTGTTGACAACCGATTAGTTTTTTGATAATAACTCTTGCATCCTTCGACCGACTTTTTTGACTAAAAGCTCGATGGAAAGCTTATCTGTTCCTCTTTCAGATGGCATTAACATATTTTACGAAAAGTCGTAAGAAATAAAATTTTTTTGATCAAAACTAAAATATCCTCGAAATCATTGAAAAAGAAGTACCTTATCAGACGAAAATATGCCTTATCTAATAAGAGACATTTAAATTATTTTAATTGCATAAATGGGTGGCATTTTATTGAGAATTTATAGTTTCTAACATGGACAAAAAATTCGTTTAATTTATTTCCATTAAATACTATAATTATAGAAAAGTACTTTGCGAAAAGAATCGGCAGTAGGACGGAATCGTGTTGACCAAAGATAAGTTTTTTGCTAATAACTCTTGCGTCCTTCGACCAACTTCTTCGACTAAGAGCTCGATGGAAAGCTTATCTATTCCTCATTCAGTTGGCATTAACAGTTTTTACGAAAAGTTGTAAGAAATTAAATTTTTTTGTTCAAAACTAAAATATCGTCGAAATCATTGAAAACGAAGTACCTTATCAGACGAAAATATGCCTTATCTAATAAGAGACATTTAAATTTTTTAACTTGCATAAATGGGTGGCATTTTATTCAGAATTAATAGTTTTTTACATAGACAAAAAATTTGTTTAATTTTTTCCCATTAAATACTAGAATTATAGAAAAGTACTTTGCGAAAAGAATCGGCAGTAGGACGGAAACGTGTTGACCACCGATTAGTTTTTTGCTAATAACTCTTGCATCCTTCGACCGACTTCTTCGACCAAGAGCTCGATGGAAAGCTTATCTGTTCCTCTTTCAGATGGCATTAACATATTTTACGAAAAGTCGTAAGAAATAAAAATTTTTTGATCAAAACTAAAATATCCTCGAAATCATTGAAAACGAAGTCCCTTATCAGACGAAAATATGCCTTATCTAATAAGAGCTATTTCAATTTTTTTAAGTGCATAAATGGGTGGCATTTTATGCAGAATTAATAATTTTTTACATGGACAAAAAATTCGTTTAATTTGTTCCCATTAAATACTAGAATTATAGAAAAGTACTTTGCGAAAGGAATCGGCAGAAGGACGGAAACGTGTTGACCACCGATTAGTTTTTTCCTAATAACTCTTGCATCCCTCGACCGACTTCTTCGAATAAGAGCTCGATGGAAAGCTTATCTGTTTCTTTTTCAGATGGCATTAACATATTTTACGAAAAGTCGAAGGAAATAAAATTTTTTTGATCAAAACTAAAATATCCGATTAGTCTTTTGCTCATAACTCTTGCATCCTTCGACCGACTAAGAGCTCGATGGAAAGCTTATCTGTTCCTTTTTCAGATGGCATTAACATATTTTACGAAAAGTCGAAGGAAATACAATTTTTTTGATCAAAACTAAAATATCCTCGAAATCATTGAAAACGAAGTCCCTTATCAGACGAAAATATGCCTTATCTAATAAGAGCTATTTAAATTTTTTTAAGTGCATAAATGGGTGGCATTTTATTCAGAATTAATATGGACAAAATGGACAAAAAATTCGTTTAATTTGTTCCCATTAAATACTAGAATTATAGGAAAGGACTTTGCGAAAAGAATCGGCAGTAGGACGGAAACGTGTTGACCACCCATTAGTTTTTTGCTAATAACTCTTGCATCCTTCGACCGACTTCTTCGACTAAGAGCTCGATGGAAAGCTTATCTGTTCCTCTTTCAGATGGCATTAACATATTTTACGAAAAGTCGTAAGAAATAAAATTTTTTTGATCAAAACTAAAATATCCTCGAAATCATTGAAGAAGAAGTACCTTATCAGACGAAAATATGCCTTATCTAATAAGAGACATTTAGATTTTTTTAATTGCATAAATGGGTGGCATTTTATTCAGAATTAATAATTTTTTACATGGACAAAAAATTCGTTTAATTTGTTCCCATTAAATACTAGAATTATAGAAAAGTACTTTGCGAAAGGAATCGGCAGAAGGACGGAATCGTGTTGACCAAAGATAAGTTTTTTGCTAATAACTCTTGCGTCCTTCGACCAACTTCTTCGACTAAAAGCTCGATGGAAAGCTTATCTGTTCCTCTTTCAGATGGCATTAACATATTTTACGAAAAGTCGTAAGAAATAAAATTTTTTTGATCAAAACTAAAATATCCTCGAAATCATTGAAGAAGAAGTACCTTATCAGACGAAAATATGCCTTATCTAATAAGAGACATTTAAATTAATTTAATTGCATAAATGGGTGGCATTTTATTGAGAATCAATAGTTTTTAACATGGACAAAAAATTCGTTTAATTTGTTCCCATTAAATACTATAATTATAGAAAAGTACTTTGCGAAAAGAATCGGCAGTAGGACGGAAACGTGTTGACCAAAAATAAGTTTTTTGCTAATAACTCTTGCGTCCTTCGACCGACTTCTTCGACTAAGAGCTCGATGGAAAGCTTATCTATTCCTCTTTCAGTTGGCATTAACATTTTTTACGAAAAGTCGTAAGAAATTAAATTTTTTTGATCAAAACTAAAATATCGTCGAAATCATTGAAAACGAAGTACCTTATCAGACGAAAATATGCCTTATCTAATAAGAGACATTTAAATTTTTTTAATTGCATAAACAGGTGGCATTTTATTCAGAATTAATAGTTTTTTTACATGGACAAAAACTCCGTTTAATTTTTTCCCATTAAATACTAGAATTATAGAAAAGTACTTTGCGAAAAGAATCGGCAGTAGGACGGAATCGTGTTGACCACCGATTAGTTTTTTGCTCATAACTCTTGCATCCTTCGACCGACTAAAAGCTCGATGGAAAGCTTATCTGTTCCTTTTTCAGATGGCATTAACATATTTTACGAAAAGTCGAAGGAAATACTTTTTTTTTTTTTTTTTTTTTTTTTTTTGCAGTCTTTGACTAACTTCCAAGTCGTACGGTCACATCTTAGTACGCTCTTCAAAATATTTCATTTTGTGTTATTTGATTTTAAAATATTTTTTTTTTTTTTTTTTAATTTTTTCGTTTTTACGAACAATATAAAATTCTTGATTGAATTTTTTCAATAAGATACCGTAACCGCTTATTTCCCTATAATGGGGCAACCTCCTGATCCTCCAGATCGCTACAAAACTTACACTGATCATTCAGTGACTAATGTCGGACCGAAATATCTGATTGTTAAACGTATTAGCACTAGTGACGAATCTCTTGCTAATGTCTCTCCGTTCCTTATCAAGAAAACAATTGACCACATTTGTGGAGGAGTAGTGGACCTATGTAAAAAAACAAGAAATGGTACTATTCTCATCAAAACGAAGAACTCCACTCAAGCTAATAAATTGCTCAAGCTTACTGCTCTCTCGGACTCATTGCCTGTTACTGTATCGGAACATTCCACTCTCAACTTCAGTAAAGGAGTGATTTATTCAAATGAATTGAGGTCTATCGGCGAAGAAGAAATCCTGGCTGAACTGAAAAGTCAGTCTGTTTGTGAAATTCGCAAAATTAAAAAGAAATTCAATGACCAACTAATTGATACTGGACTCATTATATTAACGTTTGCCTCTCTCTCTCTCCCTGATTACATCCTTGTTGGTTATGAAAAAACTAAGGTACGTCAATTTATTCCTCGACCCATGCGCTGCTCCAACTGTCTAAAATTTGGACACACATTCAAATTCTGCAAAAACCAAAAAGTTTGTAACATCTGTGGACAATTGCTACATACTGAAGCCAATGAAATGAATACCTGCCAGAATGGACCTTGCTGTGTTAATTGTACTTCCAAAAATGTTGATGACAATAAACACTCTTCATTTGACAAGAAATGTCCTGTCTTCGTAAAAGAACAAGAAATTCTAGCAATTAAAATTACACAAAAAGTAGATACTAAAACAGCTTACACTATCTACAACTCTACCCATAAATCCAATGAACTAACCTATGCATCAATCTCGGCCCAGAAGTCAACTTCACTAAAGGACAACTCTCATATATTACCATCGAATCCGTCTCCTCCTAAAGAAATTCCATCTCTGGACCCTCCAAAAAGAACTACTATTTCTTACTCTGACATGGACGATCTCATCAGCACTCAGCCATCAACCTCAACTGCTCTTGTTTCGAAGCTTAATTGCCCTTCAAATAAAATACTTATCCTACCAAAGAATATCTCTAAAAGAAGACAAACTCAGCTCAGAAGTAAATCATCAAGAGCCAAAAATAGTAAGAAGGAATTTCCAAAAAAAAAAGGTGCTTCTGACTCTGATTTAGAAGATTTAAGTGATATGACATAAATTTATAATTAAGCATTCGATGTGGTCTCGGCAGGGCTGACGGGGAACAGAGCTTTATGATACAAGTTATCATCTCTTTCCCCCGTCAGTCTTGTCGAGGCCTCCTTTTATATTTGTACTCAGGTCAGACTATTCACTTTGGTTGACAATCTAACTCAATCAAGGTGGTTCTTAGTCTGACCTCATCAACTTATATACTAACTGATCACTTTAACGTACTTTTCCTATGTTTTCACTTTATATTATTAATTTTTCTTTGTTCTGTATAGATTCATGACTTTAAAAATTTTGCAATGGAATTGTAATGGTTATTTTAATAACTATGATCAGTTACAAATTCTCATCAAAAAATACTCCCCAAAAATTATTTCCCTTCAAGAAACTCATCTTACACCACAAAATTACTTTCCAATACCCAATAATTACACTTGCTATCAATATTCTTCCTCTTCTAATGCCTCTGGTGGAGTAGCCCTCCTTGTTCATCAATCTTTACAACATGAATTAATCACATCACATCACGACTTTGATTCTGTTAGTGTTCGTATTTTCTCAAAGATAGTATTTACTATAGTTCGCTCCTATATTCCTCCTAATAAACCCTTTTCCTTAAAGAACCTTCAAAATGTTTTTTGCAATTTAAATTCTCCAACTCTTATTACTGGTGACTTTAATAGCTGGCATCTGTTATGGGGGTCATCATCTAATAACTCAAGAGGCAATACTCTGCAAAAATTTATTAATCTTTCCCCACTCATCATTTTAAACAACGGCTCTCCAACTCACTTCAGTACTCACCACACTTTTACCCATATAGATCTTACATTAGCAACCTCGTCTTTAGCCATTCATTCTGCCTGGTCTATTGAATCTAATTTATTTTGTAGTGACCATTATCCTATTATAATTTCTTTATTTGATTCACCTTCTCCTCCCCCTAAAATCTTGCCCAAATTTTTAACCAATCGTGCTGACTGGCTTCAATACTCAGAAGCTACATACAACAATCACCTTACCAGACCCATATCTACCAATATCAATAAAGAGGCTGCTAATATAACTAGAATAATTTGTCAAAGTGCTAATAACTGTATCCCTCAATCTTCGTCTCATACCCATAAAAAATATACTGTCCCTTGGTGGAATAAACATCTACAAATACTCAAAGATAAGAAAAATCTTTGTTGGTCAAATCTCAAACGTAATATATCTACTGATAACATTCTTCTATATAAAAAAGCTAATGCTTTATTTAAGAGAGAGACGAAATCCGCTAAGCGTGCTTCATTAAATAGCTTCACTTCTGAAATTAACCCATCATCAACCTCAACTAAAATTTGGGCTAATATTAGACACTTTTGCGGCACCAAGCCTTATAACTCGATCCATTGCATTTCAACTCCTTCTTCTAACATAACTGATAAACAAATGATAGCTGAAGAATTCTCTAAAAATTGGTCATCCAGTTCTAATGATGTAAATTTCTCCATAACCTTTCAACAACATAAAAACAATACCGTTCCGACTATTTCCTATGTTCCCTCCATATTAGCTCAAGAGCTTGAAAAACCCATCTCTCTTCCTGAACTTAACTTAGCTCTTTTGATACTCAAAGGTAAAACCCCTGGTCTTGACCGAATCTCATATCCTATGCTAAAAAATTTAAATATTTCTGTTAAAAAACGACTCCTTAGACTTTACAACAACATCTTTACAAAATCATTTATTCCTCAACAATACAAAATAAGTAAGGTAATACCTATAATAAAACCTAACTCCATCAAAACTAATTTAAATTCTTATCGTCCCATTTCCCTTAACTCGTGCTGTGCAAAAACTCTTGATAAAATAATAGCCACCGTCTTTGGTGGTTTGCTTCTCAAAACAATTTTATCAATAACCGACAATGTGGTTTTAAGAAAAATAAATCTATAACTGACTCTTTACTTGCTCTAGATTATCACATTTCTTCTGCTTTGTCTACAAAAAATCACCTTTCAATATTATCTTTAGATTTCACCAAAGCTTTTGATAAAATTGGTATCCATTCTGTAATTGATGAGCTACGTTTTTGGAAAGTTGGTACTAACATTATAAATTACATTTTTAACTTCATGACTAATAGAAAGCTGACTGTTTTTGTGGACAATTATATGTCTTCTTTTAGGCCTCTATATAATGGTATTCCTCAAGGATCTCCTCTTTCAGTTATCCTTTTCCTTATTGCTTATAACAAACTAAATAGAACTATTTCCACTCACAAACAATTTAATTTCTCCGCCTATGCCGATGATTATCATATATTTCAAAAGCTTAATAAAACCAGTAAGGGCGGTATAGTTGAGTATTCTCAACTATATAATACCCTGTACACACACCTATGTTTATAACACGTTAAACATTCGCCGACAGCAAAAGCAGTGTACCACGATATGGTTTGTGTATTTGCTAATAGTGAGGCAGGGCTCACAGTGCAATGTTGCCATTAGATGGCGCTTTAGTACGGATTTTGTTACAAAGCATTGCTGCAAAATTTTAGTGTGTTGGTCTTTGCGGGGAAAGTGGTAGTTTGTTGTATGCAGTTTTAAAAAGGTATGTTATCTGAGTTTGCATACAAAATTTCAGCATTGTATTCTTTATACTTTAGGATATACAGCAATTTTAAGAAAAAATTACCTTTTGTTGTGCTGAGGAATGGGCGTGGCAAAAATTCCTTTAAACTTGATCTAGTGTTCGACCACATGAGTCTATCTTCCAAATTTCAAGTCTCTAGCTTTAATAGTTTTCGCAGTGTTAAGTACGGTTTTTGGTACAAATAGGATAAAGCAGTGTTCAAAGCGCAATTTATGCCAAATTTCAACTTGTTTGTCTTTGCGTTGTCACACAGCGTTAAAAATGAAAGTTTGTGGTATGCAGTTTTAAAAAGGTATGTTTACTGAGTTTGCATACAAAATTTCAGCATTGTATCTATTATAGTTTAGGAGATACAGCAATTTTAAGAAAACAACTTTTTGAGGGGAAACGAAGGGGAGGGGGAAAAAATGTGGTATGCAGTTTTGTAGAGCTATACATACTGAGTCTACATACTCATTTTCATGTTTCTAACTCATCAGGTTTTCGAGCTACAGCCTTTTGAAAAAATGGGTGGTGCTCGATGGGCGGGAAGGAGTGGGCGTGGCAAAAAATCCTTCAAACTTGATCTAGCGTTTGACCTCACGAGTCTATCCACCAAATTTCAAGTCTCTAGCTCTTATAGTTTTCGAGAACCATTGGTGAGGACGGACGGACGGACGGACGGACGGACGGACGGACAGACAGGGCTATATCAATTCGTCTTGTCATCCTGATCAAGAATATATATACTTTATAGGGTCCCCCTCCCCTCCTTCTATGCGTTACATACAAACCGTCTCAAACAAACTTAATATACCCTGATACACAGTGTGTGCACAGGGTATAAAAAATACTCTTGATATTCACCATCTTATTAATGATATTAATTCCTGGTGTAATTACTCAGGAGCTCAACTTTCACTCTCTAAATGTAAACACCTTCATATTTGCAGAAAAAAATTTTGTCCGATAAAGTTCTCTCCTTCTATAGCCCCAATAACAAATGTATCTTCAAAAATCTTCTTCTCTCCCTAACCAATCGACTCAATATTATCAAATGTTTATCTAATAACAAATACAATTGTAATCAGCTTTCTCTAGTTAATGTCGTTAAGGCTATTATTATGTCTAAAATTGACTTTGGCTTGTTTTTATATGGTAATGCTCCTAAATCTCTCATCAATAAAGTTAAATCCGTTTATAACTCTGCTCTACGTTTTGCTCTTGGAGCATTCAGATCGACCCCCACTCGTAACCTCCTTTTAGAATGCAATCTCATGCCCATAGAACTTAGAAAAAACTTTGTCACAGCTAAGCTATCTAAATCAATTCTTCACGCCAACGACTCTCCCATAGCTACCCCTCTCAAGAATATTCTTAAAGCTAAAAGAAAACCTAAATTAATATCATCGCTTCAAAAGGCATGTCTCTTTATGGACAACCTTGGATTTTCTATCAAACCTTTTCCTTGCAAAGCCAATAGACTTACCCCATGGTCCTTCAACTCGTGTTGTCTGAACTTAACTTTAGCTTCTCTTCCCAAATCTTCTACCTTGCCAATAACATACCAAAACCGATTTTTAGAACTAAAGAATAGCTTCTCTTCTCACTCTTTCTTATACACAGACGGTTCGCAATCCAATGGTGCATCCTCTTGCAGCATTATATCTAGTTCCTTCTCTAAAGTATTTCTTCTACCATATTTTACTTCGATATTCTCTTCTGAAATCATAGCAATTTATCTTGCGATTAATATAGCTATTAATAAACGTGGATTTTTCGCTATTTGCACAGATTCTCTTTCCTCTTTAAAAGCCATTGCTAATTTATCTAATTCAAATTTCTATGCATCCTCCATTAGACAAATGTTAACTGCTAATCTCCCTCGAATAACTTTAATATGGGTGCCTAGCCATTGCTGTATTGCTGGCAATGAGCTAGCTGACAAAGCTGCCAAATCTGCTTTTAACCTTCCCCTGATTTTCTATGACAATTTTAATACATCAGATATTTTAAAATACACCAAGTCCTACTTTCAGAACCTGAACACACTTCTCTGGGATAATACAAATCAACATTACAAAACAATAAACATACATAAACATACACTTTACAATTATCAACACTCCCTGAGAGATCATCACCTTAGCAGAAAAGAGCTATCCAAATTTATTCGTCTTCGTCTTGGTCACACAAATCTTACCCATCAACACCTTTTCAATTCATCTCTACCTTCTTTATGTCACTTTTGCAACTCTTATTCCCCTATTTCCCTTAAACATATCCTCATACAATGTCCTCATTTCAATAACTTAAGAACAAAATTTTTCCGTTCTTCCAATCCTTTTTCTTACCTTTCTCAACCTACCTACCAAAACATTTCTCTTATTGCAAAATTTCTAAAAGCATCAAATCTATTCCAACTTATTTGATATAATAAGAAAATTATTCAAAAATTATTATATGATCCAATCAATTGTAATTTAATGTAATTGTAATAGTACATATTTATTTAAGGAAAATTAGTTATAAGATTCATTTGTATTATTTACTATAAGTAAGCTTAAGGCTCCCAGCTATAGCTTCTTTTTCCTTTGCTTCTCCTTTTATTTTATTATATTAGAGAAGTTTGTAAATAATAATTATAATAACAATTTTTTTGATCAAAACTAAAATATCCTCGAAATCATTGAAAACGAAGTCCCTTATCAGACGAAAATATGCCTTATCTAATAAGAGCTATTTAAGTTTTTTTAAGTGCATATATGGGTGGCATTTTATTCAGAATTAATAGTTTTTTACATGGACAAAAAGTTCGTTTAATTTGTTCCCATTAAATACTAGAATTATAGAAAAGTACTTTGCGAAAAGAATCGGCAGTAGGACGGAATCGTGTTGACCAAAGATAAGTTTTTTGCTAATAACTCTTGCGTCCTTCGACCGACTTCTTCGACTAAGAGCTCGATGGAAAGCTTATCTATTCCTCTTTCAGTTGGCATTAACATTTTTTACGAAAAGTCGTAAGAAATAAAATTTTTTTGATCGAAACTAATATATCCTGGAAATCATTGAAAAAGAAGTACCTTATCAGACGAAAATATGCCTTATCTAATAAGAGACATTTAAATTTTTTTAATTGCATAAACAGGTGGCATTTTATTCAGAATTAATAGTTTTTTTACATGGACAAAAACTCCGTTTAATTTTTTCCCATTATATACTAGAATTATAGAAAAGTACTTTGCGAAAAGAATCGGCAGTAGGACGGAATCGTGTTGACCACCGATTAGTTTTTTGCTAATAACTCTTGCATCCTTCGACCGACTTTTTCGACTAAAAGCTCGATGGAACGCTTATCTATTCCTCTTTCAGATGGCATTAACATATTTTACGAAAAGTCGTAAGAAATAAAATTTTTTTGATCAAAACTAAAATATCCTCGAAATCATTGAAAAAGAAGTACCTGATCAGATGAAAATATGCCTTATCTAATAAGAGACATTTAAATTATTTTAATTGCATAAATGGGTGGCATTTTATTGAGAATTAATAGTTTTTAACATGGACAAAAAATTCGTTTAATTTATTTCCATTAAATACTAGAATTATAGAAAAGTACTTTGCGAAAAGAATCGGCAGTAGGACGGAAACGTGTTGACCACCGATTAGTTTTTTGCTAATAACTCTTGCATCCTTCGACCGACTTCTTCGACTAAGAGCTCGATGGAAAGCTTATCTATTCCTCTTTCAGTTGGCATTAAAATTTTTTACGAAAAGTCGTAAGAAATTAAATTTTTTTTATCAAAACTAAAATATCGTCGAAATCATTGAAAACGAAGTACCTTATCAGACGAAAATATGCCTTATCTAATAAGAGACATTTAAATTTTTTTAATTTCATAAATGGGTGGCATTTTATTCAGAATTAATAGTTTTGAACATGGACAAAAAGTTCGTTTAATTTTTTCCCATTAAATACTAGAATTATAGAAAAGTACTTTGCGAAAAGAATCGGCAGAAGGACGGAAACGTGTTGACCACCGATTAGTTTTTTGATAATAACTCTTACATCCTTCGACCGACTTCTTCGAATAAGAGCTTGATGGAAAGCTTATCTGTTCCTCTTTCAGATGGCATTAACATATTTTACGAAAAGTCGTAAGGAATAAAATTTTTTTGATCAAAACTAAAATATCCTCGAAATCATTGAAAAAGAAGTACCTTATCATACGAAAATATGCCTTATCTAATTAGAGACATTCAAGTTTTTTTAATTGCATAAATGGGTGGCATTTTATTCAGAATTAATAGTTTTTTACATGGACAAAAAATTCGTTTAATTTTTTCCCATTAAATACTAGAATTATAGAAAAGCATTTTGCGAAAAGAATCGGCAGTAGGACGGAATCGTGTTGACCACCGATTAGTTTTTTGCTAATAACTCTTGCATCCTTCGACCGACTAAAAGCTCGATGGAAAGCTTATCTGTTCCTTTTTCAGATGGCATTAACATATTTTACGAAAAGTCGAAGGAAATACAATTTTTTTGATCAAAACTAAAATATCCTCGAAATCATTGAAAACGAAGTCTTTTATCAGACGAAAATATGCCTTATCTAATAAGAGCTATTTAAATTTTTTTAAGTGCATAAATGGGTGGCATTTTATTCAGAATTAATAGTTTTTTACATGGACAAAAAATTCGTTTAACTTGTTCCCATTAAATACTAGAATTATAGAAAAGTACTTTGCGAAAAGAATCGGCAGAAGGACGGAAACGTGTTGACCACCGATTAGTTTTTTGCTAATAACTCTTGCATCCTTCGACCGACTTTTTCGACTAAAAGCTCGATGGAAAGCTTATCTGTTCCTCTTTCAGATGGCATTAACATATTTTACGAAAAGTCGTAAGAAATAAAATTTTTTTGATCAAAACTAAAATATCCTCGAAATCATTGAAGAAGAAGTACCTTATCAGACGAAAATATGCCTTATCTAATAAGAGACATTTACATTTTTTTAATTGCATAAATGGCTGGCATTTTATTCAGAATTAATAGTTTTTTACATAAACAAAAACTCCGTTTAATTTTTTCCCATTAAATACTATAATTATAGAAAAGTACTTTGCGAAAAGAATCGGCAGTAGGACGGAATCGTGTTGACCACTGATTAGTTTTTTGCTTATAACTCTTGCTTCCTTCGACCGACTTCTTCGACTAAAAACTCGATGGAAAACTTATCTGTTTCTTTTTCAGATGGCATTAACATATTTTACGAAAAGTCGTAAGAAATAAAATTTTTTTGATCAAAACTAAAATATCCTCGAAATCATTGAAGAAGAAGTACCTTATCAGACGAAAATATGCCTTATGTAATAAGAGATGGAAAGCTTATCTGTTCCTTTTTCAGATGGCATTAACATATTTTACGAAAAGTCGAAGGAAATACAATTTTTTTGATCAAAACTAAAATATCCTCGAAATCATTGAAAACAAAGTCCCTTATCAGACGAAAATATGCCTTATCTAATAATTTTTTTAATTTCATAAATGGGTGGCAGTTTATTCAGAATTAATAGTTTTGAACATGGACATGAAATTCGTTTAATTTTTTCCCATTAAATACTAGAATTATAGAAAAGCATTTTGCGAAAAGAACCGGCAGTAGGACGGAAACGTGTTGACCACCGATTAGTTTTTTGATAATAACTCTTGCATCCTTCGACCGACTTCTTCGAATAAGAGCTCGATGGAAAGCTTATCTGTTCCTCTTTCAGATGGCATTAACATATTTTACGAAAAGTCGTAAGGAATAAAATTTTTTTGATCAAAACTAAAATATCCTCGAAATCATTGAAGAAGAAGTACCTTATCAGACGAAAATATGCCTTATGTAATAAGAGATGGAAAGCTTATCTGTTCCTTTTTCAGATGGCATTAACATATTTTACGAAAAGTCGAAGGAAATACAATTTTTTTGATCAAAACTAAAATATCCTCGAAATCATTGAAAACAAAGTCCCTTATCAGACGAAAATATGCCTTATCTAATAATTTTTTTAATTTCATAAATGGGTGGCATTTTATTCAGAATTAATAGTTTTGAACATGGACATGAAATTCGTTTAATTTTTTCCCATTAAATACTACAATTATAGAAAAGCATTTTGCGAAAAGAATCGGCAGTAGGACGGAAACGTGTTGACCACCGATTAGTTTTTTGATAATAACTCTTGCATCCTTCGTCCGACTTCTTCGAATAAGAGCTCGATGGAAAGCTTATCTGTTCCTCTTTCAGATGGCATTAACATATTTTACGAAAAGTCGTAAGGAATAAAATTTTTTTTATCAAAACTAAAATATCCTCGAAATCATTGAAAAAGAAGTACCTTATCATACGAAAATATGCCTTATCTAATTAGAGACATTTAAATTTTTTTAATTGCATAAATGGTTGGCATTTTATTCAGAATTAATAGTTTTTTACATGGACAAAAAATTCGTTTAATTTTTTCCCATTAAATACTACAATTATAGAAAAGCATTTTGCGAAAAGAATCGGCAGTAGGACGGAAAGCTTAACTGTTCATCTTTCAGATGGCATTAACATATTTTACGAAAAGTCGAAAGAAATAAAATTTTTTTGATCTAAACTAAAATATCCTCGAAATCATTGAAAAAGAAGTACCTTATCATACGAAAATATGCCTTATCTAATAAGAGACATTTAAATTTTTTTAATTGCATAAATGGGTGGCATTTTATTCAGAATTAATAGTTTTTTACATAAACAAAAACTCCGTTTAATTTTTTCCCATTAAATACTAGAATTATAGAAAAGTACTTTGAGAAAAGAATCGGCAGTAGGTCGGAATCGTGTTGACCACCGATTAGTTTTTTGCTAATAACTCTTGCATCCTTCGACCGACTTTTTTGACTAAAAGCTCGATGGAAAGCTTATCTGTTCCTCTTTCAGATGGCATTAACATATTTTACGAAAAGTCGTAAGAAATAAAATTTTTTTGATCAAAACTAAAATATCCTCGAAATCATTGAAAAAGAAGTACTTTATCAGACGAAAATATGCTTTATCTAATAAGAGACATTTAAACTTTTTTAATTGCATAAATGGGTGGCATTTTATTCAGAATTAATAGTTTTTAACATGGCCAAAAAATTCGTTTAATTTATTTCCATTAAATACTATAATTATAGAAAAGTACTTTGCGAAAAGAATCGGCAGTAGGACGGAAACGTGTTGACCAAAGATAAGTTTTTTGCTAATAACTCTTGCGTCCTTCGACCGACTTCTTCGACTAAGAGCTCGATGGAAAGCTTATCTATTCCTCTTTCAGTTGGCATTAACATTTTTTACGAAAAGTCGTAAGAAATTAAATTTTTTTGATTAAAACTAAAATATCGTCGAAATCATTGAAAACGAAGTACCTTATCAGACGAAAATATGCCGTATCTAATAAGAGACATTTAATTTTTTAACTTGCATAAATGGGTGGCATTTTATTCAGAATTAATAGTTTTTTACATAGACAAGAAATTTGTTTAATTTTTTCCCATTAAATACTAGAATTATAGCAAAGTACTTTGCGAAAAGAATCGGCAGTAGGACGGAAACGTGTTGACCACCGATTAGTTTTTTGCTAATAACTCTTGCATCCTTCGACCGACTTCTTCGACTAAGAGCTCGATGGAAAGCTTATCTGTTCCTCTTTCAGATGGCATTAACATATTTTACGAAAAGTCGTAAGAAATAAAATTTTTTTGATCAAAACTAAAATATCGTCGAAATCATTGAAAACGAAGTCCCTTATCAGACGAAAATATGCCTTATCTAATAAGAGCTATTTAAATTTTTTTAAGTGCATAAATGGGTGGCATTTTATTCAGAATTAATAATTTTTTACATGGAAAAAAAATTCGTTTAATTTGTTCCCATTAAATACTAGAATTATAGAAAAGTACTTTGCGAAAAGAATCGGCAGAAGGACGGAAACGTGTTGACCACCGATTAGTTTTTTGCTAATAACTCTTGCATCCCTCGACCGACTTCTTTGAATAAGAGCTCGATGGAAAGCTTATCTGTTCCTCTTTCAGATGGCATTAACATATTTTACGAAAAGTCGTAAGAAATAAAATTTTTTTGATTAAAACTAAAATATCCTCGAAATCATTGAAGAAGTACCTTATCAGACGAAAATATGCCTTATCTAATAAGAGACATTTACATTTTTAAATTGCATAAATGGGTGGCATTTTATTCAGAATTAATAGTATTTTACATAAACAAAAACTCCGTTTAATTTTTTCGCATTAAATACTATAATTATAGAAAAGTACTTTGCGAAAAGAATCGGCAGAAGGACGGAATCGTGTTGACCACTGATTAGTTTTTTGCTAATAACTCTTGCATCCTTCGACCGACTTCTTCGACTAAAAACTCGATGGAAAGCTTAGCTGTTTCTTTTTCAGATGGCATTAACATATTTTACGAAAAGTCGAAGGAAATAAAATTTTTTTGATCAAAACTAAAATATCCTCGAAATCATTGAAGAAGAAGTACCTTATCAGACGAAAATATGCCTTATGTAATAAGAGACATTTAAATTTTTTTAAGTGCATAAATGGGTGGCATTTTATTCAGAATTAATAGTTTTTTACATGGACAAAAAATTCGTTTAATTTGTTCCCATTAAATACTAGAATTATAGAAAAGTACTTTGCGAAAAGAATCGGCAGTAGGACGGAGTCGTGTTGACCACCGATTAGTTTTTTGCTTATAACTCTTGCATCCTTCGACCGACTAAAAGCTCGATGGAAAGCTTATCTGTTCCTTTTTCAGATGGCATTAACATATCTTACGAAAAATCGAAGGAAATACAATTTTTTTGATTAAAACTAAAATATCCTCGAAATCATTGAAAACGAAGTCCCTTAGCAGGCGAAAATATGCCTTATCTAATAAGAGCTATTTAAATTTTTTTAAGTGCATAAATGGGTGGCATTTTATTCAGAATTAATAGTTTTTTACATGCACAAAAAATTCGTTTAATTTGTTCCCATTAAATACGACAATTATAGAAAAGTACTTTGCGAAAAGAATCGGCAGTAGGACGGAAACGTGTTGACCACCCATTAGTTTTTTGCTAATAACTCTTGCATCCTTCGACCGACTTCTTCGAATAAGAGCTCGATGGAAAGCTTATCTGTTCCTCTTTCAGATGGCATTAACATATTTTACGAAAAGTCGTATGAATTAAAATTTTTTTTGATCAAAACTAAAATCATTGAAGAAGAAGTACCTTATCAGACGAAAATATGCCTTATCTAATAAGAGACATTTAGATTTTTTTAATTGCATAAATGGGAGGCATTTTATTCAGAATTAATAGTTTTTTACATAAACAAAAACTCCGTTTAATTTTTTCCCATTAAATACTAGAATTATAGAAAAGTACTTTGCGAAAAGAATCGGCAGTAGGACGGAATCGTGTTGACCACCGATTAGTTTTTTGCTAATAACTCTTGCATCCTTCGACCGACTTTTTCGACTAAAAGCTCGATGGAAAGCTTATCTGTTCCTCTTTCAGATGGCATTAACATATTTTACGAAAAGTCGTAAGAAATAAAATTTTTTTGATCAAAACTAAAATATCCTCGAAATCATTGAAAAAGAAGTACCTCATCAGACGAAAATATGCCTTATCTAATGAGAGACATTTAAATTATTTTAATTGCATAAATGGGTGGCATTTTATTGAGAATTAATAGTTTTTAACATGGAAAAAAAATTCGTTTAATTTATTTTCATTAAATACTATAATTATAGAAAAGTACTTTGCGAAAAGAATCGGCAGTAGGACGGAAACGTGTTGACCAAAGATAAGTTTTTTGCTAATAACTCTTGCGTCCTTCGACCGACTTCTTCGAATAAGAGCTCGATGGAAAGCTTATCTGTTCCTCTTTCAGATGGCATTAACATATTTTACGAAAAGTCGTAAGAAATAAAATTTTTTTGATCGAAACTAATATATCCCGGAAATCATTGAAAAAGAAGTACCTTATCAGACGAAAATATGCCTTATCTAATAAGAGACATTTAAATTTTTTTAATTGCATAAACAGGTGGCATTTTATTCAGAATTAATAGTTTTTTTACATGGACAAAAAATTCGTTTAATTTATTTTCATTAAATACTATAATTATAGAAAAGCATTTTGCGAAAAGAATCGGCAGTAGGACGGAAACGTGTTGACCACCGATTAGTTTTTTGATAATAACTCTTGCATCCTTCGACCGACTTCTTCGAATAAGAGCTCGATGGAAAGCTTATCTATTCCTCTTTCAGATGGCATTAACATATTTTACGAAAAGTCGTAAGAAATAAAATGTTTTTGATCGAAACTAAAATATCCTCGAAATCAATGAAAAAGAAGTACCTTATGAGACGAAAATATACCTTATCTAATAAGAGACATTTAAATTTTTTTAATTTCATAAATGGGTGGCATTTTATTCAGAATTAATAGTTTTTTACATGGACAAAAAATTCGTTAATTTTTTTCCCATTAAATACTACAATTATAGAAAAGCATTTTGCGAAAAGAATCGGCAGTAGGACGGAAAGCTTATCTGTACCTCTTTCAGATGGCATTAACATATTTTACCAAAAAGTCGTAAGAAATAAAATTTTTTTGATCGAAACTAATATATCCTGGAAATCATTGAAAAAGAAGTACCTTATCAGACGAAAATATGCCTTATCTAATAAGAGACATTTACATTTTTAAATTGCATAAATGGGTGGCATTTTATTCAGAATTAATAGTATTTTACATAAACAAAAACTCCGTTTAATTTTTTCGCATTAAATACTATAATTATAGAAAAGTACTTTGCGAAAAGAATCGGAAGAAGGACGGAATCGTGTTGACCACTGATTAGTTTTTTGCTAATAACTCTTGCATTCTTCGACCGACTTCTTCGACTAAAAACTCGATGGAAAGCTTAGCTGTTTCTTTTTCAGATGGCATTAACATATTTTACGAAAAGTCGAAGGAAATAAAATTTTTTTGATCAAAACTAAAATATCCTCGAAATCATTGAAGAAGAAGTACCTTATCAGACGAAAATATGCCTTATGTAATAAGAGACATTTAAATTTTTTTAAGTGCATAAATGGGTGGCATTTTATTCAGAATTAATAGTTTTTTACATGGACAAAAAATTCGTTTAATTTGTTCCCATTAAATACTAGAATTATAGAAAAGTACTTTGCGAAAAGAATCGGCAGTAGGACGGAGTCGTGTTGACCACCGATTAGTTTTTTGCTTATAACTCTTGCATCCTTCGACCGACTAAAAGCTCGATGGAAAGCTTATCTGTTCCTTTTTCAGATGGCATTAACATATCTTACGAAAAATCGAAGGAAATACAATTTTTTTGATTAAAACTAAAATATCCTCGAAATCATTGAAAACGAAGTCCCTTAGCAGACGAAAATATGCCTTATCTAATAAGAGCTATTTAAATTTTTTTAAGTGCATAAATGGGTGGCATTTTATTCAGAATTAATAGTTTTTTACATGGACAAAAAATTCGTTTAATTTGTTCCCATTAAATACTACAATTATAGAAAAGTACTTTGCGAAAAGAATCGGCAGTAGGACGGAAACGTGTTGACCACCCATTAGTTTTTTGCTAATAACTCTTGCATCCTTCCACCGACTTCTTCGAATAAGAGCTCGATGGAAAGCTTATCTGTTCCTCTTTCAGATGGCATTAACATATTTTACGAAAAGTCGTATGAATTAAAATTTTTTTTGATCAAAACTAAAATCATTGAAGAAGAAGTACCTTATCAGACGAAAATATGCCTTATCTAATAAGAGACATTTAGATTTTTTTAATTGCATAAATGGGCGGCATTTTATTCAGAATTAATAGTTTTTTACATAAACAAAAACTCCGTTTAATTTTTTCGCATTAAATACTATAATTATAGAAAAGTACTTTGCGAAAAGAATCGGAAGAAGGACGGAATCGTGTTGACCACTGATTAGTTTTTTGCTAATAACTCTTGCATTCTTCGACCGACTTCTTCGACTAAAAACTCGATGGAAAGCTTAGCTGTTTCTTTTTCAGATGGCATTAACATATTTTACGAAAAGTCGAAGGAAATAAAATTTTTTTGATCAAAACTAAAATATCCTCGAAATCATTGAAGAAGAAGTACCTTATCAGACGAAAATATGCCTTATGTAATAAGAGACATTTAAATTTTTTTAAGTGCATAAATGGGTGGCATTTTATTCAGAATTAATAGTTTTTTACATGGACAAAAAATTCGTTTAATTTGTTCCCATTAAATACTACAATTATAGAAAAGTACTTTGCGAAAAGAATCGGCAGTAGGACGGAATCGTGTTGACCACCGATTAGTTTTTTGCTAATAACTCTTGCATCCTTCGACCGACTTTTTCGACTAAAAGCTCGATGGAATGCTTATCTGTTCCTCTTTCAGATGGCATTAACATATTTTACGAAAAGTCGTAAGAAATAAAATTTTTTTGATCAAAACTAAAATATCCTCGAAATCATTGAAAAAGAAGTACCTCATCAGACGAAAATATGCCTTATCTAATGAGAGACAGTTAAATTATTTTAATTGCATAAATGGGTGGCATTTTATTGAGAATTAATAGTTTTTAACATGGAAAAAAAATTCGTTTAATTTATTTTCATTAAATACTATAATTATAGAAAAGTGCTTTGCGAAAAGAATCGGCAGTAGGACGGAAACGTGTTGACCAAAGATAAGTTTTTTGCTAATAACTCTTGCCTCCTTCGACCGACGTCTTCGACTAAGAGATCGATGGAAAGCTTATCTATTCCTCTTTCTGTTGGCATTAACATTTTTTACGAAAAATCGTAAGAAATTAAATTTTTTTGATCAAAACTAAAATATCGTCGAAATCATTCAAAACGAAGTACCTTATCAGACGAAAATATGCCTTATCTAATAAGAGACATTTAAATTTTTTAATTTGCATAAATGGGTGGCACATTATTCAGAATTAATAGTTTCTTTACATGGACAAAAAATTCGTTTAATTTTTTCCCAATAAATACTAGAATTATAGAAAAGTACTTTGCGAAAAGAATCGGCAGTAGGACGGAATCGTGTTGACCACCGATTAGTTTTTTGCTAATAATTCTTGCATCCTTCGACCGACTTCTTCGACTAAAAGCTCGATGGAAAGCTTATCTGTTCCTCTTTCAGATGGCATTAACATATTTTACGAAAAGTCGTAAGAAATAAAATTTTTTTGATCGAAACTAATATATCTCGGAAATCATTGAAAAAGAAGTACCTTATCAGACGAAAATATGCCTTATCTAATAAGAGACATTTAAATTTTTTTAATTGCATAAACAGGTGGCATTTTATTCAGAATTAATAGTTTTTTTACATGGACAAAAAATTCGCTTAATTTTTCCCCATTAAATACTACAATTATAGAAAAGCATTTTGCGAAAAGAATCGGCAGTAGGACGGAAACGTGTTGACCACCGATTAGTTTTTTGCTTATAACTCTTGCATCCTTCGACCGACTTCTTCGACTAAGAGCTCGATGGAAAGCTTATCTATTCCTCTTTCAGTTGGCATTAACATTTTTTACGAAAAGTCGTAAGAAATAAAATTTTTTTGATCGAAACTAAAATATCCTCGAAATCAATGAAAAAGAAGTACCTTATCAGACGAAAATATACCTTATCTAATAAGAGACATTTAAATTTTTTTAATTGCATAAATGGTTGGCATTTTATTCAGAATTAATAGTTTTGAACATGGACATGAAATTCGTTTAATTTTTTCCCATTAAATACTACAATTATATAAAAACATTTTGCGAAAAGAATCGGCAGTAGGACGGAAACGTGTTGACCACCGATTAGTTTTTTGATAATAACTCTTGCATCCTTCGACCGACTTCTTCGAATAAGAGCTCGATGGAAAGCTTATCTATTCCTCTTTCAGATGGCATTAACATATTTTACGAAAAGTCGTAAGAAATAAAATGTTTTTGATCGAAACTAAAATATCCTCGAAATCAATGAAAAAGAAGTACCTTATGAGACGAAAATATACCTTATCTAATAAGAGACATTTAAATTTTTTTAATTTCATAAATGGGTGGCATTTTATTCAGAATTAATAGTTTTTTACATGGACAAAAAATTCGTTAATTTTTTTCCCATTAAATACTACAATTATAGAAAAGCATTTTGCGAAAAGAATCGGCAGTAGGACGGAAAGCTTATCTGTACCTCTTTCAGATGGCATTAACATATTTTACCAAAAAGTCGTAAGAAATAAAATTTTTTTGATCGCAACTAATATATCCTGGAAATCATTGAAAAAGAAGTACCTTATCAGACGAAAATATGCCTTATCTAATAAGAGACATTAAATTTTTTTAATTGCATAAATGGGTGGCATTTTACTCAGAATTAATAGTCTTGAACATGGACAAAAAATTCGTTTAATTTTTTCCCATTAAATACTAGAATTATAGAAAAGTATTTTGCGAAAAGAATCGGCAGTAGGACGGAATCGTGTTGACCACCGATTGGTTTTTTGCTAACAACTCTTGCATCCTTCCACCGGCTTCTACGACTATGAGCTCGATGGAAAGCTTATCTATTCCTCTTTCAGTTGGCATTTACATTTTTTACGAAAAGTCGTAAGAAATAAAATTTTTTTTGATCAAAACTAAAATATCCTCGAAATCATTGAAAACGAAGTACTTTATCAGACGAAAATATGCCTTATCTAATAAGAGACATTTAAATTTTTTTAATTGCATAAATGGGTGGCATTTTATTCAGAATTAATAGTTTTTAACATGGACAAGAAATTCGTTTAATTTTTTCCCATTAGATACTACAATTATAGAAAAGCATTTTGCGAAAAGAATCGGCAGTAGGACGGAAACGTGTTGACCACCGACTAGTTTTTTGCTAATAACTCTTGCATCCTTCGACCGACTTCTTCGACTAAGAGCTCGATGGAAAGCTTATCTGTTCATCTTTCAGATGGCATTAACATATTTTACGAAAAGTCGAAAGAAATAAAATTTTTTTTATCTAAACTAAAATATCCTCGAAATCATTGAAAAAGAAGTACCTTATCATACGAAAATATGCCTTATCTAATAAGAGACATTTAAATTTTTTTAATTGCATAAATGGGTGGCATTTTATTCAGAATTTATAGTTTTTTACATAAACAAAAACTCCGTTTAATTTTTTCCCATTAAATACTATAATTATAGAAAAGTACTTTGCGAAAAGAATCGGCAGTAGCACGGAATCGTGTTGACCACCGATTAGTTTTTTGGTAATAACTCTGGCCTCCTTCGACCGACTTCTTCGACTAAGAGCTCGATGGAAAGCTTATTTGTTCCTCTTTCAGATGGCATTCACATATTTTACGAAAAGTCGTAAGAAATAAAATTTTTTTGATCAAAACTAAAATATCCTCGAAATCATTGAAAAATAAGTAACTTATCATATATGAAAAAAAATATGCCTTATCTAATAAGAGACATTTAAATTTTTTTAATTTCATAAATGGGTGGCATTTTATTCAGAATTAATAGTTTTGAACATGGACAAAAAATTCGTTTAATTTTTTCCCATTAAATACTAGAATTATAGAAAAGCATTTTGCGAAAAGAATCGGCAGTAGGACGGAAAGCTTATCTGTTCCTCTTTCAGATGGCATTAACATATTTTACGAAAAGTCGTAAGAAATAAAATTTTTTTGATCGAAACTAATATATCCTGTAATCATTGAAAAAGAAGTACCTTATCAGACGAAAATATGCCTTATCTAATAAGAGACATTTAGATTTTTTTAATTGCATAAATGGGTGGCATTTTATTCAGAATTAATAGTTTTGAACATGGACAAAAAATTTGTTTAATTTTTTCCCATTAAATACTACAATTATAGAAAAGTACTTTGCGAAAAGAATCGGCAGTAGGATGGAAACGTGTTGACCACCGATTAGTTTTTTGCTAATAACTCTTGCATCCTTCGACCGACTTCTTCGACTAAGAACTCGATGGAAAGCTTATCTGTTCCTCTTTCAGATGGCATTAACATACTTTACGAAAAGTCATGAGAAATAAAATTTTTTTGATCAAAACTAAAATATAAAAACTCCGTTTAATTTTTTCCCATTAAATACTATAATTATAGAAAAGTACTTTGCGAAAAGAATCGGCAGTAGCACGGAATCGTGTTGACCACCGATTAGTTTTTTGGTAATAACTCTGGCCTCCTTCGACCGACTTCTTCGACTAAGAGCTCAATGGAAAGCTTATTTGTTCCTCTTTCAGATGGCATTAACATCTTTTACGAAAAGTCGTAAAAAATAAAATTTTTTTGATCAAAACTAAAATATCCTCGAAATCATTGAAAAACCAGTAAGGGCGGTATAGTTGAGTATTCTCAACTATATAATACCCTGTACACATAGAAGGCGGTGCCACATCCTCAATCTACAAACACATATTGATTTGACACCCCCGATCAAATATCGTTCAAAATATGAAGAAAAACGGTCAAAAAATGTGGAATTTACAAAAGTTTTGAGTTCGTGGGTGATTGAGGGGTAACCATCAAAAAGAGGGGGATTTTGAGGTATGCAGTTTTAAAGATATATATTTACTGAGCTTGTATACGAAATATCAGGCTTGTACCTTCAATAGATATAGCATTTCTAAGAAAACAACTGGGGGAGGGGAAATGAAGGGGAGGGGTAAAAATTGAGGAATGCAGTTTTGTAGATCTATACATACTGAGTCTACGTACCGACTTTCATGTTTGTACCTATTATAGTTTGGAAGATGTAGTAATTTTAAGTAAAATAAAGTGGAATATATTAAAAATTTCAATTTGTAGGTCTCTGAGGGGTAACAATCAATGAGAGGGGAAATTTGTGGTACGCAGTTTTAAAGATATATATTTGCTGAGCTTGTATACAAAACATCAGGATTGTACCTTCAATAGTTACGGAGATATAGCATTTTTAAGAAAACAACAGGGGGTGGGGAAATGAAGTGGAGGGGGGAAAATTGTGGTATGCAGTTTTGTAGAGCTACTTATACTGATACTACATAAAGACTTTCATGTTTCTAACTCTTTGGATGTTTGAGTTATAGCGTTTTGAAAAAGTGGGCAGTGCTGAATGGGCGGGAAGGAGTGGGCGTGGCAAAAAAAAAAAATAAACTTGATCTGCTGCCGAGCCTCACGAGTCTACCCACCAAATTTCAACTCTCTAGCTCATATAGTTTCCGAGAACCGTTGGTGAGGACGGACGGACAGACGGACAGACGGACAGACAGACAGACGGACAGACGGACGGACATGGCTCAATCAATTTCTCTTGTCGTCCTGATCAAGAATATATACACTTTTTGGGGTCCCCCTCCCCTCCTTCTGTGCGTTACATACATTTCGTTCAAACAAACCCAATATACCCTGATACACTATGTGTACAGGGTATAATAAGTTACTTATCATACGAAAATATGCCTTATCTAATAAGAGACATTTAAATTTTTTTAATTTCATAAATGGGTGGCATTTTATTCAGAATTAATAGTTTTTTAACATGGACAAAAACTCCGTTTAATTTTTTCCCATTATATACTAGAATTATAGAAAAGTACTTTGCGAAAAGAATCGGCAGTAGGACGGAATCGTGTTGACCACCGATTAGTTTTTTGCTAATAACTCTTGCATCCTTCGACCGACTTCTTCGACTAAAAGCTCGATGGAAAGCTTATCTGTTCCTCTTTCAGATGGCATTAACATATTTTACGAAAAGTCGTAAGAAATAAAATTTTTTTGATCGAAACTAATATATCCTGGAAATCATTGAAAAAGAAGTACCTTATCAGACGAAAATATGCCTTATCTAATAAGAGACATTTAAATTTTTTTAATTGCATAAACAGGTGCATTTTATTCAGAATTAATAGTTTTTTTACATGGACAAAAACTCCGTTTAATTTTTTCCCATTATATACTAGAATTATAGAAAAGTACTTTGCGAAAAGAATCGGCAGTAGGACGGAATCGTGTTGACCACCGATTAGTTTTTTGCTAATAACTCTTGCATCCTTCGATCGACTTCTTCGACTAAAAGCTCGATGGAAAGCTTATCTGTTCCTCTTTCAAATGGCATTAACATATTTCACGAAAAGTCGTAAGAAATAAAATTTTTTTGATCGAAACTAAAATATCCTCGTAATCATTGAAAAAGAGGTACCTTTTCAGACGAAAATATGCCTTATCTAATAAGTGACATTTAAATTTTTTTAATTTCATAAATGGGTGGCATTTTATTCAGAACTAATAGTTTTTTAGATGGACAAAAAATTCGTTTAATTTTTTCCAATTAAATAGTATATTTATAGAAAAGTACTTTGCGAAAAGAATCGGCATTAGGACGGAAACGTGTTGACCACCGATTAGTTTTTTGCTAATAACTCTTGCATCCTTCGACCGACTTCTTCGACTAAGAGCTCGATGGAAAGCTTATCTGTTCCTCTTTCAGATGGCATTAACATATTTTACGAAAAGTCATGGGAAATAAAATTTTTTTCATCAAAACTAAAATATCCTCGAAATTATTAAAAAAGAAGTACCTTATCAGACAAAAATATGCCTTATCTTATAAGAGACATTTAAATTTTTTTAATTGCATAAACAGGCGGCATTTTATTCAGAATTAATAGTTTTTTACATGGACAAAAAATTGGTTTAATTTTTTCCCATTAAATACTACAATTATAGAAAAGCATTTTGCGAAAAGAATCGGCAGTAGGACGGAAACGTGTTGACCACCGATTAGTTTTTTGCTAATAACTCTTGCATCCTTCGACCGACTTCTTCGACTAAGATCTCGATGGAAAGCTTATCTGTTCCTCTTTCAGATGGCATTAACATATTTTACGAAAAGTCATGGGAAATAAAATTTTTTTCATCAAAACTAAAATATCCTCGAAATTATTAAAAAAGAAGTACCTTATCATACTAAAATATGCCTTATCTAATAAGAGACATTTAAATTTTTTTAATTGCATAAATGGGTGGCATTTTATTCAGAATTAATAGTTTTTTACATGGACAAAAAATTCGTTTAATTTTTTCTTATTAAATACTACAATTATAGAAAAGTACTTTGCGAAATGAATCGGCAGTAGGACGGAAACGTGTTGAGCACCGAATAGTTTTTTGCCAATAACTCTTGCATCCTTCGACCGACTTCTTCGACTAAGAGCTTGATGGAAAGCTTATCTGTTCCTCTTCCAGATGGCATTAACATATTTTACGAAAAGTCGTAAGAAATAAAATTTTTTTGATCAAAACTAAAATATCCTCGAAATCATTGAAAAAGAAGTCCCTTATCATACGAAAATATGCCTTACCTAATAAGAGACATTTAAATTTTTTTAATTGCATAAATGGGTGGCATTTTATTCAGAATTAATAGTTTTTTAACATGGACAAAAAATTCGTTTAATTTTTTCCCATTAAATACTACAATTATAGAAAAGCATTTTGCGAAAAGAATCGGCAGTATGACGGAATCGTGTTGAATACCGTTTGGTTTTTTCCTAACAACTCTTGCATCCTTCGACCGACTTCTTCGAATAAGAGCTCGATGGAAAGCTTATCTGTTCCTCTTTTAGATGGCATTAACATATTTTACGAAAAGTGGTAAGTAATAAAATTTTTTTCATCAAAACTGAAATATCCTCGAAATCATTGAAAAAGAAGTACCTTATCATACGAAAATATGCCTTATCTAATAAGAGACATTTAAATTTTTTTAATTGCATAAATGGGTGGCATTTTATTCAGAATTAATAGTTTTTTAACATGGACAAAAAATTCGTTTCATTTTTTCCCATTAAATACTAGAATTATAGAAAAGTACTTTGCGAAATGAATCGGCAGTAGGACGGAAACGTGTTGACCACCGAATAGTTTTTTTCTAATAACTCTTGCATCCTTCGACCGACTTCTTCGACTAAGAGCTTGATGGAAAGCTTATCTGTTCCTCTTCCAGATGGCATTAACATATTTTACGAAAAGTCGTAAGAAATAAAATTTTTTTGATCAAAACTAAAATATCCTCGAAATCATTGAAAAAGAAGTCCCTTATCATACGAAAATATGCCTTACCTAATAAGAGACATTTAAATTTTTTTAATTGCATAAATGGGTGGCATTTTATTCAGAATTAATTGTTTTTTAACATGGAAAAAAAATTCGTTCAATTTTTTCCCATTAAATACTAGAATTATAGAAAAGTACTTTGCGAAAAGAATCGGCAGAAGGACGGAATCGTGTTGACCACCGAATAGTTTTTTTCTAATAACTCTTGCATTCTTCGACCGACTTCTTCGACTAAGAGCTTGATGGAAAGCTTATCTGTTCCTCTTCCAGATGGCATTAACATATTTTACGAAAAGTCGTAAGAAATAAAATTTTTTTGATCGAAACTAAAATATCCTCGAAATCATTGAAAAAGAGGTACCTTATCAGACGAAAATATGCCTTATCTAATAAGAGACATTTAAATTTTTTTAATTGCATACACAGGCGGCATTTTATTCAGAATTAATAGTTTTGAACATGGACAAAAAATTCGTTTAATTTTTTCCCATTAAATACTAGAATTATAGAAAAGTACTTTGCGAAAAGAATCGACAGTAGGACGGAAATGTGTTGACCACCGAATTGTTTTTCGCCAATAACTCTTGCATCCTTCGAACGACTTCTTCGACTAAGAGCTCGATGGAAAGCTTATCTGTTCCTCTTTCAGTTGGCATTAACATTTTTTACGAAAAGTCATGAGAAATAAAATTTTTTTGATCAAAACTAAAATATCCTCGAAATCATTGAAAAAGAAGTACCTTATCAGACGAAAATATGCCTTATCTAATAAGAGACATTTAAATTTTTTTAATTGCATAAATGGGTGGCATTTTATTCAGAATTAATAGTTTTGAACATGGACAAAAAATTCGTTTTATTTTTTCCCATTAAATACTAGAATTATAGAAAAGTACTTAGCGAAAAGAATCGGCAGTAGGACGGAATCGTGTTGACCACCGATTAAATTTTTGCTAACAACTCTTGCATCCTTCGACCGACTTCTTCGAATAAGAGCTCGATGGAAAGCTTATCTGTTCCTCTTTCAGATGGCATTAACATATTTTACGAAAAGTCGTAAGAAATAAAATTTTTTTGATCGAAACTAAAATATCCTCGAAATCATTGAAAAAGAAGTACCTTATCAGACGAAAATATGCCTTATCTAATAAGAGACATTTAAATTTTTTTAATTGCATAAATGGGTGGCATTTTATTCAGAATTAATAGTTTTTAACATGGACAAAAAATTCGTTTAATTTTTTCCCATTAAATACTAGAATTATAGAAAAGTACTTTGCGAAAAGAATCGGCAGTAGGACGGAAACGTGTTGACCACCGAATTGTTTTTTGCCAATAACTCTTGCATCATTCGACCGACTTCTTCGACTAAAAGCTCGATGGAAAGCTTATCTGTTCCTCTTTCAGATGGCATTTACATATATTACGAAAAGTCGTAAGAAATAAAATTTTTTTGATCGAAACTAAAATATCCTCGAAATCATTGAAAAACCAGTAAGGGTGGTATAGTTGAGTATTCTCAACTATATAATACCCTGTACACACACCTATGTTGATAACACGTTAAACATTCGCCGACAGCAAAAGCAGTGTACCACGATATGGTTTGTGTATTTGCTAATAGTGAGGCAGGACTCACAGTGCAATGTTGCCATTAGATGGCGCTTTAGTACGGGTTTTGTTACAAAGCATTGCTGCAAAATTTTAGTGTGTTGGTCTTTGCGGGGAAAGTGGTAGTTTGTTGTATGCAGTTTTAAAAAGGTATGTTACCTGAGTTGGCATACCAAATTTCAGCATTGTATTCTTTATACTTTAGGAGATACAGCAATTTTAAGAAAAAAATGACCCTTTGTTGTGCTCGATGGGCGGGAAGGAATGGGCGTGGCAAAAATTCCTTCAAACTTCATCTAGTGTTCGACCACACGAGACTATCTTCCAAATTTCAAGTCTCTAGCTTTAATAGTTTTCGCAGTGTTAAGTACGGTTTTTGTTACAAATAGGATAAAGCAGTGTTCAAAGCGCAATTTATGCCAAATTTCAACTTGTTTGTCTTTGCGTTGTCACACAGCGTTAAAAATGAAAGTTTGTGGTATGCAGTTTTAAAAAGGTATATTTACTGAGTTTGCATACAAAGTTTCAGCATTGTATCTATTATAGTTTACGAGATACAGCAATTTTAAGAAAACAACTTTTTGAGGGGAAACGAAGGGAAGGGGTAAAAAATGTGGTATGCAGTTTTGTAGAGCTATACATACTGAGTCTACATACTCATTTTCATGTTTCTAACTCATCAGGTTTTCGAGCTACAGCCTTTTGAAAAAATGGGTGGTGCTCGATGGGCGGGAAGGAGTGGGCGTGGCAAAATATCCTTCAAACTTGATCTAGCGATTGACCTCACGAGTCTATCCACCAAATTTCAAGTCTCTAGCTCTTATAGTTTTCGAGAACCATTGGTGAGGAAGGACGGACGGACCAACGGACGGTCGGACAGACAGGGCTATATCAATTCGTCTTGTCATCCTGATCAAGAATATATATACTTTATAGGGTCCCCCTCCCCTCCTTCTATGCGTTACATACAAACCGTCTCAAACAAACTTAATATACCCTGATACACAGTGTGTGTACAGGGTATAAGAAGTACCTTATCAGACGAAAATATGCCTTATCTAATAAGAGACATTTAAATTTTTTTAATTTCATAAATGGGTGGCATTTTATTCAGAATTAAAAGTTTTTCACATGGACAAAAAATTCGTTTAATTTTTTCCCATTAAATAATAGAATTATAGAAAAGTACTTTGCGAAATGAATCGGCAGTAGGACGAAAACTTGTTGACCAGCGAATAGTTTTTTGCCAATAACTCTTGCATCCTTCGACCGACTTCTTCGACTAAGAGCTCGATGGAAAGCTTATCTGTTCCTCTTCCAGATGGCATTGACATATTTTACAAAAGTCTTAAGAAATAAAATTTTTTTGATCAAAACTAAAATATCCTCGAAATCATTGAAAAAGAAATACCTTATCAGACGAAAATATGCCTTATCTAATAAGAGACATTTAAATTTTTTTAATTGCATAAATGGGTGGCATTTTATTCAGAATTAATAGTTTTTTAGCATGGACAAAAAATTCGTTTAATTTTTTCCCATTAAATACTATAATTATAGAAAAGTACTTTGCGAAAAGAATCGGCAGTAGGACGGAAACGTGTTGACCACCGATTGGTTTTTTGTTAACAACTCTTGCATCCTTCGACCGACTTCTTCGAATAAGAGATCGATGGAAAGCTTATCTGTTCCTCTTTCAGATGGCATTTACATATTTTACGAAAAGTCGTAAGAAATAAAATTTTTTTTATCGAAACTAAAATATCCTCGAAATCATTGAAAAAGAAGTACCTTATCAGACGAAAATATGCCTTACCTAATAAGAGACATTTAAATTTTTTTAATTTCATAAATGGGCGGCATTTTATTCAGAATTAAAAGTTTTTAACATGGACAAAAAATTCGTTTAATTTTTTCCCATTAAATAATAGAATTATAGAAAAGTACTTTGCGAAAAGAATCGGCAGTAGGACGGAAAAGTGTTGACCACCGAATTGTTTTTTGCCAATAACTCTTGCATCCTTCGACCGACTTCTTCGACTAAGAGCTCGATGGAAAGCTTATCTGTTCCTCTTTCAGATGGCATTAACATATTTTACGAAAAGTCGTAAGAAATAAAATTTTTTTGATCAAAACTAAAATATCCTCGAAATCATTGAAGAAGAAGTACCTTATCAGACGAAAATATGCCTTATCTAATAAGAGACATTTAGATTTTTTTAATTGCATAAATGGGCGGCATTTTATTCAGAATTAATAGTTTTTTACATAAACAAAAACTCCGTTTAATTTTTTCCCATTAAATACTAGAATTATAGAAAAGTACTTTGCGAAAAGAATCGGCAGTAGGACGGAATCGTGTTGACCACCGATTAGTTTTTTGCTAATAACTCTTGCATCCTTCGACCGACTTTTTCGACTAAAAGCTCGATGGAAAGCTTATCTGTTCCTCTTTCAGATGGCATTAACATATTTTACGAAAAGTCGTAAGAAATAAAATTTTTTTGATCAAAACTAAAATATCCTCGAAATCATTGAAAAAGAAGTACCTTATCAGACGAAAATATGCCTTATCTAATAAGAGACATTTAAATTAATTTAATTGCATAAATGGGTGGCATTTTATTGAGAATCAATAGTTTTTAACATGGACAAAAGAATCGTTTAATTTATTTCCATTAAATACTATAATTATAGAAAAGTACTTTGCGAAAAGAATCGGCAGTAGGACGGAAACGTGTTGACCAAAAATAAGTTTTTTGCTAATAACTCTTGCGTCCTTCGACCGACTTCTTCGACTAAGAGCTCGATGGAAAGCTTATCTATTCCTCTTTCAGTTGGCATTAACATTTTTTACGAAAAGTCGTAAGAAATTAAATTTTTTTGATCAAAACTAAAATATCGTCGAAATCATTGAAAATGAAGTACCTTATCAGACGAAAATATGCCTTATATAATAAGAGACATTTAAATTTTTTAATTTGCATAAATGGGTGGCATTTTATTCAGAATTAATAGTTTCTTGGACAAAAAATTCGTTTAATTTTTTCCCAATATATATTAGAATTATAGAAAAGTACTTTGCGAAAAGAATCGGCAGTAGGACGGAATCGTGTTGACCACCGATTAGTTTTTTGCTAATAACTCTTGCATCCTTCGACCGACTTTTTCGACTAAAAGCTCGATGGAAAGCTTCTCTGTTCCTCTAATAGATGGCATTAACATATTTTACGAAAAGTCGTAAGAAATAAAATTTTTTTGATCAAAACTAAAATATCGTCGAAATCATTGAAAATGAAGTACCTTATCAGACGAAAATATGCCTTATCTAATAAGAGACATTTAAATTTTTTTAATTGCATAAACAGGTGGCATTTTATTCAGAATTAATAGTTTTTTTACATGGACAAAAACTCCGTTTAATTTTTTCCCATTAAATACTAGAATTATAGAAAAGTACTTTGCGAAAAGAATCGGCAGTAGGACGGAATCGTGTTGACCACCGATTAGTTTTTTGCTCATAACTCTTGCATCCTTCGACCGATTAAAAGCTCGATGGAAAGCTTATCTGTTCCTTTTTCAGATGGCATTAACATATTTTACGAAAAGTCGAAGGAAATACAATTTTTTTGATCAAAACTAAAATATCCTCGAAATCATTGAAAACGAAGTCCCTTATCAGACGAAAATATGCCTTATCTAATAAGAGCTGTTTAAATTTTTTTAAGTGCATAAATGGGTGGCATTTTATTCAGAATTAATAGTTTTTTACATGGACAAAAAATTCGTTTAATTTGTTCCCATTAAATACTAGAATTATAGAAAAGTACTTTGCGAAAAGAATCGGCAGTAGGACGGAATCGTGTTGACCAAAGATAAGTTTTTTGCTAATAACTCTTGCGTCCTTCGACCGACTTCTTCGACTAAGAGCTCGATGGAAAGCTTATCTATTCCTCTTTCAGTTGGCATTAACATTTTTTACGAAAAGTCGTAAGAAATTAAATTTTTTTGATCAAAACTAAAATATCGTCGAAATCATTGAAAACGAAGTACCTTATCAGACGAAAATATGCCTTATCTAATAAGAGACATTTAAATTTTTTTAATTGCATAAACAGGTGGCATTTTATTCAGAATTAATAGTTTTTTTACATGGACAAAAAACTCCGTTTAATTTTTTCCCATTAAATACTAGAATTAAAGAAAAGTACTTTGCGAAAAGAATCGGCAGTAGGACGGAATCGTATTGACCACCGATTAGTTTTTTGCTAATAACTCTTGCATCCTTCGACCGACTTTTTCGACTAAAAGCTCGATGGAAAGCTTATCTGTTCCTCTTTCAGATGGCATTAACATATTTTACGAAAAGTCGTAAGAAATAAAATTTTTTTGATCAAAACTAAAATATCCTCGAAATCATTGAAAAAGAAGTACCTTATCAGACGAAAATATGTCTTATCTAATAAGAGACATTTAAATTATTTTAATTGCATAAATGGGTGGCATTTTATTGAGAATTAATAGTTTTTAACATGGACAAAAAATTCGTTTAATTTATTTCCATTAAATACTAGAATTATAGAAAAGTACTTTGCGAAAAGAATCGGCAGTAGGACGGAAAAGTGTTGACCACCGATTAGTTTTTTGCTAATAACTCTTGCATCCTTCGACCGACTTCTTCGACTAAAGGCTCGATGGAAAGCTTATCTATTCCTCTTTCAGTTGGCATTAACATTTTTTACGAAAAGTCGTAAGAAATTAAATTTTTTTTATCAAAACTAAAATATCGTCGAAATCATTGAAAACGAAGTACCTTATCAGACGAAAATATGCCTTATCTAATAAGAGACGTTTAAATTTATTTAATTTCATAAATGGGTGGCATTTTATTCAGAATTAATAGTTTTGAACATGGACAAAAAATTCGTTTAATTTTTTCCCATTAAATACTAGAATTATAGAAAAGTACTTTGCGAAAAGAATCGGCAGTAGGACGGAAACGTGTTGACCACCGATTAGTTTTTTGCTAATAACTCTTGCATCCTTCGCCCGACTTCTTGGACTAAGAGCTCGATGGAAAGCTTATCTGTTCCTCTTTCAGATGGCATTAACATATTTTACGAAAAGTCGTAAGGAATAAAATTTTTTTGATCAAAACTAAAATATCGTCGAAATCATTGAAAACGAAGTCCCTTATCAGACGAAAATATGCCTTATCTAATTAGAGACATTTACATTTTTTTAATTGCATAATTGGGTGGCATTTTATTCAGAATTAATAGTTTTTTACATGGACAAAAAATTCGTTTAATTTTTTCCCATTAAATACTACAATTATAGAAAAGCATTTTGCGAAAAGAATCGGCAGTACGACGGAAAGCTTATCTGTTCATCTTTCAGATGGTATATCATACCTTATCAGACGAAAATATGCCTTATCTAATAAGAGACATTTACATTTTTTTAATTGCATAAATGGGTGGCATTTTATTCAGAATTAATAGTTTTTTACATAAACAAAAACTCCGTTTAATTTTTTTCCCATTAAATACTATAATTATAGAAAAGTACTTTGCGAAAAGAATCGGCAGTAGGACGGAATCGTGTTGACCACTGATTAGTTTTTTGCTAATAACTCTTGCATCCTTCGACCGACTTCTTCGACTAAAAACTCGATGGAAAGCTTATCTGTTTCTTTTTCAGATGGCATTAACATATTGTACGAAAAGTCGAAGGAAATAAAATTTTTTTGATCAAAACTAAAATATCCTCGAAATCATTGAAGAAGAAGTACCTTATCAGACGAAAATATGCCTTATGTAATAAGAGACATTTAAATTTTTTTAATTGCATAAATGGGTGGCATTTTATTCAGAATTAATAGTTTTTTACATGGACAAAAAAATTCGTTTAATTTGTTCCCATTAAATACTAGAATTATAGAAAAGTACTTTGCGAAAAGAATCGGCAGAAGGACGGAAACGTGTTGACCACCGATTAGTTTTTTGCTAATAACTCTTGCATCCTTCGACCGACTTCTTCGAATAAAAGCTCGATGGAAAGCTTATCTGTTCCTCTTTCAGATGGCATTAACATTTTTTACGAAAAGTCGTAAGAAATAAAATTTTTTTGATCAAAACTAAAATATCCTCGAAATCATTGAAGAAGAAGCACCTTATCAGACGAAAATATGCCTTATCTAATAAGAGACATTTACATTTTTTTAATTGCATAAATGGGTGGCATTTTATTCAGAATTAATAGTTTTTTACATAAACAAAAACTCCGTTTAATTTTTTTCCCATTAAATACTATAATTATAGAAAAGTACTTTGCGAAAAGAATCGGCAGTAGGACGGAATCGTGTTGACCACTGATTAGTTTTTTGCTAATAACTCTTGCATCCTTCGACCGACTTCTTCGACTAAAAACTCGATGGAAAGCTTATCTGTTTCTTTTTCAGATGGCATTAACATATTGTACGAAAAGTCGAAGGAAATAAAATTTTTTTGATCAAAACTAAAATATCCTCGAAATCATTGAAGAAGAAGTACCTTATCAGACGAAAATATGCCTTATGTAATAAGAGACATTTAAATTTTTTTAATTGCATAAATGGGTGCCATTTTATTCAGAATTAATAGTTTTTTACATAAACAAAAAATTCGTTTAATTTTTTCCCATTAAATACTATAATTATAGAAAAGTACTTTGCGAAAAGAATCGGCAGTAGGACGGAAACGTGTTGACCAAAAATAAGTTTTTTGCTAATAACTCTTGCGTCCTTCAACCGACTTCTTCGACTAAGATCTCGATGGAAAGCTTATCTATTCCTCTTTCAGTTGGCATTAACATTTTTTACGAAAAGTCGTAAGAAATTAAATTTTTTTGATCAAAACTAAAATATCGTCGAAATCATTGAAAACGAAGTACCTTATCAGACGAAAATATGCCTTATCTAATAAGAGACGTTTAAATTTATTTAATTTCATAAATGGGTGGCATTTTATTCAGAATTAATAGTTTTGAACATGGACAAAAAATTCGTTTAATTTTTTCCCATTAAATACTAGAATTATAGAAAAGTACTTTGCGAAAAGAATCGGCAGTAGGACGGAAACGTGTTGACCACCGATTAGTTTTTTGCTAATAACTCTTGCATCCTTCGACCGACTTTTTCGACTAAGAGCTCGATGGAAAGCTTATCTGTTCCTCTTTCAGATGGCATTAACATATTTTACGAAAAGTCGTAAGAAATAAAATTTTTTTGATCGAAACTAATATATCCTGGAAATCATTGAAAAAGAAGTACCTTATCAGACGAAAATATGCCTTATCTAATAAGAGACATTTAAATTTTTTAATTTGCATAAATGGGTGGCATTTTATTCAGAATTAATAGTTTCTTGGACAAAAAATTCGTTTAATTTTTTCCCAATAAATACTAGAATTATAGAAAAGTACTTTGCGAAAAGAATCGGCAGTACGACGGAAAGCTTATCTGTTCATCTTTCAGATGGTATATCATACCTTATCAGACGAAAATATGCCTTATGTAATAAGAGACATTTAAATTTTTTTAATTGCATAAATGGGTGGCATTTTATTTAGAATTAATAGTTTTTTACATAAACAAAAACTCCGTTTAAAATAAGTTTTTTGCTAATAACTCTTGCGTCCTTCAACCGACTTCTTCGACTAAGATCTCGATGGAAAGCTTATCTATTCCTCTTTCAGTTGGCATTAACATTTTTTACGAAAAGTCGTAAGAAATTAAATTTTTTTGATCAAAACTAAAATATCGTCGAAATCATTGAAAACGAAGTACCTTATCAGACGAAAATATGCCTTATCTAATAAGAGACATTTAAATTATTTTAATTGCATAAATGGGTGGCATTTTATTGAGATTTAATAGTTTTTAACATGGACAAAAAATTCGTTTAATTTATTTCCATTAAATACTAGAATTATAGAAAAGTACTTTGCGAAAAGAATCGGCAGTAGGACGGAAACGTGTTGACCACCGATTAGTTTTTTGCTAATAACTCTTGCATCCTTCGACCGACTTTTTCGACTAAGAGCTCGATGGAAAGCTTATCTGTTCCTCTTTCAGATGGCATTAACATATTTTACGAAAAGTCGTAAGAAATAAAATTTTTTTGATCGAAACTAATATATCCTGGAAATCATTGAAAAAGAAGTACCTTATCAGACGAAAATATGCCTTATCTAATAAGAGACATTTAAATTTTTTAATTTGCATAAATGGGTGGCATTTTATTCAGAATTAATAGTTTCTTGGACAAAAAATTCGTTTAATTTTTTCCCAATAAATACTAGAATTATAGAAAAGTACTTTGCGAAAAGAATCGGCAGTAGGACGGAATCGTGTTGACCACCGATTAGTTTTTTGCTAATAATTCTTGCATCCTTCGACCGACTTCTTCGACTAAAAGCTCGATGGAAAGCTTATCTGTTCCTCTTTCAGAGGGCATTAACATATTTTACGAAAAGTCGTAAGAAATAAAATTTGTTTGATCAAAACTAAAATATCCTCGAAATCATTGAAGAAGAAGTACCTTATCAGACGAAAATATGCCTTATCTAATAAGAGACATTTACATTTTTTTAATTGCATAAATGGGTGGCATTTTATTCAGAATTAATAGTTTTTTACATAAACAAAAACTCCGTTTAATTTTTTTCCCATTAAATACTATAATTATAGAAAAGTACTTTGCGAAAAGAATCGGCAGTAGGACGGAATCGTTTTGACCACTGATTAGTTTTTTGCTAATAACTCTTGCATCCTTCGACCGACTTCTTCGACTAAAAACTCGATGGAAAGCTTATCTGTTTCTTTATCAGATGGCATTAACATATTGTACGAAAAGTCGAAGGAAATAAAATTTTTTTGATCAAAACTAAAATATCCTCGAAATCATTGAAGAAGAAGTACCTTATCAGACGAAAATATGCCTTATGTAATAAGAGACATTTAAATTTTTTTAATTGCATAAATGGGTGCCATTTTATTCAGAATTAATAGTTTTTTACATAAACAAAAAATTCGTTTAATTTTTTCCCATTAAATACTATAATTATAGAAAAGTACTTTGCGAAAAGAATCGGCAGTAGGACGGAAACGTGTTGACCAAAGATAAGTTTTTTGCTAATAACTCTTGCGTCCTTCAACCGACTTCTTCGACTAAGAGCTCGATGGAAAGCTTATCTATTCCTCTTTCAGTTGGCATTAACATTTTTTACGAAAAGTCGTAAGAAATTAAATTTTTTTGATCAAAACTAAAATATCTTCGAAATCATTGAAAACGAAGTACCTTATCAGACGAAAATATGCCTTATCTAATAAGAGACATTTAAATTATTTTAATTGCATAAATGGGTGGCATTTTATTGAGAATTAATAGTTTTTAACATGGACAAAAAATTCGTTTTATTTATTTCCATTAAATACTAGAATTATAGAAAAGTACTTTGCGAAAAGAATCGGCAGTAGGACGGAAACGTGTTGACCACCGATTAGTTTTTTGCTAATAACTCTTGCATCCTTCGACCGACTTTTTCGACTAAGAGCTCGATGGAAAGCTTATCTGTTCCTCTTTCAGATGGCATTAACATATTTTACGAAAAGTCGTAAGAAATAAAATTTTTTTGATCGAAACTAATATATCCTGGAAATCATTGAAAAAGAAGTACCTTATCAGACGAAAATATGCCTTATCTAATAAGAGACATTTAAATTTTTTAATTTGCATAAATGGGTGGCATTTTATTCAGAATTAATAGTTTCTTGGACAAAAAATTCGTTTAATTTTTTCCCAATAAATACTAGAATTATAGAAAAGTACTTTGCGAAAAGAATCGGCAGTAGGACGGAATCGTGTTGACCACCGATTAGTTTTTTGCAAATAATTCTTGCATCCTTCGACCGACTTCTTCGACTTAAAGCTCGATGGAAAGCTTATCTGTTCCTCTTTCAGATGGCATTAACATATTTTACGAAAAGTCGTAAGAAATAAAATTTTTTTGATCAAAACTAAAATATCCTCGAAATCATTGAAAAAGAAGTACCTTATCAGACGAAAATATGCCTTATCTAATAAGAGACATTTAATTTTTTTTAATTGCATAAATGGGTGGCATTTTATTCAGAATTAATAGTTTTTTTACATGGACAAAAACTCCGTTTAATTTTTTCCCATTATATACTAGAATTATAGAAAAGTACTTTGCGAAAAGAATCGGCAGTAGGACGGAATCGTGTTGACCACCGATAAGTTTTTTGCTAATAACTCTTGCATCCTTCGACCGACTTTTTCGACTAAAAGCTCGATGGAAAGCTTATCTGTTCCTCTTTCAGATGGCATTAACATATTTTACGAAAAGTCGTAAGAAATAAAATTTTTTTGATCAAAACTAAAATATCCTCGAAATCATTGAAAAAGAAGTACCTTATCAGACGAAAATATGCCTTATCTAATAAGAGACATTTAAATTATTTTAATTGCATAAATGGGTGGCATTTTATTGAGAATTAATAGTTTTTAACATGGACAAAAAATTCGTTTAATTTATTTCCATTAAATACTAGAATTATAGAAAAGTACTTTGCGAAAAGAATCGAATAACTCTTGCATCCTTCGACCGACTTCTTCGAATAAGAGCTTGATGGAAAGCTTATCTGTTCCTCTTTCAGATGGCATTAACATATTTTACGAAAAGTCGTAAGGAATAAAATTTTTTTGATCAAAACTAAAATATCCTCGAAATCATTGAAAAAGAAGTACCTTATCATACGAAAATATGCCTTATCTAATTAGAGACATTCAAATTTTTTTAATTGCATAAATGGGTGGCATTTTATTCAGAATTAATAGTTTTTTACATGGACAAAAAATTCGTTTAATTTTTTCCCATTAAATACTACAATTATAGAAAAGCATTTTGCGAAAAGAATCGGCAGTAGGACGGAAAGCTTATCTGTTCCTCTTTCAGATGGCATTAACATATTTTACGAAAAGTCGTAAGAAATAAAATTTTTTTGATCTAAACTAAAATATCCTCGAAATCATTGAAAAAGAAGTACCTTATCAGACGAAAATATGCCTTATCTAATAAGAGACATTTACATTTTTTTAATTGCATAAATGGCTGGCATTTTATTCAGAATTAATAGTTTTTTACATAAACAAAAACTCCGTTTAATTTTTTCCCATTAAATACTATAATTATAGAAAAGTACTTTGCGAAAAGAATCGGCAGTAGGACGGAATCGTGTTGACCACTGATTAGTTTTTTGCTAATAACTCTTGCTTCCTTCGACCGACTTCTTCGACTAAAAACTCGATGGAAAGCTTATCTGTTTCTTTTTCAGATGGCATTAACATATTGTACGAAAAGTCGAAGGAAATAAAATTTTTTTGATCAAAACTAAAATATCCTCGAAATCATTGAAGAAGAAGTACCTTATCAGACGAAAATCGGCCTTATGTAATAAGAGACATTTAAATTTTTTTAATTGCATAAATGGGTTCCATTTTATTTAGAATTAATAGTTTTTTACATAAACAACCAATTCGTTTAATTTTTTCCCATTAAATAGTATAATTATAGAAAAGTACTTTGCGAAAAGAATCGGCAGTAGGACGGAATCGTGTTGACCACCGATTAGTTTTTTGCTAATAACTCTTGCATCCTTCGACCGACTAAAAGCTCGATGGAAAGCTTATCTGTTCCTTTTTCAGATGGCATTAACATATTTTACGAAAAGTCATGAGAAATAAAATTTTTTTGATCAAAACTAAAATATCCTCGAAATCATTGAAAACGAAGTCCCTTATCAGACGAAAATATGCCTTATATAATAATTTTTTTAATTTCATAAATGGGTGGCATTTAATTCAGAATTAATAGTTTTGAACATGGACATGAAATTCGTTTAATTTTTTCCCATTAAATACTACAATTATAGAAAAGCATTTTGCGAAAAGAATCGGCAGTAGGACGGAAACGTGTTGACCACCGATTAGTTTTTTGATAATAACTCTTGCATCCTTCGACCGACTTCTTCGAATAAGAGCTCGATGGAAAGCTTATCTGTTCCTCTTTCAGATGGCATTAACATATTTTACGAAAAGTCGTAAGGAATAAAATTTTTTTGATCAAAACTAAAATATCCTCGAAATCATTGAAAAAGAAGTACCTTATCATACGAAAATATGCCTTATCTAATTAGAGACATTTAAATTTTTTTAATTGCATAAATGGTTGGCATTTTATTCAGAATTAATAGTTTTTTACACGGACAAAAAATTCGTTTAATTTTTTCCCATTAAATACTACAATTATAGAAAAGCATTTTGCGAAAAGAATCGGCAGTAGGACGGAAAGCTTAACTGTTCATCTTTCAGATGGCATTAACATATTTTACGAAAAGTCGAAAGAAATAAAATTTTTTTGATCTAAACTAAAATATCCTCGAAATCATTGAAAAAGAAGTACCTTATCATACGAAAATATGCCTTATCTAATGAGAGACATTTAAATTTTTTTAATTGCATAAATGGGTGGCATTTTATTCAGAATTAATAGTTTTTTACATAAACAAAAACTCCGTTTAATTTTTTCCCATTAAATACTATAATTATAGAAAAGTACTTTGCGAAAAGAATCGGCAGTAGGACGGAAACGTGTTGACCACCGATTAGTTTTTTGCTAATAACTCTTGCATCCTTCGACCGACTTCTTCGACCAAGAGCTCGATAGAAAGCTTATCTGTTCCTCTTTCAGATGGCATTAACATATTTTACGAAAAGTCGTAAGAAATAAAATTTTTTTGATCAAAACTAAAATATCCTCGAAATCATTGAAAACGAAGTCCCTTATCAGACGAAAATATGCCTTATCTAATAAGAGCTATTTAAATTTTTTTAGTGCATAAATGGGTGGCATTTTATTCAGAATTAATAGTTTTTTACATGGACAAAAAATTCGTTTAATTTGTTCCCATTAAATACTAGAATTATAGAAAAGTACTTTGCGAAAGGAATCGGCAGTAGGACGGAAACGTGTTGACCAACGATTAGTTTTTTGCTAATAACTCTTGCATCCTTCGACCGACTTCTTCGAATAAGAGCTCGATGGAAAGCTTATCTGTTCCTCTTTCAGATGGCATTAACACATTTTACGAAAAGTCGTAAGAAATAAAATTTTTTTGATCAAAACTAAAATATCCTCGAAATCATTGAAGAAGAAGTACCTTATCAGACGACAATATGCCTTATCTAATAAGAGACATTTAAATTTTTTTTAATTTCATAAATGGGTGGCATTTTATTCAGAATTAATAGTTTTTTGCATAGACAAAAAATTTGTTTAATTTTTTCCCATTAAATACTAGAATTATAGAAAAGTACTTTGCGAAATGAATCGGCAGTAGGACGGAAACGTGTTGACCACCGATTAGTTTTTTGCTAATTACTCTTGCATCCTTCGACCGACTTCTTCGACCAAGAGCTCGATGGAAAGCTTATCTGTTCCTCTTTCAGATGGCATTAACATATTTTACGAAAAATCGTAAGAAATAAAATTTTTTTGATCAAAACTAAAATATCCTCGAAATCATTGAAAACGAAGTCCCTTATCAGACGAAAATATGCCTTATCTAATAAGAGCTATTTAAATTTTTTTAAGTGCATAAATGGGTGGCATTTTATTCAGAATTAATAGTTTTTTACATAGACAAAAAATTTGTTTAAGTTTTTCCCATTAAATACTAGAATTATAGAAAAGTACTTTGCGAAAAGAATCGGCAGTAGGACGGAAACGTGTTGACCACCGATTAGTTTTTTGCTAATAACTCTTGCATCCTTCTACCGACTTCTTCGACCAAGAGCTCGATGGAAAGCTTATCTGTTCCTCTTTCAGACGGCATTAACATATTTACGAAAAATCGTAAGAAATAAAATTTTTTTGATCAAAACTAAAATATCCTCGAAATCATTGAAAACGAAGTCCCTTATCAGACGAAAATATGCCTTATCTAATAAGAGACATTTAAATTTTTTTAAGTGCATAAATGGGTGGCATTTTATTCAGAATTAATAATTTTTTACATGGACAAAAAATTCGTTTAATTTGTTCCCATTAAATACTAGAATTATAGAAAAGTACTTTGCGAAAGAATCGGCAGAAGGACGGAAACGTGTTGACCACCGATTAGTTTTTTGCTAATAACTCTTGCATCCTTCGACCGAATAAAAGCTCGATGGAAAGCTTATCTGTTCCTTTTTCAGATGGCATTAACATATTTTACGAAAAGTCGAAGGAAATACAATTTTTTTGATCAAAACTAAAATATCCTTGAAATCATTGAAATCGAAGTCCCTTATCAGACGAAAATATGCCTTATCTAATAAGAGCTATTTAAATTTCTTTAAGTTCAGAAATGGGTGTCATCTTATTCAGAATTAATAGTTTTTTACATGGACAAAAAATTCGTTTAATTTGTTCCCATTAAATACTAGAATTATAGAAAAGTACTTTGCGAAAAGAATCGGCAGTAGGACGGAAACGTGTTGACCACCGATTAGTTTTTTGCTAATAACTCTTGAATCCTTCGACCGACTGCTTCGAATAAAACCTCGATGGAAAGCTTATCTGTTCCTCTTTCAGATGGCATTAACATATTTTACGAAAAGTCGTAAGAAATAAAATTTTTTTGATCAAAACTAAAATATCCTCGAAATCATTGAAGAAGAAGTACCTTATCAGACGAAAATATGCCTTATCTAATAAGAGACATTTAGATTTTTTAATTGCATAAATGGGCGGCATTTTATTCAGAATTAATAGTTTTTTACATAAACAAAAACTCCGTTTAATTTTTTCCCATTAAATACTAGAATTATAGAAAAGTACTTTGCGAAAAGAATCGGCAGTAGGTCGGAATCGTGTTGACCACCGATTAGTTTTTTGCTAATAACTCTTGCATCCTTCGACCGACTTTTTTGACTAAAAGCTCGATGGAAAGCTTATCTGTTCCTCTTTCAGATGGCATTTACATATTTTACGAAAAGTCGTAAGAAATAAAATTTTTTTGATCAAAACTAATATATCCTCGAAATCATTGAAAAAGAAGTACCTTATCAGACGAAAATATGCCTTATCTAATAAGAGACATTTAAATTATTTTAATTGCATAAATGGGTGGCATTTTATCAGAATTAATTGTTTTTTAACATGGAAAAAAAATTCATTTAATTTATTTCCATTAAATACTATAATTATAGAAAAGTACTTTGCGAAAAGAATCGGCAGTAGGACGGAAACGTGTTGACCAAAGATAAGTTTTTTGCTAATAACTCTTGCATCCCCTGACCGGCTTCTTCGAATAAGAGCTCGATGGAAAGCTTATCTGTTCCTCTTTCAGATGGCATTAACATATTTTACGAAAAATCATGAGAAATAATATTTTTTTGATCGAAACTAAAATATCCTCGAAATCATTGAAAAAGAAGAACCTTATCAGACGAAAATATGCCTTATCTAATAAGAGACATTTACATTTTTTTAATTGCATAAATGGGTGGCATTTTATTCAGAATTAATAGTTTTTTACATAAACAAAAACTCCGTTTAATTTTTTCCCATTAAATACTATAATTATAGAAAAGTACTTTGCGAAAAGAATCGGCAGTAGGACGGAATCGTTTTGACCACTGATTAGTTTTTTGCTAATAACTCTTGCATCCTTCGACCGACTTCTTCGACTAAGAACTCGATGGAAAGCTTATCTGTTCCTCTTTCAGATGGCATTAACATATTTTACGAAAAGTCGAAGGAAATTAAATTTTTTTCATCAAAAGTAAAATATCCTCGAAATCATTGAAAACGAAGTCCCTTATCAGACGAAAATATGCCTTATCTAATAAGAGCTATTTAAATTTTTTTAAGTGCATAAATGGGTGGCATTTTATTCAGAATTAATAGTTTTTTACATAGACAAAAAATTTGTTTAATTTGTTCCCATTAAATACTAGAATTATAGAAAAGTACTTTGCGAAAGGAATCGGCCGTAGGACGGAAACGTGTTGACCACCGATTAGTTTTTTTCTAATAACTCTTGCATCCTTCGACCGACTTCTTCGAATAAGAGCTCGATGGAAAGCTTATCTGTTCCTCTTTCAGATGGCATTAACACATTTTACGAAAAGTCGTAAGAAATAAAATTTTTTTGATCAAAACTAAAATATCCTCGAAATCATTGAAGAAGAAGTACCTTATCAGACGAAAATATGCCTTATCTAATAAGAGACATTTAAATTTTTTTTAATTTCATAAATGGGTGGCATTTTATTCAGAATTAATAGTTTTTTACATAGACAAAAAATTTGTTAAATTTTTTCCCATTAAATACTACAATTATAGAAAAGTACTTTGCGAAAAGAATCGGCAGTAGGACGGAAACGTGTTGACCACCGATTAGTTTTTTGCTAATAACTCTTGCATCCTTCAACCGACTTCTTCGACCAAGAGCTCGATGGAAAGCTTATCTGTTCCTCTTTCAGATGGCATTAACATATTTTACGAAAAATTGTAAAAAATAAAATTTTTTTGATCAAAACTAAAATATCCTCGAAATCATTGAAAATGAAGTCCCTTATCAGACGAAAATATGCCTTATCTAATAAGAGCTATTTAAATTTTTTTAAGTGCATAAATGGGTGGCATTTTATTCAGAATAAATAGTTTTTTACATGGACAAAAAATTCGTTTAATTTGTTCCCATTAAATACTAGAATTATAGAAAAGTACTTTGCGAAAGAATCGGCAGAAGGACGGAAACGTGTTGACCACCGATTAGTTTTTTGCTAATAACTCTTGCATCCCTCGACCGACTTCTTCGACTAAGAGCTCGATGGAAAGCTTATCTGTTCCTCTTTCAGATGGTATTAGCATCTTTTACGAAAAGTCATGAGAAATACAATTTTTTTGATCAAAACTAAAATATCCTCGAAATCATTGAAAAACAAGTACCTTATCATACGAAAATATGCCTTATCTAATAAGAGACATTTAAATTTTTTTAATTGCATAAATGGGTGGCATTTTATTCAGAATTAATAGTTTTTTACATAAACAAAAACTCCGTTTAATTTTTTCCCATTAAATACTATAATTATAGAAAAGTACTTTGCGAAAAGAATCGGCAGTAGGACGGAATCGTGTTGACCACTGATTAGTTTTTTGCTAATAACTCTTGCATCCTTCAACCGACTTCTTCGACTAAAAACTCGATGGAAAGCTTATCTGTTTCTTTTTCAGATGGCATTAACATATTTTACGAAAAGTCGAAGGAAATAAAATTTTTTTGATCAAAACTAAAATATCCTCGAAATCATTGAAGAAGAAGTACCTTATCAGTCGAAAATATGCCTTATGTAATAAGAGACATTTAAATTTTTTTAATTGCATAAATGGGTGCCATTTTATTCAGAATTAATAGTTTTTTACATAAACAAAAAATTCGTTTAATTTTTTCCCATTAAATACTATAATTATAGAAAAGTAGTTTGCGAAAACAATCGGCAGCAGGACGAAAACGTGTTGACCACCGATTAATTTTAACTATTGCATCCTTCGACCGACTTTTTCGACTAAGAGCTCGATGGAAAGCTTATCTGTTCCTCTTTCAGATGGCATTAAGATATTTTACGAAAAGTCTTAAGAAATAAAATTTTTTTTATCAAAACTAAAATATCCTAGAAATCATTGAAGAAGAAGTACCTTATCAGATTTATTTATTTATTTATTTATAACAAGCGACTGTCATATTAAGTAAGTATAATTTATAATACTATTCAATAATACAATTTAATAATCATTAAAATTATGAAATATAGTAAGAAAAACAAAAAATAATATTAAAACTACGTTGAAAATGAAATGATGAAAATATGCCTTATCTAATAAGAGACATTTAAATTTCTTTAATTGCATAAATGGGCGCCATTTTATTCAGAATTAATAGTTTTTTACATGGACAAAAAATCCGTTTAATTTTTTCCCAATAAATACTAGAATTATAGAAAAGAACTTTGCGAAAAGAATCGGCAGTAGGACGGAAACGTGTTGACCACCGATTAGTTTTTTGCTAATAACTCTTGCATTCTTCGACCGACTTCTTCGACTAAGAGCTTGATGGAAAGCTTATCTGTTCTTTTTTCAGATGGCATCAACATATTTTACGAAAATTCGTAAGAAATAACATTTTTTTGATCAAAACTAAAATATCCTCGAAATCATTGAAGAAGAAGTACCTTATCAGACGAAAATATGCGTTATCTAATAAGAGACATTTAAATTTTTTTAATTGCATAAATAGGCGGAATTTTATTCAGAATTAATAGTTTTTTACATGGACAAAAAATTCGTTTAATTTTTTCCCATTAAATACTACAATTATAGAAAAGAACTTTGCGAAAAGAATCGGCAGTAGGACGGAAACGTGTTGACCACCGATTAGTTTTTTGCTAATAACTCTTGCATCCTTCGACCGACTTCTTCGACTAAGAGCTCGATAGAAAGCTTATCTGTTCCTTTTTCAGATGTCATTAACATATTTTACGAAAAGTCGTAAGAAATAAAATTTTTTTGATCAAAACTAAAATATCCTCGAAATCATTGAAAAAGAAGTACGTTATAAAACGAAAATATGCCTTATCTAATAAGAGACATTTATATTTTTTTAATTGCATAAATGGGCGGCATTTTATTCAGAATTGATAGTTTTTTACATGGACAAAAAATTCGTTTAACTTTTTCCCATTAAATACTACAATTATAAAAAAGTACTTTGCGAAAACAATCGGCAGTAGGACGGAAACGTGTTGACCACCGATTAGTTTTTTGCTCATAACTCTTGCATCCTTCGACCGACTTCTTCGACTAAAATCTCGATAGAAAGCTTATCTGTTCCTCTTTCAGATGGCATTAACATATTTTACGAAAATTCGTAAGAAATAAAATTTTTTTGATCAAATCTAAAATATCCTCGAAATCATTGAAAAAGAAGTTTGTTATAAAACGAAAATATGCCTTATCTAATAAGAGACATTTATATTTTTTTAATTGCATAAATGGGTGGCATTTTATTCAGAATTGATAGTTTTTTACATGGACAAAAAATTCGTTTAACTTTTTCCCATTAAATACTACAATTATAGAAAAGTACTTTGCGAAAACAATCGGCAGTAGGACGGAAACGTGTTGACCAACGATTAGTTTTTTGCTCATAACTCTTGCATCCTTCGACCGACTTCTTCGACTAAAATCTCGATAGAAAGCTTGTCTGTTCCTCTTTCAGATGGCATTAAAATATTTTACGAAAATTCGTAAGAAATAAAATTTTTTTGATCAAAACTAAAATATCCTCGAAATCATTGAAAAAGAATTACCTTATAAGACGAAAATATGCCTTATCTAATAAGAGACATTTAAATTTTTTTAATTGGATAAATGGTTGGCATTTTATTCAGAATTGATAGTTTTTACATGGACAAAAAATTCGTTTAATTTTTTTCGCATTAAAAACTACAATTATAGAAAAGTACTTTTCGAAAAGAATCGGCAGTAGCACGGAAACGTGTTGACCAACGATTAGTTTTTTGCTCATAACTCTTGCATCCTTCGACCGACTTCTAACAGCTCGATAGAAAGCTTATCTGTTCCTCTTTCAGATGGCATTAACATATTTTACGAAAAGTCGTAAGAAATAAAATTTTTTTGATCAAAACTAAAATATCCTCGAAATCATTGAAAAAGAAGTACCTTATAAGACGAAAATATGCCTTACCTAATAAGAGACATTTAAATTTTTTTAATTGGATAAATGGGTGGCATTTTATTCAGAATTGATAGTTTTTTACATGGACAAACAATTCGTTTAATTTTTTTCCCATTAAAAACTACAATTATAGAAAAGTACTTTTCGAAAAGAATCGGCAGTAGGACGGAAACGTGTTGACCAACGATTAGTTTTTTGCTTATAACTCTTGCATCCTTCGACCGACTTCTTCGACTAAGAACTCGATAGAAAGCTTATCTGTTCCTTTTTCAGATGGCATTAACATATTTTACGAAAAGTCGTAAGAAATAAAATTTTTTTGATCAAAACTAAAATATCCTCGAAATCATTGAAAAAGAAGTACCTTATAAGACGATAATATGCCTTATCTAATAAGACACATTTAAATTTTTTGAATTGGATAAATGGGTGGCATTTTATTCAGAATTGATAGTTTTTTACATGGACAAAAAATTCGTTTCATTTTTTCCCATTAAATACTACAATTATAGAAAAGTACTTTGCGAAAAGAATCGGCAGTAGGACGGAAACGTGTTGACCACCGATTAGTTTTTTGCTAATAACTCTTGCATCCTTCGACCGACTTCTTCGACTAAGAGCTCTATGGAAAGCTTATCTGTTCCTCTTTCAGATGGCATTAACATATTTTACGAAAAGTCGTAAGAAATAAAATTTTTTTGATCAAAACTAAAATATCCTCGAAATCATTGAAAAAGAAGTACCTTACCAGACGAAAATATGCCTTATCTAATAAGAGACATTTAATTTTTTTTTAATTTCATAAATGGGTGGCATTTTATTCAGAATTAATAGTTTTTTACATAAACAAAAAATTCGTTTAATTTTTTTCCATTAAATACTAGAATTATAGAAAAGTACTTTGCAAAAAGAAACGGCAGTAGGACGGAATCGTGTTGACCACCGATTAGTTTTTTGCTAATAACTCTTGCATCCTTCGACCGACTTCTTCGACTTAAAGCTCGATGGAAAGCTTATCTGTTCCTCTTTCAGATGGCATTAACATATTTTACGAAAAGTCGTAAGAAATAAAATTTTTTTGATCAAAACTAAAATATCCTCGAAATCATTGAAAAAGAAGTACCTTATCAGACGAAAATATGCCTTATCTAATAAGAGACATTTAAATTTTTTTAATTTCATAAATGGGTGGCATTTTATTTAGAATTAATAGTTTTTAACATGGACAAAAAATTCGTTTAATTTTTTCCCATTAAATACTAGAATTATAGAAAAGTACTTTACAAAAACAATCGGCAGTAGGACGGAATCGTGTTGACCACCGATTAGTTTTTTCTGTTCCTCCTTCAGATGGCATTAACATATTTTACGAAAAGTCGTAAGAAATAAAATTTTTTTGATCAAAACTAAAATATCCTCGAAATCATTGAAAAAGAAGTACCTTACCAGACGAAAATATGCCTTATCTAATAAGAGACATTTAAATTTTTTTTAATTTCATAAATGGGTGGCATTTTATTCAGAATTAATAGTTTTTTACATGGACGAAAAATTCGTTTAATTTTTTTGCATTAAGTACTAGAATTATAGAAAAGTACTTTGCGAAAAGAATCGGCAGTAGGACGGAAACGTTTTGACCACCGATTAGTTTTTTGCTAATAACTCTTGCATCCTTCGATCGACTTCTTCGACTAAGAGCTCGATGGAAAGCTTATCTGTTCCTCTTTCAGATGGCATTAACATATTTTACGAAAAGTCATAAGAAATAAAATTTTTTTGATCAAAACTAAAATATCCTCGAAATCATTGAAGAATATGTACCTTATCAGACGAAAATATGCCTTATCTAATAGGAGACATTTAAATTTTTTTTATTGCATAAGTGGGTGGCATTTTATTCAGAATTAATAGTTTTTTACATGGACAAACAATTCGTTTAATTTTTTCCCATTAAATACTAGGATTATAGAAAAATACTTTGCGAAAAGAATCGGCAGTAGGACGGAATCGTGTTGACCACCGATTAGTTTTTTGCTAATAACTCTTGCATCCTTCGATCGACTTCTTCGACTAAGAGCTCGATGGAAAGCTTATCTGTTCCTCTTTCAGATGGCATTAACATGTTTTACGAAAAGTCGTAAGAAATACAATTTTTTTGATCAAACCTAAAATATCCTCGAAATCATTGAAAAAGAAGTACCTTATCAGACGAAAATATGCCTTATCTAATAGGAGACATTTAAATTTTTATGCCCTGTACACATAGTGTATCAGGGTATATTGGGTTTGTTTGAACGAAATGTATGTAACGCACAGAAGGAGGGGAGGGGGACCCCAAAAAGTATATATATTCTTGATCAGGACGACAAGAGAAATTGATTGAGCTATGTCCGTCCGTCTGTCCGTCTGTCTGTCCGTCTGTCCGTCCGTCCTCACCAACGGTTCTCGGAAACTATAAGAGCGAGAGAGTTGAAATTTGGAGGGTAGACTCGTGATGCTCGGCAGCAGATCAAGTTTATTTTTTTTTTGCCACGCCCACTCCTTCGCCCATTTAGCCCATTCAGCACTGCCCCCTTTTTCAAAACGCTATAACTCAAACATCCAAAGAGTTAGAAACATGAAAGTCGGTATGTAGTCTCAGTATAAGTAGCTCTACAAAACTGCATACCACAATTTCCCCCCCCCCAACTTCATTTCCCCTCCCCCTGTTGTTTTCTTTAAAATGCTATATCTCCGTAACTATTGAAGGTACAAGCCTGATGTTTTGTATACAAGCTCAGCAAATATATATCTTTAAAACTGCGTACCACAAATTTCCCCTCTCATTGATTGTTACCCCTCAGAGACCTACAAATTGAAATTTTTAATATATTCCACTTTATTTTACTTAAAATTACTACATCTTCCAAACTATAATAGGTACAAACATGAAAGTCGGTACGTAGACTCAGTATGTATAGATCTACAAAACTGCATTCCTCAATTTTTACCCCTCCCCTTCATTTCCCCTCCCCCAGTTGTTTTCTTAGAAATGCTATATCTATTGAAGGTACAAGCCTGATATTTCGTATACAAGCTCAGTAAATATATATCTTTAAAACTGCATACCTCAAAATCCCCCTCTTTTTGATGGTTACCCCTCAATCACCCACAAACTCAAAACTTTTGTAAATTCCACATTTTTTGACCGTTTTTCTTCATATTTTGAACGATATTTGATCGGGGGTGTCAAATCAATATGTGTTTGTAGATTGAGGATGTGGCACCGCCTTCTATGTGTACAGGGTATTATATAGTTGAGAATACTCAACTATACCGCCCTTACTGGTTTTAATTGCATAAGTGGGTGGCATTTTATTCAGAATTAATAGTTTTTTACATGGACAAAAAATTCGTTTAATTTTTTCCCATTAAATACTAGGATTATAGAAAAATACTTTGCGAAAAGAATCGGCAGTAGGACGGAATCGTGTTGACCACCGATTAGTTTTCTGCTAATATTTCTTGCATTCTTCGATCGACTTCTTCGACTAAGAGCTCGATGGAAAGCTTATCTGTTCCTCTTTCAGATGGCATTAACATGTTTTACGAAAAGTCGTAAGAAATAAAATTTTTTTGATCAAACCTAAAATATCCTCGAAATCATTGAAGAAGATGTACCTTATCAGACGAAAATATGCCTTATCTAATGGGAGACATTTAAATTTTTTTAATTGCATAAGTGGGTGGCATTTTATTCAGAATTAATAGTTTTTTACATGGACAAAATATTCGTTTAATTTTTTCCCATTTAATACTAGAATTATACAAAAGTACTTTGCGAAAAGAATCGGCAGTAGGACGGAATCGTGTTGACCACCGATTAGTTTTTTGCTAATAACTCTTGCATCCTTCGACCGACTTCTTCGACTAAGAGCTCGATTGAAAGCTTATCTGTTCCTCTTTCAGAGTGCATTAACATATTTTACGAAAAATCGTAAGAAATACAATTTTTTTGATCAAAACTAAATTATCCTCGAAATCATTGAAGAAGAAGTACCTTATCAGAGGAAAATATGCCTTATCTAATAAGAGACATTTCATTTTTTTTAATTGCATAAATCTGTGGCATTTTTTTTCAGAATTAATAGTTTTTTACATGGACAAAAAATTTGTTTAATTTTTTCCCATTTAATACTAGAATTATACAAAAGTACTTTGCGAAAAGAATCGGCAGTAGGACGGAATCGTTTTGACCACCGATTAGTTTTTTGCTAATAACTCTTGCATTCTTCGGCCGACTTCTTCGACTAAGAGCTCGATGGAATGCTTATCTGTTCCTCTTTCAGATGGCATTAACATATTTTACGAAAAGTTATGAGAAATAAAATTTTTTTGATCAAAACTAAAATATCCTCGAAATCATTGAAGAAGAAGTACCTTATCAGACGAAAATATGCCTTATCTAATAGGAGACATTTAAATTTTTTTTAATTACATACATGGGTGGCATTTTATTCAGAATCAATAGTTTTTTACATGGACAAAAAATTCGTTTAATTTTTTCCCATTAAATACTAGAATTATACAAAAGTACTTTGCGAAAAGAATCGGCAGTAGGACGCAATCGTGTTGACCACCGATTAGTTTTTTGCTAATAACTCTTGCATTCTTCGACCGACTTCTTCGACTAAGAGCTCGATGGAAAGCTTATCTGTTCCTCTTTCAGATGGCATTAACATGTTTTACGAAAAGTCGTAAGAAATAAAAATTTTTTGATCAAACCTAAAATAGCCTTGAAATCATTGAAGAAGAAGTACCTTATCAGACGAAAATATGCCTTATCTAATAAGAGACATTGACTTTTTTTAATTACATAAATGGGTGGCATTTTCTTCAGAATTAATAGCTTTTTACATGGACAAAAAATTCGTTTAATTTTTTCCCATTATATACTAGAATTATAGAAAAGTACTTCGCGAAAATAATCGGCAGTAGGACGGAATCGTGTTGACCACCGATTAGTTTTTTGCTAATAACTCTTGCATCCTTCGACCGACTTCTTCGACTAAGAGCTCGATGGAAAGCTTATCTGTTCCTCTTTCAGATGGCATTAACATATTTTACGAAAAGTCATAAGAAATAAAATTTTTTTGATCAAAACTAAAATATCCTCGAAATCATTGAAGAATATGTACCTTATCAGACGAAAATATGCCTTATCTAATAGGAGACATTTAAATTTTTTTAATGGCATAAGTGGGTGGCATTTTATTCAGAATTAATAGTTTTTTACATGGACAAAAAATTCGTTTAATTTTTTCCCATTAAATACTAGGATTATAGAAAAATACTTTGCGAAAAGAATCGGCAGTAGGACGGAATCGTGTTGACCACCGATTAGTTTTTTGCTAATAACTCTTGCATCCTTCGATCGACTTCTTCGACTAAGAGATCGATGGAAAGCTTATCTGTTCCTCTTTGAGATGGCATTAACATGTTTTACGAAAAGTCGTAAGAAATAAAATTTTTTTGATCAAACCTAAAATATCCTCGAAATCATTGAAAAAGAAGTACCTTATCAGACGAAAATATGCCTTATCTGATAAGAGACTTTTAAATTTTTTTAATTGCATTAATGGGTAACATTTTATTCAGAATTAATAGTTTTTTACATGGACAAAAAATTCGTTTAATTTTTTCCCATTAAATACTAGAATTATAGAAAAGAACTTTGCGAAAAGAATCGGCAGTAGGACAGAATCGTGTTGACCACCGATTAGTTTTTTGCTAATAACTCTTGCATCCTTCGATCGACTTCTTCGACTAAGAGTTCGATAGAAAGCTTATCTGTTCTTCTTTCATATGGCATTAACATATTTTACGAAAAATCGTAGGAAATAAAATTTTTTTGATCAAAACTAAAATATTCTCGAAATCATTGAAGAAGGAGTATCTATCAGACGAAAGTATGCCTTATCTAATAAGAGACATTAACTTTTTTTAATTACATAAATGGGTGGCATTTTATTCAGACTTAATAGTTTTTTACATGGACAAAAAATTCGTTTAATTTCTTACCATTAAATACTAGAATTATACAAAAGTACTTTGCGAAAAGAATCAGCAGTAGGACGGAATCGTGTTGACCACCGATTGGTTTTTTGCTAATAACTCTTGCATTCTTCGACCGACTTCTGCGACTAAGAGCTCGATGGAAAGCTTATCTGTTCCTCTTTCAGATGGCATTAACATATTTTACGAAAAGTCATGAGAAATAAAATGTTTTTGATCAAAACTTAAATATCCTCGAAATCATTGAAGAAGATGTACCTTATCAGACGAAAATATGCCCTATCTAATAGGAGACATTTAAATTTCTTTAATTGCATAAATGGGCGGCATTTGATTCAGAATTAATAGTTTTTTACATGGACAAAAAATTCGTTTAATTTTTTCTCCTTATATACTAGGATTATAGAAAAATACTTTGCGAAAAGAATCGGCAGTAGGACGGAATCGTGTTGACCACCGATTGGTTTTTTGCTAATAACTTTTGCATTCTTCGACCGGCTTCTTCGACTAAGAGCTCGATTGAAAGCTTATCTGTTCCTCTTTCAGAATGCATTAACATATTTTACAAAAAATCGTAAGAAATAAAATTTTTTTGATCAAAACTAAAATATCCTCGAAATCATTGAAGAAGAAGTACCTTATCAGTGGAAAATATGCCTTATCTAATAAGAAACATTTAAATTTTTTTAATTGCATTAATGGGTGGCATTTTATTCAGAATTAATAGTTTTTTACATGGACAAAAAATTCGTTTAATTTTTTTCCATTAAAAACTAGAATTATAGAAAAGTACTTCGCGAAAATAATCGGCAGTAGGACGGAATCGTGTTGACCACCGATTGGTTTTTTGCTAATAACTCTTGCATCCTTCGACCAACTTCTTCGACTAAAAGCTCGATGGAAAGCTTATCTGTTCCTCTATCAGATGGCATTAACATATTTTACGAAAAGTCATGAGAAATAAAATTTTTTTGATCAAAACTAAAATATCCTCGAAATCATTGAAAAAGAACTACCTTATAAGACGAAAATATGCCTTATCTAATAATAGGCATTAACTTTTTTTAATTACATAAATGGGTGGCATTTTATTCAGAATTAATAGTTTTTTACATGGACAAAAAATTCGTTTAATTTTTTCCCATTAAAAACTAGAATTATAGAAAAGAACTTTGCGAAAAGAATCGGTAGTAGGACAGAATCGTGTTGACCACCGATTGGTTTTTTGCTAATAACTCTTGCATCCTTCGACCGACTTCTTCGACTAAGAGCTCGATGGAAAGCTTATCTGTTCCTCTTTCAGATGGCATTAACATATTTTACGAAAAGTCGTAAGAAATAAAATTTTTTTGATCAAAACTAAAATATCCTCGAAATCATTGAAGAAGAAGTACCTTATCAGACGAAAATATGCCTTATCTAATAAGAGACATTGACTTTTTTTAATTACATAAATGGGTGGCATTTTCTTCAGAATTTATAGTTTTTTACATGGACAAAAAATTCGTTTAATTTTTTCCCATTATATACTACAATTATAGAAAAGTACTTCGCGAAAATAATCGGCAGTAGGACGGAATCGTGTTGACCACCGATTAGTTTTTTGCTAATAACTCTTGCATCCTTCGACCGACTTCTTCGACTCAAAGCTCGATGGAAAGCTTATCTGTTCCTCTTTCAGATGGCATTAACATATTTTACGAAAAGTCGTAAGAAATAAAATTTTCTTGATCAAAACTAAAATAGCCTTGAAATCATTGAAGAGGAAGTACCTTATCAGACGAAAATATGCCTTATCTAATAAGAGACATTTAAATTTTTTTAATCGCATAAATGGGTGGAATTTTATTCAGAATCAATAGTTTTTTACATGGACAAAAATTTCGTTTAATTGTTTCCCATTAAATACTAGAATTATAGAAAAATACTTTGCGAAAAGCATCGGCAGTAGGACGGAAACGTGTTGACCACCGATTAGTTTTTTGCTAATAACTCTTGCATCCTTCGACCGACTTCTTCTATTTAGAGCTCGATGGAAAGCTTATCTGTTCCTCTTTCAGATGGCATTAACATATTTTACGAAAAGTCGTAAGAAATAAATTTTTTTTGATCAAAACTAAAATATCCTCGAAAACATTGAAAAAGAAGTACCTTATAAGACGAAAATATGCCTTATCTAATAAGAGACATTTAATTTTTTTTAATTGCATAAATGGGCGGCATTTTATTCGAAGTTAAAAGTTTTTTATATGGACAAAAAATTTGTTTAATTTTTTCCCATTAAAAACTAGAATTATAGAAAAGTACTTTGCGAAAAGAATCGCCAGTAGGACGAAAACGTGTTGACCACCGATTAGTTTTTTGCTAATAACTCTTGCATCCTTCGACCGACTTCTTCGACTAAGAGCTCGATGGAAAGCTTATCTGTTCCTCTTTCAGATGGCATTAACATATTTTACGAAAAGTCATGAGAAATAAAATTTTTTTGATCAAAACTAAAATATCCTCGAAATCATTGAAGAAGAAGTACCTTATCAGACGAAAATATGCCTTATCTAATAGGAGACATTTAAATTTTTTTAATTGCATAAATGGGTGGCATTTTATTCAGAATTAATAGTATTTTACATGAACAAAAAATTCGTTTAATTTTTTCCCATTAAATACTAGAATTATAGAAAAGTACTTTGCGAAAAGCATCGGCAGTAGGACGGAAACGTGTTGACCACCGATTAGTTTTTTGCTAATAACTCTTGCAGTCTTCGACCGACTTCTTCGACTAAGAGCTCGATGAAAAGCTTATTTGTTCTTATTTCAGATGGCATTAACATATTTTACGAAAAGTCATAAGAAATAAAATTTTTTTGATCAAAACTAAAATATCCTCGAAATCATTGAAGAAGAAGTACCTTATCAGACGAAAATATGCCTTATCTAATAGGAGACATTTAAATTTTTTTAATTGCATAAATGGGTGGCATTTTATTCAGAATTAATAGTATTTTACATGAACAAAAAATTCGTTTAATTTTTTCCCATTAAATACTAGAATTATAGAAAAGTACTTTGCGAAAAGCATCGGCAGTAGGACGGAAACGTGTTGACCACCGATTAGTTTTTTGCTAATAACTCTTGCATCCTTCGACCGACTTCTTCGATTTAGAGCTCGATGGAAAGCTTATCTGTTCCTCTTTCAGATGGCATTAACATATTTTACGAAAAGTCGTAAGAAATAAATTTTTTTTGATCAAAACTAAAATATCCTCGAAAACATTGAAAAAGAAGTACCTTATAAGACGAAAATATGCCTTATCTAATAAGAGACATTTAATTTTTTTTAATTGCATAAATGGGCGGCATTTTATTCGAAATTAAAAGTTTTTTATATGGACAAAAAATTTGTTTAATTTTTTCCCATTAAAAACTAGAATTATAGAAAAGTACTTTGCGAAAAGAATCGCCAGTAGGACGAAAACGTGTTGACCACCGATTAGTTTTTTGCTAATAACTCTTGCATCCTTCGACCGACTTCTTCGACTAAGAGCTCGATGGAAAGCTTATCTGTTCCTCTTTCAGATGGCATTAACATATTTTACGAAAAGTCATGAGAAATAAAATTTTTTTGATCAAAACTAAAATATCCTCGAAATCTTTGAAGAAGAAGTACCTTATCAGAGGAAAATATGCCTTATCTAATAAGAAACATTTAAATTTTTTTAATTGCATAAATGGGTGGCATTTTATTTCAAAATTAATAGTTTTCTACATGGACCAAAAATTCGTTTAATTTCTTACCATTAAATACTAGAATTATACAAAAGTACTTTGCGAAAAGAATCGGCAGTAGGACGGAATCGTGTTGACCACCGATTAGTGTTTTGCTAATAACTCTTGCAGTCTTCGACCGACTTCTTCGACTAAGAGCTCGATGAAAAGCTTATCTGTTCCTCTTTCAGATGGCATTAACATATTTTACGAAAAGTCGTAAGAAATAAAATTTTCTTGATCAAAACTAAAATAGCCTTGAAATCATTGAAGAGGAAGTACCTTATCAGACGAAAATATGCCTTATCTAATAAGAGACATTTAAATTTTTTTAATCGCATAAATGGGTGGAATTTTATTCAGAATCAATAGTTTTTTACATGGACAAAAATTTCGTTTAATTGTTTCCCATTAAATACTAGAATTATAGAAAAATACTTTGCGAAAAGAATCGGCAGTAGGACGGAAACGTGTTGACCACCGATTAGTTTTTTGCTAATAACTCTTGCAGTCTTCGACCGACTTCTTCGACTAAGAGCTCGATGAAAAGCTTATTTGTTCTTATTTCAGATGGCATTAACATATTTTACGAAAAGTCATAAGAAATAAAATTTTTTTGATCAAAACTAAAATATCCTCGAAATCATTGAAGAAGAAGTACCTTATCAAACGAAAATATGCCTTATCTAATAGGAGACATTTAAATTTTTTTAATTGCATAAATGGGTGGCATTTTATTCAGAATTAATAGTATTTTACATGAACAAAAAATTCGTTTAATTTTTTCCCATTAAATACTAGAATTATAGAAAAGTACTTTGCGAAAAGCATCGGCAGTAGGACGGAAACGTGTTGACCACCGATTAGTTTTTTGCTAATAACTCTTGCATCCTTCGACCGACTTCTTCGATTTAGAGCTCGATGGAAAGCTTATCTGTTCCTCTTTCAGATGGCATTAACATATTTTACGAAAAGTCGTAAGAAATAAATTTTTTTTGATCAAAACTAAAATATCCTCGAAAACATTGAAAAAGAAGTACCTTATAAGACGAAAATATGCCTTATCTAATAAGAGACATTTAATTTTTTTTAATTGCATAAATGGGCGGCATTTTATTCGAAATTAAAAGTTTTTTATATGGACAAAAAATTTGTTTAATTTTTTCCCATTAAAAACTAGAATTATAGAAAAGTACTTTGCGAAAAGAATCGCCAGTAGGACGAAAACGTGTTGACCACCGATTAGTTTTTTACTTATATCTCTTGCATCCTTTGACCGACTTCTTCGACTTTGAGCTCGATGGAAAGCTTATATGTTCCTCTTTCAGATGGCATAAACATATTTTACGAAAAGTCGTAAGAAATAAAATTTTTTTGATCAAAACTAAAATATCCTCGAAATCATTGAAAGAGAAGTACCTTATAAGACGAAAATATGCCTAATCCAATCAGAGACATTTAAATTTTTTTAATTGCATAAATGGGTGACATTTTATTCAGAATTAATAGTTTTTTACATGGACAAAAAATTCGTTTAATTTGTTCCCATTAAATACTAGAATTATAGAAAAGTACTTTGCAAAAAGAATCGGCAGTAGGACGGGAACGTGTTGACCACCGATTAGTTTTTTACTAATATCTCTTGCATCCTTTGACCGACTTCTTCGACAAAGAGCTCGATGGAAAGCTTATCTGTTCCTCGTTCAGATGGCATTAACATATTTTACGAAAAGTCGTAAGAAATAAAATTTTTTTGATTTAAACTAAAATATCCTCGAAATCATTGAAAAAGAAGTACCTTATAAGACGAAAATATGCCTAATCCAATCAGAGACATTTAAATTTTTTTAATTGCATAAATGGGTGGCATTTTTTTCAGAATTAATAGTATTTTACATGGTTTTTCCCCATTAAATACTAGAATTATAGAAAAGTACTTTGCAAAAAAATCGGCAGTAGGACGGAAACGTGTTGACCACCGATTAGTTTTTTGCTAATAACTCTTGCTGCCTTCGACCGACTTCTTCGATTTAGAGCTCGATGGAAAGCTAATCTGTTCCTCTTTCAGATAGCATTAACATATTTTACGAAAGTCGTAAGAAATAAGATTTGTTTGATCAAAACTAAAATATCCTCGAAATCATTGAAAAAGAAGTACCTGATCAGACGAAAATATGCCTTATCTACTAAGAGACATTTAAATTTTTTTAATTGCATAAATGGGCGGCATTTTATTCAGAAGTAATAGTTTTTTATATGGACAAATAATTCGTTTAATTTTTTCCCATTAAATACTAGAATTATAGAAAAGTACTTTGCGAAAAGAATCGGCAGTAAGACGGAAACGTGTTGACCACCGATTAGTTTTTTGCTAATAACTCTTGCTGCCTTCGACCGACTTCTTCGAATAAGAGCTCGATGGAAAGCTTATCTGCTCCTCTTTCAGATGACATTAACATATTTTACGAAATGTCGTAAGAAATAAAATTTGTTTGATCAAAACTAAAATATCCTCGAAATCATTGAAAAAGAAGTACCTGATCAGACGAAAATATGCCTTATCTACTAAGAGACATTTAAATTTTTTTAATTGCATAAATGGGTGGCATTTTTTTCAGAAGTAATAGTTTTTTATATGAACAAAAAATTCGTTTGGTTTTTATACCCTGTACACTTACTGTGTATCAGGGTATATTGTGTTTGTTTGAGCGAAATGTATGTAACGCACAGAAGGTGGGCAGGGGGACCCTATAAAGTATATATATTCTTGATCAGGACGACAAGTTAAATTGATTAAGCCATGCCCGTCCGTCCGTCCGTCTGTCTGTCCGTCCGTATTCACCAATGGTTCTCAGAAACTATAATAGCTAGAGACTTGAAATTTGGTGGGTAGACTCGTGATGCTCGGCAGCAGATCAAATTTGAACGGTTTTGTGCCACGCCCACTCCTTCCCGCCCATCCAGCACCTTCCACTTTTTTAAAATGCTATAACTCGAACATTCAAAGAGATAGAAAAATGAAAGTCGGTATGTAGTCTCAGTATAAGTAGCTCTACAAAACTGCATACCAAAATTTTTCCCCCTCCACTTAATTTCCCCTCCCACAGTTCTTTTCTGAAATTTGCTGTATCTCCAAAACTAACAAAGGTATGAACCTGAAATTTTGTATACAAGCTCAGTGATAATACATCTTAAAAACTGCATACCACAAATTTCCCCTCTCTTTAATGGCTACCCCTCAGAGGCCTACAAACTTAAATTTTTCGTAAAATCCACATTTTTTGACCGATTTTCTTGATATTTTGAACACTATTTGAATAGGCGACGTCAGATCAATATGTTTTTGTAGATTGAGGGTGTGGCAACGCCTACCATGTGTGCAGGGTATTATATTGTCGAGTATACTCGACTATACCGCCCTTACTGGTTTCCCATTAAATACTAGAATTTTAGAAAAGTACTTTGCGAAAAGGATCGGCAGTAGGACGGAAACGTGTTGACTACCGATTAGTTTTTTGCTAATAACTCTTGCATCCTTCGACCGACTTCTTCGACTAAGAGCTCGATCGAAAGCTTATCTGTTCCTCTTTCAGATGGCATTAACATATTTTACGAAAAGTCGTAAGAAATAAAATTTGTTTGATCAAAACTAAAATATCCTCGAAATCATTGAAAAAGAAGTACCTTATAAGACGAAAATATGCCTAATCCAATCAGAGACATTTAAATTTTTTTAATTGCATAAATGGGTGGCATTTTTTCAGAATTAATAGTTTTTACATGAACAAAAAATTCGTTTGGTTTTTTCCCATTAAATACTAGAATTTTAGAAAAGTACTTTGCGAAAAGAATCGGCAGTAGGACGGAAACGTGTTGACCACCGATTAGTTTTTTGCTAATAACTCTTGCATCCTTCGACCGACTTCTTCGACTAAGAGCTCGATGGAAAGCTTATCTGTTCCTCTTTCAGATGGCATTAACATATTTTACGAAAAGTCGTAAGAAATAAAATTTGTTTGATCAAAACTAAAATATCCTCGAAATCATTGAAAAAGAAGTACCTGATCAGACGAAAATATGCCTTATCTACTAAGAGACATTTAAATTTTTTTAATTGCATAAATGGGCGGCATTTTATTCAGAACTAATTGTTTTTTCTATGGACAAATAATTCGTTTAATTTTTTCCCATTAAATACTAGAATTATAGAAAAGTACTTTGCGAAAAGAATCGGCAGTAGGACGGAAACGTGTTGACCACCGATTAGTTTTTTGCTAATAACTCTTGCTGCCTTCGACCGACTTCTTCGATTTAGAGCTCGATGGAAAGCTTATCTGTTCCTCTTTCAGATAGCATTAACATATTTTACGAAAAGTCGTAAGAAATAAAATTTGTTTGATCAAAACTAAAATATCCTCGAAATCATTAAAAAAGAAGTACCTTATTAGACGAAAATATGCCTTATCTAATAAGAGACATTTAATATTTTTTAATTGCCTAAATGGGCGGCATTTTATTCAGAATTAATAGTTTTTTACATGGACAAAAATTCGTTTAATTTTTTCCCATAATATACTAGAATTATAGAAAAGTACTTTGCGAAAAGAATCGGCAGTAGGACGGAAACGTTTTGACAACCGATTAGTTTTTTACTAATATCTCTTGCTGCCTTCGACCGACTTCTTCGACTAAGAGCTCGATGGAAAGCTTATCTGCTCCTCTTTCAGATGACATTAACATATTTTACGAAAAGTCGTAAGAAATAAAATTTGTTTGATCAAAACTAAAATATCCTCGAAATCATTGAAAAAGAAGTGATCAGACGAAAATATGCCTTATCTAATATGAGACATTTAAATTTTTTTAATTGCATAAATGGGCGGCATTTTATTCAGAACTAATCGTTTTTTCTATGGACAAATAATTCGTTTAATTTTTTCCCATTAAATACTAGAATAATAGAAAAGTACTTTGCGAAAAGAATCGGCAGTAGGACGGAAACGTGTTGACCACCGATTAGTTTTTTGCTAATAACTCTTGCTGCCTTCGACCGACTTCTTCGATTTAGAGCTCGATGGAAAGCTTATCTGTTCCTCTTTCAGATAGCATTAACATATTTTACGAAAAGTCGTAAGAAATAAAATTTGTTTGATCAAAACTAAAATATCCTCGAAATCATTAAAAAAGAACTACCTTATCAGACGAAAATATGCCTTATCTAATAAGAGACATTTAATATTTTTTAATTGCCTAAATGGGCGGCATTTTATTCAGAATTAATAGTTTTTTACATGGACAAAAATTCGTTTAATTTTTTCCCATAATATACTAGAATTATAGAAAAGTACTTTGCGAAAAGAATCGGCAGTAGGACGGAAACGTTTTGACAACCGATTAGTTTTTTACTAATATCTCTTGCTGCCTTCGACCGACTTCTTCGATTTAGAGCTCGATGGAAAGCTTATCTGTTCCTCTTTCAGATAGCATTAACATATTTTACGAAAAGTCGTAAGAAATAAAATTTGTTTGATCAAAACTAAAATATCCTCGAAATCATTAAAAAAGAAGTACCTTATCAGACGAAAATATGCCTTATCTAATAAGAGACATTTAATATTTTTTAATTGCCTAAATGGGCGGCATTTTATTCAGAATTAATAGTTTTTTACATGGACAAAAATTCGTTTAATTTTTTCCCATAATATACTAGAATTATAGAAAAGTACTTTGCGAAAAGAATCGGCAGTAGGACGGAAACGTTTTGACAACCGATTAGTTTTTTACTAATATCTCTTGCTGCCTTCGACCGACTTCTTCGATTTAGAGCTCGATGGAAAGCTTATCTGTTCCTCTTTCAGATAGCATTAACATATTTTACGAAAAGTCGTAAGAAATAAAATTTGTTTGATCAAAACTAAAATATCCTCGAAATCATTAAAAAAGAAGTACCTTATAAGACGAAAATATGCTTTATCTAATAAGAGACATTTAATTTTTTTAATTGCCTAAATGGGCGGCATTTTATTCAAAATTAATAGTTTTTTACATGGACATTCGTTTAATTTTTTCCCATTAAATACTAGAATTATAGAAAAGTACTTTGCGAAAAGAATCGGCAGTAGGACGGGAACGTGTTGACCACCGATTAGTTTTTTACTAATATCTCTTGCATCCTTTGACCGACTTCTTCGACAAAGAGCTCGATGGAAAGCTTATCTGTTCCTCTTTCAGATGGCATTAACATATTTTACGAAAAGTCGTAAGAAATAAAATTTGTTTGGTCAAAACTAAAATATCCTCGAAATCATTGAAAAAGAAGTACCTTATCAGACGAAAATATGCCTTATCTAATAAGAGACATTTAATTTTTTTTAATTGCATAAATGGGCGGCATTTTATTCAGAATTAATAGTTTTTTACATGGACAAAAAATTCGTTTAATTTTTTCCCATTAAATACTAGAATTATAGAAATGTACTTTGCGAAAAGAATTGGCAGTAGGACGGAAACGTGTTGACCACCGATTAGTTTTTTGCTAATAACTCTTGCTGCCTTCGACCGACTTCTTCGACCAAGAGCTCGATGGAAAGCTTATCTGCTCCTCTTTCAGATGACATTAACATATTTTACGAAAAGTCGTAAGAAATAAAATTTGTTTGATCAAAACTAAAATATCCTCGAAATCATTGAAAAAGAAGTACCTGATCAGACGAAAATATGCCTTATCTACTAAGAGACATTTAAATTTTTTTAATTGCATAAATGGGCGGCATTTTATTCAGAAGTAACAGTTTTTTATATGGACAAATAATTCGTTTAATTTTTTCCCATTAAATACTAGAATTATAGAAAAGTACTTTGCAAAAAGAATCGGCAGTAGGACGGAAACGTATTGACCACCGATTAGTTTTTTGCTAATAACTCTTGCTGCCGTCGACCGACTTCTTCGATTTAGAGCTCGATGGAAAGATTATCTGTTCCTCTTTCAGATAGCGTTAACATATTTTACGAAAAGTCGTAAGAAATAAAATTTGTTTGATCAAAAATAAAATATCCTCGAAATCATTGAAAAAGAAGTACCTTATAAGACGAAAATATACCTTATCTAATAAGAGACATTTAATTTTTTTTAATTGCCTAAATGGGCGGCATTTTATTCAGAATTAATAGTTTTTTACATGGACATTCGTTTAATTTTTCCCATTAAATACCAGAATTATAGTAAAGTACTTTGCGAAAAGTATTGGCAGTAGCACGGAAACGTGTTGACCACCGATTAGTTTTTTGCTAAAAACTCTTGCATCCTTCGACCGACTTCTTCGACTAAGAGCTCGATGGAAAGCTTATCTGATCCTATTTCAGATGGCATTAACATACTTGACGAAAAGTCGTAAGAAATAAAATTTTTTTGATCAAAACTAAAATATCCTCGAAATCATTGAAAAAGAAGTACCTTATAAGACGAAAATATGCCTTATCTAATAAGAGACATTTAATTTTTTTTAATTGCATAAATGGGTGGCATTTTATTCAGAATCAATAGTATTTTACATGAACAAAAAATTCGTTTAATTTTTTCCCATTAAATACTAGAATTATACAAAAGTACTTTGCGAAAAGAATCGGCAGTAGGACGGAAACGTGTTGACCACCGATTAGTTTTTTGCTTATAACTCTTGTATCCTTCGACCGACTTCTTCGATTTAGAGCTCGATGGAAAGCTCATCTGTTCCTCTTTCAGATGGCATTAACATATTTTACGAAAAGTCGTCAGAAATAAAATTTGTTTGATCAAAACTAAAATTTCCTCGAAATCATTGAAAAAGAAGTACCTTATCAGACGAAAATATGCATTATCTCATAAGAGACATTTAAATTTTTTTAACTGCATAAATGGGTGGCATTTTATTCAGAAGTAACAGTTTTTTATATGGACAAATAATTCGTTTAATTTTTTCCCATTAAATACTAGAATTATAGAAAAGTACTTTGCAAAAAGAATCGGCAGTAGGACGGAAACGTGTTGACCACCGATTAGTTTTTTGCTAATAACTCTTGCTGCCGTCGACCGACTTCTTCGATTTAGAGCTCGATGGAAAGCTTATCTGTTCCTCTTTCAGATGGCATTAACATATTTTACGAAAAGTCGTAAGAAATAAAATTTGTTTGATCAAAACTAAAATATCCTCGAAATCATTGAAAAAGAAGTACCTTATCAGACGAAAATATGCATTATCTCATAAGAGACATTTAAATTTTTTTAACTGCATAAATGGGTGGCATTTTATTCAGAATTAATAGTTTTTTACATGGACAAAAAATTCGTTTAATTTTTTCCCATTAAATACTAGAATTATAGAAAAGTACTTTGCGAAAAGAATCGGCAGTAGGACGGAAACGTGTTGACCACCGATTAGTTTTTTGCTAATAACTCTTGCATCTTTTGACCGACTTCTTCGATTTAGAGCTCGATGGAAAGCTTATCTGTTCCTCTTTCAGATGGCATTAACATGTTTTACGAAAAGTCGTAAAAAATAAAATTTGTTTTATCAAAACTAAAATATCCTCGAAATCATTGAAAAAGAAGTACCTTATAAGACGAAAATATGCCTTATCTAATAAGAGACATTTAATTTTTTTTAATTGCATAAATGGGTGGCATTTTATTCAGAATCAATAGTATTTTACATGAACAAAAAATTCGTTTAATTTTTTCCCATTAAATACTAGAATTATACAAAAGTACTTTGCGAAAAGAATCGGCAGTAGGACGGAAACGTGTTGACCACCGATTAGTTTTTTGCTAATAACTCTTGTATCGTTCGACCGACTTCTTCGATTTAGAGCTCGATGGAAAGCTTATCTGTTCCTCTTTCAGATGGCATTAACATATTTTACGAAAAGTCGTAAGAAATAAAATTTTTTTGATCAAAACTAAAATATCCTCAAAGTCATTGAAAAAGAAGTACCTGATCAGACGAAAATATGCCTTATCTACTAAGAGACATATACATTTTTTAATTGCATAAATGGGCGGCACTTTATTCAGAAGTAACAGTTTTTTATATGGACAAATAATTCGTTTAATTTTTTCCCATTAAATACTAGAATTATAGAAAAGTACTTTGCGAAAAGAATCGGCAGTAGGACGGAAACGTGTTGACCACCGATTAGTTTTTTGCTAATAACTCTTGCTGCCGTCGACCGACTTCTTCGATTTAGAGCTCGATGGAAAGCTTATCTGTTCCTCTTTCAGATAGCGTTAACATATTTTACGAAAAGTCGTAAGAAATAAAATTTGTTTGATCAAAACTAAAATATCCTCGAAATCATTGAAAAAGAAGTACCTTATAAGACGAAAATATGCCTTATCTAATAAGAGACATTTAATTTTTTTTAATTGCCTAAATGGGCGGCATTTTATTCAGAATTAATAGTTTTTTACATGGACATTCGTTTAATTTTTTCCCATTAAATACTAGAATTATAGAAAAGTACTTTGCGAAAAGAATCGGCAGTAGGACGGGAACGTGTTGACCACCGATTAGTTTTTTACTAATATCTCTTGCATCCTTTGACCGACTTCTTCGACAAAGAGCTCGATGGAAAGCTTATCTGTTCCTCTTTCAGATGGCATTAACATATTTTACGAAAAGTCGTAAGAAATAAAATATGTTTGATCAAAACTAAAATATCCTCGAAATCATTGAAAAAGAAGTACCTTATCAGACGAAAATATGCCTTATCTAATAAGAGACATTTAATTTTTTTTAATTGCATAAATGGGTGGCATTTTATTCAGAATTAATAGTTTTTTACATAGACAAAAAGTTCGTTTAATTTTTTCCCATTAAATACTAGAATTATACAAAAGTACTTTGCGAAAAGAATCGGCAGTAGGACGGAAACGTGTTGACCACCGATTAGTTTTTTGCTAATAACTCATGCATCCTTCGACCGACATCTTCGACTAAGAGCTCGATGGAAAGCTTATCTGTTCCTCTTTCAGATGGCATTAACATATTTTACGAAAAGTCGTAAAAATTAAAATTTGTTTCATCAAAACTAAAATATCCTCGAAATCATTGAAAAAGAAGTACCTTATAAGACGAAAATATGCCTTATCTAATAAGAGACATTTAATTTTTTTTAATTGCATAAATGGGTGGCATTTTATTCAGAATCAATAGTATTTTACATGAACAAAAAATTCGTTTAATTTTTTCCCATTAAATACTAGAATTATACAAAAGTACTTTGCGAAAAGAATCGGCAGTAGGACGGAAACGTGTTGACCACCGATTAGTTTTTTGCTAATAACTCTTGTATCGTTCGACCGACTTCTTCGATTTAGAGCTCGATGGAAAGCTTATCTGTTCCTCTTTCAGATGGCATTAACATATTTTACGAAAAGTCGTAAGAAATAAAATTTTTTTGATCAAAACTAAAATATCCTCAAAGTCATTGAAAAAGAAGTACCTGATCAGACGAAAATATGCCTTATCTACTAAGAGACATATACATTTTTTAATTGCATAAATGGGCGGCATTTTATTCAGAAGTAACAGTTTTTTATATGGACAAATAATTCGTTTAATTTTTTCCCATTAAATACTAGAATTATAGAAAAGTACTTTGCGAAAAGAATCGGCAGTAGGACGGAAACGTGTTGACCACCGATTAGTTTTTTGCTAATAACTCTTGCATCCTTTGACCGACTTCTTCGATTTAGAGCTCGATGGAAAGCTTATCTGTTCCTCTTTCAGATGGCATTAACATATTTTACGAAAAGTCGTAAGAAATAAAACATGTTTGATCAAAACTAAAATATCCTCGAAATCATTGAAAAAGAAGTACCTTATCAGACGAAAATATGCCTTATCTAATAAGAGACATTTAATTTTTTTTAATTGCATAAATGGGTGGCATTTTATTCAGAATTGATAGTTTTTTACATAGACAAAAAGTTCGTTTAATTTTTTCCCATTAAATACTAGAATTATACAAAAGTACTTTGCGAAAAGAATCGGCAGTAGGACGGAAACGTGTTGACCACCGATTAGTTTTTTGCTAATAACTCATGCATCCTTCGACCGACTTCTTCGACTAAGAGCTCGATGGAAAGCTTATCTGTTCCTCTTTCAGATGGCATTAACATATTTTACGAAAAGTCGTAAAAATTAAAATTTGTTTCATCAAAACTAAAATATCCTCGAAATCATTGAAAAAGAAGTACCTTATAAGACGAAAATATGCCTTATCTAATAAGAGACATTTAATTTTTTTTAATTGCATAAATGGGTGGCATTTTATTCAGAATCAATAGTATTTTACATGAACAAAAAATTCGTTTAATTTTTTCCCATTAAATACTAGAATTATACAAAAGTACTTTGCGAAAAGAATCGGCAGTAGGACGGAAACGTGTTGACCACCGATTAGTTTTTTGCTAATAACTCTTGTATCCTTCGACCGACTTCTTCGATTTAGAGCTCGATGGAAAGCTTATCTGTTCCTCTTTCAGATGGCATTAACATGTTTTACGAAAAGTCGTAATAAATAAAATTTTTTTGATCAAAACTAAAATATCCTCAAAGTCATTGAAAAAGAAGTACCTGATCAGACGAAAATATGCCTTATCTACTAAGAGACATTTAAATTTTTTTAATTGCATAAATGGGCGGCATTTTCTTCAGAAGTAACAGTTTTTTATATGGACAAATAATTCGTTTAATTTGTTCCCATTAAATACTAGAATTATAGAAAAGTACTTTGCGAAAAGAATCGGCAGTAGGACGGAAACGTGTTGACCACCGATTAGTTTTTTGCTAATAACTCTTGCTGCCGTCGACCGACTTCTTCGATTTAGAGCTCGATGGAAAGCTTATCTGTTCCTCTTTCAGATGGCATTAACATATTTTACGAAAAGTCGTAAGAAATAAAATTTGTTTGATCAAAAATAAAATATCCTCGAAATCATTGAAAAAGAAGTACCTTATAAGACGAAAATATACCTTATCTAATAAGAGACATTTAATTTTTTTTAATTGCCTTAATGGGCGGCATTTTATTCAGAATTAATAGTTTTTTACATGGACATTCGTTTAATTTTTCCCATTAAATACCAGAATTATAGTAAAGTACTTTGCGAAAAGAATCGGCAGTAGGACGGAAACGTGTTGACCACCGATTAGTTTTTTGCTAAAAACTCTTGCATCCTTCGACCGACTTCTTCGACTAAGAGCTCGATGGAAAGCTTATCTGATCCTATTTCAGATGGCATTAAGATACTTGACGAAAAGTCGTAAGAAATAAAATTTTTTTGATCAAAACTAAAATATCCTCGAAATCATTGAAAAAGAAGTACCTTATAAGACGAAAATATGCCTTATCTAATAAGAGACATTTAATTTTTTTTATTGCATAAATGGGTGGCATTTTATTCAGAATCAATAGTATTTTACATGAACAAAAAATTCGTTTAATTTTTTCCCATTAAATACTAGAATTATACAAAAGTACTTTGCGAAAAGAATCGGCAGTAGGACGGAAACGTGTTGACCACCGATTAGTTTTTTGCTAATAACTCTTGTATCCTTCGACCGACTTCTTCGATTTAGAGCTCGATGGAAAGCTCATCTGTTCCTCTTTCAGATGGCATTAACATATTTTACGAAAAGTCAAAACTAAAATATCCTCAAAGTCATTGAAAAAGAAGTACCTGATCAGACGAAAATATGCCTTATCTACTAAGAGACATTTAAATTTTTTAATTGCATAAATGGGCGGCATTTTATTCAGAAGTAACAGTTTTTTATATGGACAAATAATTCGTTTAATTTTTTCCCATTAAATACTAGAATTATAGAAAAGTACTTTGCGAAAAGAATCGGCAGTAGGACGGAAACGTGTTGACCACCGATTAGTTTTTTGCTAATAACTCTTGCTGCCGTCGACCGACTTCTTCGATTTAGAGCTCCATGGAAAGCTTATCTGTTCCTCTTTCAGATAGCGTTAACATATTTTACGAAAAATCGTAAGAAATAAAATTTGTTTGATCAAAAATAAAATATCCTCGAAATCATTGAAAAAGAAGTACCTTATAAGACGAAAATATACCTTATCTAATAAGAGACATTTAATTTTTTTTAATTGCCTAAATGGGCGGCATTTTATTCAGAATTAATAGTTTTTTACATGGACATTCGTTTAATTTTTCCCATTAAATACCAGAATTATAGTAAAGTACTTTGCGAAAAGAATCGGCAGTAGGACGGAAACGTGTTGACCACCGATTAGTTTTTTGCTAAAAACTCTTGCATCCTTCGACCGACTTCTTCGACTAAGAGCTCGATGGAAAGCTTATCTGATCCTATTTCAGATGGCATTAACATACTTGACGAAAAGTCGTAAGAAATAAAATTTTTTTGATCAAAACTAAAATATCCTCGAAATCATTGAAAAAGAAGTACCTTATAAGACGAAAATATGCCTTATCTAATAAGAGACATTTAATTTTTTTTAATTGCATAAATGGGTGGCATTTTATTCAGAATCAATAGTATTTTACATGAACAAAAAATTCGTTTAATTTTTTCCCATTAAATACTAGAATTATACAAAAGTACTTTGCGAAAAGAATCGGCAGTAGGACGGAAACGTGTTGACCACCGATTAGTTTTTTGCTAATAACTCTTGTATCCTTCGACCGACTTCTTCGATTTAGAGCTCGATGGAAAGCTCATCTGTTCCTCTTTCAGATGGCATTACCATATTTTACGAAAAGTCAAAACTAAAATATCCTCAAAGTCATTGAAAAAGAAGTACCTGATCAGACGAAAATATGCCTTATCTACTAAGAGACATTTAAATTTTTTTAATTGCATAAATGGGCGGCATTTTATTCAGAAGTAACAGTTTTTTATATGGACAAATAATTCGTTTAATTTTTTCCCATTAAATACTAGAATTATAGAAAAGTACTTTGCGAAAAGAATCGGCAGTAGGACGGAAACGTGTTGACCACCGATTAGTTTTTTGCTAATAACTCTTGCTGCCGTCGACCGACTTCTTCGATTTAGAGCTCGATGGAAAGCTTATCTGTTCCTCTTTCAGATAGCGTTAACATATTTTACGAAAAGTCGTAAGAAATAAAATTTGTTTGATCAAAACTAAAATATCCTCGAAATCATTGAAAAAGAAGTACCTTATAAGACGAAAATATGCCTTATCTAATAAGAGACATTTAATTTTTTTTAATTGCCTAAATGGGCGGCATTTTATTCAGAATTAATAGTTTTTTACATAGACAAAAAGTTCGTTTAATTTTTTCCCATTAAATACTAGAATTATACAAAAGTACTTTGCGAAAAGAATCGGCAGTAGGACGGAAACGTGTTGACCACCGATTAGTTTTTTGCTAATAACTCATGCATCCTTCGACCGACTTCTTCAACTAAGAGCTCGATGGAAAGCTTATCTGTTCCTCTTTCAGATGGCATTAACATATTTTACGAAAAGTCGTAAAAATTAAAATTTGTTTCATCAAAACTAAAATATCCTCGAAATCATTGAAAAAGAAGTACCTTATAAGACGAAAATATGCCTTATCTAATAAGAGACATTTAATTTTTTTTAATTGCATAAATGGGTGGCATTTTATTCAGAATCAATAGTATTTTACATGAACAAAAAATTCGTTTAATTTTTTCCCATTAAATACTATAATTATACAAAAGTACTTTGCGAAAAGAATCGGCAGTAGGACGGAAACGTGTTGACCACCGATTAGTTTTTTGCTAATAACTCTTGTATCCTTCGACCGACTTCTTCAGTTTAGAGCTCGATGGAAAGCTTATCTGATCCTATTTCAGATGGCATTAACATACTCGACGAAAAGTCGTAAAAATTAAAATTTGTTTCATCAAAACTAAAGTATCCTCGAAATCATTGAAAAAGAAGTACCTTATCAGACGAAAATATGCCTTATCTAATAAGAGACATTTAATTTTTTTTAATTGCATAAATGGGCGGCATTTTATTCAGAATTAATAGTTTTTTACATGGACAAAAAATTCGTTTAATTTTTTCCCATTAAATACTAGAATTATAGAAAAGTACTTTGCGAAAAGAATTGGCAGTAGGACGGAAACGTGTTGACCACCGATTAGTTTTTTGCTAATAACTCTTGCTGCCTTCGACCGACTTCTTCGACTAAGAGCTCGATGGAAAGCTTATCTGCTCCTCTTTCAGATGACATTAACATATTTTACGAAAAGTCGTAAGAAATAAAATTTGTTTGATCAAAACTAAAATATACTTGAAATCATTGAAAAAGAATGACCTTATCAGACGAAAATATGCCTTATCCAATAAGAGACATTTCAATTTTTTTAATTGCATAAATGGGCGGCATTTTATTCAGAAGTAACATTTTTTTATATGGACAAATAATTCGTTTAATTTTTTCCCATTAAATACTAGAATTGTAGAAAAGTACTTTGCAACAACAATCGGCAGTAGGACGGAAACGTGTTGACCACCGATTAGTTTTTTGCTAATAACTCTTGCATCTTTTGACCGACTTCTTCGATTTAGAGCTCGATGGAAAGCTTATCTGTTCCTCTTTCAGATGGCATTAACATGTTTTACGAAAAGTCGTAAAAAATAAAATTTGTTTTATCAAAACTAAAATATCCTCGAAATCATTGAAAAAGAAGTACCTTATAAGACGAAAATATGCATTATCTAATAAGAGACATTTAATTTTTTTTAATTGCATAAATGGGTGGCATTTTATTCAGAATCAATAGTATTTTACATGAACAAAAAATTCGTTTAATTTTTCCCATTAAATACCAGAATTATAGTAAAGTACTTTGCGAAAAGAATCGGCAGTAGGACGGAAACGTGTTGACCACCGATTAGTTTTTTGCTAAAAACTCTTGCATCCTTCGACCGACTTCTTCGACTAAGAGCTCGATGGAAAGCTTATCTGATCCTTTTTCAGATGGCATTAACATACTTGACGAAAAGTCGTAAGAAATAAAATTTTTTTGATCAAAACTAAAATATCCTCGAAATCATTGAAAAAGAAGTACCTTATAAGACGAAAATATGCCTTATCTAATAAGAGACATTTAATTTTTTTTAATTGCATAAATGGGTGGCATTTTATTCAGAATCAATAGTATTTTACATGAACAAAAAATTCGTTTAATTTTTTCCCATTAAATACTAGAATTATACAAAAGTACTTTGCGAAAAGAATCGGCAGTAGGACGGAAACGTGTTGACCACCGATTAGTTTTTTGCTAATAACTCTTGTATCCTTCGACCGACTTCTTCGATTTAGAGCTCGATGGAAAGCTTATCTGTTCCTCTTTCAGATGGCATTAACATATTTTACGAAAAGTCGTAAGAAATAAAATTTTTTTGATCAAAACTAAAATATCCTCAAAGTCATTGAAAAAGAAGTACCTGATCAGACGAAAATATGCCTTATCTACTAAGAGACATTTAAATTTTTTTAATTGCATAAATGGGCGGCATTTTATTCAGAAGTAACAGTTTTTTATATGGACAAATAATTCGTTTAATTTTTTCCCATTAAATACTAGAATTATAGAAAAGTACTTTGCGAAAAGAATCGGCAGTAGGACGGAAACGTGTTGACCACCGATTAGTTTTTTGCTGATAACTCTTGCTGCCGTCGACCGACTTCTTCGGTTTAGAGCTCGATGGAATGCTTATCTGTTCCTCTTTCAGATAGCGTTAACATATTTTACGAAAAATCGTAAGAAATAAAATTTGTTTGATCAAAAATAAAATATCCTCGAAATCATTGAAAAAGAAGTACCTTATAAGACGAAAATATACCTTATCTAATAAGAGACTTAATTTTTTTTAATTGCCTAAATGGGCGGCATTTTATTCAGAATTAATAGTTTTTTACATGGACATTCGTTTAATTTTTCCCATTAAATACCAGAATTATAGTAAAGTACTTTGCGAAAAGAATCGGCAGTAGGACGGAAACGTGTTGACAACCGATTAGTTTTTTGCTAAAAACTCTTGCATCCTTCGACCGACTTCTTCGACTAAGAGCTCGATGGAAAGCTTATCTGATCCTATTTCAGATGGCATTAACATACTTGACGAAAAGTCGTAAGAAATAAAATTTTTTTGATCAAAACTAAAATATCCTCGAAATCATTGAAGAAGAAGTACCTTATCAGACGAAAATATGCCTTATCTTATAAGTAACATTTAAATTTTTTTAATTGCATAAATGGGCGGCATTTTAGTCAGAGTTAATAGTTTTTGTCATGGACAAAAAATTCGTTTAATTTTTTCCCATTAAATACTAGAATTATAGAGAAGTACTTTGCGAAAAGAATCGGCGGTAGGACGGAATCGTGTTGACCACCGATTAGTTTTTGCTAATTACTCTTGCATCCTTCGACCGACTTCTTCGACTAAAAGCTCGATGGAAAGCTTATCTGTTCCTCTTTCAGATGGCATTATTATATTTTACGAAAATTCGTTAGAAATAAAATTTTTTGATCAAAACTAAAGTATCCTCGAAATCATTGAAAAAGAAGTACCTTATCAGACGAAAATATGCCTTATCTAATAAGAGACATTTAATTTTTTTTAATTGCATAAATGGGCGGCATTTTATTCAGAATTAATAGTTTTTTACATGGACAAAAAATTCGTTTAATTTTTTCCCATTAAATACTAGAATTATAGAAAAGTACTTTGCGAAAAGAATTGGCAGTAGGACGGAAACGTGTTGACCACCGATTAGTTTTTTGCTAATAACTCTTGCTGCCTTCGACCGACTTCTTCGACAAAGAGCTCGATGGAAAGCTTATCTGTTCCTCTTTCAGATGACATTAACATATTTTACGAAAAGTCGTAAGAAATAAAATTTGTTTGATCAAAACTAAAATATCCTTGAAATCATTGAAAAAGAATTACCTTATCAGACGAAAATATGCCTTATCCAATAAGAGACATTTCAATTTTTTTAATTGCATAAATGGGCGGCATTTTATTCAGAAGTAACAGTTTTTTATATGGACAAATAATTCGTTTAATTTTTTCCCATTAAATACTAGAATTATAGAAAAGTACTTTGCAAAAAGAATCGGCAGTAGGACGGAAACGTGTTGACCACCGATTAGTTTTTTGCTAATAACTCTTGCTGCCGTCGACCGACTTCTTCGATTTAGAGCTCGATGGAAAGCTTATCTGTTCCTCTTTCAGATGGCATTAACATGTTTTACGAAAAGTCGTAAAAAATAAAATTTGTTTTATCAAAACTAAAATATCCTCGAAATCATTGAAAAAGAAGTACCTTATAAGACGAAAATATGCCTTATCTAATAAGAGACATTTAATTTTTTTTAATTGCATAAATGGGTGGCATTTTATTCAGAATCAATAGTATTTTACATGAACAAAAAATTCGTTTAATTTTTTCCCATTAAATACTAGAATTATACAAAAGTACTTTGCGAAAAGAATCGGCAGTAGGACGGAAACGTGTTGACCACCGATTAGTTTTTTGCTAATAACTCTTGTATCCTTCGACCGACTTCTTCGATTTAGAGCTCGATGGAAAGCTTATCTGTTCCTCTTTTAGATGGTATTAACATATTTTACGAAAAGTCGTAAGAAATAAAATTTTTTTGATCAAAACTAAAATATCCTCAAAGTCATTGAAAAAGAAGTACCTGATCAGACGAAAATATGCCTTATCTACTAAGAGACATATAAATTTTTTTAATTGCATAAATGGGCGGCATTTTATTCAGAAGTAACAGTTTTTTATATGGACAAATAATTCGTTTAATTTTTTCCCATTAAATACTAGAATTATAGAAAAGTACTTTGCGAAAAGAATCGGCAGTAGGACGGAAACGTGTTGACCACCGATTAGTTTTTTGCTAATAACTCTTGCTGCCGTCGACCGACTTCTTCGATTTAGAGCTCGATGGAAAGCTTATCTGTTCCTCTTTCAGATAGCGTTAACATATTTTACGAAAAGTCGTAAGAAATAAAATTTGTTTGATCAAAACTAAAATATCCTCGAAATCATTGAAAAAGAAGTACCTTATAAGACGAAAATATGCCTTATCTAATAAGAGACATTTAATTTTTTTTAATTGCCTAAATGGGCGGCATTTTATTCAGAATTAATAGTTTTTTACATGGACATTCGTTTAATTTTTTCCCATTAAATACTAGAATTAAAGAAAAGTACTTTGCGAAAAGAATCGGCAGTAGGACGGGAACGTGTTGACCACCGATTAGTTTTTTACTAATATCTCTTGCATCCTTTGACCGACTTCTTCGACAAAGAGCTCGATGGAAAGCTTATCTGTTCCTCTTTCAGATGGCATTAACATATTTTACGAAAAGTCGTAAGAAATAAAATATGTTTGATCAAAACTAAAATATCCTCGAAATCATTGAAAAAGAAGTACCTTATCAGACGAAAATATGCCTTATCTAATAAGAGACATTTAATTTTTTTTAATTGCATAAATGGGTGGCATTTTATTCAGAATTAATAGTTTTTTACATAGACAAAAAGTTCGTTTAATTTTTTCCCATTAAATACTAGAATTATACAAAAGTACTTTGCGAAAAGAATCGGCAGTAGGACGGAAACGTGTTGACCACCGATTAGTTTTTTGCTAATAACTCATGCATCCTTCGACCGACATCTTCGACTAAGAGCTCGATGGAAAGCTTATCTGTTCCTCTTTCAGATGGCATTAACATATTTTACGAAAAGTCGTAAAAATTAAAATTTGTTTCATCAAAACTAAAATATCCTCGAAATCATTGAAAAAGAAGTACCTTATAAGACGAAAATATGCCTTATCTAATAAGAGACATTTAATTTTTTTTAATTGCATAAATGGGTGGCATTTTATTCAGAATTAATAGTTTTTAACATGGACAAAAAATTCGTTTAATTTTTTCCCATTAAATACTAGAATTATAGAAAAGTACTTTGCGAAAAGAATTGGCAGTAGGACGGAAACGTGTTGACCACCGATTAGTTTTTTGCTAATAACTCTTGCTGCCTTCGACCGACTTCTTCGACTAAGAGCTCGATGGAAAGCTTATCTGCTCCTCTTTCAGATGACATTAACATATTTTACGAAAAGTCGTAAGAAATAAAATTTTTTTGATCAAAACTAAAATATCCTCGAAATCATTGAAGAAGAAGTACCTTATCAGACGAAAATATGCCTTATCTAATAAGAGACATTTAATTTTTTTTAATTGCATAAATGGGCGGCATTTTATTCAGAAGTAACAGTTTTTTATATGGACAAATAATTCGTTTAATTTTTTCCCATTAAATACTAGAATTATAGAAAAGTACTTTGCGAAAAGAATCGGCAGTAGGACGGAAACGTGTTGACCACCGATTAGTTTTTTGCTGATAACTCTTGCTGCCGTCGACCGACTTCTTCGGTTTAGAGCTCGATGGAATGCTTATCTGTTCCTCTTTCAGATAGCGTTAACATATTTTACGAAAAATCGTAAGAAATAAAATTTGTTTGATCAAAAATAAAATATCCTCGAAATCATTGAAAAAGAAGTACCTTATAAGACGAAAATATACCTTATCTAATAAGAGACTTAATTTTTTTTAATTGCCTAAATGGGCGGCATTTTATTCAGAATTAATAGTTTTTTACATGGACATTCGTTTAATTTTTCCCATTAAATACCAGAATTATAGTAAAGTACTTTGCGAAAAGAATCGGCAGTAGGACGGAAACGTGTTGACAACCGATTAGTTTTTTGCTAAAAACTCTTGCATCCTTCGACCGACTTCTTCGACTAAGAGCTCGATGGAAAGCTTATCTGATCCTATTTCAGATGGCATTAACATACTTGACGAAAAGTCGTAAGAAATAAAATTTTTTTGATCAAAACTAAAATATCCTCGAAATCATTGAAGAAGAAGTACCTTATCAGACGAAAATATGCCTTATCTTATAAGTAACATTTAAATTTTTTTAATTGCATAAATGGGCGGCATTTTAGTCAGAGTTAATAGTTTTTGTCATGGACAAAAAATTCGTTTAATTTTTTCCCATTAAATACTAGAATTATAGAGAAGTACTTTGCGAAAAGCATCGGCGGTAGGACGGAATCGTGTTGACCACCGATTAGTTTTTGCTAATTACTCTTGCATCCTTCGACCGACTTCTTCGACTAAAAGCTCGATGGAAAGCTTATCTGTTCCTCTTTCAGATGGCATTATTATATTTTACGAAAATTCGTTAGAAATAAAATTTTTTGATCAAAACTAAAATATCCTCGAAATCATTGAAAAAGAAGTACCTTATCAGACGAAAATATGCCTTATCTAATAAGAGACATTTAATTTTTTTTAATTGCATAAATGGGCGGCATTTTATTCAGAATTAATAGTTTTTTACATGGACAAAAAATTCGTTTAATTTTTTCCCATTAAATACTAGAATTATAGAAAAGTACTTTGCGAAAAGAATTGGCAGTAGGACGGAAACGTGTTGACCACCGATTAGTTTTTTGCTAATAACTCTTGCTGCCTTCGACCGACTTCTTCGACTAAGAGCTCGATGGAAAGCTTATCTGTTCCTCTTTCAGATGACATTAACATATTTTACGAAAAGTCGTAAGAAATAAAATTTGTTTGATCAAAACTAAAATATCCTTGAAATCATTGAAAAAGAATTACCTTATCAGACGAAAATATGCCTTATCCAATAAGAGACATTTCAATTTTTTTAATTGCATAAATGGGCGGCATTTTATTCAGAAGTAACAGTTTTTTATATGGACAAATAATTCGTTTAATTTTTTCCCATTAAATACTAGAATTATAGAAAAGTACTTTGCAAAAAGAATCGGCAGTAGGACGGAAACGTGTTGACCACCGATTAGTTTTTTGCTAATAACTCTTGCATCTTTTGACCGACTTCTTCGATTTAGAGCTCGATGGAAAGCTTATCTGTTCCTCTTTCAGATGGCATTAACATGTTTTACGAAAAGTCGTAAAAAATAAAATTTGTTTTATCAAAACTAAAATATCCTCGAAATCATTGAAAAAGAAGTACCTTATAAGACGAAAATATGCCTTATCTAATAAGAGACATTTAATTTTTTTTAATTGCATAAATGGGTGGCATTTTATTCAGAATCAATAGTATTTTACATGAACAAAAAATTCGTTTAATTTTTTCCCATTAAATACTAGAATTATACAAAAGTACTTTGCGAAAAGAATCGGCAGTAGGACGGAAACGTGTTGACCACCGATTAGTTTTTTGCTAATAACTCTTGCTGCCGTCGACCGACTTCTTCGATTTAGAGCTCGATGGAAAGCTTATCTGTTCCTCTTTCAGATAGCGTTAACATATTTTACGAAAAGTCGTAAGAAATAAAATTTGTTTGATCAAAACTAAAATATCCTCGAAATCATTGAAAAAGAAGTACCTTATAAGACGAAAATATGCCTTATCTAATAAGAGACATTTAATTTTTTTTAATTGCATAAATGGGTGGCATTTTATTCAGAATCAATAGTATTTTACATGAACAAAAAATTCGTTTAATTTTTTCCCATTAAATACTAGAATTATACAAAAGTACTTTGCGAAAAGAATCGGCAGTAGGACGGAAACGTGTTGACCACCGATTAGTTTTTTGCTAATAACTCTTGCTGCCGTCGACCGACTTCTTCGATTTAGAGCTCGATGGAAAGCTTATCTGTTCCTCTTTCAGATGGCATTAACATGTTTTACGAAAAGTCGTAAAAAATAAAATTTGTTTGATCAAAACTAAAATATCCTCGAAATCATTGAAAAAGAAGTACCTTATCAGACGAAAATATGCCTTATCTAATAAGAGACATTTAATTTTTTTTAATTGCATAAATGGGCGGCATTTTATTCAGAATTAATAGTTTTTTACATGGACAAAAAATTCGTTTAATTTTTTCCCATTAAATACTAGAATTATAGAAAAGTACTTTGCGAAAAGAATTGGCAGTAGGACGGAAACGTGTTGACCACCGATTAGTTTTTTGCTAATAACTCTTGCTGCCTTCGACCGACTTCTTCGACTAAGAGCTCGATGGAAAGCTTATCTGTTCCTCTTTCAGATGACATTAACATATTTTACGAAAAGTCGTAAGAAATAAAATTTGTTTGATCAAAACTAAAATATCCTTGAAATCATTGAAAAAGAATTACCTTATCAGACGAAAATATGCCTTATCCAATAAGAGACATTTCAATTTTTTTAATTGCATAAATGGGCGGCATTTTATTCAGAAGTAACAGTTTTTTATATGGACAAATAATTCGTTTAATTTTTTCCCATTAAATACTAGAATTATAGAAAAGTACTTTGCAAAAAGAATCGGCAGTAGGACGGAAACGTGTTGACCACCGATTAGTTTTTTGCTAATAACTCTTGCATCTTTTGACCGACTTCTTCGATTTAGAGCTCGATGGAAAGCTTATCTGTTCCTCTTTCAGATGGCATTAACATGTTTTACGAAAAGTCGTAAAAAATAAAATTTGTTTTATCAAAACTAAAATATCCTCGAAATCATTGAAAAAGAAGTACCTTATAAGACGAAAATATGCCTTATCTAATAAGAGACATTTAATTTTTTTTAATTGCATAAATGGGTGGCATTTTATTCAGAATCAATAGTATTTTACATGAACAAAAAATTCGTTTAATTTTTTCCCATTAAATACTAGAATTATACAAAAGTACTTTGCGAAAAGAATCGGCAGTAGGACGGAAACGTGTTGACCACCGATTAGTTTTTTGCTAATAACTCTTGCTGCCGTCGACCGACTTCTTCGATTTAGAGCTCGATGGAAAGCTTATCTGTTCCTCTTTCAGATAGCGTTAACATATTTTACGAAAAGTCGTAAGAAATAAAATTTGTTTGATCAAAACTAAAATATCCTCGAAATCATTGAAAAAGAAGTACCTTATAAGACGAAAATATGCCTTATCTAATAAGAGACATTTAATTTTTTTTAATTGCCTAAATGGGCGGCATTTTATTCAGAATTAATAGTTTTTTACATGGACATTCGTTTAATTTTTTCCCATTAAATACTAGAATTAAAGAAAAGTACTTTGCGAAAAGAATCGGCAGTAGGACGGGAACGTGTTGACCACCGATTAGTTTTTTACTAATATCTCTTGCATCCTTTGACCGACTTCTTCGGCAAAGAGCTCGATGGAAAGCTTATCTGTTCCTCTTTCAGATGGCATTAACATATTTTACGAAAAGTCGTAAGAAATAAAATATGTTTGATCAAAACTAAAATATCCTCGAAATCATTGAAAAAGAAGTACCTTATCAGACGAAAATATGCCTTATCTAATAAGAGACATTTAATTTTTTTTAATTGCATAAATGGGTGGCATTTTATTCAGAATTAATAGTTTTTTACATAGACAAAAAGTTCGTTTAATTTTTTCCCATTAAATACTAGAATTATACAAAAGTACTTTGCGAAAAGAATCGGCAGTAGGACGGAAACGTGTTGACCACCGATTAGTTTTTTGCTAATAACTCATGCATCCTTCGACCGACTTCTTCGACTAAGAGCTCGATGGAAAGCTTATCTGTTCCTCTTTCAGATGGCATTATTATATTTTACGAAAATTCGTTAGAAATAAAATTTTTTGATCAAAACTAAAGTATCCTCGAAATCATTGAAAAAGAAGTACCTTATCAGACGAAAATATGCCTTATCTAATAAGAGACATTTAATTTTTTTTAATTGCATAAATGGGCGGCATTTTATTCAGAATTAATAGTTTTTAACATGGACAAAAAATTCGTTTAATTTTTTCCCATTAAATACTAGAATTATACAAAAGTACTTTGCGAAAAGAATCGGCAGTAGGACGGAAACGTGTTGACCACCGATTAGTTTTTTGCTAATAACTCTTGTATCCTTCGACCGACTTCTTCGATTTAGAGCTCGATGGAAAGCTTATCTGTTCCTCTTTCAGATGGCATTAACATATTTTACGAAAAGTCGTAAGAAATAAAATTTTTTTGATCAAAACTAAAATATCCTCAAAGTCATTGAAAAAGAAGTACCTGATCAGACGAAAATATGCCTTATCTACTCAGAGACATATAAATTTTTTTAATTGCATAAATGGGCGGCATTTTATTCAGAAGTAACAGTTTTTTATATGGACAAATAATTCGTTTAATTTTTTCCTATTAAATACTAGATTTATAGAAAAGTACTTTGCGAAAAGAATCGGCAGTAGGACGGAAACGTGTTGACCACCGATTAGTTTTTTGCTAATAACTCTTGCTGCCGTCGACCGACTTCTTCGATTTAGAGCTCGATGGAAAGCTTATCTGTTCCTCTTTCAGATAGCGTTAACATATTTTACGAAAAGTCGTAAGAAATAAAATTTGTTTGATCAAAACTAAAATATCCTCGAAATCATTGAAGAAGAAGTACCTTATCAGACGAAAATATGCCTTATCTAATAAGAGACATTTAGATTTTTTTAATTGCCTAAATGGGCGGCATTTTATTCAGAATTAATAGTTTTTTACATGGACATTCGTTTAATTTTTTTCCATTAAATACTAGAATTATAGAAAAGTACTTTGCGAAAAGAATCGGCAGTAGGACGGGAACGTGTTGACCACCGATTAGTTTTTTACTAATATCTCTTGCATCCTTTGACCGACTTCTTCGACAAAGAGCTCGATGGAAAGCTTATCTGTTCCTCTTTCAGATGGCATTAACTTATCTTACGAAAAGTCGTAAGAAATAAAATATGTTTGATCAAAACTAAAATATCCTCGAAATCATTGAAAAAGAAGTACCTTATCAGACGAAAATATGCCTTATCTAATAAGAGACATTTAATTTTTTTTAATTGCATAAATGGGTGGCATTTTATTCAGAATTAATAGTTTTTTACATAGACAAAAAGTTCGTTTAATTTTTTCCCATTAAATACTAGAATTATACAAAAGTACTTTGCGAAAAGAATCGGCAGTAGGACGGAAACGTGTTGACCACCGATTAGTTTTTTGCTAATAACTCATGCATCCTTCGACCGACTTCTTCGACTAAGGGCTCGATGGAAAGCTTATCTGTTCCTCTTTCAGATGGCATTAACATATTTTACGAAAAGTCAAAACTAAAATATCCTCAAAGTCATTGAAAAAGAAGTACCTGATCAGACGAAAATATTCCTTATCTACTAAGAGACATTTAAATTTTTTTAATTGCATAAATGGGCGGCATTTTTTTCAGAAGTAACAGTTTTTTATATGGACAAATAATTCGTTTAATTTTTTCCCATTAAATACTAGAATTATAGAAAAGTACTTTGCGAAAAGAATCGGCAGTAGGACGGAAACGTGTTGACCACCGATTAGTTTTTTGCTAATAACTCTTGCTGCCGTCGACCGACTTCTTCGATTTAGAGCTCGATGGAAAGCTTATCTGTTCCTCTTTCAGATAGCGTTAACATATTTTACGAAAAGTCGTAAGAAATAAAATTTGTTTGATCAAAAATAAAATATCCTCGAAATCATTGAAAAAGAAGTACCTTATAAGACGAAAATATGCTTTATCTAATAAGAGACATTTAATTTTTTTTAATTGCCTAAATGGGCAGCATTTTATTCAGAATTAATAGTTTTTTACATGGACATTCGTTTAATTTTTCCCATTAAATACCAGAATTATAGTAAAGTACTTTGCGAAAAGAATCGGCAGTAGGACGGAAACGTGTTGACCACCGATTAGTTTTTTGCTAAAAACTTATGCATCCTTCGACCGACTTCTTCGACTAAGAGCTCGATGGAAAGCTTATCTGATCCTATTTCAGATGGCATTAACATTCTTGACGAAAAGTCGTAAGAAATAAAATTTTTTTGATCAAAACTAAAATATCCTCGAAATCATTGAAGAAGAAGTACCTTATCAAACGAAAATATGCCTTATCTTATAATTAACATTTAAATTTTTTTAATTGCATAAATGGGCGGCATTTTAGTCAGAGTTAATAGTTTTTGTCATGGACAAAAAATTCGTTTAATTTTTTCCCATTAAATACTAGAATTATAGAGAAGTACTTTGCGAAAAGAATCGGCGGTAGGACGGAATCGTGTTGACCACCGATTAGTTTTTGCTAATTACTCTTGCATCTTTCGACCGACTTCTTCGACTAAGAGCTCGATGGAAAGCTTATCTGTTCCTCTTTCAGATGGCATTATTATATTTTACGAAAATTCGTTAGAAATAAAATTTTTTGATCAAAACTAAAGTATCCTCGAAATCATTGAAAAAGAAGTACCTTATCAGACGAAAATATGCCTTATCTAATAAGAGACATTTAAAATTTTTTAATTGCATAAATGGGTGGCATTTTATTCAGAATTAATAGTTTTTTAACCTGGACAAAAAATTCATTTAATTTTTTCCCATTAAATACTAGAATTATAGAAAAGTACTTTGCGAAAAGAATCGACAGTAGGACGGAAACGTGTTGACCACCGATTAGTTTCTTGCTAATAACTCTTGCATCCTTCCACCGACTTCTTCGACTAAGAGCTCGATGGAAAGCTTATCTGTTCCTCTTTCAGATGTCATTAACATATTTTACGAAAAGTCGAAAGAAATAAAATTTTTTTGATCAAAACTAAAATATCCTCGAAATCATTGAAGAAGAAGTACCTTATCAGACGAAAATATGCCTTATCTAATAAGATATATTTATATTCTTTTAATTGCATAAATGGGCGGCATTTTATTCAGAATTAACAGTTTTTTACATGGACGAAAAATTCGTTTAATTTTTTCACATAAAATACTAAAATTATAGAAAAGTACTTTGCGAAAAGAATCGGCAGTAGGACGGAAACGTGTTGACCACCGATTAGTTTTTTGCTAATAATTCTTGCATCCTTCGACCAACTTCTTCCACTAAGAGCTCGATGGAAAGCTTATCTGTTCCTCTTTCAGATGGCATTAACTTATCTTACGAAAAGTCGTAAGAAATAAAATTTTTTGATCAAAACTAAAATATCCTCGAAATCATTGAAAAAGAAGTACCTTATCAGACGAAAATATGCCTTATCTAATAAGAGACATTTAATTTTTTTTAATTGCCTAAATGGGCGGCATTTTATTCAGAATTAATAGTTTTTTACATGGACATTCGTTTAATTTTTTCCCATTAAATACTAGAATTATAGAAAAGTACTTTGCGAAAAGAATCGGCAGTAGGACGGGAACGTGTTGACCACCGATTAGTTTTTTACTAATATCTCTTGCATCCTTTGACCGACTTCTTCGACAAAGAGCTCGATGGAAAGCTTATCTGTTCCTCTTTCAGATGGCATTAACATATTTTACGAAAAGTCGTAAGAAATAAAATATGTTTGATCAAAACTAAAATATCCTCGAAATCATTGAAAAAGAAGTACCTTATCAGACGAAAATATGCCTTATCTAATAAGAGACATTTAATTTTTTTTAATTGCATAAATGGGTGGCATTTTATTCAGAATTAATAGTTTTTTACATAGACAAAAAGTTCGTTTAATTTTTTCCCATTAAATACTAGAATTATACAAAAGTACTTTGCGAAAAGAATCGGCAGTAGGACGGAAACGTGTTGACCACCGATTAGTTTTTTGCTAATAACTCATGCATCCTTCGACCGACTTCTTCGACTAAGAGCTCGATGGAAAGCTTATCTGTTCCTCTTTCAGATGGCATTAACATATTTTACGAAAAGTCGTAAAAATTAAAATTTGTTTTATCAAAACTAAAATATCCTCGAAATCATTGAAAAAGAAGTACCTTATAAGACGAAAATATGCCTTATATAATAAGAGACATTTAATTTTTTTTAATTGCATAAATGGGTGGCATTTTATTCAGAATCAATAGTATTTTACATGAACAAAAAATTCGTTTAATTTTTTCCCATTAAATACTAGAATTATACAAAAGTACTTTGCGAAAAGAATCGGCAGTAGGTCGGAAACGTGTTGACCACCGATTAGTTTTTTGCTAATAACTCTTGTATCCTTCGACCGACTTCTTCGATTTAGAGCTCGATGGAAAGCTTATCTGTTCCTCTTTCAGATGGCATTAACATATTTTACGAAAAGTCAAAACTAAAATATCCTCAAAGTCATTGAAAAAGAAGTACCTGATCAGACGAAAATATTCCTTATCTACTAAGAGACATTTAAATTTTTTTAATTGCATAAATGGGCGGCATTTTATTCAGAAGTAACAGTTTTTTATATGGACGAATAATTCGTTTAATTTTTTCCCATTAAATACTAGAATTATAGAAAAGTACTTTGCGAAAAGAATCGGCAGTAGGACGGAAACGTGTTGACCACCGATTAGTTTTTTGCTAATAACTCTTGCTGCCGTCGACTGACTTCTTCGATTTAGAGCTCGATGGAAAGCTTATCTGTTCCTCTTTCAGATAGCGTTAACATATTTTACGAAAAGTTGTAAGAAATAAAATTTGTTTGATCAAAAATAAAATATCCTCGAAATCATTGAAAAAGAAGTACCTTATAAGACGAAAATATGCTTTATCTAATAAGAGACATTTAATTTTTTTTAATTGCCTAAATGGGCGGCATTTTATTCAGAATTAATAGTTTTTTACATGGACATTCGTTTAATTTTTCCCATTAAATACCAGAATTATAGTAAAGTACTTTGCGAAAAGAATCGGCAGTACGACGGAAACGTGTTGACCACCGATTAGTTTTTTGCTAAAAACTTATGCATCCTTCGACCGACTTCTTCGACTAAGAGCTCGATGGAAAGCTTATCTGATCCTATTTCAGATGGCATTAACATTCTTGACGAAAAGTCGTAAGAAATAAAATTTTTTTGATCAAAACTAAAATATCCTCGAAATCATTGAAGAAGAAGTACCTTATCAAACGAAAATATGCCTTATCTTATAATTAACATTTAAATTTTTTTAATTGCATAAATGGGCGGCATTTTAGTCAGAGTTAATAGTTTTTGTCATGGACAAAAAATTCGTTTAATTTTTTCCCATTAAATACTAGAATTATAGAGAAGTACTTTGCGAAAAGAATCGGCGGTAGGACGGAATCGTGTTGACCACCGATTAGTTTTTGCTAATTACTCTTGCATCTTTCGACCGACTTCTTCGACTAAGAGCTCGATGGAAAGCTTATCTGTTCCTCTTTCAGATGGCATTATTATATTTTACGAAAATTCGTTAGAAATAAAATTTTTTGATCAAAACTAAAGTATCCTCGAAATCATTGAAAAAGAAGTACCTTATCAGACGAAAATATGCCTTATCTAATAAGAGACATTTAAAATTTTTTAATTGCATAAATGGGTGGCATTTTATTCAGAATTAATAGTTTTTTAACATGGACAAAAAATTCATTTAATTTTTTCCCATTAAATACTAGAATTATAGAAAAGTACTTTGCGAAAAGAATCGGCAGTAGGACGGAAACGTGTTGACCACCGATTAGTTTCTTGCTAATAACTCTTGCATCCTTCCACCGACTTCTTCGACTAAGAGCTCGATGGAAAGCTTATCTGTTCCTCTTTCAGATGTCATTAACATATTTTACGAAAAGTCATGAGAAATAAAATTTTTTTGATCAAAACTAAAATATCCTCGAAATCATTGAAGAAGAAGTACCTTATCAGACGAAAATATGCCTTATCTAATAAGATATATTTATATTCTTTTAATTGCATAAATGGGCGGCATTTTATTCAGAATTAACAGTTTTTTACATGGACGAAAAATTCGTTTAATTTTTTCACATGAAATACTAAAATTATAGAAAAGTACTTTGCGAAAAGAATTGGCAGTAGGACGGAAACGTGTTGACCACCGATTAGTTTTTTGCTAATAATTCTTGCATCCTTCGACCAACTTCTTCCACTAAGAGCTCGATGGAAAGCTTATCTGTTCCTCTTTCAGATGGCATTAACTTATCTTACGAAAAGTCGTAAGAAATAAAAATTTTTGATCAAAACTAAAATATCCTCGAAATCATTGAAAAAGAAGTACCTTATCAGACGAAAATATGCCTTATCTAATAAGAGACATTTAATTTTTTTTAATTGCCTAAATGGGCGGCATTTTATTCAGAATTAATAGTTTTTTACATGGACATTCGTTTAATTTTTTCCCATTAAATACTAGAATTATAGAAAAGTACTTTGCGAAAAGAATCGGCAGTAGGACGGGAACGTGTTGACCACCGATTAGTTTTTTACTAATATCTCTTGCATCCTTTGACCGACTTCTTCGACAAAGAGCTCGATGGAAAGCTTATCTGTTCCTCTTTGAGATGGCATTAACATATTTTACGAAAAGTCGTAAGAAATAAAATATGTTTGATCAAAACTAAAATATCCTCGAAATCATTGAAAAAGAAGTACCTTATCAGACGAAAATATGCCTTATCTAATAAGAGACATTTAATTTTTTTTAATTGCATAAATGGGTGGCATTTTATTCAGAATTAATAGTTTTTTACATAGACAAAAAGTTCGTTTAATTTTTTCCCATTAAATACTAGAATTATACAAAAGTACTTTGCGAAAAGAATCGGCAGTAGGACGGAAACGTGTTGACCACCGATTAGTTTTTTGCTAATAACTCATGCATCCTTCGACCGACTTCTTCGACTAAGAGCTCGATGGAAAGCTTATCTGTTCCTCTTTCAGATGGCATTAACATATTTTACGAAAAGTCGTAAAAATTAAAATTTGTTTTATCAAAACTAAAATATCCTCGAAATCATTGAAAAAGAAGTACCTTATAAGACGAAAATATGCCTTATATAATAAGAGACATTTAATTTTTTTTAATTGCATAAATGGGTGGCATTTTATTCAGAATCAATAGTATTTTACATGAACAAAAAATTCGTTTAATTTTTTCCCATTAAATACTAGAATTATACAAAAGTACTTTGCGAAAAGAATCGGCAGTAGGTCGGAAACGTGTTGACCACCGATTAGTTTTTTGCTAATAACTCTTGTATCCTTCGACCGACTTCTTCGATTTAGAGCTCGATGGAAAGCTTATCTGTTCCTCTTTCAGATGGCATTAACATATTTTACGAAAAGTCAAAACTAAAATATCCTCAAAGTCATTGAAAAAGAAGTACCTGATCAGACGAAAATATTCCTTATCTACTAAGAGACATTTAAATTTTTTTAATTGCATAAATGGGCGGCATTTTATTCAGAGGTAACAGTTTTTTATATGGACAAATAATTCGTTTAATTTTTTCCCATTAAATACTAGAATTATAGAAAAGTACTTTGCGAAAAGAATCGGCAGTAGGACGGAAACGTGTTGACCACCGATTAGTTTTTTGCTAATAACTCTTGCTGCCGTCGACCGACTTCTTCGATTTAGAGCTCGATGGAAAGCTTATCTGTTCCTCTTTCAGATAGCGTTAACATATTTTACGAAAAGTCGTAAGAAATAAAATTTGCTTGATCAAAAATAAAATATCCTCGAAATCATTGAAAAAGAAGTACCTTATAAGACGAAAATATGCTTTATCTAATAAGAGACATTTAATTTTTTTTAATTGCCTAAATGGGCGGCATTTTATTCAGAATTAATAGTTTTTTTCATGGACATTCGTTTAATTTTTCCCATTAAATACCAGAATTATAGTAAAGTACTTTGCGAAAAGAATCGGCAGTAGGACGGAAACGTGTTGACCACCGATTAGTTTTTTGCTAAAAACTTATGCATCCTTCGACCGACTTCTTCGACTAAGAGCTCGATGGAAAGCTTATCTGATCCTATTTCAGATGGCATTAACATTCTTGACGAAAAGTCGTAAGAAATAAAATTTTTTTGATCAAAACTAAAATATCCTCGAAATCATTGAAGAAGAAGTACCTTATCAAACGAAAATATGCCTTATCTTATAATTAACATTTAAATTTTTTTAATTGCATAAATGGGCGGCATTTTAGTCAGAGTTAATAGTTTTTGTCATGGACAAAAAATTCGTTTAATTTTTTCCCATTAAATACTAGAATTATAGAGAAGTACTTTGCGAAAAGAATCGGCGGTAGGACGGAATCGTGTTGACCACCGATTAGTTTTTGCTAATTACTCTTGCATCTTTCGACCGACTTCTTCGACTAAGAGCTCGATGGAAAGCTTATCTGTTCCTCTTTCAGATGGCATTATTATATTTTACGAAAATTCGTTAGAAATAAAATTTTTTGATCAAAACTAAAGTATCCTCGAAATCATTGAAAAAGAAGTACCTTATCAGACGAAAATATGCCTTATCTAATAAGAGACATTTAAAATTTTTTAATTGCATAAATGGGTGGCATTTTATTCAGAATTAATAGTTTTTTAACATGGACAAAAAATTCATTTAATTTTTTCCCATTAAATACTAGAATTATAGAAAAGTACTTTGCGAAAAGAATCGGCAGTAGGACGGAAACGTGTTGACCACCGATTAGTTTCTTGCTAATAACTCTTGCATCCTTCCACCGACTTCTTCGACTAAGAGCTCGATGGAAAGCTTATCTGTTCCTCTTTCAGATGTCATTAACATATTTTACGAAAAGTCGAAAGAAATAAAATTTTTTTGATCAAAACTAAAATATCCTCGAAATCATTGAAGAAGAAGTACCTTATCAGACGAAAATATGCCTTATCTAATAAGATATATTTATATTCTTTTAATTGCATAAATGGGCGGCATTTTATTCAGAATTAACAGTTTTTTACATGGACGAAAAATTCGTTTAATTCTTTCACATGAAATACTAAAATTATAGAAAAGTACTTTGCGAAAAGAATTGGCAGTAGGACGGAAACGTGTTGACCACCGATTAGTTTTTTGCTAATAATTCTTGCATCCTTCGACCAACTTCTTCCACTAAGAGCTCGATGGAAAGCTTATCTGTTCCTCTTTCAGATGGCATTAACTTATCTTACGAAAAGTCGTAAGAAATAAAATTTTTTGATCAAAACTAAAATATCCTCGAAATCATTGAAAAAGAAGTACCTTATCAGACGAAAATATGCCTTATCTAATAAGAGACATTTAAATTTTTTTAATTGCATAAATGGGTGGCATTTTTTTCAGAATTAATAGTTTTTTATTAGAATTATAGAAAAGTACTTTGCGAAAAGAATCGGCAGTAGGACGGAATCGTGTTGACCACCGATTAGTTTTTTGGTAATAACTCTTGCATCCTTCGACCAACTTCTTCGACTAAGAGCTCGATGGAAAGCTTATCTGTTCCTCTTTCAGATGGCATTAACATATTTTACGAAAAGTCGTAAGAAATAAAATTTTTTTGATCAAAACTAAAATATCCTCGAAATTATTGAAGAAAAATTACCTTATCAGACGAAAATATGCCTTATCTAATAATAGACATTTAAATTTTTTTAATTGCATAAATGGGCGGCATTTAATTCAGAATTCATAGTTTTTTACATGGACAAAAAATTCGTTTAATTTTTTCCCATAAAATACTACAATTATAGAAAAGTACTTTGCGAAAAGAATCGGCAGTAGGACGGAATCGTGTTGACCACCGATTAGTTTTTTGCTAATAACTCTTGCATCCTTCGACCGACTTCTTCGACTAAGAGCTCGATGGAAAGCTTATCTGTCCCTCTTTCAGATTGCATTAACATATTTTACGAAAAATCGTAAGAAATAAAATTTATTTGATCAAAACTAAAATATCCTCGAAATCATTGAAGAAGAAGTACCTTATCAGACGAAAATATGCTTTATCTAATAAGAGACATTTAAATTTTTTTAATTGCATAAATGGGCAGCATTTTATTCAGAATTAATAGTTTTTTACATGGACAAAAAATTCGTTCAATTTTTTCACATTAAATACTAGAATTATAGAAAAGTACTTTGCGAAAAGAATCGGCAGTAGGACGGAAACTTGTTGACCACCGATTAGTTTTTTCCTAATAACTCTTGAAACCTTCGACCGACTTCTTCGACTAAGAGCTCGATGGAAAGCTTATCTGTTCCTTTTTCAGATGGCATTAACATATTTTACAAAAAGTCATAAGAAATAAAATTTTTTTGATCAAAACTAAAATATACTCGAAATCATTGAAGAAGAAGTACCTTATCTGACGAAAATATGCCTTATCTAATAAGAGATATTTAAATTTTTTTAATTGCATAAATGGGTGGCATTTTGTTCAAAATTAATAGTTTTTTACATGGACAAAAAATTCGTTTAATTTTTTCCCATTAAATACTAGAATTATAGAAAAGTACTTTGCGAAAAGAATCGGCAGTAGGACGGAATCGTGTTGACCACCGATTAGTTTTTTGCTAATAACTCTTGCCTCCTTCGACCGACTTCTTCGACTAAGAGCTCGATGGAAAGCTAATCTGTTCCTCTTTCAGATTGCATTAACATATTTTTCAAAAAGTCGTAAGAAATAAATTTTTTTTTATCAAAACTAAAATATCCTCGAAATCATTGAAGAAGAAGTACCTTATCAGACGAAAATATGCCTTATCTAATAAGAGATATTTATACTTTTCACTTATGTGAAATAGTATATTAACTTTGTCACGGAGTTTGTAACAGATCGAAATATTAATTTCCGACTATATAAAGTATATATATTCTTGATCAGGACGACAAGACGAGTTGATTTAGCCATGTCCGTCTGTCCGTCTGTATGTCTGTCTGTCTGTCTGTCTGTATGTATGTATGCAAACTAGTCCCTCAGTTTTGAAGCTATCGAGCTGAAACTTTGCACAGAGTCTTAGAATTTATTACGATGAATCATTCGTCGGAACCAGCATGATCGGATTATTGGAACAGGTAGCTCCCATACGAAAAGAAGAAGAAAAGTGAACAAAACTTGAATCGTTGTATGGAAAACTTTTTTGTTTTGTACAATAGAGTGCTGAAATTCTAAACATAGTAGTTTTGCATGGTCCGACTACATGCCTGAAAGTTTCATTGAGATTGGACATCTGGAACTGGTAGCTCCCATACAAAATGAAGAAGAGGAAGAGAAGCCATATTCACGTCGTTGTATGGAAAACTTTTTTGTTTCTTAACCAATTGACTTGAAATTTTAAAGTTATGTTCTTAGGGAGGAATGAAATCTATTTTGACCAAATGTGGGCGTAACCACGCGTAGCCACGCCCACTTATAGCGAAAATTTACCCGTTGTATGGAAAACTTTTTTGTTTTTTAACCAATTGACTTGAAACTTTGCAGTTATGCTCTTAGGGAGGAATGAAAACTATTTTGATCAAAAGTGGGCGTGGCCACGCCTACTTATAGCGAAAATTGACCCGTTGTATGGAAAACTTTTTTGTTTTTTAACCAATTGACTTGAAACTTTGCAGTTATGCTCTTAGGGAGGAATGAAAACTATTTTGATCAAAAGTGGGCATGGCCACGCCCACTTATAGCTTAACTTGACCCTTTGTATGGAAAACTTTTTTGTTTTTTAATCAATTGACTTGAAACTTTACAGTTATGTTCTTAGGGAGGAATGAAAACTATTTTGACGAAAAGTGGGCGTAGCCACGCCTTTTTATAGCGAAAATTGACCCTTTGTATGGAAAACTTTTTTGTTTTTTAACCAATTGACTTAAAACTTTACAGTTATGTTCCTAAGGAGGAATGAAAACTATTTTGACCAAAAGTGGGCGTAGCCACGCCCACTTATAGCGAAAATTGACCCGTTGTATGGAAAACTTTTTTGTTTTTTAACCAATTGACTTGAAACCTTGCAGTTATGCTCTTAGGGAGGAATGAAAACTATTTTGATCAAAAGTGGGCATGGCCACGCCCACTTATAGCTTAACTTGACCCTTTGTATGGAAAACTTTTTTGTTTTTTAACCAATTGACTTGAAACTTTGCAGTTATGCTCTTAGGGAGGAATGAAAACTATTTTGATCAAAAGTGGGCATGGCCACGCCCACTTATAGCTTAACTTGTCCCTTTGTATGGAAAACTTTTTTGTTTTTTAATTAATTGACTTGAAACTTTACAGTTATGTTCTTAGGGAGGAATGAAAACTATTTTGACCAAAAGTGGGCGTAGCCACGCCCTTTTATAGCGAAAATTGACCCTTTGTATGGAAAACTTTTTTGTTTTTTAACCAATTGACTTGAAACTTTACAGTTATGTTCTTAGGGAGGAATAAAAACTATTTTGACCAAATGTGGGCATGGCTACGCCCACTTATCGAAAAACTTGAACCGTTGTATGGAAAATTTTTTTGTTTTTTAACGAATTGACTTGAAACATTACAGTTATGTTGTTAGGGAGGCATGACAACTATTCATTTAGTTTTTTTTGTAGTGACACAAAGTGAAAAGTATTATAGCTTCAGCGTTGCTGAAGATAGCGTCCTTACTGGTTAAATTTTTATACTTTTCACTTATGTGAAATAGTATATTAACTTTGTCACGGAGTTTGTAACAGATCGAAATATTAATTTCCGACTATATAAAGTATATATATTCTTGATCAGGACGACAAGACGAGTTGATTTAGCCATGTCCGTCTGTCCGTCTGTCTGTCTGTCGGTCTGTCTGTCTGTCTGTCTGTATGTATGCAAACTAGTCCCTCAGTTTTGAAGCTATCGAGCTGAAACTTTGCACAGAGTCTTAGAATTTATTACGATGAATCATTCGTCGGAACCAGCATGATCGGATTATTGGAACAGGTAGCTCCCATACGAAAAGAAGAAGAAAAGTGAACAAAACTTGAATCGTTGTATGGAAAACTTTTTTGTTTTGTACAATAGAGTGCTGAAATTTTAAACATAGTTGTTTTACATGGTCCGACTACATGCCTGAAAGTTTCATTGAGATTGGACATCTGGAACTGGTAGCTCCCATACAAAATGAAGAAGAGGAAGAGAAGGAATATTCACGTCGTTGTATGGAAAACTTTTTTGTTTCTTAACCAATTGACTTGAAATTTTAAAGTTATGTTCTTAGGGAGGAATGAAATCTATTTTGACCAAATGTGGGCGTAACCACGCGTAGCCACGCCCACTTATAGCGAAAATTTACCCGTTGTATGGAAAACTTTTTTGTTTTTTAACCAATTGACTTGAAACTTTACAGTTATGTTCTTAGAGAGGAATGAAAACTATTTTGACCAAAAGTGGGCGTAGCCAGGCGTAGCCACGCCCACTTATAGCGAAAATTGACCCATTGTATGGAAAACTTTTTTCTTTCTTAACCAATTGACTTGAAACTTTGCAGTTATGCTCTTAGGGAGGAATGAAAACTATTTTGATCAAAAGTGGGCGTGGCCACGCCCACTTATAGCTTAACTTGACCCTTTGTATGGAAAACTTTTTTGTTTTTCAACCAATTGACTTGAAACTTTACAGTTATGTTCTTAGGGAGGAATGAAAACTATTTTAACCAAAAGTGGGCGTAGCCACGCCTACTTATAGCGAAAATTGACCCGTTGTATGGAAAACTTTTTTGTTTTTTAACCAATTGACTTGAAACTTTGCAGTTATGCTCTTAGGGAGGAATGAAAACTATTTTGACCAAAAGTGGGCGTAGCCAGGCGTAGCCACGCCCACTTATAGCGAAAATTGACCCGTTGTATGGAAAACTTTTTTGTTTTTTAACCAATTGACTTAAAACTTTGCAGTTATGTTCTTAGGGAGGAATAAAAACTATTTTGATCAAAAGTGGGCGTAGCCACGCCTTTTTATAGCGAAAATTGACCCGTTATATGGAAAACTTTTTTGTTTTTTAACCAATTGACTTGAAACTTTGTAGCTATGCTCTTAGGGATTAATCAAAACTATTTTGACCAAATGTGGGCATGGCTACGCCCACTTATCGCAAAACTTGAACCGTTGTATGGAAAAATTTTTTGTTTTTTAACGAATTGACTTGAAACATTGCAATTATGCTCTTAGGGAGGAATAAAAACTATTTTGATCAAAAGTGGGCGTAGCCACGCCTTTTTATAGCGAAAATTGACCCTTTGTATGGAAAACTTTTTTGTTTTTTAACCAATTGACTTAAAACTTTACAGTTATGTTCCTAAGGAGGAATGAAAACTATTTTGACCAAATGTGGGCATGGCTACGCCCACTTATCGCAAAACTTGAACCGTTGTATGGAAAAATTTTTTGTTTTTTAACGAATTGACTTGAAACATTACAGTTATGTTGTTAGGGAGGCATGAAAACTATTCATTTACTTTTTTTTGTAGTGACACAAAGTGAAAAGTATTATAGCTTCAGCCTTGCTGAAGATAGCGTCCTTACTGGTTAAATTTTTATACTTTTCACTTATGTGAAATAGTATATTAACTTTGTCACGGAGTTTGTAACAGATCGAAATATTAATTTCCGACTATATAAAGTATATATATTCTTGATCAGGACGACAAGACGAGTTGATTTAGCCATGTCCGTCTGTCCGTCTGTCTGTCTGTATGTATGCAAACTAGTCCCTCAGTTTTGAAGCTATCGAGCTGAAGCTTTGCACAGAGTCTTAGAATTTATTACGATGAATCATTCGTCGGAACCAGCATGATCGAATTATTGGAACAGGTAGCTCCCATACGAAAAGAAGAAGAAAAGTGAACAAAACTTGAATCGTTGTATGGAAAACTTTTTTGTTTTGTACAATAGAGTGCTGAAATTTTAAACATAGTAGTTTTACATGGTCCGACTACATGCCTGAAAGTTTCATTGAGATTGGACATCTGGAACTGGTAGCTCCCATACAAAATGAAGAAGAGGAAGAGAAGCCATATTCACGTCGTTGTATGGAAAACTTTTTTGTTTCTTAACCAATTGACTTGAAATTTTAAAGTTATGTTCTTAGGGAGGAATGAAATCTATTTTGACCAAAAGTGGGCGTGGCCACGCCCACTTATAGCTTAACTTGACCCTTTGTATGGAAAACTTTTTTGTTTTTTAACCAATTGACTTGAAACTTTACAGTTATGTTCTTAGGGAGGAATGAAAACTATTTTAACCAAAAGTGGGCGTGGCCACGCCCACTTATAGCTTAACTTGACCCTTTGTATGGAAAACTTTTTGGTTTTTTAACCAATTGACTTGAAACTTTACAGTTATGTTCTTAGGGAGGAATGAAAACTATTTTAACCAAAAGTGGGCGTAGCCACGCCCTTTTATAGCGAAAATTGACCCGTTGTATGGAAAACTTTTTTGTTTTTTAACCAATTGACTTGAAACTTTGCAGTTATGCTCTTAGGGAGGAATGAAAACTATTTTGATCAAAAGTGGGCATGGCCACGCCCACTTATAGCTTAACTTGACCCTTTGTATGGAAAACTTTTTGGTTTTTTAATCAATTGACTTGAAACTTTACAGTTATGTTCTTAGGGAGGAATGAAAACTATTTTGACGAAAAGTGGGCGTAGCCACGCCCTTTTATAGCGAAAATTGACCCTTTGTATGGAAAACTTTTTTGTTTTTTAACCAATTGACTTAAAACTTTACAGTTATGTTCCTAGAGAGGAATGAAAACTATTTTGACCAAAAGTGGGCGTAGCCACGCCTACTTATAGCAAAAATTGACCCGTTGTATGGAAAACTTTTTTGTTTTTTAACCAATTGACTTAAAACTTTACAGTTATGTTCTTAGGGAGGAATCAAAACTATTTTGACCAAATGTGGGCATGGCTACGCCCACTTATCGCAAAACTTGAACCGTTGTATGGAAAAATTTTTTGTTTTTTAACGAATTGACTTGAAACATTGCAATTATGCTCTTAGGGAGGAATGAAAACTATTTTGATCAAAAGTGGGCGTGGCCACGCCCTTTTATAGCGAAAATTTACCCGTTGTATGGAAAACTTTTTTGTTTTTTAACCAATTGACTTGAAACTTTACAGTTATGTTCTTAGGGAGGAATGAAAACTATTTTGACCAAAAGTGGCCGTAGCCACGCATTGCCACGCCCACTTATAGCGAAAATTTACCCGTTGTATGGAAAACATTTTTGTTTTTTAACCAATTGACTTTAAACCTTACAGTTATGTTCCTAGGGAGGAATGAAAACTATTTTGACCAAAAGTGGGCGTTGCCACGCCCTTTTATAGCGAAAATTGACCCTTTGCATGGAAAACTTTTTTGTTTTTTAACCAATTGACTTGAAACTTTACAGTTATGTTCTTAGGGAGGAATAAAAACTATTTTGACCAAATGTGGGCATAGCTACGCCCACTTATCGCAAAACTTGAACCGTTGTATGCAAAAATTTTTTGTTTTTTAACGAATTGACTTGAAACATTACAGTTATGTTGTTAGGGAGGCATGAAACCTATTCATTTAGTTTTTTTTATAGTGACACAAAGTGAAAAGTATTATAGCTTCAGCCTTGCTGAAGATAGCGTCCTTACTGGTTTTAATTGCATAAATGGGCGGCATTAAATTCAGAATTAATAGTTTTATACGTGGACAAAAAATTCGTTCAATTTTTTCCCATTAAATACTAGAATTATAGAAAAGTACTTTGCGAAAAGAATCGGCAGTAGGACGGAATCGTGTTGACCACCGATTAGTTTTTTGCTAACAACTCTTCCATCCTTCGACCGACTTCTTCGACTAAGAGTTCGTTGGAAAGCTTATCTGTTCCTCTTTCAGATGGCATTAATATATTTTATGAAAAGCCGTAAGAAATAAAATTTTTTTGATCGAAACTAAAATATCATCGAAATCATTGAAGAAGAAGTACCTTATCAGACGAAAATATGCCTTATCTAATAAAAGATATTTAAATTTTTTTAATTGCATAAATGGGCGGCATTTTATTCAGAATTAATAGTTTTTTACATGGACAAAAAATTCGTTTAATTTTTTCCCATTAAATACTAGAATTATAGAAAAGTACTTTGCGAAAAGAATCGGCAGTAGGACGGAAACTTGTTGACCACCGATTAGTTTTTTGCTAATAACTCTTGAAACCTTCGACCGACTTCTTCGACTAAGAGCTCGATGGAAAGCTTATCTGTTCCTTTTTCAGATGGCATTAACATATTTTACAAAAAGTCATAAGAAATAAAATTTTTTTGATCAAAACTAAAATATCCTCGAAATCATTGAAGAAGAAGTACCTTATCAGACGAAAATATGCCTTATCTAATAAGAGACTTTTAAATTTTTATACTTTTCACTTATGTGAAATAGTATAATAACTTTGTCACGGAGTTTGTAACAGATCGAAATATTAATTTCCGACTATACAAAGTATATATATTCCTGATCAGGACGACAAGACGAGTTGACTTAGCCATGTCCGTCTGTCCGTCTGTCTGTCTGTCTGTATGTATGCAAACTAGTCCCTCAGTTTAGAAGCTATCGAGCTGAAACTTTGCACAGAGTCTTAGAATTTATTACGATGAATCATTCGTCGGAACCAGCATGATCGGATTATTGGAACAGCTAGCTCCCATACGAAAAGAAGAAGAAAAGTGAAAAAAACTTGAATCGTTGTATGGAAAACTTTTTTGTTTTGTACAATAGAAAGCTGAAACATAGTAGTTTTACATAGTCCGACTACATGCCTAAAAGTTTCATTGAGATTGGACATCTGGAACTTGTAGCTCCCATACAAAATGAAGAAGAGGAAGAGAATTAATATTCACGTCGTTGTATGGAAAACTTTTTTGTTTCTTAACCAATTGACTTGAAATTGTAAAGTTATGTTCTTAGGGAGGAATGAAAACTATTTTGACCAAAAGTGGGTGTGGCCACGCCCATTTATAGCGAAAATTGACCCGTTGTATGGAAAACTTTTTTGCTTTTTAACCAACTGACTTGAAACTTTACAGTTATGTTCTTAGGAAGGAATGAAAACTATTTTGACCAAAAGTGGGTGTGGCCACGCCCATTTATAGCGAAAATTGACCCGTTGTATGGAAAACTTTTTTGCTTTTTAACCAATTGACTTGAAACTTTACAGTTATGTTTTTAGGAAGGAATGAAAACTATTTTGACCAAAAGTGGGTGTGGCCACGCCCATTTATAGCGAAAATTGACCCGTTGTATGGAAAACTTTTTTGTTTTTTAACCAACTGACTTGAAACTTTACAGGATTGTTCTTAGGTTGGAATGAAAACAGTTTTGACCAAAAGTGGGCGTGGCCACGCCCACTTATAGCTTAACTTGACCCTTTGTATGGAAAACTTTTTTGTTTTTTAACCAATTGACTTGAAACTTTGCAGTTATGCTCTTAGGGAGGAATGAAAACTATTTTGACCAAAAGTGGGCATGGCTACGCCCACTTATCGCAAAACTTGAACCGTTGTATGAAAAAATTTTTTGTTTTTTAACGAATTGACTTGAAACATTACAGTTATGTTGTTAGGGAAGCATGAAAACTATTCATTTAGTTTTATTTATAGTGACACAAAGTGAAAAGTATTATAGCTTCAGCTTTGCTGAAGATAGCGTCCTTACTGGTTTGAATTGCATAAATGGGTGGCATTTTATTCAGAATCAATAGTTTTTTACATAGACAAAAAATTCGTTTAATTTTTTCCCATTAAATACTACAATTATAGTAAAGTACTTTGCGAAAAGAATCGGCAGTAGGACGGAAACGTGTTGACCACCGATGAGTTTTTTGCTAATAACTCTTGCATCCTTCGACCCACTTTTCGACTAAGAGCTCGATGGAAAGCTTATCTGTTCCTCTTTCAGATGGCATTAACATATTTTACGAAAAGTCGTAAGAAATAAAATTTTTTTGATCGAAACTAAAATATCCTCGAAATCATTGAAGAAGAAGTACCTTATCAGACGAAAATATGCCTTATCTAATAAGAGACATTTAAATTTTTATACTTTTCACTTATGTGAAATAGTATATTAACTTTGTCACGGAGTTTGTAACAGATCGAAATATTAATTTCCGACTATATAAAGTATATATATTCTTGATCAGGACGACAAGACGAGTTGATTTAGCCATGTCCGTCTGTCCGTCTGTCTGTCTGTCGGTCTGTCTGTCTGTCTGTATGTATGCAAACTAGTCCCTCAGTTTTGAAGCTATCGAGCTGAAACTTTGCACAGAGTCTTAGAATTTATTACGATGAATCATTCGTCGGAACCAGCATGATCGGATTATTGGAACAGGTAGCTCCCATACGAAAAGAAGAAGAAAAGTGAACAAAACTTGAATCAATGTAGGGAAAACTTTTTTGTTTTGTACAATAGAGTGCTGAAATTTTAAACATAGTTGTTTTACATGGTCCGACTACATGCCTGAAAGTTTCATTGAGATTGGACATCTGGAACTGGTAGCTCCCATACAAAATGAAGAAGAGGAAGAGAAGCCATATTCACGTCGTTGTATGGAAAACTTTTTTGTTTCTTAACCAATTGACTTGAAATTTTAAAGTTATATTCTTAGGGAGGAATGAAATCTATTTTGACCAAATGTGGGCGTAACCACGCGTAGCCACGCCCACTTATAGCGAAAATTTACCCGTTGTATGGAAAACTTTTTTGTTTTTTAACCAATTGACTTGAAACTTTACAGTTATGTTCTTAGAGAGGAATGACAACTATTTTGACCAAAAGTGGGCGTAGCCACGCCCACTTATAGCGAAAATTGACCCGTTGTATGGAAAACTTTTTTGTTTCTTAACCAATTGACTTGAAACTTTGCAGTTATGCTCTTAGGGAGGAATGAAAACTATTTTGATCAAAAGTGGGCGTGGCCACGCCCACTTATAGCTTAACTTGACCCTTTGTATGGAAAACTTTTTTGTTTTTTAACCAATTGACTTGAAACTTTACATTTATGTTCTTAGGGAGGAATGAAAACTATTTTGATCAAAAGTGGGCGTGGCCACGCCCACTTATAGCTTAACTTGACCCTTTGTATGGAAAACTTTTTGGTTTTTTAATCAATTGACTTGAAACTTTACAGTTATGTTCTTAGGGAGGAATGAAAACTATTTTGACGAAAAGTGGGCGTAGCCACGCCCTTTTATAGCGAAAATTGACCCTTTGTATGGAAAACTTTTTTGTTTTTTAACCAATTGACTTAAAACTTTACAGTTATGTTCCTAGAGAGGAATGAAAACTATTTTGACCAAATGTGGGCGTAACCACGCGTAGCCACGCCCACTTATAGCGAAAATTTACCCGTTGTATGGAAAACTTTTTTGTTTTTTAACCAATTGACTTGAAACTTTACAGTTATGTTCCTAGAGAGGAATGAAAACTATTTTGACCAAAAGTGGGCGTAGCCACGCCTACTTATAGCAAAAATTGACCCGTTGTATGGAAAACTTTTTTGTTTTTTAACCAATTGACTTGAAACTTTGCAGTTATGCTCTTAGGGAGGAATGAAAACTATTTTGTAGCGAAAATTGACCCTTTGTATGGAAAACTTTTTTGTTTTTTAACCAATTGACTTGAAACTTTACAGTTATGTTCTTAGGGAGGAATGAAAACTATTTTGACAAAATTTGGGCATGGCTACGCCCACTTATCGCAAAACTTGAACCGTTGTATGGAAAAATTTTTTGTTTTTTAACGAATTGACTTGAAACATTACAGTTATATTGTTAGGGAGGCATGAAAACTATTCATTTAGTTTTTTTTATAGTGACACAAAGTGAAAAGTATTATAGCTTCAGCCTTGCTGAAGATAGCGTCCTTACTGGTTTTAATTGCATAAATTTTATTCAGAATTAATAGTTTTTTTCACGGACAAAAAATTCGTTAAATTTTTTCCCATTAAATACTAAAATTATAGAAAAGTACTTTGCGAAAAGAATCGGCAGTAGGACGGAAACGTGTTGACCACCGATTAGTTTTTTGCTAATAACTCTTGCTGCCTTCGACCGACTTCTTCGACTAAGAGCTCAATGGAAATCTTATCTGTTCCTCTTTCAGATGGCATTAACATATTTTACGAAAAGTCGTAAGAAATAAAATTAATTAAAAAAATAAGTACCTTATTAGACGAAAATATGCCTTATCTAATAAGAGACATTTAAATTTTTATACTTTTCACTTATGTGAAATAGTATATTAACTTTGTCACGGAGTTTGTAACAGATCGAAATATTAATTTCCGACTATATAAAGTATATATATTCTTGATCAGGACGACAAGACGAGTTGATTTAGCCATGTCCGTCTGTCCGTCTGTCTGTCTGTCGGTCTGTCGGTCTGTCTGTATGTATGCAAACTAGTTCCTCCGTTTTGAAGCTATCGAGCTGAAATTTTGCACAGAGACTTTTTATTCGTGCAGTCAACTCATTTGTCGGATCCAGCCATATCGGACCACTGGAACTGGTAGCCCCCATACGAAAAGAAGAAGAAAAATGAACAAAACTTGAATCGTTGTATGAAAAACTTTTTTGTTTTGTACAATAGAGTGCTGAAATTTTAAACATAGTAGTCTTACATAGTCCGGACTACATGCCTGAAAGTTTCATTGAGATTGGACATCTGGAACTGGTAGCTCCCATACAAAATGAAGAAGAGGAAGAGAAGCAATATTCACGTCGTTGTATGGACAACTTTTTTGTTTTTCAACCAATTGACTTGAAATTTTCAAGTTATGTTCTTGGGGAGGAATGAAAACTATTTTGACCAAAAGTGGGCATAGCCACGCTCACTTCTAGCGAAAATTGACCCGTTGTATGAAAAACTTTTTTGTTTTTTAACCAATTGACTTGAAATTTTAAAGTTATGTTCTTAGGGAGGAACGAACACTATTTTGACCAAAAGTGGGCGTAGCCAGGCGTAGCCACGCCCACTTATAGCGAAAATTGACCCGTTGCATGGAAAACTTTTTTGTTTTTTAACCAATTGACTTGAAACTTTACAGTTATGTTCTTAGGAAGGAATGAAAACTATTTTGACCAAAATATATATTATAGCGAAAATTGACCCGTTGTATGGAAAACTTTTTTGCTTTTTAACCAACTTACTTGAAACTTTACAGGATTGTTCTTAAGGTGGAATGAAAACAGTTTTGACCAAAAGTGGGTGTGGCCACGCCCTTTTATAGCGTTGTATGGAAAACTTTTTTATTTTTTAACCAATTGACTTGAAACTTTGCAGTTATGCTCTTAGGAAGGAATCAAAACTATTTTGATCAAAAGTGGGCATGGCCACGCCCACTTATAGCTTAACTTGACCCTTTGTATGGAAAACTTTTTTGTGTTCTAACCAATTGACTTGAAACTTTACAGTTATGTTCTTAGGGAGGAATGAAAACTATTTTAACCAAAAGTGGGCGTAGCCACGCCTACTTATAATGAAAATTGACCCGTTGTATGGAAAACTTTTTTGTTTTTTAACCAATTGACTTAAAACTTTACAGTTATGTTCCTAGAGAGGAATGAAAACTATTTTGACCAAAAGTGGGCGTAGCCACGCCTACTTATAGCAAAAATTGACCCGTTGTATGGAAAACTTTTTTGTTTTTTAACCAATTGACTTGAAACTTTGCAGTTATGCTCTTAGGGAGGAATGAAAACTATTTTGTAGCGAAAATTGACCCTTTGTATGGAAAACTTTTTTGTTTTTTAACCAATTGACTTGAAACTTTACAGTTATGTTCTTAGGGAGGAATGAAAACTATTTTGACCAAATGTGGGCATGGCTACGCCCACTTATCGCAAAACTTGAACCGTTGTATGGAAAATTTTTTTGTTTTTTAACCAATTGACTTGAAACTTTGCAGTTATGCTGTTAGGGAGGAATGAAAACTATTTTGTAGCGAAAATTGACCCTTTGTATGGAAAACTTTTTTGTTTTTTAACCAATTGACTTGAAACTTTACAGTTATGTTCTTAGGGAGGAATGAAAACTATTTTGACCAAAAGTGGGCGTAGCCACGCCTACTTATAGCAAAAATTGACCCGTTGTATGGAAAACTTTTTTGTTTTTTAACCAATTGACTTGAAACTTTGCAGTTATGCTCTTAGGGAGGAATGAAAACTATTTTGTAGCGAAAATTGACCCTTTGTATGGAAAACTTTTTTGTTTTTTAACCAATTGACTTAAAACTTTACAGTTATGTTCCTAGAGAGGAATGAAAACTATTTTGACCAAAAGTGGGCGTAGCCACGCCTACTTATAGCAAAAATTGACCCGTTGTATGGAAAACTTTTTTGTTTTTTAACCAATTGACTTGAAACTTTGCAGTTATGCTCTTAGGGAGGAATGAAAACTATTTTGTGGCGAAAATTGAACTTTTGTATGGAAAACTTTTTTGTTTTTTAACCAATTGACTTGAAACTTTACAGTTATGTTCTTAGGGAGGAATGAAAACTATTTTGACCAAATGTGGGCATGGCTACGCCCACTTATCGCAAAACTTGAACCGTTGTATGGAAAATTTTTTTGTTTTTTAACGAATTGACTTGAAACATTACAGTTATGTTGTTAGGGAGGCATGAAAAATATTCATTTAGTTTTTTTTATAGTGAAAAGTATTATAGCTTCAGCATTGCTGAAGATAGCGTCCTTACTGGTTTTAATTGCATAAATGGGTGGCATTTTATTCAGAATTAATAGTTTTTTATTAGAATTATAGAAAAGTACTTTGCGAAAAGAATCGGCAGTAGGACGGAACCGTGTTGACCACCGATTAGTTTTTTGCTAATAACTCTTGCATCCTTCGACCGACTTCTTCGACTAAGAGCTCGATGGAAAGCTTATCTGATCCTATTTCAGATGGCATTAAAATACTTGACGAAAAGTCGTAAGAAATAAAATTTTTTTGATCAAAACTAAAATATCCTCGAAATCATTGAAGAAGAAGTACCTTATCAGACGAAAATATGCCTTATCTTATAAGTAACATTTAAATTTTTTTAATTGCATAAATGGGCGGCATTTTAGTCAGAGTTAATAGTTTTTGTCATGGACAAAAAATTCGTTTAATTTTTTCCCATTAAATACTAAAATAATAGAAAAGTACTTTGCGAAAAGAATTGGCAGTAGGACGGAAACGTGTTGACCACCGATTAGTTTTTTGCTAATAATTCTTGCATCCTTCGACCGACTTCTTCCACTAAGAGCTCAATGGAAAGCTTATCTGTTCCTCTTTCAGATGGCATTAACTTATCTTACGAAAAATCGTAAGAAATAAAATTTTTTGATCAAAACTAAATTATTCTCGAAATCATTGAAAAAGAAGTACCTTATCAGACGAAAATATGCCTTATCTAATAAGAGACATTTAAATTTTTTTAATTGCATAAATGGGTGGCATTTTTTTTCAGAATTAACAGTTTTTTACATGGACGAAAAATTCGTTTAATTTTTTCACATGAAATACTAGAATTATAGAAAAGTACTTTGCGAAAAGAATCGGCAGTAGGACGGAAACGTGTTGACCACCGATTAGTTTTTTGCTAATAATTCTTGAATCCTTCGACCGACTTCTTCCACTAAAAGCTCGATGGAAAGCTCATCTGTTCCTCTTTCAGATGGCATTAACATATTTTACAAAAAGTCGAAAGAAATAAAATTTTTTTGATCAAAACTAAAATATCCTCGAAATCATTGAAGAAGAATTACCTTATCAGACGAAAATATGCCTTATCCAATACGAGACATTTCAATTTTTTTAATTGCATAAATGGGCGGCATTTTATTCAGAATTAATAGTTTTTTATTAGAATTATAGAAAAGTACTTTGCGAAAAGAATCGGCAGTAGGACGGAATCGTGTTGACCACCGATTAGTTTTTTGCTAATTACTCTTGCATCCTTCGACCGACTTCTTCGACTAAGAGCACGATGGAAAGCTTATCTGTTTCTCTTTCAGATGGCATTAACATATTTTACGAAAAGTCATAAGAAATACAAATTTTTTGATCAAAACTTAAATATTGTCGAAATCATTGAAGAAGAAGTTCCTTATCAGACGAAAATATGCCTTATCTAATAAGAGAAATTTAAATTTTTTTAATTGCAAAAAATGGGCGGCATTTTATTCAGAATTAATAGTTTTTTGCATGGACAAAAAATTCGTTTAATTTTCTCCATTAAATACTAGAATTTTAGAAAAGTTCTTTGCGAAAAGAATCGTCAGTAGGACGGAATCGTGTTGAATACCGATTAGTTTTTTGCTAATAACTCTTGCATCCTTCGACCGACTTCTTCCACTAAGAGCTCGATGGAAAGCTTATCTGTTCCTCTTTCAGATGGCATTAACATATTTTACGAAAAGTCATAAGAAATACAAATTTTTTGATCAAAACTTAAAATATTGTCGAAATCATTGAAGAAGAAGTTCCTTATCAGACGAAAATATGCCTTATATAATAAGAGACATTTAAATTTTTTTAATTGCAAAAAATGGTCGGCATTTTATTCAGAATTAATAGTTTTTTGCATGGACAAAAAATTCGTTTAATTTTCTCCATTAAATACTAGAATTTTAGAAAAGTTCTTTGCGAAAGGAATCAACAGTAGGATGAAATCGTGTTGACCCCCGATTAGTTTTTTGCTAATAACTCTTGCATCCTTCGACGACTTCTTCCACTAAGAGCTCGATGGAAAGCTTATCTGTTCCTCTTTCAGATGGCATTAACATATTTTACGAAAAGTCATAAAAAATAAAACTTTTTTGATTCAAACTAAAATATCCTCGAAATCATTGAAGAAGAAGTACCTTATCAGACGAAAATATGCCTTATCTAATAAGAGACATTCAAATTTTTTTAATTTCATAAATGGGTGCATTTTATTCAGAATTAATAGTTTTTTACATAAACAAAAAATTCGTTTAATTTTTTCCTATTAAATACTATAATTATAGAAAAGTACTTTGCGAAAAGAATCGGCAGTAGGACGGAATCGTGTTGACCACCGATTAGTTTTTTGCTAATAACTCTTGCTACCTTCGACCGACTTCTTCGACTAAAAGCTTGATGGAAAGCTTATCTGTTCCTCTTTCAGATGGCATTAACATATTTTACGAAAAGACGTAAGAAATAAAATTTTTTTGATCGACAACTAAAAATATCCTCGAAATCATTGAAAAAGAAGTACCTTATCAGACGAAAATATGCCTTATCTAATAAGAGACATTTAATTTTTTTTAATTGCCTAAATGGGCGGCATTTTATTCAGAATTAATAGTTTTTTACATGGACATTCGTTTAATTTTTTTCCCATTAAATACTAGAATTAAAGAAAAGTACTTTGCGAAAAGAATCGGCAGTAGGACGGGACGTGTTGACCACCGATTAGTTTTTTACTAATATCTCTTGCATCCTTTGACCGACTTCTTCGACAAAGAGCTCGATGGAAAGCTTATCTGTTCCTCTTTCAGATGGCATTAACATATTTTACGAAAAGTCGTAAGAAATAAAATATGTTTGATCAAAACTAAAATATCCTCGAAATCATTGAAAAAGAAGTACCTTATCAGACGAAAATATGCCTTATCTAATAAGAGACATTTAATTTTTTTTAATTGCATAAATGGGTGGCATTTTATTCAGAATTAATAGTTTTTTACATAGACAAAAAGTTCGTTTAATTTTTTCCCATTAAATACTAGAATTATACAAAAGTACTTTGCGAAAAGAATCGGCAGTAGGACGGAAACGTGTTGACCACCGATTAGTTTTTTGCTAATAACTCATGCATCCTTCGACCGACTTCTTCGACTAAGAGCTCGATGGAAAGCTTATCTGTTCCTCTTTCAGATGGCATTATTATATTTTACGAAAATTCGTTAGAAATAAAATTTTTTGATCAAAACTAAAGTATCCTCGAAATCATTGAAAAAGAAGTACCTTATCAGACGAAAATATGCCTTATCTAATAAGAGACATTTAATTTTTTTTAATTGCATAAATGGGCGGCATTTTATTCAGAATTAATAGTTTTTAACATGGACAAAAAATTCGTTTAATTTTTTCCCATTAAATACTAGAATTATAGAAAAGTACTTTGCGAAAAGAATTGGCGGTAGGACGGAAACGTGTTGACCACCGATTAGTTTTTTGCTAATAACTCTTGCTGCCTTCGACCGACTTCTTCGACTAAGAGCTCGATGGAAAGCTTATCTGCTCCTCTTTCAGATGACATTAACATATTTTACGAAAAGTCGTAAGAAATAAAATTTGTTTGATCAAAACTAAAATATCCTTGAAATCATTGAAAAAGAAGTACCTGATCAGACGAAAATATGCCTTATCTACTAAGAGACATTTAAATTTTTTTAATTGCATAAATGGGCGGCATTTTATTCAGAAGTAACAGTTTTTTATATGGACAAATAATTCGTTTAATTTTTTCCCATTAAATACTAGAATTATAGAAAAGTACTTTGCAAAAAGAATCGGCAGTAGGACGGAAACGTGTTGACCACCGATTAGTTTTTTGCTAATAACTCTTGCATCTTTTGACCGACTTCTTCGATTTAGAGCTCGATGGAAAGCTTATCTGTTCCTCTTTCAGATGGCATTAACATGTTTTACGAAAAGTCGTAAAAAATAAAATTTGTTTTATCAAAACTAAAATATCCTCAAAATCATTGAAAAAGAAGTACCTTATAAGACGAAAATATGCCTTATCTAATAAAAGACATTTAATTTTTTTTAATTGCATAAATGGGTGGCATTTTATTCAGAATCAATAGTATTTTACATGAACAAAAAATTCGTTTAATTTTTTCCCATTAAATACTAGAATTATACAAAAGTACTTTGCGAAAAGAATCGGCAGTAGGACGGAAACGTGTTGACCACCGATTAGTTTTTTGCTAATAACTCTTGTATCCTTCGACCGACTTCTTCGATTTAGAGCTCGATGGAAAGCTTATCTGTTCCTCTTTCAGATGGCATTAACATATTTTACGAAAAGTCGTAAGAAATAAAATTTTTTTGATCAAAACTAAAATATCCTCAAAGTCATTGAAAAAGAAGTACCTGATCAGACGAAAATATGCCTTATCTACTCAGAGACATATAAATTTTTTTAATTGCATAAATGGGCGGCATTTTATTCAGCAGTAACAGTTTTTTATATGGACAAATAATTCGTTTAATTTTTTCCTATTAAATACTAGATTTATAGAAAAGTACTTTGCGAAAAGAATCGGCAGTAGGACGGAAACGTGTTGACCACCGATTAGTTTTTTGCTAATAACTCTTGCTGCCGTCGACCGACTTCTTCGATTTAGAGCTCGATGGAAAGCTTATCTGTTCCTCTTTCAGATAGCGTTAACATATTTTACGAAAAGTCGTAAGAAATAAAATTTGTTTGATCAAAACTAAAATATCCTCGAAATCATTGAAAAAGAAGTACCTTATAAGACGAAAATATGCCTTATCTAATAAGAGACATTTAATTTTTTTTAATTGCCTAAATGGGCGGCATTTTATTCAGAATTAATAGTTTTTTACATGGACATTCGTTTAATTTTTTTCCATTAAATACTAGAATTATAGAAAAGTACTTTGCGAAAAGAATCGGCAGTAGGACGGGAACGTGTTGACCACCGATTAGTTTTTTACTAATATCTCTTGCATCCTTTGACCGACTTCTTCGACAAAGAGCTCGATGGAAAGCTTATCTGTTCCTCTTTCAGATGGCATTAACTTATCTTACGAAAAGTCGTAAGAAATAAAATATGTTTGATCAAAACTAAAATATCCTCGAAATCATTGAAAAAGAAGTACCTTATCAGACGAAAATATGCCTTATCTAATAAGAGACATTTAATTTTTTTTAATTGCATAAATGGGTGGCATTTTATTCAGAATTAATAGTTTTTTACATAGACAAAAAGTTCGTTTAATTTTTTCCCATTAAATACTAGAATTATACAAAAGTACTTTGCGAAAAGAATCGGCAGTAGGACGGAAACGTGTTGACCACCGATTAGTTTTTTGCTAATAACTCATGCATCCTTCGACCGACTTCTTCGACTAAGGGCTCGATGGAAAGCTTATCTGTTCCTCTTTCAGATGGCATTAACATATTTTACGAAAAGTCGTAAAAATTAAAATTTGTTTTATCAAAACTAAAATATCCTCGAAATCATTGAAAAAGAAGTACCTTATAAGACGAAAATATGCCTTATATAATAAGAGACATTTAATTTTTTTTAATTGCATAAATGGGTGGCATTTTATTCAGAATCAATAGTATTTTACATGAACAAAAAATTCGTTTAATTTTTTCCCATTAAATACTAGAATTATACAAAAGTACTTTGCGAAAAGAATCGGCAGTAGGACGGAAACGTGTTGACCACCGATTAGTTTTTTGCTAATAACTCTTGTATCCTTCGACCGACTTCTTCGATTTAGAGCTCGATGGAAAGCTTATCTGTTCCTCTTTCAGATGGCATTAACATATTTTACGAAAAGTCAAAACTAAAATATCCTCAAAGTCATTGAAAAAGAAGTACCTGATCAGACGAAAATATTCCTTATCTACTAAGAGACATTTAAATTTTTTTAATTGCATAAATGGGCGGCATTTTTTTCAGAAGTAACAGTTTTTTATATGGACAAATAATTCGTTTAATTTTTTCCCATTAAATACTAGAATTATAGAAAAGTACTTTGCGAAAAGAATCGGCAGTAGGACGGAAACGTGTTGACCACCGATTAGTTTTTTGCTAATAACTCTTGCTGCCGTCGACCGACTTCTTCGATTTAGAGCTCGATGGAAAGCTTATCTGTTCCTCTTTCAGATAGCGTTAACATATTTTACGAAAAGTCGTAAGAAATAAAATTTGTTTGATCAAAAATAAAATATCCTCGAAATCATTGAAAAAGAAGTACCTTATAAGACGAAAATATGCTTTATCTAATAAGAGACATTTAATTTTTTTTAATTGCCTAAATGGGCAGCATTTTATTCAGAATTAATAGTTTTTTACATGGACATTCGTTTAATTTTTCCCATTAAATACCAGAATTATAGTAAAGTACTTTGCGAAAAGAATCGGCAGTAGGACGGAAACGTGTTGACCACCGATTTTTTTTTTGCTAAAAACTTATGCATCCTTCGACCGACTTCTTCGACTAAGAGCTCGATGGAAAGCTTATCTGATCCTATTTCAGATGGCATTAACATTCTTGACGAAAAGTCGTAAGAAATAAAATTTTTTTGATCAAAACTAAAATATCCTCGAAATCATTGAAGAAGAAGTACCTTATCAAACGAAAATATGCCTTATCTTATAATTAACATTTAAATTTTTTTAATTGCATAAATGGGCGGCATTTTAGTCAGAGTTAATAGTTTTTGTCATGGACAAAAAATTCGTTTAATTTTTTCCCATTAAATACTAGAATTATAGAGAAGTACTTTGCGAAAAGAATCGGCGGTAGGACGGAATCGTGTTGACCACCGATTAGTTTTTGCTAATTACTCTTGCATCTTTCGACCGACTTCTTCGACTAAGAGCTCGATGGAAAGCTTATCTGTTCCTCTTTCAGATGGCATTATTATATTTTACGAAAATTCGTTAGAAATAAAATTTTTTGATCAAAACTAAAGTATCCTCGAAATCATTGAAAAAGAAGTACCTTATCAGACGAAAATATGCCTTATCTAATAAGAGACATTTAAAATTTTTTAATTGCATAAATGGGTGGCATTTTATTCAGAATTAATAGTTTTTTAACCTGGACAAAAAATTCATTTAATTTTTTCCCATTAAATACTAGAATTATAGAAAAGTACTTTGCGAAAAGAATCGACAGTAGGACGGAAACGTGTTGACCACCGATTAGTTTCTTGCTAATAACTCTTGCATCCTTCCACCGACTTCTTCGGCTAAGAGCTCGATGGAAAGCTTATCTGTTCCTCTTTCAGATGTCATTAACATATTTTACGAAAAGTCGAAAGAAATAAAATTTTTTTGATCAAAACTAAAATATCCTCGAAATCATTGAAGAAGAAGTACCTTATCAGACGAAAATATGCCTTATCTAATAAGATATATTTATATTCTTTTAATTGCATAAATGGGCGGCATTTTATTCAGAATTAACAGTTTTTTACATGGACGAAAAATTCGTTTAATTTTTTCACATAAAATACTAAAATTATAGAAAAGTACTTTGCGAAAAGAATCGGCAGTAGGACGGAAACGTGTTGACCACCGATTAGTTTTTTGCTAATAATTCTTGCATCCTTCGACCAACTTCTTCCACTAAGAGCTCGATGGAAAGCTTATCTGTTCCTCTTTCAGATGGCATTAACTTATCTTACGAAAAGTCGTAAGAAATAAAATTTTTTGATCAAAACTAAAATATCCTCGAAATCATTGAAAAAGAAGTACCTTATCAGACGAAAATATGCCTTATCTAATAAGAGACATTTAATTTTTTTTAATTGCCTAAATGGGCGGCATTTTATTCAGAATTAATAGTTTTTTACATGGACATTCGTTTAATTTTTTCCCATTAAATACTAGAATTATAGAAAAGTACTTTGCGAAAAGAATCGGCAGTAGGACGGGAACGTGTTGACCACCGATTAGTTTTTTACTAATATCTCTTGCATCCTTTGACCGACTTCTTCGACAAAGAGCTCGATGGAAAGCTTATCTGTTCCTCTTTCAGATGGCATTAACATATTTTACGAAAAGTCGTAAGAAATAAAATATGTTTGATCAAAACTAAAATATCCTCGAAATCATTGAAAAAGAAGTACCTTATCAGACGAAAATATGCCTTATCTAATAAGAGACATTTAATTTTTTTTAATTGCATAAATGGGTGGCATTTTATTCAGAATTAATAGTTTTTTACATAGACAAAAAGTTCGTTTAATTTTTTCCCATTAAATACTAGAATTATACAAAAGTACTTTGCGAAAAGAATCGGCAGTAGGACGGAAACGTGTTGACCACCGATTAGTTTTTTGCTAATAACTCTTGCTGCCGTCGACTGACTTCTTCGATTTAGAGCTCGATGGAAAGCTTATCTGTTCCTCTTTCAGATAGCATTAACATATTTTACGAAAAGTCAAAACTAAAATATCCTCAAAGTCATTGAAAAAGAAGTACCTGATCAGACGAAAATATTCCTTATCTACTAAGAGACATTTAAATTTTTTTAATTGCATAAATGGGCGGCATTTTATTCAGAAGTAACAGTTTTTTATATGGACGAATAATTCGTTTAATTTTTTCCCATTAAATACTAGAATTATAGAAAAGTACTTTGCGAAAAGAATCGGCAGTAGGACGGAAACGTGTTGACCACCGATTAGTTTTTTGCTAATAACTCTTGCTGCCGTCGACTGACTTCTTCGATTTAGAGCTCGATGGAAAGCTTATCTGTTCCTCTTTCAGATAGCGTTAACATATTTTACGAAAAGTTGTAAGAAATAAAATTTGTTTGATCAAAAATAAAATATCCTCGAAATCATTGAAAAAGAAGTACCTTATAAGACGAAAATATGCTTTATCTAATAAGAGACTTTTAATTTTTTTTAATTGCCTAAATGGGCGGCATTTTATTCAGAATTAATAGTTTTTTACATGGACATTCGTTTAATTTTTCCCATTAAATACCAGAATTATAGTAAAGTACTTTGCGAAAAGAATCGGCAGTACGACGGAAACGTGTTGACCACCGATTAGTTTTTTGCTAAAAACTTATGCATCCTTCGACCGACTTCTTCGACTAAGAGCTCGATGGAAAGCTTATCTGATCCTATTTCAGATGGCATTAACATTCTTGACGAAAAGTCGTAAGAAATAAAATTTTTTTGATCAAAACTAAAATATCCTCGAAATCATTGAAGAAGAAGTACCTTATCAAACGAAAATATGCCTTATCTTATAATTAACATTTAAATTTTTTTAATTGCATAAATGGGCGGCATTTTAGTCAGAGTTAATAGTTTTTGTCATGGACAAAAAATTCGTTTAATTTTTTCCCATTAAATACTAGAATTATAGAGAAGTACTTTGCGAAAAGAATCGGCGGTAGGACGGAATCGTGTTGACCACCGATTAGTTTTTGCTAATTACTCTTGCATCTTTCGACCGACTTCTTCGACTAAGAGCTCGATGGAAAGCTTATCTGTTCCTCTTTCAGATGGCATTATTATATTTTACGAAAATTCGTTAGAAATAAAATTTTTTGATCAAAACTAAAGTATCCTCGAAATCATTGAAAAAGAAGTACCTTATCAGACGAAAATATGCCTTATCTAATAAGAGACATTTAAAATTTTTTAATTGCATAAATGGGTGGCATTTTATTCAGAATTAATAGTTTTTTAACATGGACAAAAAATTCATTTAATTTTTTCCCATTAAATACTAGAATTATAGAAAAGTACTTTGCGAAAAGAATCGGCAGTAGGACGGAAACGTGTTGACCACCGATTAGTTTCTTGCTAATAACTCTTGCATCCTTCCACCGACTTCTTCGACTAAGAGCTCGATGGAAAGCTTATCTGTTCCTCTTTCAGATGTCATTAACATATTTTACGAAAAGTCGAAAGAAATAAAATTTTTTTGATCAAAACTAAAATATCCTCGAAATCATTGAAGAAGAAGTACCTTATCAGACGAAAATATGCCTTATCTAATAAGATATATTTATATTCTTTTAATTGCATAAATGGGCGGCATTTTATTCAGAATTAACAGTTTTTTACATGGACGAAAAATTCGTTTAATTTTTTCACATGAAATACTAAAATTATAGAAAAGTACTTTGCGAAAAGAATTGGCAGTAGGACGGAAACGTGTTGACCACCGATTAGTTTTTTGCTAATAATTCTTGCATCCTTCGACCAACTTCTTCCACTAAGAGCTCGATGGAAAGCTTATCTGTTCCTCTTTCAGATGGCATTAACTTATCTTACGAAAAGTCGTAAGAAATAAAAATTTTTGATCAAAACTAAAATATCCTCGAAATCATTGAAAAAGAAGTACCTTATCAGACGAAAATATGCCTTATCTAATAAGAGACATTTAATTTTTTTTAATTGCCTAAATGGGCGGCATTTTATTCAGAATTAATAGTTTTTTACATGGACATTCGTTTAATTTTTTCCCATTAAATACTAGAATTATAGAAAAGTACTTTGCGAAAAGAATCGGCAGTAGGACGGGAACGTGTTGACCACCGATTAGTTTTTTACTAATATCTCTTGCATCCTTTGACCGACTTCTTCGACAAAGAGCTCGATGGAAAGCTTATCTGTTCCTCTTTGAGATGGCATTAACATATTTTACGAAAAGTCGTAAGAAATAAAATATGTTTGATCAAAACTAAAATATCCTCGAAATCATTGAAAAAGAAGTACCTTATCAGACGAAAATATGCCTTATCTAATAAGAGACATTTAATTTTTTTTAATTGCATAAATGGGTGGCATTTTATTCAGAATTAATAGTTTTTTACATAGACAAAAAGTTCGTTTAATTTTTTCCCATTAAATACTAGAATTATACAAAAGTACTTTGCGAAAAGAATCGGCAGTAGGACGGAAACGTGTTGACCACCGATTAGTTTTTTGCTAATAACTCATGCATCCTTCGACCGACTTCTTCGACTAAGAGCTCGATGGAAAGCTTATCTGTTCCTCTTTCAGATGGCATTAACATATTTTACGAAAAGTCGTAAAAATTAAAATTTGTTTTATCAAAACTAAAATATCCTCGAAATCATTGAAAAAGAAGTACCTTATAAGACGAAAATATGCCTTATATAATAAGAGACATTTAATTTTTTTTAATTGCATAAATGGGTGGCATTTTATTCAGAATCAATAGTATTTTACATGAACAAAAAATTCGTTTAATTTTTTCCCATTAAATACTAGAATTATACAAAAGTACTTTGCGAAAAGAATCGGCAGTAGGTCGGAAACGTGTTGACCACCGATTAGTTTTTTGCTAATAACTCTTGTATCCTTCGACCGACTTCTTCGATTTAGAGCTCGATGGAAAGCTTATCTGTTCCTCTTTCAGATGGCATTAACATATTTTACGAAAAGTCAAAACTAAAATATCCTCAAAGTCATTGAAAAAGAAGTACCTGATCAGACGAAAATATTCCTTATCTACTAAGAGACATTTAAATTTTTTTAATTGCATAAATGGGCGGCATTTTATTCAGAGGTAACAGTTTTTTATATGGACAAATAATTCGTTTAATTTTTTCCCATTAAATACTAGAATTATAGAAAAGTACTTTGCGAAAAGAATCGGCAGTAGGACGGAAACGTGTTGACCACCGATTAGTTTTTTGCTAATAACTCTTGCTGCCGTCGACCGACTTCTTCGATTTAGAGCTCGATGGAAAGCTTATCTGTTCCTCTTTCAGATAGCGTTAACATATTTTACGAAAAGTCGTAAGAAATAAAATTTGCTTGATCAAAAATAAAATATCCTCGAAATCATTGAAAAAGAAGTACCTTATAAGACGAAAATATGCTTTATCTAATAAGAGACATTTAATTTTTTTTAATTGCCTAAATGGGCGGCATTTTATTCAGAATTAATAGTTTTTTTCATGGACATTCGTTTAATTTTTCCCATTAAATACCAGAATTATAGTAAAGTACTTTGCGAAAAGAATCGGCAGTAGGACGGAAACGTGTTGACCACCGATTAGTTTTTTGCTAAAAACTTATGCATCCTTCGACCGACTTCTTCGACTAAGAGCTCGATGGAAAGCTTATCTGATCCTATTTCAGATGGCATTAACATTCTTGACGAAAAGTCGTAAGAAATAAAATTTTTTTGATCAAAACTAAAATATCCTCGAAATCATTGAAGAAGAAGTACCTTATCAAACGAAAATATGCCTTATCTTATAATTAACATTTAAATTTTTTTAATTGCATAAATGGGCGGCATTTTAGTCAGAGTTAATAGTTTTTGTCATGGACAAAAAATTCGTTTAATTTTTTCCCATTAAATACTAGAATTATAGAGAAGTACTTTGCGAAAAGAATCGGCGGTAGGACGGAATCGTGTTGACCACCGATTAGTTTTTGCTAATTACTCTTGCATCTTTCGACCGACTTCTTCGACTAAGAGCTCGATGGAAAGCTTATCTGTTCCTCTTTCAGATGGCATTATTATATTTTACGAAAATTCGTTAGAAATAAAATTTTTTGATCAAAACTAAAGTATCCTCGAAATCATTGAAAAAGAAGTACCTTATCAGACGAAAATATGCCTTATCTAATAAGAGACATTTAAAATTTTTTAATTGCATAAATGGGTGGCATTTTATTCAGAATTAATAGTTTTTTAACATGGACAAAAAATTCATTTAATTTTTTCCCATTAAATACTAGAATTATAGAAAAGTACTTTGCGAAAAGAATCGGCAGTAGGACGGAAACGTGTTGACCACCGATTAGTTTCTTGCTAATAACTCTTGCATCCTTCCACCGACTTCTTCGACTAAGAGCTCGATGGAAAGCTTATCTGTTCCTCTTTCAGATGTCATTAACATATTTTACGAAAAGTCGAAAGAAATAAAATTTTTTTGATCAAAACTAAAATATCCTCGAAATCATTGAAGAAGAAGTACCTTATCAGACGAAAATATGCCTTATCTAATAAGATATATTTATATTCTTTTAATTGCATAAATGGGCGGCATTTTATTCAGAATTAACAGTTTTTTACATGGACGAAAAATTCGTTTAATTTTTTCACATGAAATACTAAAATTATAGAAAAGTACTTTGCGAAAAGAATTGGCAGTAGGACGGAAACGTGTTGACCACCGATTAGTTTTTTGCTAATAATTCTTGCATCCTTCGACCAACTTCTTCCACTAAGAGCTCGGTGGAAAGCTTATCTGTTCCTCTTTCAGATGGCATTAACTTATCTTACGAAAAGTCGTAAGAAATAAAATTTTTGATCAAAACTAAAATATCCTCGAAATCATTGAAAAAGAAGTACCTTATCAGACGAAAATATGCCTTATCTAATAAGAGACATTTAAATTTTTTTAATTGCATAAATGGGTGGCATTTTTTTCAGAATTAATAGTTTTTTATTAGAATTATAGAAAAGTACTTTGCGAAAAGAATCGGCAGTAGGACGGAATCGTGTTGACCACCGATTAGTTTTTTGGTAATAACTCTTGCATCCTTCGACCAACTTCTTCGACTAAGAGCTCGATGGAAAGCTTATCTGTTCCTCTTTCAGATGGCATTAACATATTTTACGAAAAGTCGTAAGAAATAAAATTTTTTTGATCAAAACTAAAATATCCTCGAAATTATTGAAGAAAAATTACCTTATCAGACGAAAATATGCCTTATCTAATAATAGACATTTAAATTTTTTTAATTGCATAAATGGGCGGCATTTAATTCAGAATTCATAGTTTTTTACATGGACAAAAAATTCGTTTAATTTTTTCCCATAAAATACTACAATTATAGAAAAGTACTTTGCGAAAAGAATCGGCAGTAGGACGGAATCGTGTTGACCACCGATTAGTTTTTTGCTAATAACTCTTGCATCCTTCGACCGACTTCTTCGACTAAGAGCTCGATGGAAAGCTTATCTGTTCCTCTTTCAGATTGCATTAACATATTTTACGAAAAATCGTAAGAAATAAAATTTATTTGATCAAAACTAAAATATCCTCGAAATCATTGAAGAAGAAGTACCTTATCAGACGAAAATATGCTTTATCTAATAAGAGACATTTAAATTTTTTTAATTGCATAAATGGGCAGCATTTTATTCAGAATTAATAGTTTTTTACATGGACAAAAAATTCGTTCAATTTTTTCACATTAAATACTAGAATTATAGAAAAGTACTTTGCGAAAAGAATCGGCAGTAGGACGGAAACTTGTTGACCACCGATTAGTTTTTTCCTAATAACTCTTGAAACCTTCGACCGACTTCTTCGACTAAGAGCTCGATGGAAAGCTTATCTGTTCCTTTTTCAGATGGCATTAACATATTTTACAAAAAGTCATAAGAAATAAAATTTTTTTGATCAAAACTAAAATATACTCGAAATCATTGAAGAAGAAGTACCTTATCTGACGAAAATATGCCTTATCTAATAAGAGATATTTAAATTTTTTTAATTGCATAAATGGGTGGCATTTTGTTCAAAATTAATAGTTTTTTACATGGACAAAAAATTCGTTTAATTTTTTCCCATTAAATACTAGAATTATAGAAAAGTACTTTGCGAAAAGAATCGGCAGTAGGACGGAATCGTGTTGACCACCGATTAGTTTTTTGCTAATAACTCTTGCCTCCTTCGACCGACTTCTTCGACTAAGAGCTCGATGGAAAGCTAATCTGTTCCTCTTTCAGATTGCATTAACATATTTTTCAAAAAGTCGTAAGAAATAAATTTTTTTTTATCAAAACTAAAATATCCTCGAAATCATTGAAGAAGAAGTACCTTATCAGACGAAAATATGCCTTATCTAATAAGAGATATTTATACTTTTCACTTATGTGAAATAGTATATTAACTTTGTCACGGAGTTTGTAACAGATCGAAATATTAATTTCCGACTATATAAAGTATATATATTCTTGATCAGGACGACAAGACGAGTTGATTTAGCCATGTCCGTCTGTCCGTCTGTATGTCTGTCTGTCTGTCTGTCTGTATGTATGTATGCAAACTAGTCCCTCAGTTTTGAAGCTATCGAGCTGAAACTTTGCACAGAGTCTTAGAATTTATTACGATGAATCATTCGTCGGAACCAGCATGATCGGATTATTGGAACAGGTAGCTCCCATACGAAAAGAAGAAGAAAAGTGAACAAAACTTGAATCGTTGTATGGAAAACTTTTTTGTTTTGTACAATAGAGTGCTGAAATTCTAAACATAGTAGTTTTGCATGGTCCGACTACATGCCTGAAAGTTTCATTGAGATTGGACATCTGGAACTGGTAGCTCCCATACAAAATGAAGAAGAGGAAGAGAAGCCATATTCACGTCGTTGTATGGAAAACTTTTTTGTTTCTTAACCAATTGACTTGAAATTTTAAAGTTATGTTCTTAGGGAGGAATGAAATCTATTTTGACCAAATGTGGGCGTAACCACGCGTAGCCACGCCCACTTATAGCGAAAATTTACCCGTTGTATGGAAAACTTTTTTGTTTTTTAACCAATTGACTTGAAACTTTGCAGTTATGCTCTTAGGGAGGAATGAAAACTATTTTGATCAAAAGTGGGCGTGGCCACGCCTACTTATAGCGAAAATTGACCCGTTGTATGGAAAACTTTTTTGTTTTTTAACCAATTGACTTGAAACTTTGCAGTTATGCTCTTAGGGAGGAATGAAAACTATTTTGATCAAAAGTGGGCATGGCCACGCCCACTTATAGCTTAACTTGACCCTTTGTATGGAAAACTTTTTTGTTTTTTAATCAATTGACTTGAAACTTTACAGTTATGTTCTTAGGGAGGAATGAAAACTATTTTGACGAAAAGTGGGCGTAGCCACGCCTTTTTATAGCGAAAATTGACCCTTTGTATGGAAAACTTTTTTGTTTTTTAACCAATTGACTTAAAACTTTACAGTTATGTTCCTAAGGAGGAATGAAAACTATTTTGACCAAAAGTGGGCGTAGCCACGCCCACTTATAGCGAAAATTGACCCGTTGTATGGAAAACTTTTTTGTTTTTTAACCAATTGACTTGAAACCTTGCAGTTATGCTCTTAGGGAGGAATGAAAACTATTTTGATCAAAAGTGGGCATGGCCACGCCCACTTATAGCTTAACTTGACCCTTTGTATGGAAAACTTTTTTGTTTTTTAACCAATTGACTTGAAACTTTGCAGTTATGCTCTTAGGGAGGAATGAAAACTATTTTGATCAAAAGTGGGCATGGCCACGCCCACTTATAGCTTAACTTGACCCTTTGTATGGAAAACTTTTTTGTTTTTTAATTAGTTGACTTGAAACTTTACAGTTATGTTCTTAGGGAGGAATGAAAACTATTTTGACCAAAAGTGGGCGTAGCCACGCCCTTTTATAGCGAAAATTGACCCTTTGTATGGAAAACTTTTTTGTTTTTTAACCAATTGACTTGAAACTTTACAGTTATGTTCTTAGGGAGGAATAAAAACTATTTTGACCAAATGTGGGCATGGCTACGCCCACTTATCGAAAAACTTGAACCGTTGTATGGAAAATTTTTTTGTTTTTTAACGAATTGACTTGAAACATTACAGTTATGTTGTTAGGGAGGCATGACAACTATTCATTTAGTTTTTTTTGTAGTGACACAAAGTGAAAAGTATTATAGCTTCAGCGTTGCTGAAGATAGCGTCCTTACTGGTTAAATTTTTATACTTTTCACTTATGTGAAATAGTATATTAACTTTGTCACGGAGTTTGTAACAGATCGAAATATTAATTTCCGACTATATAAAGTATATATATTCTTGATCAGGACGACAAGACGAGTTGATTTAGCCATGTCCGTCTGTCCGTCTGTCTGTCGGTCTGTCTGTCTGTCTGTCTGTCTGTATGTATGCAAACTAGTCCCTCAGTTTTGAAGCTATCGAGCTGAAACTTTGCACAGAGTCTTAGAATTTATTACGATGAATCATTCGTCGGAACCAGCATGATCGGATTATTGGAACAGGTAGCTCCCATACGAAAAGAAGAAGAAAAGTGAACAAAACTTGAATCGTTGTATGGAAAACTTTTTTGTTTTGTACAATAGAGTGCTGAAATTTTAAACATAGTTGTTTTACATGGTCCGACTACATGCCTGAAAGTTTCATTGAGATTGGACATCTGGAACTGGTAGCTCCCATACAAAATGAAGAAGAGGAAGAGAAGGAATATTCACGTCGTTGTATGGAAAACTTTTTTGTTTCTTAACCAATTGACTTGAAATTTTAAAGTTATGTTCTTAGGGAGGAATGAAATCTATTTTGACCAAATGTGGGCGTAACCACGCGTAGCCACGCCCACTTATAGCGAAAATTTACCCGTTGTATGGAAAACTTTTTTGTTTTTTAACCAATTGACTTGAAACTTTACAGTTATGTTCTTAGAGAGGAATGAAAACTATTTTGACCAAAAGTGGGCGTAGCCAGGCGTAGCCACGCCCACTTATAGCGAAAATTGACCCATTGTATGGAAAACTTTTTTCTTTCTTAACCAATTGACTTGAAACTTTGCAGTTATGCTCTTAGGGAGGAATGAAAACTATTTTGATCAAAAGTGGGCGTGGCCACGCCCACTTATAGCTTAACTTGACCCTTTGTATGGAAAACTTTTTTGTTTTTCAACCAATTGACTTGAAACTTTACAGTTATGTTCTTAGGGAGGAATGAAAACTATTTTAACCAAAAGTGGGCGTAGCCACGCCTACTTATAGCGAAAATTGACCCGTTGTATGGAAAACTTTTTTGTTTTTTAACCAATTGACTTGAAACTTTGCAGTTATGCTCTTAGGGAGGAATGAAAACTATTTTGACCAAAAGTGGGCGTAGCCAGGCGTAGCCACGCCCACTTATAGCGAAAATTGACCCGTTGTATGGAAAACTTTTTTGTTTTTTAACCAATTGACTTAAAACTTTGCAGTTATGTTCTTAGGGAGGAATAAAAACTATTTTGATCAAAAGTGGGCGTAGCCACGCCTTTTTATAGCGAAAATTGACCCGTTATATGGAAAACTTTTTTGTTTTTTAACCAATTGACTTGAAACTTTGCAGCTATGCTCTTAGGGATTAATCAAAACTATTTTGACCAAATGTGGGCATGGCTACGCCCACTTATCGCAAAACTTGAACCGTTGTATGGAAAAATTTTTTGTTTTTTAACGAATTGACTTGAAACATTGCAATTATGCTCTTAGGGAGGAATAAAAACTATTTTGATCAAAAGTGGGCGTAGCCACGCCTTTTTATAGCGAAAATTGACCCTTTGTATGGAAAACTTTTTTGTTTTTTAACCAATTGACTTAAAACTTTACAGTTATGTTCCTAAGGAGGAATGAAAACTATTTTGACCAAATGTGGGCATGGCTACGCCCACTTATCGCAAAACTTGAACCGTTGTATGGAAAAATTTTTTGTTTTTTAACGAATTGACTTGAAACATTACAGTTATGTTGTTAGGGAGGCATGAAAACTATTCATTTACTTTTTTTTGTAGTGACACAAAGTGAAAAGTATTATAGCTTCAGCCTTGCTGAAGATAGCGTCCTTACTGGTTAAATTTTTATACTTTTCACTTATGTGAAATAGTATATTAACTTTGTCACGGAGTTTGTAACAGATCGAAATATTAATTTCCGACTATATAAAGTATATATATTCTTGATCAGGACGACAAGACGAGTTGATTTAGCCATGTCCGTCTGTCCGTCTGTCTGTCTGTATGTATGCAAACTAGTCCCTCAGTTTTGAAGCTATCGAGCTGAAGCTTTGCACAGAGTCTTAGAATTTATTACGATGAATCATTCGTCGGAACCAGCATGATCGAATTATTGGAACAGGTAGCTCCCATACGAAAAGAAGAAGAAAAGTGAACAAAACTTGAATCGTTGTATGGAAAACTTTTTTGTTTTGTACAATAGAGTGCTGAAATTTTAAACATAGTAGTTTTACATGGTCCGACTACATGCCTGAAAGTTTCATTGAGATTGGACATCTGGAACTGGTAGCTCCCATACAAAATGAAGAAGAGGAAGAGAAGCCATATTCACGTCGTTGTATGGAAAACTTTTTTGTTTCTTAACCAATTGACTTGAAATTTTAAAGTTATGTTCTTAGGGAGGAATGAAATCTATTTTGACCAAAAGTGGGCGTGGCCACGCCCACTTATAGCTTAACTTGACCCTTTGTATGGAAAACTTTTTTGTTTTTTAACCAATTGACTTGAAACTTTACAGTTATGTTCTTAGGGAGGAATGAAAACTATTTTAACCAAAAGTGGGCGTGGCCACGCCCACTTATAGCGAAAATTTACCCGTTGTATGGAAAACTTTTTTGTTTTTTAACCAATTGACTTGAAACTTTGCAGTTATGCTCTTAGGGAGGAATGAAAACTATTTTGATCAAAAGTGGGCGTGGCCACGCCTACTTATAGCGAAAATTGACCCGTTGTATGGAAAACTTTTTTGTTTTTTAACCAATTGACTTGAAACTTTGCAGTTATGCTCTTAGGGAGGAATGAAAACTATTTTGATCAAAAGTGGGCATGGCCACGCCCACTTATAGCTTAACTTGACCCTTTGTATGGAAAACTTTTTGGTTTTTTAATCAATTGACTTGAAACTTTACAGTTATGTTCTTAGGGAGGAATGAAAACTATTTTGACGAAAAGTGGGCGTAGCCACGCCCTTTTATAGCGAAAATTGACCCTTTGTATGGAAAACTTTTTTGTTTTTTAACCAATTGACTTAAAACTTTACAGTTATGTTCCTAGAGAGGAATGAAAACTATTTTGACCAAAAGTGGGCGTAGCCACGCCTACTTATAGCAAAAATTGACCCGTTGTATGGAAAACTTTTTTGTTTTTTAACCAATTGACTTAAAACTTTACAGTTATGTTCTTAGGGAGGAATCAAAACTATTTTGACCAAATGTGGGCATGGCTACGCCCACTTATCGCAAAACTTGAACCGTTGTATGGAAAAATTTTTTGTTTTTTAACGAATTGACTTGAAACATTGCAATTATGCTCTTAGGGAGGAATGAAAACTATTTTGATCAAAAGTGGGCGTGGCCACGCCCTTTTATAGCGAAAAGTTACCCGTTGTATGGAAAACTTTTTTGTTTTTTAACCAATTGACTTGAAACTTTGCAGTTGTGCTCTTAGGGAGGAATGAAAACTATTTTGATCAAAAAAGGGCATGGTCACGCCCACTTATATTGAAAATTTACCCTTTGTATGGAAAACTTTTTTGTTTTTTAACCAATTGACTTGAAACTTTACAGTTATGTTCTTAGGGAGGAATGAAAACTATTTTGACCAAAAGTGGGCGTAGCCACGCCCACTTATAGCAAAAATTGACCCGTTGTATGGAAAACTTTTTTGTTTTCCAACGAATTGACTTGAAACTTTACAGTTATGTTCTTAGGGAGGAATGAAAACAATGTTGACCAAAAGTGGGCGTGGCCACGCCCTTTTTTAGTGAAAATTGACCCGTTGTATGGAAAACTTTTTTGTTTTTTAACCAATTGACTTGAAACTTTACAGTTATGTTCTTAGGGAGGCATGAAAACTATTTTGACGAAAAGTGGGCGTAGCCACGCCCTTTTATAGCGAAAATTGACCCTTTGTATGGAAAACTTTTTTGTTTTTTAACCAATTGACTTAAAACTTTACAGTTATGTTCTTCTTATGAATCAAAACTATTTTGACCAAATGTGGTCATGGCTACGCCCACTTATCGCAAAACTTTAACCATTGTATGGAAAAATTTTTTGTTTTTTAACGAATTGACTTGAAACATTGCAATTATGCTCTTAGGGAGGAATGAAAACTATTTTGATCAAAAGTGGGCGTGGCCACGCCCTTTTATAGCGAAAATTTACCCGTTGTATGGAAAACTTTTTTGTTTTTTAACCAATTGACTTGAAACTTTACAGTTATGTTCTTAGGGAGGAATGAAAACTATTTTGACCAAAAGTGGCCGTAGCCACGCATTGCCACGCCCACTTATAGCGAAAATTTACCCGTTGTATGGAAAACATTTTTGTTTTTTAACCAATTGACTTGAAACTTTACAGTTATGCTCTTAGGGAGGAATGAAAACTATTGTGATCAAAAAGGGCATGGCCACGCCCACTTATAGCTTAACTTGACGCTTTGTATGGAAAACTTTTTTGTTTTTTAACCAATTGACTTTAAACCTTACAGTTATGTTCCTAGGGAGGAATGAAAACTATTTTGACCAAAAGTGGGCGTTGCCACGCCCTTTTATAGCGAAAATTGACCCTTTGCATGGAAAACTTTTTTTGTTTTTTAACCAATTGACTTGAAACTTTACAGTTATGTTCTTAGGGAGGAATAAAAACTATTTTGACCAAATGTGGGCATAGCTACGCCCACTTATCGCAAAACTTGAACCGTTGTATGCAAAAATTTTTTGTTTTTTAACGAATTGACTTGAAACATTACAGTTATGTTGTTAGGGAGGCATGAAACCTATTCATTTAGTTTTTTTTATAGTGACACAAAGTGAAAAGTATTATAGCTTCAGCCTTGCTGAAGATAGCGTCCTTACTGGTTTTAATTGCATAAATGGGCGGCATTAAATTCAGAATTAATAGTTTTATACGTGGACAAAAAATTCGTTCAATTTTTTCCCATTAAATACTAGAATTATAGAAAAGTACTTTGCGAAAAGAATCGGCAGTAGGACGGAATCGTGTTGACCACCGATTAGTTTTTTGCTAACAACTCTTCCATCCTTCGACCGACTTCTTCGACTAAGAGTTCGTTGGAAAGCTTATCTGTTCCTCTTTCAGATGGCATTAATATATTTTATGAAAAGCCGTAAGAAATAAAATTTTTTTGATCGAAACTAAAATATCATCGAAATCATTGAAGAAGAAGTACCTTATCAGACGAAAATATGCCTTATCTAATAAAAGATATTTAAATTTTTTTAATTGCATAAATGGGCGGCATTTTATTCAGAATTAATAGTTTTTTACATGGACAAAAAATTCGTTTAATTTTTTCCCATTAAATACTAGAATTATAGAAAAGTACTTTGCGAAAAGAATCGGCAGTAGGACGGAAACTTGTTGACCACCGATTAGTTTTTTGCTAATAACTCTTGAAACCTTCGACCGACTTCTTCGACTAAGAGCTCGATGGAAAGCTTATCTGTTCCTTTTTCAGATGGCATTAACATATTTTACAAAAAGTCATAAGAAATAAAATTTTTTTGATCAAAACTAAAATATCCTCGAAATCATTGAAGAAGAAGTACCTTATCAGACGAAAATATGCCTTATCTAATAAGAGACTTTTAAATTTTTATACTTTTCACTTATGTGAAATAGTATAATAACTTTGTCACGGAGTTTGTAACAGATCGAAATATTAATTTCCGACTATACAAAGTATATATATTCCTGATCAGGACGACAAGACGAGTTGACTTAGCCATGTCCGTCTGTCCGTCTGTCTGTCTGTCTGTATGTATGCAAACTAGTCCCTCAGTTTAGAAGCTATCGAGCTGAAACTTTGCACAGAGTCTTAGAATTTATTACGATGAATCATTCGTCGGAACCAGCATGATCGGATTATTGGAACAGCTAGCTCCCATACGAAAAGAAGAAGAAAAGTGAAAAAAACTTGAATCGTTGTATGGAAAACTTTTTTGTTTTGTACAATAGAAAGCTGAAACATAGTAGTTTTACATAGTCCGACTACATGCCTGAAAGTTTCATTGAGATTGGACATCTGGAACTTGTAGCTCCCATACAAAATGAAGAAGAGGAAGAGAATTAATATTCACGTCGTTGTATGGAAAACTTTTTTGTTTCTTAACCAATTGACTTGAAATTGTAAAGTTATGTTCTTAGGGAGGAATGAAAACTATTTTGACCAAAAATGGGTGTGGCCACGCCCATTTATAGCGAAAATTGACCCGTTGTATGGAAAACTTTTTTGCTTTTTAACCAACTGACTTGAAACTTTACAGGATTGTTCTTAGGGTGGAATGAAAACAGTTTTGACCAAAAGTGGGCGTGGCCACGCCCTTTTATAGCGAAAATTGACCCGTTGTATGGAAAACTTTTTTGCTTTTTAACCAACTGACTTGAAACTTTACAGTTATGTTCTTAGGAAGGAATGAAAACTATTTTGACCAAAAGTGGGTGTGGCCACGCCCATTTATAGCGAAAATTGACCCGTTGTATGGAAAACTTTTTTGCTTTTTAACCAATTGACTTGAAACTTTACAGTTATGTTTTTAGGAAGGAATGAAAACTATTTTGACCAAAAGTGGGTGTGGCCACGCCCATTTATAGCGAAAATTGACCCGTTGTATGGAAAACTTTTTTGTTTTTTAACCAACTGACTTGAAACTTTACAGGATTGTTCTTAGGTTGGAATGAAAACAGTTTTGACCAAAAGTGGGCGTGGCCACGCCCACTTATAGCTTAACTTGACCCTTTGTATGGAAAACTTTTTTGTTTTTTAACCAATTGACTTGAAACTTTGCAGTTATGCTCTTAGGGAGGAATGAAAACTATTTTGACCAAAAGTGGGCATGGCTACGCCCACTTATCGCAAAACTTGAACCGTTGTATGAAAAAATTTTTTGTTTTTTAACGAATTGACTTGAAACATTACAGTTATGTTGTTAGGGAAGCATGAAAACTATTCATTTAGTTTTATTTATAGTGACACAAAGTGAAAAGTATTATAGCTTCAGCTTTGCTGAAGATAGCGTCCTTACTGGTTTGAATTGCATAAATGGGTGGCATTTTATTCAGAATCAATAGTTTTTTACATAGACAAAAAATTCGTTTAATTTTTTCCCATTAAATACTACAATTATAGTAAAGTACTTTGCGAAAAGAATCGGCAGTAGGACGGAAACGTGTTGACCACCGATTAGTTTTTTGCTAATAACTCTTGCATCCTTCGACCCACTTTTCGACTAAGAGCTCGATGGAAAGCTTATCTGTTCCTCTTTCAGATGGCATTAACATATTTTACGAAAAGTCGTAAGAAATAAAATTTTTTTGATCGAAACTAAAATATCCTCGAAATCATTGAAGAAGAAGTACCTTATCAGACGAAAATATGCCTTATCTAATAAGAGACATTTAAATTTTTATACTTTTCACTTATGTGAAATAGTATATTAACTTTGTCACGGAGTTTGTAACAGATCGAAATATTAATTTCCGACTATATAAAGTATATATATTCTTGATCAGGACGACAAGACGAGTTGATTTAGCCATGTCCGTCTGTCCGTCTGTCTGTCTGTCGGTCTGTCTGTCTGTCTGTATGTATGCAAACTAGTCCCTCAGTTTTGAAGCTATCGAGCTGAAACTTTGCACAGAGTCTTAGAATTTATTACGATGAATCATTCGTCGGAACCAGCATGATCGGATTATTGGAACAGGTAGCTCCCATACGAAAAGAAGAAGAAAAGTGAACAAAACTTGAATCAATGTAGGGAAAACTTTTTTGTTTTGTACAATAGAGTGCTGAAATTTTAAACATAGTTGTTTTACATGGTCCGACTACATGCCTGAAAGTTTCATTGAGATTGGACATCTGGAACTGGTAGCTCCCATACAAAATGAAGAAGAGGAAGAGAAGCCATATTCACGTCGTTGTATGGAAAACTTTTTTGTTTCTTAACCAATTGACTTGAAATTTTAAAGTTATATTCTTAGGGAGGAATGAAATCTATTTTGACCAAATGTGGGCGTAACCACGCGTAGCCACGCCCACTTATAGCGAAAATTTACCCGTTGTATGGAAAACTTTTTTGTTTTTTAACCAATTGACTTGAAACTTTACAGTTATGTTCTTAGAGAGGAATGACAACTATTTTGACCAAAAGTGGGCGTAGCCACGCCCACTTATAGCGAAAATTGACCCGTTGTATGGAAAACTTTTTTGTTTCTTAACCAATTGACTTGAAACTTTGCAGTTATGCTCTTAGGGAGGAATGAAAACTATTTTGATCAAAAGTGGGCGTGGCCACGCCCACTTATAGCTTAACTTGACCCTTTGTATGGAAAACTTTTTTGTTTTTTAACCAATTGACTTGAAACTTTACATTTATGTTCTTAGGGAGGAATGAAAACTATTTTGATCAAAAGTGGGCGTGGCCACGCCCACTTATAGCTTAACTTGACCCTTTGTATGGAAAACTTTTTGGTTTTTTAATCAATTGACTTGAAACTTTACAGTTATGTTCTTAGGGAGGAATGAAAACTATTTTGACGAAAAGTGGGCGTAGCCACGCCCTTTTATAGCGAAAATTGACCCTTTGTATGGAAAACTTTTTTGTTTTTTAACCAATTGACTTAAAACTTTACAGTTATGTTCCTAGAGAGGAATGAAAACTATTTTGACCAAATGTGGGCGTAACCACGCGTAGCCACGCCCACTTATAGCGAAAATTTACCCGTTGTATGGAAAACTTTTTTGTTTTTTAACCAATTGACTTGAAACTTTACAGTTATGTTCCTAGAGAGGAATGAAAACTATTTTGACCAAAAGTGGGCGTAGCCACGCCTACTTATAGCAAAAATTGACCCGTTGTATGGAAAACTTTTTTGTTTTTTAACCAATTGACTTGAAACTTTGCAGTTATGCTCTTAGGGAGGAATGAAAACTATTTTGTAGCGAAAATTGACCCTTTGTATGGAAAACTTTTTTGTTTTTTAACCAATTGACTTGAAACTTTACAGTTATGTTCTTAGGGAGGAATGAAAACTATTTTGACAAAATTTGGGCATGGCTACGCCCACTTATCGCAAAACTTGAACCGTTGTATGGAAAAATTTTTTGTTTTTTAACGAATTGACTTGAAACATTACAGTTATATTGTTAGGGAGGCATGAAAACTATTCATTTAGTTTTTTTTATAGTGACACAAAGTGAAAAGTATTATAGCTTCAGCCTTGCTGAAGATAGCGTCCTTACTGGTTTTAATTGCATAAATTTTATTCAGAATTAATAGTTTTTTTCACGGACAAAAAATTCGTTAAATTTTTTCCCATTAAATACTAAAATTATAGAAAAGTACTTTGCGAAAAGAATCGGCAGTAGGACGGAAACGTGTTGACCACCGATTAGTTTTTTGCTAATAACTCTTGCTGCCTTCGACCGACTTCTTCGACTAAGAGCTCAATGGAAATCTTATCTGTTCCTCTTTCAGATGGCATTAACATATTTTACGAAAAGTCGTAAGAAATAAAATTAATTAAAAAAATAAGTACCTTATTAGACGAAAATATGCCTTATCTAATAAGAGACATTTAAATTTTTATACTTTTCACTTATGTGAAATAGTATATTAACTTTGTCACGGAGTTTGTAACAGATCGAAATATTAATTTCCGACTATATAAAGTATATATATTCTTGATCAGGACGACAAGACGAGTTGATTTAGCCATGTCCGTCTGTCCGTCTGTCGTCTGTCTGTCTGTCGGTCTGTCGGTCTGTCTGTATGTATGCAAACTAGTTCCTCCGTTTTGAAGCTATCGAGCTGAAATTTTGCACAGAGACTTTTTATTCGTGCAGTCAACTCATTTGTCGGATCCAGCCATATCGGACCACTGGAACTGGTAGCCCCCATACGAAAAGAAGAAGAAAAATGAACAAAACTTGAATCGTTGTATGAAAAACTTTTTTGTTTTGTACAATAGAGTGCTGAAATTTTAAACATAGTAGTCTTACATAGTCCGGACTACATGCCTGAAAGTTTCATTGAGATTGGACATCTGGAACTGGTAGCTCCCATACAAAATGAAGAAGAGGAAGAGAAGCAATATTCACGTCGTTGTATGGACAACTTTTTTGTTTTTCAACCAATTGACTTGAAATTTTCAAGTTATGTTCTTGGGGAGGAATGAAAACTATTTTGACCAAAAGTGGGCATAGCCACGCTCACTTCTAGCGAAAATTGACCCGTTGTATGAAAAACTTTTTTGTTTTTTAACCAATTGACTTGAAATTTTAAAGTTATGTTCTTAGGGAGGAACGAACACTATTTTGACCAAAAGTGGGCGTAGCCAGGCGTAGCCACGCCCACTTATAGCGAAAATTGACCCGTTGCATGGAAAACTTTTTTGTTTTTTAACCAATTGACTTGAAACTTTACAGTTATGTTCTTAGGAAGGAATGAAAACTATTTTGACCAAAATATATATTATAGCGAAAATTGACCCGTTGTATGGAAAACTTTTTTGCTTTTTAACCAACTTACTTGAAACTTTACAGGATTGTTCTTAAGGTGGAATGAAAACAGTTTTGACCAAAAGTGGGCGTGGCCACGCCCTTTTATAGCGTTGTATGGAAAACTTTTTTATTTTTTAACCAATTGACTTGAAACTTTGCAGTTATGCTCTTAGGAAGGAATCAAAACTATTTTGATCAAAAGTGGGCATGGCCACGCCCACTTATAGCTTAACTTGACCCTTTGTATGGAAAACTTTTTTGTGTTCTAACCAATTGACTTGAAACTTTACAGTTATGTTCTTAGGGAGGAATGAAAACTATTTTAACCAAAAGTGGGCGTAGCCACGCCTACTTATAATGAAAATTGACCCGTTGTATGGAAAACTTTTTTGTTTTTTAACCAATTGACTTAAAACTTTACAGTTATGTTCCTAGAGAGGAATGAAAACTATTTTGACCAAAAGTGGGCGTAGCCACGCCTACTTATAGCAAAAATTGACCCGTTGTATGGAAAACTTTTTTGTTTTTTAACCAATTGACTTGAAACTTTGCAGTTATGCTCTTAGGGAGGAATGAAAACTATTTTGTAGCGAAAATTGACCCTTTGTATGGAAAACTTTTTTGTTTTTTAACCAATTGACTTGAAACTTTACAGTTATGTTCTTAGGGAGGAATGAAAACTATTTTGACCAAATGTGGGCATGGCTACGCCCACTTATCGCAAAACTTGAACCGTTGTATGGAAAATTTTTTTGTTTTTTAACCAATTGACTTGAAACTTTGCAGTTATGCTGTTAGGGAGGAATGAAAACTATTTTGTAGCGAAAATTGACCCTTTGTATGGAAAACTTTTTTGTTTTTTAACCAATTGACTTGAAACTTTACAGTTATGTTCTTAGGGAGGAATGAAAACTATTTTGACCAAAAGTGGGCGTAGCCACGCCTACTTATAGCAAAAATTGACCCGTTGTATGGAAAACTTTCTTGTTTTTTAACCAATTGACTTGAAACTTTGCAGTTATGCTCTTAGGGAGGAATGAAAACTATTTTGTAGCGAAAATTGACCCTTTGTATGGAAAACTTTTTTGTTTTTTAACCAATTGACTTAAAACTTTACAGTTATGTTCCTAGAGAGGAATGAAAACTATTTTGACCAAAAGTGGGCGTAGCCACGCCTACTTATAGCAAAAATTGACCCGTTGTATGGAAAACTTTTTTGTTTTTTAACCAATTGACTTGAAACTTTGCAGTTATGCTCTTAGGGAGGAATGAAAACTATTTTGTGGCGAAAATTGAACTTTTGTATGGAAAACTTTTTTGTTTTTTAACCAATTGACTTGAAACTTTACAGTTATGTTCTTAGGGAGGAATGAAAACTATTTTGACCAAATGTGGGCATGGCTACGCCCACTTATCGCAAAACTTGAACCGTTGTATGGAAAATTTTTTTGTTTTTTAACGAATTGACTTGAAACATTACAGTTATGTTGTTAGGGAGGCATGAAAAATATTCATTTAGTTTTTTTTATAGTGACACAAAGTGAAAAGTATTATAGCTTCAGCATTGCTGAAGATAGCGTCCTTACTGGTTTTAATTGCATAAATGGGTGGCATTTTATTCAGAATTAATAGTTTTTTAAATTCGTTTAATTTTTTCCCATTAAATACCAGAATTATAGTAAAGTACTTTGCGAAAAGAATCGGCAGTAGGACGGAACCGTGTTGACCACCGATTAGTTTTTTGCTAATAACTCTTGCATCCTTCGACCGACTTCTTCGACTAAGAGCTCGATGGAAAGCTTATCTGATCCTATTTCAGATGGCATTAAAATACTTGACGAAAAGTCGTAAGAAATAAAATTTTTTTGATCAAAACTAAAATATCCTCGAAATCATTGAAGAAGAAGTACCTTATCAGACGAAAATATGCCTTATCTTATAAGTAACATTTAAATTTTTTTAATTGCATAAATGGGCGGCATTTTAGTCAGAGTTAATAGTTTTTGTCATGGACAAAAAATTCGTTTAATTTTTTCCCATTAAATACTAAAATAATAGAAAAGTACTTTGCGAAAAGAATTGGCAGTAGGACGGAAACGTGTTGACCACCGATTAGTTTTTTGCTAATAATTCTTGCATCCTTCGACCGACTTCTTCCACTAAGAGCTCAATGGAAAGCTTATCTGTTCCTCTTTCAGATGGCATTAACTTATCTTACGAAAAATCGTAAGAAATAAAATTTTTTGATCAAAACTAAATTATTCTCGAAATCATTGAAAAAGAAGTACCTTATCAGACGAAAATATGCCTTATCTAATAAGAGACATTTAAATTTTTTTAATTGCATAAATGGGTGGCATTTTTTTTAGAATTAACAGTTTTTTACATGGACGAAAAATTCGTTTAATTTTTTCACATGAAATACTAGAATTATAGAAAAGTACTTTGCGAAAAGAATCGGCAGTAGGACGGAAACGTGTTGACCACCGATTAGTTTTTTGCTAATAATTCTTGAATCCTTCGACCGACTTCTTCCACTAAAAGCTCGATGGAAAGCTCATCTGTTCCTCTTTCAGATGGCATTAACATATTTTACAAAAAGTCGAAAGAAATAAAATTTTTTTGATCAAAACTAAAATATCCTCGAAATCATTGAAGAAGAATTACCTTATCAGACGAAAATATGCCTTATCCAATACGAGACATTTCAATTTTTTTAATTGCATAAATGGGCGGCATTTTATTCAGAATTAATAGTTTTTTATTAGAATTATAGAAAAGTACTTTGCGAAAAGAATCGGCAGTAGGACGGAATCGTGTTGACCACCGATTAGTTTTTTGCTAATTACTCTTGCATCCTTCGACCGACTTCTTCGACTAAGAGCACGATGGAAAGCTTATCTGTTTCTCTTTCAGATGGCATTAACATATTTTACGAAAAGTCATAAGAAATACAAATTTTTTGATCAAAACTTAAATATTGTCGAAATCATTGAAGAAGAAGTTCCTTATCAGACGAAAATATGCCTTATCTAATAAGAGAAATTTAAATTTTTTTAATTGCAAAAAATGGGCGGCATTTTATTCAGAATTAATAGTTTTTTGCATGGACAAAAAATTCGTTTAATTTTCTCCATTAAATACTAGAATTTTAGAAAAGTTCTTTGCGAAAAGAATCGTCAGTAGGACGGAATCGTGTTGAACACCGATTAGTTTTTTGCTAATAACTCTTGCATCCTTCGACCGACTTCTTCCACTAAGAGCTCGATGGAAAGCTTATCTGTTCCTCTTTCAGATGGCATTAACATATTTTACGAAAAGTCATAAGAAATACAAATTTTTTGATCAAAACTTAAATATTGTCGAAATCATTGAAGAAGAAGTTCCTTATCAGACGAAAATATGCCTTATATAATAAGAGACATTTAAATTTTTTTAATTGCAAAAAATGGTCGGCATTTTATTCAGAATTAATAGTTTTTTGCATGGACAAAAAATTCGTTTAATTTTCTCCATTAAATACTAGAATTTTAGAAAAGTTCTTTGCGAAAGGAATCAGCAGTAGGATGAAATCGTGTTGACCCCCGATTAGTTTTTTGCTAATAACTCTTGCATCCTTCGACCGACTTCTTCCACTAAGAGCTCGATGGAAAGCTTATCTGTTCCTCTTTCAGATGGCATTAACATATTTTACGAAAAGTCATAAAAAATAAAACTTTTTTGATCAAAACTAAAATATCCTCGAAATCATTGAAGAAGAAGTACCTTATCAGACGAAAATATGCCTTATCTAATAAGAGACATTCAAATTTTTTTAATTTCATAAATGGGTGGCATTTTATTCAGAATTAATAGTTTTTTACATAAACAAAAAATTCGTTTAATTTTTTCCTATTAAATACTATAATTATAGAAAAGTACTTTGCGAAAAGAATCGGCAGTAGGACGGAATCGTGTTGACCACCGATTAGTTTTTTGCTAATAACTCTTGCTACCTTCGACCGACTTCTTCGACTAAAAGCTTGATGGAAAGCTTATCTGTTCCTCTTTCAGATGGCATTAACATATTTTACGAAAAGACGTAAGAAATAAAATTTTTTTGATCGAAACTAAAATATCCTCGAAATCATTGAAAAAGAAGTACCTTATCAGACGAAAATATGCCTTATCTAATAAGAGACATTTAAATTTTTATACTTTTCACTTATGTGAAATAGTATATTAACTTTGTCACGGAGTTTGTAACAGATCGAAATATTAATTTCCGACTATATAAAGTATATATATTCTTGATCAGGACGACAAGACGAGTTGATTTAGCCATGTCCGTCTGTCCGTCTGTCTGTCTGTCGGTCTGTCTGTCTGTCTGTCTGTATGTATGCAAACTAGTCCCTCAGTTTTGAAGCTATCGAGCTGAAACTTTGCACAGAGTCTTAGAATTTATTACGATGAATCATTCGTCGGAACCAGCATGATCGGATTATTGGAACAGGTAGCTCCCATACGAAAAGAAGAAGAAAAGTGAACAAAACTTGAATCGTTGTATGGAAAACTTTTTTGTTTTGTACAATAGAGTGCTGAAATTCTAAACATAGTAGTTTTGCATGGTCCGACTACATGCCTGAAAGTTTCATTGAGATTGGACATCTGGAACTGGTAGCTCCCATACAAAATGAAGAAGAGGAAGAGAAGCCATATTCACGTCGTTGTACGGAAAACTTTTTTGTTTCTTAACCAATTGACTTGAAATTTTAAAGTTATGTTCTTAGGGAGGAATGAAAACTATTTTGACCAAAAGTGGGCGTAGCCAGGCGTAGCCACGCCCACTTATAGCGAAAATTGACCCGTTGTATGGAAAATTTTTTTGTTTTTTAACCAATTGACTTGAAACTTTTCAGTTATGCTCTTAGGGAGGAATGAAAACTATTTTGATCAAAAGTGGGCGTGGCCACGCCTACTTATAGCGAAAATTGACCCGTTGTATGGAAAACTTTTTTGTTTTTTAACCAATTGACTTGAAACTTTGCAGTTATGCTCTTAGGGAGGAATGAAAACTATTTTGATCAAAAGTGGGCATGGCCACGCCCACTTATAGCTTAACTTGACCCTTTGTATGGAAAACTTTTTGGTTTTTTAATCAATTGACTTGAAACTTTACAGTTATGTTCTTAGGGAGGAATGAAAACTGTTTTGACGAAAAGTGGGCGTAGCCACGCCTTTTTATAGCGAAAATTGACCCTTTGTATGGAAAACTTTTTTGTTTTTTAACCAATTGACTTAAAACTTTACAGTTATGTTCCTAGGGAGGAATGAAAACTATTTTGACCAAAAGTGGGCGTAGCCACGCCCACTTATAGCGAAAATTGACCCGTTGTATGGAAAACTTTTTTGTTTTTTAACCAATTGACTTGAAACTTTGCAGTTATGCTCTTAGGGAGGAATGAAAACTATTTTGATCAAAAGTGGGCATGGCCACGCCCACTTATAGCTTAACTTGACCCTTTGTATGGAAAACTTTTTTGTTTTTTAACCAATTGACTTGAAACTTTGCAGTTATGCTCTTAGGGAGGAATGAAAACTATGTTGATCAAAAGTGGGCATGGCCACGCCCACTTATAGCTTAACTTGACCCTTTGTATGGAAAACTTTTTTGTTTTTTAATTAATTGACTTGAAACTTTACAGTTATGTTCTTAGGGAGGAATGAAAACTATTTTGACCAAAAGTGGGCGGAGCCACGCCCTTCTATAGCGAAAATTGACCCTTTGTATGGAAAACTTTTTTGTTTTTTAACCAATTGACTTGAAACTTTACAGTTATGTTCTTAGGGAGGAATAAAAACTATTTTGACCAAATGTGGGCACGCCCACTTATCGAAAAACTTGAACCGTTGTATGGAAAAATTTTTTGTTTTTTAACGAATTGACTTGAAACATTGCAGTTATGCTCTTAGGGAGGAATGAAAACTATTTTGATCAAAAGTGGGCGTGGCCACGCCCTTTTATAGCGAAAATTTACCCGTTGTATGGAAAACTTTTTTGTTTTTTAACCAATTGACTTAAAACTTTACAGTTATGTTCTTAGGGAGGAATAAAAACTATTTTGACCAAATGTGGGCATGGCTACGCCCACTTATCGCAAAACTTGAACCGTTGTATGGAAAAATTTTTTGTTTTTTAACGAATTGACTTGAAACATTACAGTTATGTTGTTAGGGAGGCATGAAAACTATTCATTTAGTTTTTTTTGTAGTGACACAAAGTGAAAAGTATTATAGCTTCAGCCTTGCTGAAGACAGCGTCCTTACTGGTTTAACCAATCGACTTGAAACTTTACAGTTATGTTCTTAGGGAGGCATGAAAACTATTTTGACGAAAAGTGGGCGTAGCCACGCCCTTTTATAGCGAAAATTGACCCTTTGTATGGAAAACTTTTTTGTTTTTTAACCAATTGACTTAAAACTTTACAGTTATGTTCCTAGGGAGGAATGAAAACTATTTTGACCAAAAGTGGGCGTAGCCACGCCCACTTATAGCGAAAATTGACCCGTTGTATGGAAAACTTTTTTGTTTTTTAACCAATTGACTTGAAACTTTGCAGTTATGCTCTTAGGGAGGAATGAAAACTATTTTGATCAAAAGTGGGCATGGCCACGCCCACTTATAGCTTAACTTGACCCTTTGTATGGAAAACTTTTTTGTTTTTTAACCAATTGACTTGAAACTTTGCAGTTATGCTCTTAGGGAGGAATGAAAACTATGTTGATCAAAAGTGGGCATGGCCACGCCTACTTATAGCTTAACTTGACCCTTTGTATGGAAAACTTTTTTGTTTTTTAATTAATTGACTTGAAACTTTACAGTTATGTTCTTAGGGAGGAATGAAAACTATTTTGACCAAAAGTGGGCGGAGCCACGCCCTTCTATAGCGAAAATTGACCCTTTGTATGGAAAACTTTTTTGTTTTTTAACCAATTGACTTGAAACTTTACAGTTATGTTCTTAGGGAGGAATAAAAACTATTTTGACCAAATGTGGGCATGGCTACGCCCACTTATCGAAAAACTTGAACCGTTGTATGGAAAAATTTTTTGTTTTTTAACGAATTGACTTGAAACATTGCAGTTATGCTCTTAGGGAGGAATGAAACCTATTTTGATCAAAAGTGGGCGGAGCCACGCCCTTTTATAGCGAAAATTTACCCGTTGTATGGAAAACTTTTTTGTTTTTTAACCAATTGACTTCAAACTTTACAGTTATGTTCTTAGGGAGGAATAAAAACTATTTTGACCAAATGTGGGCATGGCTACGCCCACTTATCGCAAAACTTGAACCGTTGTATGGAAAAATTTTATTTTTTTTAACGAATTGACTTGAAACATTACAGTTATGTTGTTAGGGAGGAATAAAAACTATTTTAACCAAAAGTGGGCGTAGCCACGCCCACTTATAGCGAAACTTGACCCGTTGTATGGAAAACTTTTTTGTTTTTTAATTAATTGACTTGAAACTTTACAGTTATGTTCTTAGGGAGGAATGAAAACTATTTTGACCAAAAGTGGGCGTAGCCGCGCCCTTTTATAGCGAAAATTGACCCTTTGTATGGAAAACTTTTTTGTTTTTTAATTAATTGACTTGAAATTTTACAGTTATGTTCTTAGGGAGGAATGAAAACTATTTTAACCAAAAGTGGGCGTAGCCACGCCTAATTATAGCGAAAATTGACCCGTTGTAAGGAAAACTTTTTTGTTTTTTAACCAATTGACTTGAAACTTTGCAGTTATGCTCTTAGGGAGGAATGAAAACTATTTTGATCAAAAGTGGGCATGGCCACGCCCACTTATAGCTTAACTTGACCCTTTGTATGGAAAACTTTTTTGTTTTTTAATCAATTGACTTGAAACTTTACAGTTATGTTCCTAGAGAGGAATGAAAACTATTTTGACCAAAAGTGGGCGTAGCCACGCCTACTTATAGCAAAAATTGACCCGTTGTATGGAAAACTTTTTTGTTTTTTAACCAATTGACTTAAAACTTTACAGTTATGTTCTTAGGGAGGAATCAAAACTATTTTGACCAAATGTGGGCATGGCTACGCCCACTTATCGCAAAACTTGAACCGTTGTATGGAAAAATTTTTTGTTTTTTAACGAATTGACTTGAAACATTGCAATTATGCTCTTAGGGAGGAATGAAAACCATTTTGATCAAAAGTGGGCGTGGCCACGCCCTTTTATTGCGAAAATTTACCCGTTGTATGGAAAACTTTTTTGTTTTTTAACCAATTGACTTGAAACTTTGCAGGTATGCTCTTAGGGAGGAATGAAAACTATTTTGATCAAAAGTGGGCATGGCCACGCCCACTTATAGCTTAACTTGACCCTTTGTATGGAAAACTTTTTTGTTTTTTAACCAATTGACTTGAAACTTTACAGTTATGTTCTTAGGGAAGAATGAAAACAATGTTGACCAAAAGTGGGCGTGGCCACGCCCTTTTTTAGTGAAAATTGACCCGTTGTATGGAAAACTTTTTTGTTTTTTAACCAATTGACTTGAAACTTTACAGTTATGTTCTTAGGGAGGCATGAAAACTATTTTGACGAAAAGTGGGCGTAGCCACGCCCTTTTATAGCGAAAATTGACCCTTTGTATGGAAAACTTTTTTGTTTTTTAACCAATTGACTTAAAACTTTACAGTTATGTTCTTAGGGAGGAATCAAAACTATTTTGACCAAATGTGGGCATGGCTACGCCCACTTATCGCAAAACTTGAACCGTTGTATGGAAAAATTTTTTGTTTTTTAACGAATTGACTTGAAACATTACAGTTATGTTCCTAGGGAGGAATGAAAACTATTTTGACCAAAAGTGGGCGTAGCCACGCCCTTTTATAGCGAAAATTGACCCTTCGTATGGAAAACTTTTTTGTTTTTTAACCAATTGACTTGAAACTTTACAGTTATGTTCTTAGGGAGGAATAAAAACAATGTTGACCAAAAGTGGGCGTGGCCACGCCCTTTTTTAGTGAAAATTGACCCTTTGTATGGAAAACTTTTTTGTTTTTTAACCAATTGACTTGAAACTTTACAGTTATGTTCTTAGGGAGGAATGAAAACTATTTTGATCAAAAAAGGGCATGGCCACGCCCACTTATAGCTTAACTTGACGCTTTGTATGGAAAACTTTTTTGTTTTTTAACCAATTGACTTAAAACCTTACAGTTATGTTCCTAGGGACGAATGAAAACTATTTTGACCAAAATTTTTTGTTTTTTAACGAATTGACTTGAAACATTACAGTTATGTTGTGAGGGAGGCATGAAAACTATTCATTTAGTTTTTTTTTTATAGTGACACAAAGTGAAAAGTATTATAGCTTCAGCCTTGCTGAAGATAGCGTCCTTACTGGTTTTAATTGCATAAATGGGCGGCATTTTATTCAGAATTAATAGTTTTATACGTGGTCAAAAAATTCGTTCAATTTTTTCCCATTCAATACTAGAATTATAAAAAAGTACTTTGCGAAAAGAATCGGCAGTAGGACGGAAACTTGTTGACCACCGATTAGTTTTTTGCTAATAACTCTTGAAACCTTCGACCGATCGTGGCCACGCCCTTTTATAGCGAAAATTGACCCGTTGTAAGGAAAACTTTTTTGCTTTTTAACCAATTGACTTGAAACTTTACAGTTATGTTCTTAGGAAGGAATGAAAACTATTTTGACCAAAAGTGGGTGTGGCCACGCCCATTTATAGCGAAAATTAACCCTTTGTATGAAAAACTTTTTTGCTTTTTAACCAACTGACTTGAAACTTTACAGGATTGTTTTTAGGGTGGAATGAAAACAGTTTTGACCAAAAGGGCCACGCCCTTTTATAGCGAAAATTGACACGTTGTATGGAAAACTTTTTTGTTTTTTAACCAATTGACTCGAAACTTTGCAGTTATGCTCTTAGGGAGGAATGAAAACTATTTTGATCAAAAGTGGGCATAGCCACGCCCACTTATAGCTTAACTTGACCCTTTGTATGGAAAACTTTTTTGTTTTTTAACCAATTGACTTCAAACTTTACAGTTATGTTCTTAGGGAGGAATGATAACTATTTTAACCAAAAGTGGGCGTAGCCACGCCTACTTATAGCGAAAATTGACCCGTTGTATGGAAAACTTTTTTGTTTTTTAACCAATTGACTTGAAACTTTGCAGTTATGCTCTTAGGGAGGAATGAAAACTGTTTTGATAAAAAGTGGGCATGGCCACGCCCACTTATAGCTTAACTTGAGCCTTTGTATGGAAAACTTTTTTGTTTTTTAACCAATTGACTTGAAACTTTGCAGTTATGCTCTTAGGGAGGAATGAAAACTATTTTGACCAAAAGTGGGCATGGCTACGCCCACTTATCGCAAAACTTGAACCGTTGTATGGAAAAATTTTTTGTTTTTTAACGAATTGACTTGAAACATTACAGTTATGTTGTTAGGGAGGCATGAAAACTATTCATTTAGTTTTATTTATAGTGACACAAAGTGAAAAGTATTATAGCTTCAGCTTTGCTGAAGATAGCGTCTTTACTGGTTTCACCAATCGACTTGAAACTTTACAGTTATGTTCTTAGGGAGGAATAAAAACTATTTTAACCAAAAGTGGGCGTAGCCACGCCCACTTATAGCGAAACTTGACCCGTTGTATGGAAAACTTTTTTGTTTTTTAATTAATTGACTTGAAACTTTACAGTTATGTTCTTAGGGAAGAATAAAAACTATTCTGACCAAAAGTGGGCGTGGCCACGCCCACTTATAGTGAAACTTCAACGGTTGTATGGAAACCTTTTTTGTTTTTTTAACCAATTGACTTGAAACTTTACAGTTATGTTGTTAGGGAGGAATGAAAACTATTTTGACCAAAAAAGGGCGTAGCCACGCCCACTAATAGCGAAACTTGAACCGTTGTATGGAAAACTTTTTTGTTTATTAACCAATTGACTTGAAACCTTACAGAAAAGTTCTTTGCGAAAAGAATCGGCAGTAGGACGGAATCGTGTTGACCACCGATTAGTTTTTTGCTAATAACTCTTGAATCCTTCGACCGACTTCTTCGACTAAGAGCTCGATGGAAAGCTTATCTGTTCCTCTTTCAGATGGCAATAACATATTTTTCGAAAAGTCATAAGAAATACAAATTTTTTGATCAAAACTTAAATATTGTCGAAATCATTGAAGAAGAAGTTCCTTATCAGACGAAAATACGCCTTATCTAATAAGAGACATTTAAATTTTTTTAATTGCAAAAAATGGGCGGCATTTTATTCAGACTTAATAGTTTTTTGCATGGACAAAAAATTCGTTTAATTTTTTTCCATTAAATACTAGAATTTTAGAAAAGTTCTTTGCGAAACGAATCAGCAGTAGGATGGAATCGTGTTGACCCCCGATTAGTTTTTTGCTAATAACTCTTGCCTCCTTCGACCGACTTCTTCCGCTAAGAGCTCGATGGAAAGCTTATCTGTTCTTCTTTCAGATGGCATTAACATATTTTACGAAAAGTCATAAGAAATAAAACTTTTTTGATCAAAACTAAAATATCCTCGAAATCATTGAAGAAGAAGTTCCTTATCAGACGAAAATATGCCTTATCTAATAAGAGACATTTAAATTTTTATACTTTTCACTTATGTGAAATAGTATATTAACTTTGTCACGGAGTTTGTAACAGATCGAAATATTAATTTCCGACTATATAAAGTATATATATTCTTGATCAGGACGACAAGACGAGTTGATTTAGCCATGTCCGTCTGTCCGTCTGTCTGTCTGTCGGTCTGTCTGTCTGTCTGCCTGTCTGTATGTATGCAAACTAGTCCCTCAGTTTTGAAGCTATCGAGCTGAAACTTTGCACAGAGTCTTAGAATTTATTACGATGAATCACTCGTCGGAACCAGCATGATCGGATTATTGGAACAGGTAGCTCCCATACGAAAAGAAGAAGAAAAGTGAACAAAACTTGAATCGTTGTATGGAAAACTTTTTTGTTTTGTACAATAGAGTGCTGAAATTCTAAACATAGTAGTTTTGCATGGTCCGACTACATGCCTGAAAGTTTCATTGAGATTGGACAGCTGGAACTGGTAGCTCCCATACAAAATGAAGAAGAGGAAGAGAAGCCATATTCACGTCGTTGTATGGAAAACTTTTTTGTTTCTTAACCAATTGACTTGAAATTTTAAAGTTATGTTCTTAGGGAGGAATGAAAACTATTTTGACCAAAAGTGGGCGTAGCCACGCGTAGCCACGCCCACTTATAGCGAAAATTGACCCTTTGTATGGAAAACTTTTTTGTTTTTTAACCAATTGACTTGAAACTTTTCAGTTATGCTCTTAGGGAGGAATGAAAACTATTTTGATCAAAAATGGGCGTGGCCACGCCTACTTATAGCGAAAATTGACCCGTTGTATGGAAAACTTTTTTGTTTTTTAACCAATTGACTTGAAACTTTGCAGTTATGCTCTTAGGGAGGAATGAAAACTATTTTGATCAAAAGTGGGCATGGCCACGCCCACTTATAGCTTAACTTGACCCTTTGTATGGAAAACTTTTTGGTTTTTTAATCAATTGACTTGAAACTTTACAGTTATGTTCTTAGGGAGGAATGAAAACTGTTTTGACGAAAAGTGGGCGTAGCCACGCCTTTTTATAGCGAAAATTGACCCTTTGTATGGAAAACTTTTTTGTTTTTTAACCAATTGACTTAAAACTTTACAGTTATGTTCCTAGGGAGGAATGAAAACTATTTTGACCAAAAGTGGGCGTGGCCACGCCCTTTTATAGCGAAAATTGACCCGTTGTATGGAAAACTTTTTTGTTTTTTAACCAATTGACTCGAAACTTTGCAGTTATGCTCTTAGGGAGGAATGAAAACTATTTTGATCAAAAGTGGGCATAGCCACGCCCACTTATAGCTTAACTTGACCCTTTGTATGGAAAACTTTTTTGTTTTTTAACCAATTGACTTCAAACTTTACAGTTATGTTCTTAGGGACGAATGATAACTATTTTAACCAAAAGTGGGCGTAGCCACGCCTACTTATAGCGAAAATTGACCCGTTGTATGGAAAACTTTTTTGTTTTTTAACCAATTGACTTGAAACTTTGCAGTTATGCTCTTAGGGAGGAATGAAAACTGTTTTGATAAAAAGTGGGCATGGCCACGCCCACTTATAGCTTAACTTGACCCTTTGTATGGAAAACTTTTTTGTTTTTTAACCAATTGACTTGAAACTTTGCAGTTATGCTCTTAGGGAGGAATGAAAACTATTTTGACCAAAAGTGGGCATGGCTACGCCCACTTATCGCAAAACTTGAACCGTTGTATGGAAAAATTTTTTGTTTTTTAACGAATTGACTTGAAACATTACAGTTATGTTGTTAGGGAGGCATGAAAACTATTCATTTAGTTTTATTTATAGTGACACAAAGTGAAAAGTATTATAGCTTCAGCTTTGCTGAAGATAGCGTCTTTACTGGTTTAACCAATCGACTTGAAACTTTACAGTTATGTTCTTAGGGAGGAATAAAAACTATTTTAACCAAAAGTGGGCGTAGCCACGCCCACTTATAGCGAAACTTGACCCGTTGTATGGAAAACTTTTTTGTTTTTTAATTAATTGACTTGAAACTTTACAGTTATGTTCTTAGGGAAGAATAAAAACTATTCTGACCAAAAGTGGGCGTGGCCACGCCCACTTATAGTGAAACTTCAACGGTTGTATGGAAACCTTTTTTGTTTTTTTAACCAATTGACTTGAAACTTTACAGTTATGTTGTTAGGGAGGAATGAAAACTATTTTGACCAAAAAAGGGCGTAGCCACGCCCACTAATAGCGAAACTTGAACCGTTGTATGGAAAACTTTTTTGTTTATTAACCAATTGACTTGAAACCTTACAGAAAAGTTCTTTGCGAAAAGAATCGGCAGTAGGACGGAATCGTGTTGACCACCGATTAGTTTTTTGCTAATAACTCTTGAATCCTTCGACCGACTTCTTCGACTAAGAGCTCGATGGAAAGCTTATCTGTTCCTCTTTCAGATGGCAATAACATATTTTTCGAAAAGTCATAAGAAATACAAATTTTTTGATCAAAACTTAAATATTGTCGAAATCATTGAAAAAGAAGTTCCTTATCAGACGAAAATACGCCTTATCTAATAAGAGACATTTAAATTTTTTTAATTGCAAAAAATGGGCGGCATTTTATTCAGACTTAATAGTTTTTTGCATGGACAAAAAATTCGTTTAATTTTTTTCCATTAAATACTAGAATTTTAGAAAAGTTCTTTGCGAAACGAATCAGCAGTAGGATGGAATCGTGTTGACCCCCGATTAGTTTTTTGCTAATAACTCTTGCCTCCTTCGACCGACTTCTTCCGCTAAGAGCTCGATGGAAAGCTTATCTGTTCTTCTTTCAGATGGCATTAACATATTTTACGAAAAGTCATAAGAAATAAAACTTTTTTGATCAAAACTAAAATATCCTCGAAATCATTGAAGAAGAAGTTCCTTATCAGACGAAAATATGCCTTATCTAATAAGAGACATTTAAATTTTTATACTTTTCACTTATGTGAAATAGTATATTAACTTTGTCACGGAGTTTGTAACAGATCGAAATATTAATTTCCGACTATATAAAGTATATATATTCTTGATCAGGACGACAAGACGAGTTGATTTAGCCATGTCCGTCTGTCCGTCTGTCTGTCTGTCGGTCTGTCTGTCTGTCTGTCTGTCTGTATGTATGCAAACTAGTCCCTCAGTTTTGAAGCTATCGAGCTGAAACTTTGCACAGAGTCTTAGAATTTATTACGATGAATCATTCGTCGGAACCAGCATGATCGGATTATTGGAACAGGTAGCTCCCATACGAAAAGAAGAAGAAAAGTGAACAAAACTTGAATCGTTGTATGGAAAACTTTTTTGTTTTGTACAATAGAGTGCTGAAATTCTAAACATAGTAGTTTTGCATGGTCCGACTACATGCCTGAAAGTTTCATTGAGATTGGACATCTGGAACTGGTAGCTCCCATACAAAATGAAGAAGAGGAAGAGAAGCCATATTCACGTCGTTGTATGGAAAACTTTTTTGTTTCTTAACCAATTGACTTGAAATTTTAAAGTTATGTTCTTAGGGAGGAATGAAAACTATTTTGACCAAAAGTGGGCGTAGCCAGGCGTAGCCACGCCCACTTATAGCGAAAATTGGCCCGTTGTATGGAAAACTTTTTTGTTTTTTAACCAATTGACTTGAAACTTTACAGTTATGTTCTTAGGGAGGAATGAAAACTGTTTTGACGAAAAGTGGGCGTAGCCACGCCTTTTTATAGCGAAAATTGACCCTTTGTATGGAAAACTTTTTTGTTTTTTAACCAATTGACTTAAAACTTTACAGTTATGTTCCTAGGGAGGAATGAAAACTATTTTGACCAAAAGTGGGCGTAGCCACGCCCACTTATAGCGAAAATTGACCCGTTGTATGGAAAACTTTTTTGTTTTTTAACCAATTGACTTAAAACTTTGCAGTTATGCTCTTAGGGAGGAATGAAAACTATTTTGATGAAAAGTGGGCATGGCCACGCCCACTTATAGCTTAACTTGACCCTTTGTATGGAAAACTTTTTTGTTTTTTAACCAATTGACTTGAAACTTTGCAGTTATGCTCTTAGGGAGGAATGAAAACTATGTTGATCAAAAGTGGGCATGGCCACGCCCACTTATAGCTTAACTTGACCCTTTGTATGGAAAACTTTTTTGTTTTTTAATTAATTGACTTGAAACTTTACAGTTATGTTCTTAGGGAGGAATGAAAACTATTTTGACCAAAAGTGGGCGGAGCCACGCCCTTCTATAGCGAAAATTGACCCTTTGTATGGAAAACTTTTTTGTTTTTTAACCAATTGACTTGAAACTTTACAGTTATGTTCTTAGGGAGGAATAAAAACTATTTTGACCAAATGTGGGCATGGCTACGCCCACTTATCGAAAACTTGAACCGTTGTATGGAAAAATTTTTTGTTTTTTAACGAATTGACTTGAAACATTGCAGTTATGTTGTTAGGGAGGCATGAAAACTATTCATTTAGTTTTTTTTGTAGTGACACAAAGTGAAAAGTATTATAGCTTCAGCCTTGCTGAAGACAGCGTCCTTACTGGTTTAACCAATCGACTTGAAACTTTACAGTTATGTTCTTAGGGAGGAATAAAAACTATTTTAACCAAAAGTGGGCGTAGCCACGCCCACTTATAGCGAAACTTGACCCGTTGTATGGAAAACTTTTTTGTTTTTTAATTAATTGACTTGAAACTTTACAGTTATGTTCTTAGGGAGGAATGAAAACTATTTTGACCAAAAGTGGGCGTAGCCGCGCCCTTTTATAGCGAAAATTGACCCTTTGTACGGAAAACTTTTTTGTTTTTTAATTAATTGACTTGAAATTTTACAGTTATGTTCTTAGGGAGGAATGAAAACTATTTTAACCAAAAGTGGGCGTAGCCACGCCTAATTATAGCGAAAATTGACCCGTTGTAAGGAAAACTTTTTTGTTTTTTAACCAATTGACTTGAAACTTTGCAGTTATGCTCTTAGGGAGGAATGAAAACTATTTTGATCAAAAGTGGGCATGGCCACGCCCACTTATAGCTTAACTTGACCCTTTGTATGGAAAACTTTTTGGTTTTTTAATCAATTGACTTGAAACTTTACAGTTATGTTCCTAGAGAGGAATGAAAACTATTTTGACCAAAAGTGGGCGTAGCCACGCCTACTTATAGCAAAAATTGACCCGTTGTATGGAAAACTTTTTTGTTTTTTAACCAATTGACTTAAAACTTTACAGTTATGTTCTTAGGGAGGAATCAAAACTATTTTGACCAAATGTGGGCATGGCTACGCCCACTTATCGCAAAACTTGAACCGTTGTATGGAAAAATTTTTTGTTTTTTAACGAATTGACTTGAAACATTGCAATTATGCTCTTAGGGAGGAATGAAAACCATTTTGATCAAAAGTGGGCGTGGCCACGCCCTTTTATAGCGAAAATTTACCCGTTGTATGGAAAACTTTTTTGTTTTTTAACCAACTGACTTGAAACTTTGCAGGTATGCTCTTAGGGAGGAATGAAAACTATTTTGATCAAAAGTGGGCATGGCCACGCCCACTTATAGCTTAACTTGACCCTTTGTATGGAAAACTTTTTTGTTTTTTAACCAATTGACTTGAAACTATACAGTTATGTTCTTAGGGAGGAATGAAAACAATGTTGACCAAAAGTGGGCGTGGCCACGCCCTTTTTTAGTGAAAATTGACCCGTTGTATGGAAAACTTTTTTGTTTTTTAACCAATTGACTTGAAACTTTACAGTTATATTCTTAGGGAGGCATGAAAACTATTTTGACGAAAAGTGGGCGTAGCCACGCCCTTTTATAGCGAAAATTGACCCTTTGTATGGAAAACTTTTTTGTTTTTTAACCAATTGACTTAAAACTTTACAGTTATGTTCTTAGGGAGGAATCAAAACTATTTTGACCAAATGTGGGCATGGCTACGCCCACTTATCGCAAAACTTGAACCGTTGTATGGAAAAATTTTTTGTTTTTTAACGAATTGACTTGAAACATTACAGTTATGTTCCTAGGGAGGAATGAAAACTATTTTGACCAAAAGTGGGCGTAGCCACGCCCTTTTATAGCGAAAATTGACCCTTTGTATGGAAAACTTTTTTGTTTTTTAACCAATTGACTTGAAACTTTACAGTTATGTTCTTAGGGAGGAATAAAAACAATGTTGACCAAAAGTGGGCGTGGCCACGCCCTTTTTTAGTGAAAATTGACCCTTTGTATGGAAAACTTTTTTGTTTTTTAACCAATTGACTTGAAACTTTACAGTTATGTTCTTAGGGAGGAATGAAAACTATTTTGATCAAAAAAGGGCATGGCCACGCCCACTTATAGCTTAACTTGACGCTTTGTATGGAAAACTTTTTTGTTTTTTAACCAATTGACTTAAAACCTTACAGTTATGTTCCTAGGGACGAATGAAAACTATTTTGACCAAAATTTTTTGTTTTTTAACGAATTGACTTGAAACATTACAGTTATGTTGTTAGGGAGGCATGAAAACTATTCATTTAGTTTTTTTTTATAGTGACACAAAGTGAAAAGTATTATAGCTTCAGCCTTGCTGAAGATAGCGTCCTTACTGGTTTTAATTGCATAAATGGGCGGCATTTTATTCAGAATTAATAGTTTTATACGTGGTCAAAAAATTCGTTCAATTTTTTCCCATTCAATACTAGAATTATAAAAAAGTACTTTGCGAAAAGAATCGGCAGTAGGACGGAAACTTGTTGACCACCGATTAGTTTTTTGCTAATAACTCTTGAAACCTTCGACCGACCGTGGCCACGCCCTTTTATAGCGAAAATTGACCCGTTGTATGGAAAACTTTTTTGCTTTTTAACCAATTGACTTGAAACTTTACAGTTATGTTCTTAGGAAGGAATGAAAACTATTTTGACCAAAAGTGGGTGTGGCCACGCCCATTTATAGCGAAAATTAACCCGTTGTATGAAAAACTTTTTTGCTTTTTAACCAACTGACTTGAAACTTTACAGGATTGTTCTTAGGGTGGAATGAAAACAGTTTTGACCAAAAGTGGGCGTGGCCACGCCCTTTTATAGCGAAAATTGACCCGTTGTATGGAAAACTTTTTTGTTTTTTAACCAATTGACTCGAAACTTTGCAGTTATGCTCTTAGGGAGGAATGAAAACTGTTTTGATAAAAAGTGGGCATGGCCACGCCCACTTATAGCTTAACTTGACCCTTTGTATGGAAAACTTTTTTGTTTTTTAACCAATTGACTTGAAACTTTGCAGTTATGCTCTTAGGGAGGAATGAAAACTATTTTGACCAAAAGTGGGCATGGCTACGCCCACTTATCGCAAAACTTGAACCGTTGTATGGAAAAATTTTTTGTTTTTTAACGAATTGACTTGAAACATTACAGTTATGTTGTTAGGGAGGCATGAAAACTATTCATTTAGTTTTATTTATAGTGACACAAAGTGAAAAGTATTATAGCTTCAGCTTTGCTGAAGATAGCGTCTTTACTGGTTTAACCAATCGACTTGAAACTTTACAGTTATGTTCTTAGGGAGGAATAAAAACTATTTTAACCAAAAGTGGGCGTAGCCACGCCCACTTATAGCGAAACTTGACCCGTTGTATGGAAAACTTTTTTGTTTTTTAATTAATTGACTTGAAACTTTACAGTTATGTTCTTAGGGAAGAATAAAAACTATTCTGACCAAAAGTGGACGTGGCCACGCCCACTTATAGTGAAACTTCAACGGTTGTATGGAAACCTTTTTTGTTTTTTTAACCAATTGACTTGAAACTTTACAGTTATGTTGTTAGGGAGGAATGAAAACTATTTTGACCAAAAAAGGGCGTAGCCACGCCCACTAATAGCGAAACTTGAACCGTTGTATGGAAAACTTTTTTGTTTATTAACCAATTGACTTGAAACCTTACAGAAAAGTTCTTTGCGAAAAGAATCGGCAGTAGGACGGAATCGTGTTGACCACCGATTAGTTTTTTGCTAATAACTCTTGAATCCTTCGACCGACTTCTTCGACTAAGAGCTCGATGGAAAGCTTATCTGTTCCTCTTTCAGATGGCAATAACATATTTTTCGAAAAGTCATAAGAAATACAAATTTTTTGATCAAAACTTAAATATTGTCGAAATCATTGAAGAAGAAGTTCCTTATCAGACGAAAATACGCCTTATCTAATAAGAGACATTTAAATTTTTTTAATTGCAAAAAATGGGCGGCATTTTATTCAGACTTAATAGTTTTTTGCATGGACAAAAAATTCGTTTAATTTTTTTCCATTAAATACTAGAATTTTAGAAAAGTTCTTTGCGAATCGAATCAGCAGTAGGATGGAATCGTGTTGACCCCCGATTAGTTTTTTGCTAATAACTCTTGCCTCCTTCGACCGACTTCTTCCGCTAAGAGCTCGATGGAAAGCTTATCTGTTCTTCTTTCAGATGGCATTAACATATTTTACGAAAAGTCATAAGAAATAAAACTTTTTTGATCAAAACTAAAATATCCTCGAAATCATTGAAGAAGAAGTTTCTTATCAAACGAAAATATGCCTTATCTAATAAGAGACATTTAAATTTTTTTAATTGCAAAAATGGGCGGCATTTTATTCAGAATTAATAGTTTTTTAGATGGTTAAAAAATTCTTTTAATTTTTTCCCATTAAATATTAGAATTATAGAATAGTACTTTGCGAAAAGAATCGGCAGTAGGACGGAATCGTGTTGACCACCGATAAGTTTTTTGCTAATAACTCTTGCATCCCTCGTCCGACTTCTTCCACTAAGAGCTCGATGGAAAGCTTATATGTTCCTCTTTCAGATGGCATTAACATATTTTACGAAAAGTCATAAGAAATAAAAATTTTTTGATCAAAACTAAGATATCCTCGAAATCATTGAAGAAGAAGTTCCTTATCAAACGAAAATATGCCTTATCTAATAAGAGACATTTAAATTTTTTTAATTGCAAAAATGGGCGGCATTTTATTCAGAATTAATAGTTTTTTAGATGGACAAAAAATTCTTTTAATTTTTTCCCATTAAATACTAGAATTATAGAATAGTACTTTGCGAAAAGAATCGGCAGTAGGACGGAATCGTGTTGACCACCGATTACCTTTTTGCTAATAACTCTTGCATCCCTCGACCGACTTCTTCCACTAAGAGCTCGATGGAAAGCTTATCTGTTCCTCTTTCAGATGGCATTAACATATTTTACGAAAAGTCATAAGAAATACAAATTTTTTGATCAAAACTTAACTATTCTCGAAATCATTGAAGAAGAAGTTCCTTATCAGACGAAAATATGCCTTATCTAATAAGAGACATTTAAATTTTTTTAATTGCAAAAATGGGCGGCATTTTATTCAGAATTAATAGTTTTTTACATGGACAAAAAATTCGTTTAATTTTTTCCCATTAAATATTAGAATTTTAGAAAAGTTCTTTGCGAAAGGAATCAGCAGTAGGATGGAATCGTGTTGACCCCCGATTAGTTTTTTGCTAATAACTCTTGCATCCTTCGACCGACTTTTTCCACTAAGAGCTCGATGGAAAGCTTATCTGTTCCATTTTCAGATGGCATTAACATATTTTACGAAAAGTCATAACAAATAAAAATTTTTTGATCAAAACTAAGATATCCTCGAAATCATTGAAGGAGAAGTACCTTATCAGACGAAAATATGCCTTATCTAATAAGAGACATTTAACTTTTTTTAAGCTTACATGGAAAAAAAATTCGTTTAATTTTTTCCCGTTAAATGCTAGAATTATAGAAAAGTACTTTGCGAAAACAATCGGCAGTAGGACGGAATCGTGTTGACCACCGATTAGTTTTTTGCTAATAACTCTTGCATTCTTCGACCGACTTCTTCGACTAAGAGCTCGATGAAAAGCTTATCTGTTCCTCTTTCAGATGGCATTAACATATTTTACGAAAAGTTATAAGAAAAGTACTTTGCGAAAATAATCGGCAGTAGGACGGAATCGTGTTGACCACCGATTAGTTTTTTGCTAATAACTCTTGCATCCCTCGACCGACTTCTTCCACTAAGAGCTCGATGGAAAGCTTATCTGTTCCTCTTTCAGATGGCATTAACATATTTTACGAAAAGTCATAAGAAATACAAATTTTTTGATCAAAACTTAAATATTCTCGAAATCATTAAAGAAGAAGTTCCTTATCAGACGAAAATATGCCTTATCTAATAAGAGACATTTAAATTTTTTTAATTGCAAAAATGGGCGGCATTTTATTCAGAATTAATAGTTTTTTACATGGACAAAAAATTCGTTTAATTTTTTTCCATTAAATACTAGAATTTTAGAAAAGTTCTTTGCGAAAGGAATCAGCAGTAGGATGGAATCGTGTTGACCCCCGATTAGTTTTTTGCTAATAAGTCTTGCATCCTTCGACCGAATTTTTCCACTAAGAGCTCGATGGAAAGCTAATCTGTTCCATTTTCAGATGGCATTAACATATTTTACGAAAAGTCATAAGAAATAAAAATTTTTGGATCAAAACTAAGATATCCTCGAAATCATTGAAGGAGAAGTACCTTATCAGACGAAAATATGCCTTATCTAATAAAAGACATTTAAATTTTTTTAAGCTTACATGGAAAAAAAATTCGTTTAATTTTTTCCCGTTAAATGCTAGAATTAAAAAAAAGTACTTTGCGAAAACAATCGGCAGTAGGACGGAATCGTGTTGACCACCGATTAGTTTTTTGCTAATAACTCTTGCATCCTTCGACCGACTTCTTCGACTAAGAGCTCGATGAAAAGCTTATCTGTCCCTCTTTCAGATGGCATTAACATATTTTACGAAAAGTCATAAGAAAAGTACTTTGCGAAAAGAATCGGCAGTAGGACGGAATCGTGTTGACCACCGATTAGTTTTTTGCTAATAACTCTTGCATCCTTCGACCGACTTCTTCGACTAAGAGCTCGATGGAAAGCTTATCTGTTCCTCTTTCAGATGGCATTAACATATTTTACGAAAAGTCATAAGAAATAAATTTTTTTTTACCAAAACTAAAAAATATCCTCGAAAGCATTGAAGAAGAAGTACCTTTTAAGACGTAAATATGCCTTATCTAATAAGAGACATTTAAATTTTTTTAATTGCAAAAATGGGCGGCATTTAATTCTGAATTAATAGTTTTTTACATGGACAAAAAATTCGTTTAATTTTTTTCCATTAAATACTAGAATTTTAGAAAAGTTCTTTGCGAAAGGAATCAGCAGTAGGATGGAATCGTGTTGACCCCCGATTAGTTTTTTGCTAATAACTCTTGCATCCTTCGACCGACTTTTTCCACTAAGAGCTCGATGGAAAGCTTATCTGTTCCATTTTCAGATGGCATTAACATATTTTACGAAAAGTCATAAGAAATACAAATTTTTTGATCAAAACTTAAATATTCTCGAAATCATTGAAGAAGAAGTTCCTTATCAGACGAAAATATGCCTTATCTAATAAGAGACATTTAAATTTTTTTAATTGCATAAATGGGCGGCATTTTATTCAGAATTAATAGTTTTTTACATGGAAAAAAAATTCGTTTAATTTTTTCCAATTAAATACTAGAATTACAGAAAAGTACATTGCGAAAAGAATCGGCAGTAGGACGGAATCGTGTTGACCACCGATTAGTTTTTTGCTAATAACTCTAACATCCTTCGACCGACTTCTTCGACCAAGAGCTCGATGAAAAGCTTATCTGTTCCATTTTCAGATGGCATTAACATATTTTACGAAAAGTCATAAGAAATAAAAATTTTTTGATCAAAACTAAGATATCCTCTAAATCATTGAAGGAGAAGTACCTTATCAGACGAAAATATGTCTTATCTATAAGAGACATTTAAATTTATTCTTTTAATTTTTTCCCGTTAAATGCTAGAATTATAGAAAAGTACTTTGCGAAAACAATCGGCAGTAGGACGGAATCGTTTTGACCACCGATTAGTTTTTTGCTAATAACTCTTGCATCCTTTGACCGAAACTTTGTTTTTTAACCAATCGTCTTGAAACTTTACAGTTATGTTCTTAGGGAGGAATAAAAACTATTTTAACCAAAAGTGGGCGTAGCCACGCCCACTTATAGCGAAACTTGACCCGTTGTATGGAAAACTTTTTATACTCTTCACGCAAGTGAATAGTATTATAACTTTGTCCTGAAGTTTGTAACAGCAAGAAGGAGGGGAGGGGGACCCCATAAAGTATATATATTCTTGATCAGCTCGACAAGGCGAGTTGATATAGCCATGTCCGTCTGTCCGTCTGTCCGTCTGTCTGTGAATATGCTATCTCCTCCCACAGTTTTGAAGATATCGAGCTGAAATTTTGCAGGGAGTCTTCTCTAATGTGTGGTCAAATCATTGGTCGGAACCGGCCATATCGGATTATTGGAACTGGTAGCCCCCATACGAAATGAAGAAGAAAAACAAATTTGAATTGTTATATGGAAAACTTTTTTGTTTTGAAAGATAGAGAGCTGAAATTTCAAACATAGTAGTTTAACATAGTCCGACATAATGCCTGAAAGTTTCATTGAGATCGGGCAACTAGAACTGGTAGCTGCCATACAAAATGAAGAAGAGGAAGAGAAATTAAGATTTAACGTCGTTGTATGGAAAACTTTTTTGTTTTGTATGATAGAGGGCTGAAATTTTAAACTTAGTAGTTCTACATAGTCCGACTACATGCCTGAAAGTTTCATTGAGATTGGACATCTGCAACTGGTAGCTCCCATACAAAATGAAGAAGAGGAACAGAAGCAATATTCAGGTCGTTGTATGGAAAACTTTTTTGTTTCTTAACCAATTGACATGAAACTTCACAGTTATGTTCTTGGGGATGCATTAAAACTATTTTGACAAAAATGGGCATGGTTACGCCCACTTTTACCAAAAATCAATAATTTGCATATCTCCGGCACCCAATGAGCAAAAACAATGAAAATTTGTATATAGACTAATTAGATGAAGAAAAAATATATTCAGTAAAAAAAATAGGCGTGGCACAAGAAATAAGCGTGAAGAGTATTTAAGCTTCAGCCCTGCTGAAGTTAGCGTCCTTACTGGTTTGTTTTTTAACTAATTGACTTGAAACTTTACAGTTATGTTCTTAGGGAAGAATGAAAACTATTCTGACCAAAAGTGGGCGTCGCCACGCCCACTTATAGTGAAACTTGAACGGTTGTATGGAAAACTTTTTTGTTTTTTAACCAATTGACTTGAAACTTAACAGTTATGTTGTTAGGGAGGAATGAAAACAATTCTGACCAAATGTGGGCGTAACCACGCGTAGCCACGCCCACTAATAGCGAAAGTTGATCCGTTGTATGGAAAATTTTTTTGTTTATTAACCAATTGACTTGAAACCTTACAGTTATGTTCTTAGGGAGGAATGAAAACTATTTTGATCAAAAATGGGCGTGGCCACGCCCTCTTATCGCAAAACCTGAACCGTTGTATGGAAAACTTATTTGTTTTTTTACCAATTGACTTGAAACCTTACAGTTATGTTGTTAGGGAGGCATGAAAGCTATTTTGACCAAAAGTGGGTATGGCCACGCCCACTTATGGCCAAACTTGACCCGTTGTATGGAAAACTTTTTGGTTTTGTGACCAATTGACTTGAAACCTTACAGTTATGTTGTTTTTTTGTTTTTTAACCAATTAACTTGAAACTTTGCAGTTATGCTCTTAGGGAGGAATGAAAACTATGTTGATCAAAAGTGGGCATGGCCACGCCCACTTATAGCTTAACTTGACCCTTTGTATGGAAAACTTTTTTGTTTTTTAATTAATTGACTTGAAACTTTACAGTTATGTTCTTAGGGAGGAATGAAAACTATTTTGACCAAAAGTGGGCGGAGCCACGCCCTTCTATAGCGAAAATTGACCCTTTGTATGGAAAACTTTTTTGTTTTTTAACCAATTGACTTGAAACTTTACAGTTATGTTCTTAGGGAGGAATAAAAACTATTTTGACCAAATGTGGGCATGGCTACGCCCACTTATCGAAAAACTTGAACCGTTGTATGGAAAAATTTTTTGTTTTTTAACGAATTGACTTGAAACATTGCAGTTATGCTCTTAGGGAGGAATGAAAACTATTTTGATCAAAAGTGGGCGTGGCCACGCCCTTTTATAGCGAAAATTTACCCGTTGTATGGAAAACTTTTTTGTTTTTTAACCAATTGACTTCAAACTTTACAGTTATGTTCTTAGGGAGGAATAAAAACTATTTTGACCAAATGTGGGCATGGCTACGCCCACTTATCGCAAAACTTGAACCGTTGTATGGAAAAATTTTTTGTTTTTTAACGAATTGACTTGAAACATTACAGTTATGTTGTTAGGGAGGCATGAAAACTATTCATTTAGTTTTTTTTGTAGTGACACAAAGTGAAAAGTATTATAGCTTCAGCCTTGCTGAAGACAGCGTCCTTACTGGTTTAACCAATCGACTTGAAACTTTACAGTTATGTTCTTAGGGAGGAATAAAAACTATTTTAACCAAAAGTGGGCGTAGCCACGCCCACTTATAGCGAAACTTGACCCGTTGTATGGAAAACTTTTTTGTTTTTTAATTAATTGACTTGAAACTTTACAGTTATGTTCTTAGGGAGGAATGAAAACTATTTTGACCAAAAGTGGGCGTAGCCGCGCCCTTTTATAGAGAAAATTGACCCTTTGTACGGAAAACTTTTTTGTTTTTTAATTAATTGACTTGAAATTTTACAGTTATGTTCTTAGGGAGGAATGAAAACTATTTTAACCAAAAGTGGGCGTAGCCACGCCTAATTATAGCGAAAATTGACCCGTTGTAAGGAAAACTTTTTTGTTTTTTAACCAATTGACTTGAAACTTTGCAGTTATGCTCTTAGGGAGGAATGAAAACTATTTTGATCAAAAGTGGGCATGGCCACGCCCACTTATAGCTTAACTTGACCCTTTGTATGGAAAACTTTTTGGTTTTTTAATCAATTGACTTGAAACTTTACAGTTATGTTCCTAGAGAGGAATGAAAACTATTTTGACCAAAAGTGGGCGTAGCCACGCCTACTTATAGCAAAAATTGACCCGTTGTATGGAAAACTTTTTTGTTTTTTAACCAATTGACTTAAAACTTTACAGTTATGTTCTTAGGGAGGAATCAAAACTATTTTGACCAAATGTGGGCATGGCTACGCCCACTTATCGCAAAACTTGAACCGTTGTATGGAAAAATTTTTTGTTTTTTAACGAATTGACTTGAAACATTGCAATTATGCTCTTAGGGAGGAATGAAAACCATTTTGATCAAAAGTGGGCGTGGCCACGCCCTTTTATAGCGAAAATTTACCCGTTGTATGGAAAACTTTTTTGTTTTTTAACCAACTGTCTTGAAACTTTGCAGGTATGCTCTTAGGGAGGAATGAAAACTATTTTGATCAAAAGTGGGCATGGCCACGCCCACTTATAGCTTAACTTGACCCTTTGTATGGAAAACTTTTTTGTTTTTTAACCAATTGACTTGAAACTATACAGTTATGTTCTTAGGGAGGAATGAAAACAATGTTGACCAAAAGTGGGCGTGGCCACGCCCTTTTTTAGTGAAAATTGACCCGTTGTATGGAAAACTTTTTTGTTTTTTAACCAATTGACTTGAAACTTTACAGTTATGTTCTTAGGGAGGCATGAAAACTATTTTGACGAAAAGTGGGCGTAGCCACGCCCTTTTATAGCGAAAATTGACCCTTTCTATGGAAAACTTTTTTGTTTTTTAACCAATTGACTTAAAACTTTACAGTTATGTTCTTAGGGAGGAATCAAAACTATTTTGACCAAATGTGGGCATGGCTACGCCCACTTATCGCAAAACTTGAACCGTTGTATGGAAAAATTTTTTGTTTTTTAACGAATTGACTTGAAACATTACAGTTATGTTCCTAGGGAGGAATGAAAACTATTTTGACCAAAAGTGGGCGTAGCCACGCCCTTTTATAGCGAAAATTGACCCTTTGTATGGAAAACTTTTTTGTTTTTTAACCAATTGACTTGAAACTTTACAGTTATGTTCTTAGGGAGGAATAAAAACAATGTTGACCAAAAGTGGGCGTGGCCACGCCCTTTTTTAGTGAAAATTGACCCTTTGTATGGAAAACTTTTTTGTTTTTTAACCAATTGACTTGAAACTTTACAGTTATGTTCTTAGGGAGGAATGAAAACTATTTTGATCAAAAAAGGGCATGGCCACGCCCACTTATAGCTTAACTTGACCCTTTGTATGGAAAACTTTTTTGTTTTTTAACCAATTGACTTAAAACCTTACAGTTATGTTCCTAGGGACGAATGAAAACTATTTTGACCAAAATTTTTTGTTTTTTAACGAATTGACTTGAAACATTACAGTTATGTTGTTAGGGAGGCATGAAAACTATTCATTTAGTTTTTTTTTATAGTGACACAAAGTGAAAAGTATTATAGCTTCAGCCTTGCTGAAGATAGCGTCCTTACTGGTTTTAATTGCATAAATGGGCGGCATTTTATTCAGAATTAATAGTTTTATACGTGGTCAAAAAATTCGTTCAATTTTTTCCCATTCAATACTAGAATTATAAAAAAGTACTTTGCGAAAAGAATCGGCAGTAGGACGGAAACTTGTTGACCACCGATTAGTTTTTTGCTAATAACTCTTGAAACCTTCGACCGACCGTAGCCACGCCCTTTTATAGCGAAAATTGACCCGTTGTATGGAAAACTTTTTTGCTTTTTAACCAATTGACTTGAAACTTTACAGTTATGTTCTTAGGAAGGAATGAAAACTATTTTGACCAAAAGTGGGTGTGGCCACGCCCATTTATAGCGAAAATTAACCCGTTGTATGAAAAACTTTTTTGCTTTTTAACCAACTGACTTGAAACTTTACAGGATTGTTCTTAGGGTGGAATGAAAACAGTTTTGACCAAAAGTGGGCGTGGCCACGCCCTTTTATAGCGAAAATTGACCCGTTGTATGGAAAACTTTTTTGTTTTTTAACCAATTGACTCGAAACTTTGCAGTTATGCTCTTAGGGAGGAATGAAAACTGTTTTGATAAAAAGTGGGCATGGCCACGCCCACTTATAGCTTAACTTGACCCTTTGTATGGAAAACTTTTTTGTTTTTTAACCAATTGACTTGAAACTTTGCAGTTATGCTCTTAGGGAGGAATGAAAACTATTTTGACCAAAAGTGGGCATGGCTACGCCCACTTATCGCAAAACTTGAACCGTTGTATGGAAAAATTTTTTGTTTTTTAACGAATTGACTTGAAACATTACAGTTATGTTGTTAGGGAGGCATGAAAACTATTCATTTAGTTTTATTTATAGTGACACAAAGTGAAAAGTATTATAGCTTCAGCTTTGCTGAAGATAGCGTCTTTACTGGTTTAACCAATCGACTTGAAACTTTACAGTTATGTTCTTAGGGAGGAATAAAAACTATTTTAACCAAAAGTGGGCGTAGCCACGCCCACTTATAGCGAAACTTGACCCGTTGTATGGAAAACTTTTTTGTTTTTTAATTAATTGACTTGAAACTTTACAGTTATGTTCTTAGGGAAGAATAAAAACTATTCTGACCAAAAGTGGACGTGGCCACGCCCATTTATAGTGAAACTTCAACGGTTGTATGGAAACCTTTTTTGTTTTTTTAACCAATTGACTTGAAACTTTACAGTTATGTTGTTAGGGAGGAATGAAAACTATTTTGACCAAAAAAGGGCGTAGCCACGCCCACTAATAGCGAAACTTGAACCGTTGTATGGAAAACTTTTTTGTTTATTAACCAATTGACTTGAAACCTTACAGAAAAGTTCTTTGCGAAAAGAATCGGCAGTAGGACGGAATCGTGTTGACCACCGATTAGTTTTTTGCTAATAACTCTTGAATCCTTCGACCGACTTCTTCGACTAAGAGCTCGATGGAAAGCTTATCTGTTCCTCTTTCAGATGGCAATAACATATTTTTCGAAAAGTCATAAGAAATACAAATTTTTTGATCAAAACTTAAATATTGTCGAAATCATTGAAGAAGAAGTTCCTTATCAGACGAAAATACGCCTTATCTAATAAGAGACATTTAAATTTTTTTAATTGCAAAAAATGGGCGGCATTTTATTCAGACTTAATAGTTTTTTGCATGGACAAAAAATTCGTTTAATTTTTTTCCATTAAATACTAGAATTTTAGAAAAGTTCTTTGCGAAACGAATCAGCAGTAGGATGGAATCGTGTTGACCCCCGATTAGTTTTTTGCTAATAACTCTTGCCTCCTTCGACCGACTTCTTCCGCTAAGAGCTCGATGGAAAGCTTATCTGTTCTTCTTTCAGATGGCATTAACATATTTTACGAAAAGTCATAAGAAATAAAACTTTTTTGATCAAAACTAAAATATCCTCGAAATCATTGAAGAAGAAGTTTCTTATCAAACGAAAATATGCCTTATCTAATAAGAGACATTTAAATTTTTTTAATTGCAAAAATGGGCGGCATTTTATTCAGAATTAATAGTTTTTTAGATGGTTAAAAAATTCTTTTAATTTTTTCCCATTAAATATTAGAATTATAGAATAGTACTTTGCGAAAAGAATCGGCAGTAGGACGGAATCGTGTTGACCACCGATAAGTTTTTTGCTAATAACTCTTGCATCCCTCGACCGACTTCTTCCACTAAGAGCTCGATGGAAAGCTTATATGTTCCTCTTTCAGATGGCATTAACATATTTTACGAAAAGTCATAAGAAATAAAAATTTTTTGATCAAAACTAAGATATCCTCGAAATCATTGAAGAAGAAGTTCCTTATCAAACGAAAATATGCCTTATCTAATAAGAGACATTTAAATTTTTTTAATTGCAAAAATGGGCGGCATTTTATTCAGAATTAATAGTTTTTTAGATGGACAAAAAATTCTTTTAATTTTTTCCCATTAAATACTAGAATTATAGAATAGTACTTTGCGAAAAGAATCGGCAGTAGGACGGAATCGTGTTGACCACCGATTACCTTTTTGCTAATAACTCTTGCATCCCTCGACCGACTTCTTCCACTAAGAGCTCGATGGAAAGCTTATCTGTTCCTCTTTCAGATGGCATTAACATATTTTACGAAAAGTCATAAGAAATACAAATTTTTTGATCAAAACTTAAATATTCTCGAAATCATTGAAGAAGAAGTTCCTTATCAGACGAAAATATGCCTTATCTAATAAGAGACATTTAAATTTTTTTAATTGCAAAAATGGGCGGCATTTTATTCAGAATTAATAGTTTTTTACATGGACAAAAAATTCGTTTAATTTTTTCCCATTAAATATTAGAATTTTAGAAAAGTTCTTTGCGAAAGGAATCAGCAGTAGGATGGAATCGTGTTGACCCCCGATTAGTTTTTTGCTAATAACTCTTGCATCCTTCGACCGACTTTTTCCACTAAGAGCTCGATGGAAAGCTTATCTGTTCCATTTTCAGATGGCATTAACATATTTTACGAAAAGTCATAACAAATAAAAATTTTTTGATCAAAACTAAGATATCCTCGAAATCATTGAAGGAGAAGTACCTTATCAGACGAAAATATGCCTTATCTAATAAGAGACATTTAACTTTTTTTAAGCTTACATGGAAAAAAAATTCGTTTAATTTTTTCCCGTTAAATGCTAGAATTATAGAAAAGTACTTTGCGAAAACAATCGGCAGTAGGACGGAATCGTGTTGACCACCGATTAGTTTTTTGCTAATAACTCTTGCATCCTTCGACCGACTTCTTCGACTAAGAGCTCGATGAAAAGCTTATCTGTTCCTCTTTCAGATGGCATTAACATATTTTACGAAAAGTTATAAGAAAAGTACTTTGCGAAAAGAATCGGCAGTAGGACGGAATCGTGTTGACCACCGATTAGTTTTTTGCTAATAACTCTTGCATCCCTCGACCGACTTCTTCCACTAAGAGCTCGATGGAAAGCTTATCTGTTCCTCTTTCAGATGGCATTAACATATTTTACGAAAAGTCATAAGAAATACAAATTTTTTGATCAAAACTTAAATATTCTCGAAATCATTAAAGAAGAAGTTCCTTATCAGACGAAAATATGCCTTATCTAATAAGAGACATTTAAATTTTTTTAATTGCAAAAATGGGCGGCATTTAATTCTGAATTAATAGTTTTTTACATGGACAAAAAATTCGTTTAATTTTTTTCCATTAAATACTAGAATTTTAGAAAAGTTCTTTGCGAAAGGAATCAGCAGTAGGATGGAATCGTGTTGACCCCCGATTAGTTTTTTGCTAATAAGTCTTGCATCCTTCGACCGAATTTTTCCACTAAGAGCTCGATGGAAAGCTAATCTGTTCCATTTTCAGATGGCATTAACATATTTTACGAAAAGTCATAAGAAATAAAAATTTTTTGATCAAAACTAAGATATCCTCGAAATCATTGAAGGAGAAGTACCTTATCAGACGAAAATATGCCTTATCTAATAAAAGACATTTAAATTTTTTTAAGCTTACATGGAAAAAAAATTCGTTTAATTTTTTCCCGTTAAATGCTAGAATTAAAAAAAAGTACTTTGCGAAAACAATCGGCAGTAGGACGGAATCGTGTTGACCACCGATTAGTTTTTTGCTAATAACTCTTGCATCCTTCGACCGACTTCTTCGACTAAGAGCTCGATGGAAAGCTTATCTGTTCCTCTTTCAGATGGCATTAACATATTTTACGAAAAGTCATAAGAAATAAATTTTTTTTTACCAAAACTAAAAAATATCCTCGAAAGCATTGAAGAAGAAGTACCTTTTAAGACGTAAATATGCCTTATCTAATAAGAGACATTTAAATTTTTTTAATTGCAAAAATGGGCGGCATTTAATTCTGAATTAATAGTTTTTTACATGGACAAAAAATTCGTTTAATTTTTTTCCATTAAATACTAGAATTTTAGAAAAGTTCTTTGCGAAAGGAATCAGCAGTAGGATGGAATCGTGTTGACCCCCGATTAGTTTTTTGCTAATAACTCTTGCATCCTTCGACCGACTTTTTCCACTAAGAGCTCGATGGAAAGCTTATCTGTTCCATTTTCAGATGGCATTAACATATTTTACGAAAAGTCATAAGAAATACAAATTTTTTGATCAAAACTTAAATATTCTCGAAATCATTGAAGAAGAAGTTCCTTATCAGACGAAAATATGCCTTATCTAATAAGAGACATTTAAATTTTTTTAATTGCATAAATGGGCGGCATTTTATTCAGAATTAATAGTTTTTTACATGGAAAAAAAATTCGTTTAATTTTTTCCAATAAAATACTAGAATTACAGAAAAGTACATTGCGAAAAGAATCGGCAGTAGGACGGAATCGTTTTGACCACCGATTAGTTTTTTGCTAATAACTCTAACATCCTTCGACCGACTTCTTCGACCAAGAGCTCGATGAAAAGCTTATCTGTTCCATTTTCAGATGGCATTAACATATTTTACGAAAAGTCATAAGAAATAAAAATTTTTTGATCAAAACTAAGATATCCTCTAAATCATTGAAGGAGAAGTACCTTATCAGACGAAAATATGCCTTATCTAATAAGAGACATTTAACTTTTTTTAAGCTTACATGGAAAAAAAATTCGTTTAATTTTTTCCCGTTAAATGCTAGAATTATAGAAAAGTACTTTGCGAAAACAATCGGCAGTAGGACGGAATCGTGTTGACCACCGATTAGTTTTTTGCTAATAACTCTTGCATCCTTCGACCGACTTCTTCGACTAAGAGCTCGATGAAAAGCTTATCTGTTCCTCTTTCAGATGGCATTAACATATTTTACGAAAAGTTATAAGAAAAGTTCTTTGCGAAAAGAATCGTCAGTAGGACGGAATCGTGTTGAACTCCGATTAGTTTTTTGCTAATAACTCTTGCATCCTTCGACCGACTTCTTCCACTAAGAGCTTGATGGCAAGCTTATCTGTCCCTCTTTTAGATGGCATTAACATATTTTACGAAAAGTCATAAGAAATAAAACTTTTTTTATCAAAACTAAAATATTCTCGAAATCATTGAAGAATATACCTTCTAAGACGTAAATATGCCTTGTCTAATAAGAGACATTTCAATGGCATAAATGGGCGGCATTTTATGCAGAATTAATAGTTTTTTACATGGAAAAAAAATTCTTTTAATTTTTTCCAATTAAATACTAGAATTACAGAAAAGTACATTGCGAAAAGAATCGGCAGTAGGACGGAATCGTGTTGACCACCGAATAGTTTTTTGCTAATAACTCTTGCATTCTTCGACCGACTTCTTCCACTACGAGCTCGATAGAAAGCTTATCTGTTCCTCTTTCAGATGGCATTAACATATTTTACGAAAAGTCATAAGAAATAAAAATTTTTTGATCAAAACTAAGATATCCTCGAAATCATTGAAGGAGAAGTTCCTTATCAGACGAAAATATGCCTTATCTAATAAGAGACATTTAAATTTTTTTAATTGCATAAATGGGCGGCATTTTATTCAGAATTAATAGTTTTTTACATGGAAAAAAAATTCGTTTAATTTTTTCCAATTAAATACTAGAATTACAGAAAAGTACATTGCGAAAAGAATCGGCAGTAGGACGGAATCGTGTTGACCACCGATTAGTTTTTTGCTAATAACTCTAACATCCTTCGACCGACTTCTTCGACCAAGAGCTCGATGAAAAGCTTGTCTGTTCCATTTTCAGATGGCATTAACATATTTTACGAAAAGTCATAAGAAATAAAAATTTTTTGATCAAAACTAAGATATCCTCGAAATCATTGAAGGAGAAGTACCTTATCAGACGAAAATATGTCTTATCTATAAGAGACATTTAAATTTATTCTTTTAATTTTTTCCCGTTAAATGCTAGAATTATAGAAAAGTACTTTGCGAAAACAATCGGCAGTAGGACGGAATCGTTTTGACCACCGATTAGTTTTTTGCTAATAACTCTTGCATCCTTTGACCGAAACTTTGTTTTTTAACCAATCGTCTTGAAACTTTACAGTTATGTTCTTACGGAGGAATAAAAACTATTTTAACCAAAAGTGGGCGTAGCCACGCCCACTTATAGCGAAACTTGACCCGTTGTATGGAAAACTTTTTTGTTTTTTAACTAATTGACTTGAAACTTTACAGTTATGTTCTTAGGGAAGAATGAAAACTATTCTGACCAAAAGTGGGCGTGGCCACGCCCACTTATAGTGAAACTTGAACGGTTGTATGGAAAACTTTTTTGTTTTTTAACCAATTGACTTGAAACTTAACAGTTATGTTGTTAGGGAGGAATGAAAACAATTCTGACCAAATGTGGGCGTAACCACGCGTAGCCACGCCCACTAATAGCGAAAGTTGATCCGTTGTATGGAAAATTTTTTTGTTTATTAACCAATTGACTTGAAACCTTACAGTTATGTTCTTAGGGAGGAATGAAAACTATTTTGATCAAAAATGGGCGTGGCCACGCCCTCTTATCGCAAAACCTGAACCGTTGTATGGAAAACTTATTTGTTTTTTTACCAATTGACTTGAAACCTTACAGTTATGTTGTTAGGGAGGCATGAAAGCTATTTTGACCAAAAGTGGGTATGGCCACGCCCACTTATGGCCAAACTTGACCCGTTGTATGGAAAACTTTTTGGTTTTGTGACCAATTGACTTGAAACCTTACAGTTATGTTGTTACGGAGGCTTCAAAGCTATTCATTTCCTTTTTATTTTTGTGGTGACACAACGTGAAAAGTATTATAGCTTCAGCCTTGCTGAAGATAGCGTCCTTACTGGTCTTAATTGCATAAATGGAGGGAATTTTATTCAGAATTAATAGATATTTACATGCACAAAAAATTTGTTTAATTTTTTCCATTAAATACTTGAATTATAGATAAGTTCTTTGCGAAAAGAATCGGTAGTAGGACGGAATCGTGTTGACCAACGATTAGTTTTTTGCTAATAACTCTTGCATCCTTCGACCGACTTCTTCGACTGAAAGCTCGATGGAAAGCTTATCTGTTCCTCTTTCAGATGCCATTAACATATTTTACGAAATGTCATAAGAAAAGTACTTCGAATAAGAGCTCGATGGAAAGCTTATCTGTTCCTCTTTCAGATGGCATTAACATATTTTACGAAAAAACATAAGAAATACAATTTTTTTTATAAAAACTAAAATATTCTCGAAATCATTGAAGAAGAAGTACCTTCTGTAAATATGCCTTGTCTAATAAGAGACATTTTAATTTTTTTAATGGCAAAAATGGGCGGCATTTTGTTCAGAATTAATAGTTTTTTACATGGACAAAAAATTCGTTTAATTTTTTTCCATTAAATACTAGAATTATAGAAAAGTTCTTTGCGAAAAGAATCGGCAGTAGGACGGAATCGTGTTGACCCCCGATTAGTTTTTTGCTAATAACTCTTGCATCCTTCGACCGACTTCTTCGACTAAGAGCTCGATGAAAAGCTTATCTGTTCCTCTTTCTGATGGCATTAACATATTTTTCGAAAAGTCATAAGAAATAAAACTTTTTTTATTAAAACTAAAATATTCTCGAAATCATTGAAGAAGAAGTACCTTCTAAGACGTAAATATGCCTTGTCTAATAAGAGACATTTCAATGGCATAAATGGGCGGCATTTTATGCAGAATTAAAAGTTCTTTGCGAAAAGAATCGTCAGTAGGACGGAATCGTGTTGAACTCCGATTAGTTTTTTGCTAATAACTCTTGCATCCTTCGACCGACTTCTTCCACTAAGAGCTTGATGGCAAGCTTATCTGTCCCTCTTTTAGATGGCATTAACATATTTTACGAAAAGTCATAAGAAATAAAACTTTTTTTATCAAAACTAAAATATTCTCGAAATCATTGAAGAATATACCTTCTAAGACGTAAATATGCCTTGTCTAATAAGAGACATTTCAATGGCATAAATGGGCGGCATTTTATGCAGAATTAATAGTTTTTTACATGGAAAAAAAATTCTTTTAATTTTTTCCAATTAAATACTAGAATTACAGAAAAGTACATTGCGAAAAGAATCGGCAGTAGGACGGAATCGTGTTGACCACCGATTACTTTTTTGGTAATAACTCTTGCATTCTTCAACCGACTTCTTCCACTAAGAGCTTGATGGCAAGCTTATCTGGCCCTCTTTTAGATGGCATTAACATATTTTACGAAAAGTCATAAGAAATAAAACTTTTTTGATCAAAACTAAAATATCCTCAAAATCATTGAAGAAGAAGTTCCTTATCAGACGAAAATATGCCTTATCTAATAAGAGACATTTCAATGGCATAAATGGGCGGCATTTTATGCAGAATTAAAAGTTCTTTGCGAAAAGAATCGTCAGTAGGACGGAATCGTGTTGAACTCCGATTAGTTTTTTGCTAATAACTCTTGCATCCTTCGACCGACTTCTTCCACTAAGAGCTTGATGGCAAGCTTATCTGTCCCTCTTTTAGATGGCATTAACATATTTTACGAAAAGTCATAAGAAATAAAACTTTTTTGATCAAAACTAAAATATTCTCGAAATTATTGAAGAAGAAGTACCTTCTAAGACGTAAATATTCCTTGTCTAATAAGAGACATTTCAAAGGCATAAATGGGCAGCATTTTATGCAGAATTAATAGCTTTTTACATGGAAAAAAAATTCTTTTAATTTTTTCCAATTAAATACTAGAATTACAGAAAAGTACATTGCGAAAAGAATCGGCAGTAGGACGGAATCGTGTTGACCACCGAATAGTTTTTTGCTAATAACTCTTGCATTCTTCGACCGACTTCTTCCACTACGAGCTCGATAGAAAGCTTATCTGTTCCTCTTTCAGATGGCATTAACATATTTTACGAAAAGTCATAAGAAATAAAACTTTTTTGATCAAAACTAAAATATTCTCGAAATCATTGAAGAAGAAGTACCTTCTAAGACGTAAATATGCCTTGTCTAATAAGAGACATTTCAAAGGCATAAATGGGCGGCATTTTATGCAATATTAATAGTTTTTTACATGGAAAAAAAATTCTTTTAATTTTTTCCAATTAAATACTAGAATTACAGAAAAGTACATTGCGAAAAGAATCGGCAGTAGGACGGAATCGTGTTGACCACCGATTACTTTTTTGGTAATAACTCTTGCATTCTTCGACCGACTTCTTCCACTAAGAGCTTGATGGCAAGCTTATCTGGCCCTCTTTTAGATGGCATTAACATATTTTACGAAAAGTCATAAGAAATAAAACTTTTTTGATCAAAACTAAAATATCCTCGAAATCATTGAAGAAGAAGTTCCTTATCAGACGAAAATATGCCTTATCTAATAAGAGACATTTCAATGGCATAAATGGGCGGCATTTTATGCAGAATTAAAAGTTCTTTGCGAAAAGAATCGTCAGTAGGACGGAATCGTGTTGAACTCCGATTAGTTTTTTGCTAATAACTCTTGCATCCTTCGACCGACTTCTTCCACTAGGAGCTTGATGGCAAGCTTATCTGTCCCTCTTTTAGATGGCATTAACATATTTTACGAAAAGTCATAAGAAATAAAACTTTTTTGATCAAAACTAAAATATTCTCGAAATCATTGAAGAAGAAGTACCTTCTAAGACGTAAATATTCCTTGTCTAATAAGAGACATTTAAAAGGCATAAATGGGCGGCATTTTATGCAGAATTAATAGTTTTTTACATGGAAAAAAAATTCTTTTAATTTTTTCCAATTAAATACTAGAATTACAGAAAAGTACATTGCGAAAAGAAACGGCAGTAGGACGGAATCGCTTTGACCACCGAATAGTTTTTTGCTAATGACTCTTGCATTCTTCGACCGACTTCTTCTACTACGAGCTCGATAGAAAGCTTATCTGTTCCTCTTCCAGATGGCATTAACATATTTTACGAAAAGTCATATGAAATAAAATTTTTTGATCAAAACTAAAATATCCTCGAAATCATTGAAGAAGAAGTTCCTTATCAGACGAAAATATGCCTTATCTAATAAGAGACATTTAAATTTTTTTAATTGCATAAATGGGCGGCATTTAATTCAGAATTAATAGTTTTTTACATGGAAAAAAAATTCGTTTAATTTTTTCCAATTAAATACTAGAATTACAGAAAAGTACATTGCGAAAAGAATCGGCAGTAGGACGGAATCGTGTTGACCACCGATTAGTTTTTTGCTTATAACTCTTGCATCCTTCGACCGACTTCTTCGACTAAGAGCTCGATGGAAAGCTTATCTGTTCCTCTTTCAGATGGCATTAACATATTTTACGAAAAGTCATAAGAAATAAAATTTTTTTTACCAAAACTAAAAAATATCCTCGAAAGCATTGAAGAAGAAGTACCTTTTAAGACGTAAATATGCCTTATCTAATAAGAGACATTTCAATTTTTTTAATTGCAAAAATGGGCGGCATTTTATTCAGAATTAATAGTTTTTTACATGGACAAAAAATTCGTTTAATTTTTTTCCATTAAATACTTGAATTTTAGAAAAGTTCTTTGCGAAAGGAATCAGCAGTAGGATGGAATCGTGTTGACCCCCGATTAGTTTTTTGCTAATAACTCTTGCATCCTTCGACCGACTTTTTCCACTAAGAGCTCGATGGAAAGCTTATCTGTTCCATTTTCAGATGTCATTAACATATTTTACGAAAAGTCATAAGAAATACAAATTTTTTGATCAAAACTAAGATATCCTCGAAATCATTGAAGAAGAAGTACCTTATCAGACGAAAATATGCTTTATCTAATAAGAGGCATTTAAATTTTTTTAAGCTTACATGGAAAAAAGTTCGTTTAATTTTTTCCCGTTAAATGCTAGAATTATAGAAAAGTACTGTGATCGGGATCGAGAAAGTAGGCGACTTGTCTGTCGTACGTTTCGATATGCACTAGTTTTTATTACAAACTTCAATTCTTAGGTCTAGTTGTACAGAGTGATCAAAGGGAATAAATGAAGAAGAACATACAGAAAAAGAGCAATTAAAGAGCAATAAATTCAACGAGTAACTTAGAGCGCTGTTCTCGCACTCTCTTAACTAACTACAAATTACAGCAGCGTCCAGCTTTATGGTCCCGCTTTGGAGTAGGTCCCAACATCCCGGCCCCGTTGAAAGTCTGCTTTCAACCAACTGGCAGAATGGCAAGCTTATGAACTGATATGAACTGGTCTTCGAATAACACCATTTTTCGTGCGTACATTGAAAACGCGCACCTTCCCGTCATTGCCAGCCATAATAGACACTATGCGACCAAGTACCCAACGCTGTGGTGGAATGTGGTCTTCATGAACTATAACCATCGTATTCTCCTGTACGTTAGGTGACTGTATAGTCCATTTAACGCGAGTTTGAAGTTCATTGATGTATTCGCTTCGCCAACGCAACCAAAATTGCTGTTTGATCGTGACAATGCGATTCCAAGCTTCTGAGTAAGTTGGAACCTGATCAGAACTAAAATGACAAGGCTCTGGTAACGCCCTTAGGGGTTGTCCAATTATGAAATGGCCTGGCGTCAATGCAGTCAAATCATTTGGATCTGAAGAAACGGATGAGATTGGTCGTGAGTTTAAGATGGCTTCCACCTCTGCGACAACTGTGTTGAGCTCTTCGAAAGTAAGACGTGTATTCATTAAACTCCGGTTCATCAGACTCTTCGCACTCTTGACGGCTGCCTCCCACAACCCTCCGAAATGTGGTGCTCTGGGTGGAATAAACCGAAAGTTAATAAATTCAGATGAGCAATATTTAAGTATAGTCTGTTGGTTGCTCTGGTCGAACAAGAACGCCTTGAATTCATTCAACTTGTTGCAAGCTCCAACGAAGTTTGTGGCGTTATCGCAGAAAACATGTGACGGAAGCCCACGCCGAGCTATCATTCGCTTAAGAGCTGCCAAGAAGGCATCAGTGGATAGGTCTGATACTACTTCAATGTGTACAGCCTTGACCGCAAAGCAAACAAAGACGGCAATGTATGCCTTATAGGGTTGCTTGCCACGAATGCGCATGTAGGTACTGACTGGGCCACAAAAGGCCACACCACATCTCGCGAACGGTCTGGCCGGCGAAATCCTTTCTAAGGGAAGATCACCCATCACTTGTTGCTGCAGTTTCGGTCGATAACGCACACAATGCACGCAAGACCGTACCACACGACGAGACAGATTTCAAGCGTTGACGATCCAGAAAGTTTGTCGTAGTAATTCAACTAATGTTTTAGGACCAGCATGATAGTTTTTACGATGCAGATGGGTTACATAATGGACGACGAATTTCTCTTTAGACGGCAATATTATGGGATGTCGTTGACCCTCTGGAATGTCAGCTAGTTTCAAGCGTCCACCAACTTTAAGCAGTGAAAACCCATCAACAACTTCCAAAAATGGGTTCAAAAACTTTAACTGACCAACAATTGGTAAACCCTTTCGAAGGGAGCGAAGTTCACAGTCGAAGCGTTGTTGTTGAATAACCCAAACGATACAATGCAGTGCTCGACGTAACTCCTGAGGTGATGGCGAAATAGTGTCAAACGTCTGTCGTCTCAATGTCCTGACATAAAATCGATTCACCATTGCGAAAACAGCGATACATTTTGCATATGAGCTTATTTTATTAATTGCTTCCAAAATAAAACTGGACCTTTCAGTAGCAACAAAAATCATCTTGCGTCTTTCTTGATCGACCACTCTCATGTCGACGTTATGGTCCTCAGCAACTGGCCACATAATCGCTTTTGATTGAAGAAATGGTGGTCCAGAAAACCAATACGAGTTCATCAACTCGTCGACGCTAGATCCACGAGAGACGATGTCTGCCGGGTTGAACTTCGTCGGTACATATCTCCAGACACCGTCAGAAGTATGATCCTGAATTTCCGATACCCGATTACCAACAAATGTTGAAAGCGTCACAGAATGCTGTTTGAGCCAGTACAGGACGAGTTGTGAGTCCGTCCAAAAAAATGATGTGAAATGTTGCCCTTCGAATATGCCCTTCACCTTGATGTAGAGTTTTGACAGGAGATGAGCGCCACACAGCTCTAGATTGGGCAACGATTTCTTTTTCACTGGAGCCACTCTAGACTTCGCGGTGAGTAACCTGACATGAACGCTTCCATGGCTGTCAACGCTGCGAACATATAGGCAGCAACCATACGCTCGAATTGAAGCGTCGCAGAACCCATGCAACTGGATATCGATAAGTGACGGTTGCATACAATAACGAGGGACTACAACTTCCTTGAGCGACGATAACGACAATAATACATCACTCCAACCGCGGTGTATATGTTGTGGAACGGACTCGTCCCATGCGAGCTTTAGAATCCACAACTGTTGAATAAGGATCTTGACAACGATGACTAATGGTGCTAGTAGTCCAAGTGGGTCGAATAATGATGCTGAAATCGAGAGTATTGTCCGTTTAGTGATTTCCCTACCAACATACCTTGGAACAAATGAGAACAGAATTAAATCTCGTTGTTGATCCCACTGCACACCAAGCGTGCTAGTTGTAAGGTCTGATCCCATATTCAAGTCCTTTATGGTGAAGTCATCCCTGAAATCTGGATGATTTGAATGCCACTTGGACAAAGTTAGTTGACCGCGCCTCAATATTTCGTTTAATTCAAATTTTAATGTGTGAAGATGCGTGACGTCATCAGAACCACACAAAAAATCATCTACGTAGAACGATGACTTGATAGCAGCAGCTCCGATAGGGAACTCAGCAGCATATTGATCAGCGAGATATATGAGACTTCTCACTGCCAGATACGGTGCGGATGAGGTGCCATAAGTGACCGTGTTCAATCGATAAGTGTGTAGTTCATGATTTTGATCAGCGCGCCATAGTATGTACTGAAACTGACGTTGGTTTGGATCAATGAGTATTTGGCGATACATCTTGACGATGTCCGCTGTGATGGCAAAGCGATGAAGACGAAAACGTAGCAGTAGTAAATATAATTCAGGCTGTAGGGTCGGGCCAACCATTAATAAATCATTAAGCGATTTGGACGACGTGGTTGGACACGACGCATCGAAGACAACTCTAAGTTTTGTGGTTGTACTGGTAGGTTTATGCACGCAATGGTGCGGTATGTAATAATGGGGTGACTTAATACAAGGCGCTGAGTCAAGAGTCATGTGTCCTAACTCTTCGTATTCAGTCATGAAGGAAACGTATTTAGCTTTCAACTCAGTTGAATGAGACAGACGCCTCTCCAGAGACAGGAATCCTCTTCGAGCGATCTCATACGAGTCTCCTAGAGTGCGTGGATCATCTTAAAAAGGCAACTGAACCAAAACGCGACCGTTGTCGTCACGACGAACTTGATTTAAAAAGGATTCTTCACAGGTGGCCTGCTCAGGTGTGAATTGAATTTTATCTGATGGAACTTCCTCCAATTTCCATAAGTGTTCCATATTGGAGTTGATAGTGGCCTCCCAAGATAACATACATGTGAGTGCTGGCGTACCCTGACGCAATCCATAGCGTCCGGTAACAACCCATCCAAGTGTAGTCTTCTGGAGTGTTGGTTTTTGTGGTCCAAGCTTGATTTACAACACTTAATACTTCAAAAAACGTTTCTGCTCCTAGAAGCAAGTCAATGCGACGAGATTCGAAAAAGCGTTCATCCGCCAATGGGATGTTTTTAGGAATGTTCCAGTCAGAAGTGTCAATAGCTGGATCAGGTTGATATGGTATGTACGAAGTGATGCAGCATTCTAGTGGTAACTCGCATGACGAGACGCGAGATCTGACAGTGGTAGACGTGCAGTGTTTGATGTGCGAATGTGAATCACCAATACTCAAAATCTCAGTGCCTTGTGTCTTTCTTGGCAGCCGCAATGCTTGTGCAAACTCTTCAGCAACGAAATTTACCTGAGAGCAGGAATCAAGCAGTGCGCGACCAAGTCGATAATGTCCATCAGCACCGCGAACTCGAACCATGGCAGTAGCTAATAGTACACCCTGACCAACAGCGCTTGAATGTGTGTGCGATACGGCGATTCCATTCGGGACAGACGATTCAATTGAATTGGGAAACGAAGACGATTGGGCTAATGCTAGCGCCGAATGATCAGTTGTGCGTTCACGATGCAGCAATGTGTGATGACTCTGACCGCAAGTACGACATCTATTTGACGACGGACATTGTTGCATACGATGACCCTTTGATAGGCAGTTGAGGCATAAGTTCAATTTTTTCACGTGTTCAAACCGTTTGGTATGTGAAAAATCTTTAAATTGAAGGCAATTAGTGATTCGATGGTCTGAGCTAGAACAAATCGCACACAGTGCGTTGGTGCAACTGAAACTGTAATTTGGCTGAGTGACATGATGCCGATTCTTATTGCTATTATTGGCTAGTCGATGTCGATCTAGTTCTATTGCGTCCGATTGAGCTTCCAGTTGTTGACAATGACGTTCCAGCACCGTCACACACTCATTCCATGTTGGCAACGTCTTGAAGGACAACGATTCGTTCCACTTCTGTTTTGATCGGACGTCTACCTTTTCTATTAGCAAGTGTATGAGCATAGAATCTGCTATCTTTTCACCTTCTCCGAGTGATTTCAGAGACCCGTACAATGCTGATGCAGTGTCAACCAAAGACCGCAATTGAGCGCAGCTGCCTTTGTTCATTGGTTTCAACGCGAACAAGGAGTTTATGTTCTCCATAAAGATCAGTGTGGGATTGTCATAGCGATCTTTTAGACGTTGCAACGCATGTGGATAGTTCGCATGAGTCACAGTAAAGGCTTGCACACATTCCAAAGCAGGACCACGAAGACATTTGAGCAGTTGGTTGAACTTATCGATGTTGGTATAACCATGCTCGCGATCTATAATTTGAGTGAACGACGTTATAAAGTTTTTAAATTGGCAAAACTTCCCATCGAATGATGGTAACGGTAGAGTTGGCAACTTTGACTGATGTGCAATGATTGTCGTTGAATGCTCCACACCGGTTGACTCCATTAGATTTTCGCCTAACTGCTCATTAATCAAAACCTTGGTTTGTAGGTATAAATCCTCAAGTTCGACAGCTACATTTTCGTCAACGTCGTCAAGTGCAGTGTGGTCCGATTGTAACGAGAGCGAGTGATTGAAGTGCTTCTCCAACAAATCGAGGCGAAGCTTGAGTTCTAAATTTGACATAGGTCGATCACCCGTCGCAGACGCTTCGACGGCCGTATGAACTCGACGTACGGACTTCATTACATTAGACCGCTGGCGCCTGGTCTGTGCAAGCGTTGGCATTTTCAAAACTATATTTGACAAATTCGCGACTTAGAGCAACCGAAATAATTGAAGCCACAGCACTTCTTCACGATATAAAAAGAACTGTACCACGCGATACACCAAACGCGTTCCCTGCTTATCGTGGAAAAGTCCCGAAAGCAAACGAAAAGCAACAACAATAATAAGTTGCGATGATTTAAATGAAACCGTTACGTCCAGATGTGCAAGCAAAGACGCAACTACAACGATTGCAGGCAGCGAGATAACGGCACGTATATATGTACTTATGTGCAAGAGTTTAAGCACCGAAATAGACGACAAACGGTTGAATTTGAAGTAACTAGAATTGCTTACAAATTTATTCAATTAGCGATTTTAAGCGAAATTAATGATATTTAACGAAGGAAACGATATTCGAAGAAATTTACAATTTCACACTGCCCCACGTTCGGCGCCAAAAATGTTTAGACCAAGAGCGTTTTCTTGGACGAATTGTGATCGGGGGTGTGAAATTGTCTATGAGAAAGTAGGCGACTTGTCTGTCGTACGTTTCGATATGCACTAGTTTTTATTACAAACTTCAATTCTTAGGTCTAGTTGTACAGAGTGATCAAAGGGAATAAATGAAGAAGAACATACAGAAAAAGAGCAATTAAAGAGCAATAAATTCAACGAGTAACTTAGAGCGCTGTTCTCGCACTCTCTTAACTAACTACAAATTACAGCAGCGTCCAGCTTTATGGTCCCGCTTTAGAGTAGGTCCCAACAAGTACTTTGCGAAAACAATCGGCAGTAGGATGGAATCGTGTTGACCACCGATTAGTTTTTTGCTAATAACTCTTGCATCCTTCGACCGACTTCTTCGACTAAGAGCTCAATGAAAAGCTTATCTGTTCCTCTTTCAGATGGCATTAACATATTTTACGAAAAGTCATAAGAAAAGTACTTTGCGAAAAGCATCGGCAGTAGGACGGAATCGTTTTGACCACCGATTAGTTTTTTGCTAATAACTCTTGCATCCTTTGACCGAAACTTTGTTTTTTAACCAATCGACTTGAAACTTTACAGTTATGTTCTTAGGGAGGAATAAAAACTATTTTAACCAAAAGTGGGCGTAGCCATGCCCACTTATAGCGAAACTTGACCCGTTGTATGGAAAACTTTTTTGTTTTTTTACCAATTGACTTGAAATTTTACAGTTATGTTGTTAGGGAGGAATGAAAACTATTTTGACCAAAAAAGGGTGTAGCCACGCCCACTAATAGCGAAACTTGAACCGTTGTATGGAAAACTTTTTTGTTTATTAACCAATTGACTTGAAACCTTACAGTTATGTTCTTAGGGAGGAATGAAAACTATTTTGATTAAAAATGGGCGTGGCCCCGCCCTCTTATCGCAAAACCTGAACCGTTGTGTGGAAAACTTATTTGTTTTTTTACCAATTGACTTGAAACCTTACAGTTATGTTGTTAGGGAGGCATGAAAGCTATTTTGACCAAAAGTGGGTATGGCCACGCCCACTTATGGCCAAACTTGACCCGTTGTATGGAAAACTTTTTTGTTTTGTAACCAATTGACTTGAAACCTTACAGTTATGTTGTTACGGCGGCTTGAAAGCTATTCATCTTTTTTTTTTTTTGTAGTGACACAACGTGAAAAGTATTATAGCTTCAGCCATGCTGAAGATAACGTCCTTACTGGGTTAATTGCATAAATGGACGGAATTTTATTCAGAATTAATAGATATTTACATGCACAAAAAATTTGTTTAATTTTTTTCCATTACATACTTGAATTATAGAAAAGTTCTTTGCGAAAAGAATCGGCAGTAGGACGGAATCGTGTTGACCACCGATTAGGTTTTTGCTAATAACTCTTGCATCCTTCGACCGACTTCTTCGACTAAAAGCTCGATGGAAAGCTTATCTGTTCCTCTTTCAGATGGCATTGACATATTTTACGAAAAGTCATAAGAAAAGTACTTTGCGAAAAGAATTGACTTGAAACCTTACAGTTATGTTGTTAGGGAGGCATGAAAACTATTCTGACCAAAGGTGGGTATGGCCACGCCTACTTATGGCCAAACTTGACCCGTTGTATGGAAAACTTTTTTGTTTTGTAACCAATTGACTTGAAACCTTCCAGTTATGTTGTTACGGAGGCTTGAAAACTATTCATTTCTTTTTTTTTTGTAGTGACACAACGTGAAAAGTATTATAGCTTCAGCCTTGCCGAAGATAGCGTCCTTACTGGTCTTAATTGCATAAATGGAGGGAATTTTGTTCAGAATTAATAGATATTTACATGCACAAAAAATTTGTTTAATTTTTTCCATTAAATACTTGAATTATAGATAAGTTCTTTGCGAAAAGAATCGGCAGTAGGACGGAATCGTGTTGACCAACGATTAGTTTTTTGCTAATAACTCTTGCATCCTTCGACCGACTTCTTCGACTGAAAGCTCGATGGAAAGCTTATCTGTTCCTCTTTCAGATGCCATTAACATATTTTACGAAAAGTCATAAGAAAAGTTCTTCGAATAAGAGCTCGATGGAAAGCTTATCTGTTCCTCTTTCAGATGGCATTAACATATTTTACGAAAAAACATAAGAAATACAATTTTTTTTATAAAAACTAAAATATTCTCGAAATCATTGAAGAAGAAGTACCTTCTGAGACGTAAATATGTCTTGTCTAATAAGAGACATTTTAATTTTTTTAATGGCATAAATGGGCGGCATTTTATTCAGAATTAATAGTTTTTTACGTGGACAAAAAATTCGTTTAATTTTTTTCCATTAAATACTAGAATTATAGAAAAGTTCTTTGCGAAAAGAATCGGCAGTAGGACGGAATCGTGTTGACCCCCGATTAGTTTTTATACTTTTCACTTATGTGAAATAGTATATTAACTTTGTCACGGAGTTTGTAACAGATCGAAATATTAATTTCCGACTATATAAAGTATATATATTCTTGATCAGGACGACAAGACGAGTTTATTTAGCCATGTCCGTCTGTCCGTCTGTCCGTCTGTCTGTCGGTCTGTCTGTCTGTCGGTCTGTCTGTCTGTCTGTCTGTATGTATGCAAACTAGTCCCTCAGTTTTGAAGCTATCGAGCTGAAACTTTGCACAGAGTCTTAGAATTTATTACGATGAATCATTCGTCGGAACCAGCATGATCGGATTATTGGAACAGGTAGCTCCCATACGAAAAGAAGAAGAAAAGTGAACAAAACTTGAATCGTTGTATGGAAAACTTTTTTGTTTTGTACAATAGAGTGCTGAAATTTTAAACATAGTTGTTTTACATGGTCCGACTACATGCCCGAAAGTTTCATTGAGATTGGACATCTGGAACTGGTAGCTCCCATACAAAATGAAGAAGAGGAAGAGAAGGAATATTCACGTCGTTGTATGGAAAACTTTTTTGTTTCTTAACCAATTGACTTGAAATTTTAAAGTTATGTTCTTAGGGAGGAATGAAATCTATTTTGATCAAATGTGGGCGTAACCACGCGTAGCCACGCCCACTTATAGCGAAAATTTACCCGTTGTATGGAAAACTTTTTTGTTTTTTAACCAATTGACTTGAAACTTTACAGTTATGTTCTTAGAGAGGAATGAAAACTATTTTGACCAAAAGTGGGCGTAGCCAGGCGTAGCCACGCCCACTTATAGCGAAAATTGACCCGTTGTATGGAAAACTTTTTTGTTTCTTAACCAATTGACTTGAAACTTTGCAGTTATGCTCTTAGGGAGGAATGAAAACTATTTTGGTCAAAAGTGGGCGTGGCCACGCCCACTTATAGCTTAACTTGACCCTTTGTATGGAAAACTTTTTTGTTTTTCAACCAATTGACTTGAAACTTTACAGTTATGTTCTTAGGGAGGAATGAAAACTATTTTAACCAAAAGTGGGCGTAGCCACGCCTACTTATAGCGAAAATTGACCCGTTGTATGGAAAACTTTTTTGTATTTTAACCAATTGACTTGAAACTTTGCAGTTATGCTCTTAGGGAGGAATGAAAACTATTTTGACCAAAAGTGGGCGTAGCCAGGCGTAGCCACGCCCACTTATAGCGAAAATTGACCCGTTGTATGGAAAACTTTTTTGTTGCTTAACCAATTGACTTGAAACTTTGCAGTTATGTTCTTAGGGAGGAATGAAAACTATTTTGACGAAAAGTGGGCGTAGCCATGCCCTTTTATAGCGAAAATTGACCCTTTGTATGGAAAACTTTTTTGTTTTTTAACCAATTGACTTAAAACTTTACAGTTATGTTCCTAGAGAGGAATGAAAACTATTTTGACCAAAAGTGGGCGTAGCCACGCCTACTTATAGCAAAAATTGACCCGTTGTATGGAAAACTTTTTTGTTTTTTAACCAATTGACTTGAAACTTTGCAGTTATGTTCTTAGGGAGGAATGAAAACTATTTTGACCAAAAGTGGCCGTAGCCAGGCGTAGCCACGCCCACTTATAGCGAAAATTGACCCGTTGTATGGAAAACTTTTTTGTTTTTTAACCAATTGACTTGAAACTTTGCAGTTATGCTCTTAGGGAGGAATGAAAACTATTTTGATCAAAAGTGGGCATGGCCACGCCCACTTATAGCTTAACTTGACCCTTTGTATGGAAAACTTTTTGTTTTTTTTTACCAATTGACTTGAAACTTTACAGTTATGTTCTTAGGAAGGAATGAAAACTATTTTGACCAAAAGTGGGCGTGGCCACGCCCTTTCATAGCGAAAATTGACCCGTTGTATGGAAAACTTTTTTGTTTTTTAACCAATTGACTTGAAACTTTGCAGTTATGCTCTTAGGGAGGAATGAAAACTATTTTGATCAAAAGTGGGCGTGGCCACGCCCACTTATAGCTTAACTTGACCCTTTGTATGGAAAACTTTTTTGTTTTTTAACCAATTGACTTGAAACTTTACAGTTATGTTCTTAGGGAGGAATGAAAACTATTTTAACCAAAAGTGGGCGTAGCCACGCCTACTTATAGCGAAAATTGACCCGTTGTATGGAAAACTTTTTTGTTTTTTAACCAATTGACTTGAAACTTTGCAGTTATGCTCTTAGGGAGGAATGAAAACTATTTTGATCAAAAGTGGGCATGGCCACGCGCTTTTATAGCGAAAATTGACCAGTTGCATGGAAAACTTTTTTGTTTTTTAACCAATTGACTTGAAACTTTACAGTTATGTTCTTAGGAAGGAATGAAAACTATTTTGACCAAAAGTGGGCGTGGCCACGCCCTTTTATAGCGAAAAATTACCCGTTGTATGGAAAACTTTTTTGCTTTTTAACCAATTGACTTGAAACTTTAGAGTTATGTTCTTAGGGAGGAATGAAAACTATTTTGATAAAAAGTGGGCATGGCCACGCCCACTTATAGCTAAACTTGACCCTTTGTATGGAAAACTTTTTTGTTTTTTTAACCAATTGACTTGAAACTTTACAGTTATGTTCTTAGGGAGGAATGAAAACTATTTTGATAAATAGTGGTCGTGGCCACGCGCTTTTATAGCGAAAATTGACCCGTTGTATGGAAAACTTTTCTGTTTTTTAACCAATTGACTTAAAACTTTACAGTTATGTTCTTAGGAAGGAATGAAAACTATTTTGACCAAAAGTGGGCTTGGCCTCAACCTTTTATAGCGAAAATTGACCCGTTGTATGGAAAACTTTTTTGTTTTTTAACGAATTGACTTGAAACATTACAGTTATGTTGTTAGGGAGGCATGAAAACTATTCATTTAGTTTTCTTTATAGTGACACAAAGTGAAAAGTATTATAGCTTCAGCCTTGCTGAAGATAGCGTCCTTACTGGTTTGCTATTAACTCTTGCATCCTTCGACCGACTTCTTCGACTAAGAGCTCGATAGAAAGCTTATCTGTTCCTCTTTCAGATGGCATTAACATATTTTACGAAAAATCATAAGAAATAAAATTTTTTTGATCAAAACTAAAATATCCTCGAAATCATTGAAGAAGAAGTTCCTTATCAGACGAAAATATGCCTTATCTAATAAGAGACATTTAAATTTTTTTAATTGCATAAATGGGCGGCATTTTATTCAGAATTAATAGTTTTTTACATGGAAAAAAAATTTGTTTAATTTTTTCCAATTAAATACTAGAATTACAGAAAAGTACCTTGCGAAAAGAATCGGCAGTAGGACGGAATCGTGTTGACCACCGATTAGTTTTTTGCTAATAACTCTTGCATCCTTCGACCGACTTCTGCGACTAAGAGCTCGATGGAAAGCTTATCTGTTCCTCTTTCAGATGGCATTAACATATTTTACGAAAAGTCATAAGAAATAAAATTTTTTTTACCAAAACTAAAATATCCTCGAAAGCATTGAAGAAGAAGTACCTTTTAAGACGTAAATATGCCTTATCTAATAAGAGACATTTTAATTTTTATACTTTTCACGTATGTGAAATAGTGCTGAAGTTTGTAACACATAGAAATATTCACTTGCGACTATATAAAGTATATATATTCGTGATCAGGACGACAAGACGAGTTGATTTAGCCATGTCCTTCTGTCCGTCTGTCAGTCTGACCGTCTGTCCGTCTGTCTGTATATATACAATCTCCTCCCACAGTTTTAAGGATATCGAGCTGAAATTTTGCACAGAGACTTCTTATTCGTGCAGTCAACTCATTTGTCGAATCCAGCCATATCGGACCACTGGAACTGGTAGCCCCCATACGAAAAGAAGAAAAAAATTAACAAAACTTGAATCGTTGTATGGAAAACTTTTTTGTTTTGTATGATAGAGTGCTGAAATTTTAAATATAGTAGTTCTACATAGTCCGACCACATACCTGAAAGTTTCATTGAGATTGGATATCTGGAACTGGTAGCTCCTATACAAAATGAAGAAGAGGAAGAGAAGCAATATTCACGTCGTTGTATGGACAACTTTTTTGTTTTTCAACCAATTGACTTGAAACTTCGTAGTTATGTTCTTGGGGAGGCATTAAAACTATTTTGACCAACTGTGAGCGTGGCCACGCCCCTTTATAGTGAAAATTGACCCGTTGTATGGAAAACTTTTTTGTTCTTTAACCAATTGACTTGGAACTTTACAGTTATATTCTTAGGGAGGAATGAAAACTATTTAGACCAAAAGTAGGCATAGCTACGCCCACTTATAGCGAAACTTGAACCGTTGTATGGAAAACTTTTTGGTTTTTAACAAATTGACTTGAAACTTTACAGTTATGTTCTTAGGGAGGAATGAAAACTATTTTGACCAAAAGTGGGCGTAGCCACGCGTAGCCACGGCTACTTATAGCGAAAATTGACCCGTTGTATGAAAAACTTTTTTGTTTTTTAACCAATTGACTTGAAACTTTGCAGTTATGTTGTTAGTGAGGCATTAAAACTATTCATTTAGTTTTTTTTATAGTGAAAAATCGTGAAAAGTATTATAGCTTCAGCCTTGCTGAAGATAGCGTCCTTACTGGTTTTAATTGCATAAATGGGCGGCATTTAATTCAGAATTAAAAGTTTTTTACGTGGACAAAAAATTCGTTAAATTTTTTTCAATCAAATACTAGAATTATAGAAAAGTTCTTTGCGAAAAGAATCGGCAGTAGGACGGAATCGTGTTGACCACCGTTAAGTTTTTTGCTAATAACTCTTGCATCCTTCGACCGACTTCTTCGACAAAGAGCTCGATGGAAAGCTTATCTGTTCCTCTTTCAGATGGCATTATTATATTTTACGAAAAGTCATATGAAATACGATTTTTTTTATCAAAACTAAAATATCCTCGAAATCATTGAAGAAGAAGTACCTTTTAAGACGTAAATATGCCTTATCTAAAAAGAGACATTTAAATTTTTTTAAGTTTACATGAAAAAAAAAATTCGTTTAATTTTTTCCCGTTAAATGCTAGAATTATAGAAAAGTACTTTGCGAAAACAATCGGCAGTAGGACGGAATCGTGTTGACCACCGATTAGTTTTTTGCTAATAACTCTTGCATCCTTCGGCAGAAGGACAGAATCGTGTCGACCACCGATTAGTTTTTTGCTAATAACTCTTGCATCCTTCAACCGACTTCTTCGATTAAGAGCTCGATGGAAATCTTATCTGTTCCTCTTTCAGATGGCATTAACATATTTTACGAAAAGTCATAAGAAAAGTACTTTGCGAAAAGAATCGGCAGTAGGACGGAATCGTGTTGACCACCGATTAGTTTTTTGCTAATAACTCTTGCATCTTTCGACCGACTTCTTCGACTAAGAGCTCGATGGAAAGCTTATCTGTTCCTCTTTCAGATGGCATTAACATATGTTACGAAAAGTCATAAGAAAAGTTCTTTGCGAAAAGAATCTGCTGTAGCACGGAATCGTGTTGACCCCCGATTAGTTTTTTGCTAATAACTCTTCCATCCTTCAACCGACTTCTTCGACTAAGAGCTCGGTGGAAAGCTTATCTTTTCCTCTTTCAGATGGCATTAACATATTTTACGAAAAGTCATAAGAAATACAATTTTTTTGATCATTTTGTTCAGAATTAATAGTTTTTTACATGGACAAAAAATTCGTTTAATTTTTTTCCATTAAATACTTGAATTATAGATAAGTACTTTGCGAAAAGAATAGGCAGTAGGACGGAATCGTGTTGACCACCAATTAGATTTTTGCATCCTTCGACCGACTTCTTCCACTAACAGCTCGATGGAAAGCTTATCTGTTCCTCTTTCAGATGGCATTAACATATTTTGCAAAAAGTCATAAGACGAGTACTTTGCGAAAAGAATCGGCAGTAGGACGGAATCGTGTTGACCACCGATAACTTTTTTGCTAATAACTCTTGCATCCTTTGACCGACTTCTTCGACTAAGAGCTCGATGGAAAGCTTATCTGTTCCTCTTTCAGATGGCATTAAGATATTTTACGAAAAGTTATAAGAAATAAAATTTTTTTGATCAAAACTAAAAAATTCTCGAAATGATTGAAGAAGAAGTTCCTTATCAGACGAAAATATGCCTTATCTAATAAGAGACATTTAAATTTTTTTAATTGCATAAATGGGCGGCATTTTATTCAGAACTAATAGTTTTTTACATGGAAAAAAAAATTCATTTAATTTTTTCCCATTAAATACTAGAATGATAGAAAAGTACTTTGCGAAAAGAATCGGCAGTAGGACGGATTCGTGTTGACAACCGATTAGTTTTTTGCTAATAACTCTTGCATCCTTCGACCGACTTCTTCGACTAAGAGCTCGATGGAAAGCTTATCTGTTCCTCTTTCAGATGGCATTAACATATTTTACGAAAAGTCATAAGAAAAGTACTTTGCGAAAAGAATCGTCAGTAGGACGGAATCGTGTTGAACACCGATTAGTTTTTTGCTAATAACTCTTGCATCGTTCGACCGACTTCTTCCACTAAGAGCTCGATGGAAAGCTTATCTCTTCCTCTTTCAGATGGCATTAACATATTTTACGAAAAGTCATAAGAAATAAAACTTTTTTGATCAAAACTAAAATATCCTCGAAATCATTGAATAAGAAGTTCCTTATCAGACGAAAATATGCCTTATCTAATAACAGACATTTACATTTTTTTAATTGCATAAATGGGCGGCATTTTATTCAGAATTAATAGTTTTTTATATGGAAAAAAAATTCGTTTAATTTTTTCCAATTAAATACTAGAATTACAGAAAAGTACCTTGCGAAAAGAATCGGCAGTAGGACGGAATCGTGTTGACCACCGATTAGTTTTTTGCTAATAACTCTTGCATCCTTCGACCGACTTCTTCGACTAAGAACTCGATGGAAAGCTTACCTATTCCTCTTTCAGATGGCATTAACATATTTTACGAAAAGTCATAAGAAATACAAATTTTTTGATCAAAACTAAAATATCCTCGAAAGCATTGAAGAAGAAGTACCTTTTATGACGTAAATATGCCTTATCTAATAAGAGACATTTTAATTTTTATACTTTTCACGTATGTGAAATAGTATAATAACTTTGTGCTGAAGTTTGTAACACAGAAATATTCACTTGCGACTATATTAAAGTATATATATTCTTGATCAGGATGACAAGACGAGTTGATTTAGCCATGTCCTTCTGTCCGTCTGACCGTCTGTCCGTCTGTCTGTATATATACAATCTCCTCCCACAGTTTTAAAGATATCGAGCTGAAATTTTGCACAGAGACTTCTTATTCGTGCAGTCAACTCATTTGTCGGATCCAGCCATATCGGACCACTGGAACTGGTAGCCCCCATACGAAAAGAAGAAGAAAAATGAACAGAACTTGAATCGTTGTATGGAAAACTTTTTTGTTTTGTATGATACAGTGCTGAAATTTTAAATATAGTAGTTCTTCATAGTCCGACTACATTTATTTATTTATTTAATTTAAAAATATGACAAATTACTGTCTACTTAAAGATTATATATAAAAAAAAAAAAAAAAAAACAGAAAAAAAAAATACGAAATGATATAAATTAACTTAGAAATATTTAAATCTAGCTCTTATAATTAGATGTCTCTGACCCGTTGGCGGTATTTTATTTGCAAACAGCTAGCTATGCCCCTTCTCACAGCCATGAGTGGTCAGAGATACATAAAAAGACATGTTGAAGGTAGCTAGAAGAATCCTGTCTAGACGGAGTCCTGTTAGTCCCTCTTGTCAGGAGTTCATTCATCACGCAGATGACGAAGAATGATAGTATTGATCGAAGCGGGTGAGATCTCAGGCGAGAGTACGTTCCAAAGCTTATTATAATTATCGGATAAAACTCGAAGAGGATCATGTAAAGCATAGTTAGTTGTGCATCTATTTAGAGATAAAGGAACAAAGTTTCTGGTAAGACGTCTAGGAATGCAGAACCTTAGCTGAGATAAAAGATTAGGAGAGTCTATAGCCCCACAAATCAGTTTATGGAGAAAAGAAACCCCGAGAGCAATCCTGCGATGTCCTAATGATGGAAGCTTTATAAGAAGCAGCCTAGCTGGGTAAGATGGAAGGCGCGAATTAATGTCCCAATTTAGTCCACGAAGAGCAAACAAAAGGAATTGCTTTTGAACAGACCCAATACGATCTTGATGTTTCTTATACTGTGGGGACCAAACACAAGAACAATATTCAAGCAGTGGACGCACAAGAGATGTAAACAAAATCTTTGTAGTATAGGGGTCATTGAATTTTTTAGACCAACGTTTAATGAAACCAAAAACACCCTTTGCTTTATTAACGACCCTAGAAACGTGCTGATTGAAGCAAAGCTTTGAATCAAAAAGAACACCGAGGTCGTTAAATGTGGATAAACGCTCTAATAGGACATTATCTATCGTGTAAGTAAACAAAAGTGGATATATAAATAAGTGGTCGATAAATAAATTTACATTTAGAGCTATTAAGATACAATAGATTAATTGTGCACCAAGAATGCATTGCGTTAAGATCACTTTGAAACCTAAAATGATCAGTAGCGTCGTTAAGCGAGAGACAGAGCTTCACATCATCAGCATACATAACCACACGAGCATATGAGATACTGAGAGGAAGATCATTTATAAAAAGATTGAAAAACAATGGACCTAAATGGCTGCCCTGAGGAACACCAGAGGTGACATGCACTGGTTTTGACAATGAAAGCTTGAACAACACTCTTTGAGATCTATTTTTTAAATACGATTCAATCCAACATAGAGTATTCGGTAGAAAACCCATAAGGCCTAACTTATACAACAGCAACTCATGGTTCACAGAGTCAAAGGCCTTACTAAAATCAGTGTAAATAACGTCAGTTTGAGAGTGATTTAGAAAACCGTGACCAACTAATGAAGTAAATTCGAGGAGGTTAGTGGTGGCAGACCTCATTTTCATAAAGCCATGCTGCGATGGAGATATAATAGATTTACAGTAGTGCTGTAAGTTCGAAACCATTATTTTTATACTTTTCACGTATGTGAAATAGTATAATAACTTTGTGCTGAAGTTTGTAACAGATCGAAATATTCATTTCCGACTATATAAAGTATATATATTCTTGATCAGGACGACAAGACGAGTTGATTTAGCCATGTCCGTCTGTCCGTCTGTCTGTATATATACAATCTCCTCCCACAGTTTTTAAGATATCGAGCTGAAATTTTGCACAGAGACTTCTTATTTGAGCAGTCAACTCATTTGTCGGATCCAGCCATATCGGACTACTGGAACTGGTAGCCCCCATACGAAAAGAAGAAGAAAAATGAACAAAACTTGAAGCGTTGTATGGAAAACTTTTTTGTTTTGTACGATAGAGTGCTGAAATTTTAAACATAGTAGTTTTACATAGTCCGACTACATGCCTGAAAGTTTCATTGAGATTGGACATCTGGAACTGGTAGCTCCCATACAAGATGAAGAAGAGGAAGAGAAGCAATATTCACGTCGTTCTATGGAAAACTTTTTTGTTTTTTTAACCAATTGACTTGAAATTTTAAAGTTATGTTCTTAGGGAGGAATGAAAACTATTTTGACCAAAAGTGTGCGTAGCCACGCCCACTTCTAGCGAAAATTGACCCGATGTATGGAAAACTTTTTTGTTTTTTAACCAATTGACTTGAAATTTTACAGTTATGTTCTTAGGGAGGAATGAAAACTATTTTGACCAAAAGTGGGCGTGGCCACGCCAATTTATAGCGAAAATTGACCAATTGACTTGAAACCTTACAGTTATGTTGTTAAGGAGGGTTGAAAACTATTCATTTCTTTTTTTTTTTTTGTAGGGACACAACGTGAAAAGTATTATAGCTTCAGCCATGCTGAAGATAGCGTCCTTACTGGTTTAAATTGCATAAATGGACGGAATTTTATTCAGAATTAATAGATATTTACATGCACAAAAAATTTGTTTAATTTTTTTCCATTAAATACTTGAATTATAGAAAAGTTCTTTGCGAAAAGAATCGGCAGTAGGACGGAATCGTGTTGACCACCGAGTAGTTTTTTGCTAATAACTCTTTCATCCTTCGACCGACTTCTTCCACTAAGAGCTCGATGGAAAGCTTATCTGTTCCTCTTTCAGATGGCATTAACATATTTTACGAAAAGTCATAAGAAAAGTACTTTGCGAAAAGAATTGACTTGAAACCTTACAGTTATGTTGTTAGGGAGGAATGAAAACTATTTTGACCAAAAGTGGGTATGGCCATGCCTACTTATGGCCAAACTTGACCCGTTGTATGGAAAACTTTTTTGTTTTGTAACCAATTGACTTGAAACCTTCCAGTTATGTTGTTACGGAGGCTTGAAAACTATTCATTTCTTTTTTTTTTTTTTTTGTGACACAACGTGAAAAGTATTATAGCTTCAGCCTTGCTGAAGATAGCGTCCTTACTGGTTTTAATTGCATAAATGGACGGAATTTTATTCAGAATTAATAGATATTTACATGCACAAAAAATTTGTTTAATTTTTTTCCATTAAATACTTGAATTATAGATAAGTTCTTTGCGAAAAGAATCGGCAGTAGGACGGAATCGTGTTGACCACCGATTAGTTTTTTGCTAATAACTCTTGCATCCTTCGACCGACTTCTTCGACTGAAAGCTCGATGGAAAGCTTATCTGTTCCTCTTTCAGATGCCATTAACATATTTTACGAAAAGTCATAAGAAAAGTACTTTGCGATAAGAATCGGCAGTAGGACGGAATCGTGTTGACCACCGATTAGTTTTTTGCTAATAACTCTTACATACTTTGACCGACTTCTTCAAATAAGAGCTCGATGGAAAGCTTATCTGTTCCTCTTTCAGATGGCATTAACATATTTTGCGAAAAAACATAAGAAATAAAATTTTTTTTATAAAAACTAAAATATTCTCGAAATGATTGAAGAAGAAGTACCTTCTGAGACGTATATATGCCTTGTATAATAAGAGACATTTTAATTTTTTTAATGGCATAAAATGGCGGCATTTTATTCAGAACTAATAGTTTTTTACATGGACAAAAAACACCCTTTGCTTTATTAACGACCCTAGAAACGTGCTGATTGAAGCAAAGCTTTGAATCAAAAAGAACACCGAGGTCGTTAAATGTGTATAAACGCTCTAATAGGACATTATCTATCGTGTAAGTAAACAAAAGTGGTTTACTTCGATGATATGTCATAAATTTACATGTAGAGCTATTAAGATACAATAGATTAATTGTGCACCAAGAATGCATTGCGTTAAGATCACTTTGAAACCTAAAATGATCAGTAGCGTCGTTAAGCGAGAGACAGAGCTTCACATCATCAGCATACATAACCACACGAGCATATGAGATACTGAGAGGAAGATCATTTATAAAAAGATTGAAAAACAATGGACCTAAATGGCTGCCCTGAGGAACACCAGAGGTGACATGCACTGGTTTTGACAATGAAAGCTTGAACAACACTCTTTGAGATCTATTTTTTAAATACGATTCAATCCAACATAGAGTATTCGGTAGAAAACCCATAAGGCCTAACTTATACAACAGCAACTCATGGTTCACAGAGTCAAAGGCCTTACTAAAATCAGTGTAAATAACGTCAGTTTGAGAGTGATTTAGAAAACCGTGACCAACTAATGAAGTAAATTCGAGGAGGTTAGTGGTGGCAGACCTCATTTTCATAAAGCCATGCTGCGATGGAGATATAATAGATTTACAGTAGTGCTGTAAGTTCGAAACTATATTTTTATACTTTTCACGTATGTGAAATAGTATAATAACTTTGTGCTGAAGTTTGTAACAGATCGAAATATTCATTTCCGACTATATAAAGTATATATATTCTTGATCAGGACGACAAGACGAGTTGATTTAGCCATGTCCGTCTGTCCGTCTGTCTGTATATATACAATCTCCTCCCACAGTTTTTAAGATATCGAGCTGAAATTTTGCACAGAGACTTCTTATTCGAGCAGTCAACTCATTTGTCGGATCCAGCCATATCGGACTACTGGAACTGGTAGCCCCCATACGAAAAGAAGAAGAAAAATGAACAAAACTTGAAGCGTTGTATGGAAAACTTTTTTGTTTTGTACGATAGAGTGCTGAAATTTTAAACATAGTAGTTTTACATAGTCCGACTACATGCCTGAAAGTTTCATTGAGATTGGACATCTGGAACTGGTAGCTCCCATACAAAATGAAGAAGAGGAAGAGAAGCAATATTCACGTCGTTCTATGGAAAACTTTTTTGTTTTTTAACCAATTGACTTGAAATTTTAAAGTTATGTTCTTAGGGAGGAATGAAAACTATTTTGACCAAAAGTGTGCGTAGCCACGCCCACTTCTAGCGAAAATTGACCCGATGTATGGAAAACTTTTTTGTTTTTTAACCAATTGACTTGAAATTTTACAGTTATGTTCTTAGGGAGGAATGAAAACTATTTTGACCAAAAGTGGGCGTAGCCACGCGTAGCCACGCCCACTTATAGCGAAAATTGACCTGTTGTATTGAAAACTTTTTTGTTTTTTAACCAATTGACTTGAAACTTTACAGTTATGTTCTTAGGAAGGAATGAAAACTATGTTGACCAAAAGTGGGCGTGGCCACGCCTTTTTATAGCGAAAATTGACCCGTTGTATGGAAAACTTTTTTGTTTTTTAACCAATTGACTTGAAACTTTACAGTTATGTTCTTAGGGAGGAATGAAAACTATTTTGACCCAAAGTGGGCGTAGCCACGTCAATTTATAGCGAAAATTGACCAATTGACTTGAAACCTTTCAGTTATGTTCTTAGGGAGGAATGAAAACTATTTTTACCAAAAGTGGGCATGGCTACTCCCACTTATCGCAAAACTTGAACCGCTGTATGGAAAACTTTTTTGTTTTTTAACCAATTGACTTGAAACCTTACAGTTATGTTGTTAGGGAGGCTTGAAAACTATTCATTTCTTTTTTTTTTTTGTAGTGACACAACGTGAAAAGTATTATAGCTTCAGCCATGCTGAAGATATCGTCCTTACTGGTTTAAATTGCATAAATGGACGGAATTTTATTCAGAATTAATAGATATTTACATGCACAAAAAATTTGTTTAATTTTTTTCCATTAAATACTTGAATTATAGAAAAGTTCTTTGCGAAAAGAATCGGCAGTAGGACGGAATCGTGTTGACCACCGAGTAGTTTTTTGCTAATAACTCTTGCATCCTTCGACCGACTTCTTCGACTAAGAGGTCGATGGAAAGCTTATCTGTTCCTCTTTCAGATGGCATTAACATATTTTACGAAAAGTCATAAGAAAAGTACTTTGCGAAAAGAATTGACTTGAAACCTTACAGTTATGTTGTTAGGGAGGCATGAAAACTATTTTGACCAAAAGTGGGTATGGCCACGCCTACTTATGGCCAAACTTGACCCGTTGTATGGAAAACTTTTTTGTTTTGTAACCAATTGACTTGAAACCTTCCAGTTATGTTGTTACGGAGGCTTGAAAACTATTCATTTCTTTTTTTTTTTTTTTGTAGTGACACAACGTGAAAAGTATTATAGCTTCAGCCTTGCTGAAGATAGCGTCCTTACTGGTTTTAATTGCATAAATGGACGGAATTTTATTCAGAATTAATAGATATTTACATGCACAAAAAATTTGTTTAATTTTTTTCCATTAAATACTTGAATTATAGATAAGTTCTTTGCGAAAAGAATCGGCAGTAGGATGGAATCGTGTTGACCACCGATTAGTTTTTTGCTAATAACTCTTGCATCCTTCGACCGACTTCTTCGACTGAAAGCTCGATGGAAAGCTTATCTGTTCCTCTTTCAGATGCCATTAACATATTTTACGAAAAGTCATAAGAAAAGTACTTTGCGATAAGAATCGGCAGTAGGACGGAATCGTGTTGACCACCGATTAGTTTTTTGCTAATAACTCTTACATACTTTGACCGACTTCTTCAAATAAGAGCTCGATGGAAAGCTTATCTGTTCCTCTTTCAGATGGCATTAACATATTTTACGAAAAAACATAAGAAATACAATTTTTTTTATAAAAACTAAAATATTCTCGAAATGATTGAAAAGAAGTACCTTCTGAGACGTAAATATGCCTTGTCTAATAAGAGACATTTTAATTTTTTTAATGGCATAAAATGGCGGCATTTTATTCAGAACTAATAGATTTTTACATGGACAAAAAACACCCTTTGCTTTATTAACGACCCTAGAAACGTGCTGATTGAAGCAAAGCTTTGAATCAAAAAGAACACCGAGGTCGTTAAATGTGTATAAACGCTCTAATAGGACATTATCTATCGTGTAAGTAAACAAAAGTGGTTTACTTCGATGATATGTCATAAATTTACATGTAGAGCTATTAAGATACAATAGATTAATTGTGCACCAAGAATGCATTGCGTTAAGATCACTTTGAAACCTAAAATGATCAGTAGCGTCGTTAAGCGAGAGACAGAGCTTCACATCATCAGCATACATAACCACACGAGCATATGAGATACTGAGAGGAAGATCATTTATAAAAAGATTGAAAAACAATGGACCTAAATGGCTGCCCTGAGGAACACCAGAGGTGACATGCACTGGTTTTGACAATGAAAGCTTGAACAACACTCTTTGAGATCTATTTTTTAAATACGATTCAATCCAACATAGAGTATTCGGTAGAAAACCCATAAGGCCTAACTTATACAACAGCAACTCATGGTTCACAGAGTCAAAGGCCTTACTAAAATCAGTGTAAATAACGTCAGTTTGAGAGTGATTTAGAAAACCGTGACCAACTAATGAAGTAAATTCGAGGAGGTTAGTGGTGGCAGACCTCATTTTCATAAAGCCATGCTGCGATGGAGATATAATAGATTTACAGTAGTGCTGTAAGTTCGAAACTATATTTTTATACTTTTCACGTATGTGAAATAGTATAATAACTTTGTGCTGAAGTTTGTAACAGATCGAAATATTCATTTCCGACTATATAAAGTATATATATTCTTGATCAGGACGACAAGACAATCTCTATATACAATCTCCTCCCACAGTTTTTAAGATATCGAGCTGAAATTTTGCACAGAGACTTCTTATTCGAGCAGTCAACTCATTTGTCGGATCCAGCCATATCGGACTACTGGAACTGGTAGCCCCCATACGAAAAGAAGAAGAAAAATGAACAAAACTTGAAGCGTTGTATGGAAAACTTTTTTGTTTTGTACGATAGAGTGCTGAAATTTTAAACATAGTAGTTTTACATAGTCCGACTACATGCCTGAAAGTTTCATTGAGATTGGACATCTGGAACTGGTAGCTCCCATACAAAATGAAGAAGAGGAAGAGAAGCAATATTCACGTCGTTCTATGGAAAACTTTTTTGTTTTTTAACCAATTGACTTGAAATTTTAAAGTTATGTTCTTAGGGAGGAATGAAAACTATTTTGACCAAAAGTGTGCGTAGCCACGCCCACTTCTAGCGAAAATTGACCCGATGTATGGAAAACTTTTTTGTTTTTTAACCAATTGACTTGAAATTTTACAGTTATGTTCTTAGGGAGGAATGAAAACTATTTTGACCAAAAGTGGGCGTAGCCACGCGTAGCCACGCCCACTTATAGCGAGAATTGACCTGTTGTATTGAAAACTTTTTTGTTTTTTAACCAATTGACTTGAAACTTTACAGTTATGTTCTTAGGAAGGAATGAAAACTATGTTGACCAAAAGTGGGCGTGGCCACGCCTTTTTATAGCGAAAATTGACCCGTTGTATGGAAAACTTTTTTGTTTTTTAACCAATTGACTTGAAACTTTACAGTTATGTTCTTAGGGAGGAATGAAAACTATTTTGACCCAAAGTGGGCGTAGCCACGTCAATTTATAGCGAAAATTGACCAATTGACTTGAAACCTTTCAGTTATGTTCTTAGGGAGGAATGAAAACTATTTTTACCAAAAGTGGGCATGGCTACTCCCACTTATCGCAAAACTTGAACCGCTGTATGGAAAACTTTTTTGTTTTTTAACCAATTGACTTGAAACCTTACAGTTATGTTGTTAGGGAGGCTTGAAAACTATTCATTTCTTTTTTTTTTTTGTAGTGACACAACGTGAAAAGTATTATAGCTTCAGCCTTGCTAAAGATAGCGTCCTTACTGGTTTTAATTGCATAAATGGACGGAATTTTATTCAGAATTAATAGATATTTACATGCACAAAAAATTTGTTTAATTTTTTTCCATTAAATACTTGAATTATAGATAAGTTCTTTGCGAAAAGAATCGGCAGTAGGACGGAATCGTGTTGACCACCGATTAGTTTTTTGCTAATAACTCTTGCATCCTTCGACCGACTTCTTCGACTGAAAGCTCGATGGAAAGCTTATCTGTTCCTCTTTCAGATGCCATTAACATATTTTACGAAAAGTCATAAGAAAAGTACTTTGCGATAAGAATCGGCAGTAGGACGGAATCGTGTTGACCACCGATTAGTTTTTTGCTAATAACTCTTGCATCCTTTGACCGACTTCTTCAAATAAGAGCTCGATGGAAAGCTTATCTCTTCCTCTTTCAGATGGCATTACCATATTTTACGAAAAAACATAAGAAATACAATTTTTTTTATAAAAACTAAAATATTCTCGAAATGATTGAAGAAGAAGTACCTTCTGAGACGTAAATATGCCTTGTCCAATAAAAGACATTTTAATTTTTTTAATGGCATAAATGGGCGGCATTTTATTCAGAATTAATAGTTTTTTACATGGACAAAAAATTCGTTTAATTTTTTTCCATTAAATACTAGAATTATAGAAAAGTTCTTTGCGAAAAGAATCGACAGTAGGACGTAATCGTGTTGACCCCCGATTAGTTTTTTGCTAATAACTCTTGCATCCTTCGACCGACTTCTTAAACTTAGAGCTCGATGGAAAGCTTATCTCTTCCTCTTTCAGATGGCATTAACATATTTTACGAAAAGACATAAGAAATAAAACTTTTTTGATCAAAACTAAAATATTCTCGAAATCATTGAAAAAGAAGTACTTTCTAAGACGTAAATATGCCTTGTCTAATAAGAGACATTTCAATTTTTTTAATGGCATAAATGGGCGGCATTTTATGCAGAATTAATAGTTTTTTTAATGGAAAAAAAATTCGTTTAATTTTTTCCAATTAAATACTAGAATTACAGAAAAGTACCTTGCGAAAAGAATCGGCAGTAGGACGGAATCGTGTTGACCACCGATTAGTTTTTTGCTAATAACTCTTGCATCCTTCGACCGACTTCTTCGACTAAGAACTCGATGGAAAGCTTATCTATTCCTCTTTCAGATGGCATTAACATATTTTACGAAAAGTCATAAGAAATACATATTTTTTTGATCAAAACTAAAATATCCTCGAAAGCATTGAAGAAGAAGTACCTTTTATGACGTAAATATGCCTTATCTAATAAGAGAAATTTTAATTTTCATACTTTTCATTATGTGAAATAGTATAATAACTTTGTGCTGAAGTTTGTAACACACAGAAATATTCACTTGCGACTATATAAAGTATATATATTCTTGATATGGACGACAAGACGAGTTGATTTAGCCATGTCCTTCTGTCCGTCTGTCCGTCTGTCTGTATATATACAATCTCCTCCCACAGTTTTAAAGATATCGAGCTGAAATTTTGCACAGAGACTTCTTATTCGTGCAGTCAACTCATTTGTCGGATCCAGCCATATCGGACCACTGGAACTGGTAGCCCCCATACGAAAAGAAGAAGAACCAGTAAGGACGCTATCTTCAGCAAGGCTGAAGCTATAATACTTTTCACTTTGTGTCACTACAAAAAAAACTAAATGAATAGTTTTCATGCCTCCCTAACAACATAACTGTAATGTTTCAAGTCAATTCGTTAAAAAACAAAAAATTTTTCCATACAACGGTTCAAGTTTTGCGATAAGTGGGCGTAGCCATGCCCACATTTGGTCAAAATAGTTTTTATTCCTCCCTAAGAACATAACTGTAAAGTTTCAAGTCAATTGGTTAAAAAACAAAAAAGTTTTCCATACAACGGGTAAATTTTCGCTATAAAAGGGCGTGGCCACGCCCACTTTTGATCAAAATAGTTTTCATTCCTCCCTAAGAGCATAACTGCAATGTTTCAAGTCAATTCGTTAAAAAACAAAAAATTTTTCCATACAACGGTTCAAGTTTTTCGATAAGTGGGCGTAGCCATGCCCACATTTGGTCAAAATAGTTTTTATTCCTCCCTAAGAACATAACTGTAAAGTTTCAAGTCAATTGGTTAAAAAACAAAAAAGTTTTCCGTACAAAGGGTCAATTTTCGCTATAAAAGGGCGTGGCTACGCCCACTTTTGGTCAAAATAGTTTTCATTCCTCCCTAAGAACATAACTGTAAAGTTTAAAGTCAATTAATTAAAAAACAAAAAAGTTTTCCATACAAAGGGTCAAGTTAAACTATAAGTGGGCGTGGCCATGCCCACTTTTGATCAAAATAGTTTTCATTCCTCCCTAAGAGCATAACTGCAAAGTTTCAAGTCAATTGGTTAAAAACCAAAAAAGTTTTCCATACAAAGGGTCAAGTTAAGCTATGAGTGGGCGTGGCCATGCCCACTTTTGATCAAAATAGTTTTCATTCCTCCCTAAGAGCATAACTGCAAAGTTTCAAGTCAATTGGTTAAAAAACAAAAAAGTTTTCCATACAACGAGTCAATTTTCGCTATAAGTGGGCGTGGCTACGCCCACTTTTGCTCAAAATAGTTTTCATTCCTCCCTAGGAACATAACTGTAAAGTTTTAAGTCAATTGGTTAAAAAACAAAAAAGTTTTCCATACAAAGGGTCAATTTTCGCTATAAAAAGGCGTGGCTACGCCCACTTTTCGTCAAAATAGTTTTCATTCCTTCCTGAGAACATAACTGTAAAGTTTCAAGTCAATTGATTAAAAAACCAAAAAGTTTTCCATACAAAGGGTCAAGTTAAGCTATAAGTGGGCGTGGCCATGCCCACTTTTGATCAAAATAGTTTTCATTCCTCCCTAAGAGCATAACTGCAAAGTTTCAAGTCAATTGGTTAAAAAACAAAAAAGTTTTCCATACAACGGGTCAATTTTCGCTATAAGTAGGCGTGGCCACGCCCACTTTTGATCAAAATAGTTTTTATTCCTCCCTAAGAGCATAACTGCAAAGTTTCAAGTCAATTGGTTAAAAAACAAAAAAGTTTTCCATACAAAGGGTCAATTTTCGCTATAAAAAGGCGTGGCTACGCCCACTTTTCGTCAAAATAGTTTTCATTCCTTCCTGAGAACATAACTGTAAAGTTTCAAGTCAATTGATTAAAAAACCAAAAAGTTTTCCATACAAAGGGTCAAGTTAAGCTATAAGTGGGCGTGGCCATGCCCACTTTTGATCAAAATAGTTTTCATTCCACCCTAAGAACATAACTTTAAAATTTGAAGTCAATTGGTTAAAAAACAAAAAAGTTTTCCATACAACGACGTGAATATGGCTTCTCTTCCTCTTCTTCATTTTGTATGGGAGCTACCAGTTCCAGATGTCCAATCTCAATGAAACTTTCAGGCATGTAGTCGGACCATGCAAAACTACTATGTTTAGAATTTCAGCACTCTATTGTACAAAACAAAAAAGTTTTCCATACAACGATTCAAGTTTTGTTCACTTTTCTTTTTCTTTTCGTATGGGAGCTACCTGTTCCAATAATCCGATCATGCTGGTTCCGACGAATGATTCATCGTAATAAATTCTAAGACTCTGTGCAAAGTTTCAGCTCGATAGCTTCAAAACTGAGGGACTAGTTTGCATACATACAGACAGACAGACCGACAGACAGACAGACAGACAGACAGACGGACATGGCTAAATCAACTCGTCTTGTCGTCCTGATCAAGAATATATATACTTTATATAGTCGGAAATTAATATTTCGATCTGTTACAAACTCCGTGACAAAGTTAATATACTATTTCACATAAGTGAAATGTATAAAAATGAACAGGACTTGAATCGTTGTATGGAAAACTTTTTTGTTTTGTATGATACAGTGCTGAAATTTTAAACATAGTAGTTTTACATAGTCCGACTACATGCCTGAAAGTTTTATTGAGATTGGACATCTGGAACTGGTAGCTCCCATACAAAATGAAGAAGAGGAAGAGAAGCAATATTCACGTAGTTGTATGGAAAACTTTTTTGTTTTTTAACCAATTGACTTCAAATTTTAAAGTTATGTTCTTAGGGTGGAATGAAAACTATTTTGATCAAAAGTGGGCATGGCCACGCCCACTTATAGCTTAACTTGACCCTTTGTATGGAAAACTTTTTGGTTTTTTAATCAATTGACTTGAAACTTTACAGTTATGTTCTTAGGGAGGAATGAAAACTATTTTGACCCAAAGTGGGCGTAGCCACGTCAATTTATAGCGAAAATTGACCAATTGACTTGAAACCTTTCAGTTATGTTCTTAGGGAGGAATGAAAACTATTTTTACCAAAAGTGGGCATGGCTACTCCCACTTATCGCAAAACTTGAACCGCTGTATGGAAAACTTTTTTGTTTTTTAACCAATTGACTTGAAACCTTACAGTTATGTTGTTAGGGAGGCTTGAAAACTATTCATTTCTTTTTTTTTTTTGTAGTGACACAACGTGAAAAGTATTATAGCTTCAGCCATGCTGAAGATATCGTCCTTACTGGTTTAAATTGCATAAATGGACGGAATTTTATTCAGAATTAATAGATATTTACATGCACAAAAAATTTGTTTAATTTTTTTCCATTAAATACTTGAATTATAGAAAAGTTCTTTGCGAAAAGAATCGGCAGTAGGACGGAATCGTGTTGACCACCGAGTAGTTTTTTGCTAATAACTCTTGCATCCTTCGACCGACTTCTTCGACTAAGAGGTCGATGGAAAGCTTATCTGTTCCTCTTTCAGATGGCATTAACATATTTTACGAAAAGTCATAAGAAAAGTACTTTGCGAAAAGAATTGACTTGAAACCTTACAGTTATGTTGTTAGGGAGGCATGAAAACTATTTTGACCAAAAGTGGGTATTGCCACGCCTACTTATGGCCAAACTTGACCCGTTGTATGGAAAACTTTTTTGTTTTGTAACCAATTGACTTGAAACCTTCCAGTTATGTTGTTACGGAGGCTTGAAAACTATTCATTTCTTTTTTTTTTTTTTTGTAGTGACACAACGTGAAAAGTACTATAGCTTCAGCCTTGCTGAAGATAGCGTCCTTACTGGTTTTAATTGCATAAATGGACGGAATTTTATTCAGAATTAATAGATATTTACATGCACAAAAAATTTGTTTAATTTTTTTCCATTAAATACTTGAATTATAGATAAGTTCTTTGCGAAAAGAATCGGCAGTAGGATGGAATCGTGTTGACCACCGATTAGTTTTTTGCTAATAACTCTTGCATCCTTCGACCGACTTCTTCGACTGAAAGCTCGATGGAAAGCTTATCTGTTCCTCTTTCAGATGCCATTAACATATTTTACGAAAAGTCATAAGAAAAGTACTTTGCGATAAGAATCGGCAGTAGGACGGAATCGTGTTGACCACCGATTAGTTTTTTGCTAATAACTCTTACATACTTTGACCGACTTCTTCAAATAAGAGCTCGATGGAAAGCTTATCTGTTCCTCTTTCAGATGGCATTAACATATTTTACGAAAAAACATAAGAAATACAATTTTTTTTATAAAAACTAAAATATTCTCGAAATGATTGAAAAGAAGTACCTTCTGAGACGTAAATATGCCTTGTCTAATAAGAGACATTTTAATTTTTTTAATGGCATAAAATGGCGGCATTTTATTCAGAACTAATAGATTTTTACATGGACAAAAAACACCCTTTGCTTTATTAACGACCCTAGAAACGTGCTGATTGAAGCAAAGCTTTGAATCAAAAAGAACACCGAGGTCGTTAAATGTGTATAAACGCTCTAATAGGACATTATCTATCGTGTAAGTAAACAAAAGTGGTTTACTTCGATGATATGTCATAAATTTACATGTAGAGCTATTAAGATACAATAGATTAATTGTGCACCAAGAATGCATTGCGTTAAGATCACTTTGAAACCTAAAATGATCAGTAGCGTCGTTAAGCGAGAGACAGAGCTTCACATCATCAGCATACATAACCACACGAGCATATGAGATACTGAGAGGAAGATCATTTATAAAAAGATTGAAAAACAATGGACCTAAATGGCTGCCCTGAGGAACACCAGAGGTGACATGCACTGGTTTTGACAATGAAAGCTTGAACAACACTCTTTGAGATCTATTTTTTAAATACGATTCAATCCAACATAGAGTATTCGGTAGAAAACCCATAAGGCCTAACTTATACAACAGCAACTCATGGTTCACAGAGTCAAAGGCCTTACTAAAATCAGTGTAAATAACGTCAGTTTGAGAGTGATTTAGAAAACCGTGACCAACTAATGAAGTAAATTCGAGGAGGTTAGTGGTGGCAGACCTCATTTTCATAAAGCCATGCTGCGATGGAGATATAATAGATTTACAGTAGTGCTGTAAGTTCGAAACTATATTTTTATACTTTTCACGTATGTGAAATAGTATAATAACTTTGTGCTGAAGTTTGTAACAGATCGAAATATTCATTTCCGACTATATAAAGTATATATATTCTTGATCAGGACGACAAGACAATCTCTATATACAATCTCCTCCCACAGTTTTTAAGATATCGAGCTGAAATTTTGCACAGAGACTTCTTATTCGAGCAGTCAACTCATTTGTCGGATCCAGCCATATCGGACTACTGGAACTGGTAGCCCCCATACGAAAAGAAGAAGAAAAATGAACAAAACTTGAAGCGTTGTATGGAAAACTTTTTTGTTTTGTACGATAGAGTGCTGAAATTTTAAACATAGTAGTTTTACATAGTCCGACTACATGCCTGAAAGTTTCATTGAGATTGGACATCTGGAACTGGTAGCTCCCATACAAAATGAAGAAGAGGAAGAGAAGCAATATTCACGTCGTTCTATGGAAAACTTTTTTGTTTTTTAACCAATTGACTTGAAATTTTAAAGTTATGTTCTTAGGGAGGAATGAAAACTATTTTGACCAAAAGTGTGCGTAGCCACGCCCACTTCTAGCGAAAATTGACCCGATGTATGGAAAACTTTTTTGTTTTTTAACCAATTGACTTGAAATTTTACAGTTATGTTCTTAGGGAGGAATGAAAACTATTTTGACCAAAAGTGGGCGTAGCCACGCGTAGCCACGCCCACTTATAGCGAGAATTGACCTGTTGTATTGAAAACTTTTTTGTTTTTTAACCAATTGACTTGAAACTTTACAGTTATGTTCTTAGGAAGGAATGAAAACTATGTTGACCAAAAGTGGGCGTGGCCACGCCTTTTTATAGCGAAAATTGACCCGTTGTATGGAAAACTTTTTTGTTTTTTAACCAATTGACTTGAAACTTTACAGTTATGTTCTTAGGGAGGAATGAAAACTATTTTGACCCAAAGTGGGCGTAGCCACGTCAATTTATAGCGAAAATTGACCAATTGACTTGAAACCTTTCAGTTATGTTCTTAGGGAGGAATGAAAACTATTTTTACCAAAAGTGGGCATGGCTACTCCCACTTATCGCAAAACTTGAACCGCTGTATGGAAAACTTTTTTGTTTTTTAACCAATTGACTTGAAACCTTACAGTTATGTTGTTAGGGAGGCTTGAAAACTATTCATTTCTTTTTTTTTTTTGTAGTGACACAACGTGAAAAGTATTATAGCTTCAGCCTTGCTAAAGATAGCGTCCTTACTGGTTTTAATTGCATAAATGGACGGAATTTTATTCAGAATTAATAGATATTTACATGCACAAAAAATTTGTTTAATTTTTTTCCATTAAATACTTGAATTATAGATAAGTTCTTTGCGAAAAGAATCGGCAGTAGGACGGAATCGTGTTGACCACCGATTAGTTTTTTGCTAATAACTCTTGCATCCTTCGACCGACTTCTTCGACTGAAAGCTCGATGGAAAGCTTATCTGTTCCTCTTTCAGATGCCATTAACATATTTTACGAAAAGTCATAAGAAAAGTACTTTGCGATAAGAATCGGCAGTAGGACGGAATCGTGTTGACCACCGATTAGTTTTTTGCTAATAACTCTTGCATCCTTTGACCGACTTCTTCAAATAAGAGCTCGATGGAAAGCTTATCTCTTCCTCTTTCAGATGGCATTACCATATTTTACGAAAAAACATAAGAAATACAATTTTTTTTATAAAAACTAAAATATTCTCGAAATGATTGAAGAAGAAGTACCTTCTGAGACGTAAATATGCCTTGTCCAATAAAAGACATTTTAATTTTTTTAATGGCATAAATGGGCGGCATTTTATTCAGAATTAATAGTTTTTTACATGGACAAAAAATTCGTTTAATTTTTTTCCATTAAATACTAGAATTATAGAAAAGTTCTTTGCGAAAAGAATCGACAGTAGGACGTAATCGTGTTGACCCCCGATTAGTTTTTTGCTAATAACTCTTGCATCCTTCGACCGACTTCTTAAACTTAGAGCTCGATGGAAAGCTTATCTCTTCCTCTTTCAGATGGCATTAACATATTTTACGAAAAGACATAAGAAATAAAACTTTTTTGATCAAAACTAAAATATTCTCGAAATCATTGAAAAAGAAGTACTTTCTAAGACGTAAATATGCCTTGTCTAATAAGAGACATTTCAATTTTTTTAATGGCATAAATGGGCGGCATTTTATGCAGAATTAATAGTTTTTTTAATGGAAAAAAAATTCGTTTAATTTTTTCCAATTAAATACTAGAATTACAGAAAAGTACCTTGCGAAAAGAATCGGCAGTAGGACGGAATCGTGTTGACCACCGATTAGTTTTTTGCTAATAACTCTTGCATCCTTCGACCGACTTCTTCGACTAAGAACTCGATGGAAAGCTTATCTATTCCTCTTTCAGATGGCATTAACATATTTTACGAAAAGTCATAAGAAATACATATTTTTTTGATCAAAACTAAAATATCCTCGAAAGCATTGAGGAAGAAGTACCTTTTATGACGTAAATATGCCTTATCTAATAAGAGAAATTTTAATTTTCATACTTTTCATTATGTGAAATAGTATAATAACTTTGTGCTGAAGTTTGTAACACACAGAAATATTCACTTGCGACTATATAAAGTATATATATTCTTGATATGGACGACAAGACGAGTTGATTTAGCCATGTCCTTCTGTCCGTCTGTCCGTCTGTCTGTATATATACAATCTCCTCCCACAGTTTTAAAGATATCGAGCTGAAATTTTGCACAGAGACTTCTTATTCGTGCAGTCAACTCATTTGTCGGATCCAGCCATATCGGACCACTGGAACTGGTAGCCCCCATACGAAAAGAAGAAGAACCAGTAAGGACGCTATCTTCAGCAAGGCTGAAGCTATAATACTTTTCACTTTGTGTCACTACAAAAAAAACTAAATGAATAGTTTTCATGCCTCCCTAACAACATAACTGTAATGTTTCAAGTCAATTCGTTAAAAAACAAAAAATTTTTCCATACAACGGTTCAAGTTTTGCGATAAGTGGGCGTAGCCATGCCCACATTTGGTCAAAATAGTTTTTATTCCTCCCTAAGAACATAACTGTAAAGTTTCAAGTCAATTGGTTAAAAAACAAAAAAGTTTTCCATACAACGGGTAAATTTTCGCTATAAAAGGGCGTGGCCACGCCCACTTTTGATCAAAATAGTTTTCATTCCTCCCTAAGAGCATAACTGCAATGTTTCAAGTCAATTCGTTAAAAAACAAAAAATTTTTCCATACAACGGTTCAAGTTTTTCGATAAGTGGGCGTAGCCATGCCCACATTTGGTCAAAATAGTTTTTATTCCTCCCTAAGAACATAACTGTAAAGTTTCAAGTCAATTGGTTAAAAAACAAAAAAGTTTTCCGTACAAAGGGTCAATTTTCGCTATAAAAGGGCGTGGCTACGCCCACTTTTGGTCAAAATAGTTTTCATTCCTCCCTAAGAACATAACTGTAAAGTTTAAAGTCAATTAATTAAAAAACAAAAAAGTTTTCCATACAAAGGGTCAAGTTAAACTATAAGTGGGCGTGGCCATGCCCACTTTTGATCAAAATAGTTTTCATTCCTCCCTAAGAGCATAACTGCAAAGTTTCAAGTCAATTGGTTAAAAACCAAAAAAGTTTTCCATACAAAGGGTCAAGTTAAGCTATAAGTGGGCGTGGCCATGCCCACTTTTGATCAAAATAGTTTTCATTCCTCCCTAAGAGCATAACTGCAAAGTTTCAAGTCAATTGGTTAAAAAACAAAAAAGTTTTCCATACAACGAGTCAATTTTCGCTATAAGTGGGCGTGGCTACGCCCACTTTTGCTCAAAATAGTTTTCATTCCTCCCTAGGAACATAACTGTAAAGTTTTAAGTCAATTGGTTAAAAAACAAAAAAGTTTTCCATACAAAGGGTCAATTTTCGCTATAAAAAGGCGTGGCTACGCCCACTTTTCGTCAAAATAGTTTTCATTCCTTCCTGAGAACATAACTGTAAAGTTTCAAGTCAATTGATTAAAAAACCAAAAAGTTTTCCATACAAAGGGTCAAGTTAAGCTATAAGTGGGCGTGGCCATGCCCACTTTTGATCAAAATAGTTTTCATTCCTCCCTAAGAGCATAACTGCAAAGTTTCAAGTCAATTGGTTAAAAAACAAAAAAGTTTTCCTTACAACGGGTCAATTTTCGCTATAATTAGGCGTGGCTACGCCCACTTTTGATCAAAATAGTTTTTATTCCTCCCTAAGAGCATAACTGCAAAGTTTCAAGTCAATTGGTTAAAAAACAAAAAAGTTTTCCATACAAAGGGTCAATTTTCGCTATAAAAAGGCGTGGCTACGCCCACTTTTCGTCAAAATAGTTTTCATTCCTTCCTGAGAACATAACTGTAAAGTTTCAAGTCAATTGATTAAAAAACCAAAAAGTTTTCCATACAAAGGGTCAAGTTAAGCTATAAGTGGGCGTGGCCATGCCCACTTTTGATCAAATAGTTTTCATTCCACCCTAAGAACATAACTTTAAAATTTGAAGTCAATTGGTTAAAAAACAAAAAGTTTTCCATACAACGACGTGAATATGGCTTCTCTTCCTCTTCTTCATTTTGTATGGGAGCTACCAGTTCCAGATGTCCAATCTCAATGAAACTTTCAGGCATGTAGTCGGACCATGCAAAACTACTATGTTTAGAATTTCAGCACTCTATTGTACAAAACAAAAAAGTTTTCCATACAACGATTCAAGTTTTGTTCACTTTTCTTTTTCTTTTCGTATGGGAGCTACCTGTTCCAATAATCCGATCATGCTGGTTCCGACGAATGATTCATCGTAATAAATTCTAAGACTCTGTGCAAAGTTTCAGCTCGATAGCTTCAAAACTGAGGGACTAGTTTGCATACATACAGACAGACAGACCGACAGACAGACAGACAGACAGACAGACGGACATGGCTAAATCAACTCGTCTTGTCGTCCTGATCAAGAATATATATACTTTATATAGTCGGAAATTAATATTTCGATCTGTTACAAACTCCGTGACAAAGTTAATATACTATTTCACATAAGTGAAAAGTATAAAAATGAACAGGACTTGAATCGTTGTATGGAAAACTTTTTTGTTTTGTATGATACAGTGCTGAAATTTTAAACATAGTAGTTTTACATAGTCCGACTACATGCCTGAAAGTTTTATTGAGATTGGACATCTGGAACTGGTAGCTCCCATACAAAATGAAGAAGAGGAAGAGAAGCAATATTCACGTAGTTGTATGGAAAACTTTTTTGTTTTTTAACCAATTGACTTCAAATTTTAAAGTTATGTTCTTAGGGTGGAATGAAAACTATTTTGACCAAAAGTGGACGTAGCCACGCGTAGCCACGCCCACTTCTAGCGAAAATTGACCCAATGTATGGAAAACTTTTTTGATTTTTAACCAATTGACTTGAAATTTTACAGTTATGTTCTTAGGGAGGAATGAAAACTATTTTGACCAAAAGTGGGCATAGCCACGCCCACTTATAGCGAAAATTGGCCTGTTGTATTGAAAACTTTTTTATTTTTTAACCAATTGACTTGAAACTTTACAGTTATGTTCTTAGGGAGGAACGAAAACTATTTTGACCCAAAGTGGGCGTAGCCACGCCCATTTATAGCGAAAATTGACCCGTTGTATGGAAAACTTTTTTGTTTTTTAACCAATTGACTTGAAACTTTGCAGTTATGTTCTTAGGGAGGAATGAAAACTATTTTGACCAAAAGTGGGCGTAGCCACGCGTAGCAACGCCCACTTCTAGCGAAAATTGACCTGTTGTATGGAAAACTTTTTTGTTTTTTAACCAATTGACTTGAAACTTTACAGTTATGTTCTTAGGGAGGAATGAAAACTATGTTGACCAAAAATGGGCGTAGCCACGCCCACTTATAGCGAAAATTGACCCGTTGTATGGAAAACTTTTTTGATTTTTAACCAATTGACTTGAAACTTTGCAGTTATGTTCTTAGGGAGGAATGAAAACTATTTTGACCCAAAGTGAGCGTAGCCACGCCCACTTATAGCGAAAATTGACCCATTGTATGGAAAACTTTTTTGTTTTTTAACCAATTGACTTGAAACTTTGCAGTTATGTTCTTAGGGAGGAATGAAAACTATTTTGACCAAAAGTGGGCGTGCCCACGCCCTTTTTTTTAGCGAAAATTGACCAATTGACTTGAAACCTTACAGTTATGTTCTTAGGGAGGAATGAAAACTATTTTTACCAAAAGTGGGCATGGCTACTCCCACTTATCGCAAAACTTGAACCGCTGTATGGAAAACTTTTTTGTTTTTTAACCAATTGACTTGAAACCTTACAGTTATGTTGTTAGGGAGGCATGAAAACTATTCATTTACTTTTTTTTATAGTGACACAACGTGAAAAGTATTATAGCTTCAGCCTTGCTGAAGGTATCGTCCTTACTGGTTTCAAATAATTTTGGAATGGCAGATTATTTTGATATACCCCTATAGTTCGAGATGTCAGACTTATTTCCTTTCTTATGAAGAGGGATAATGAATGACTCCTTCCAGATAGATGGGAATGATCCTTAGTGAAGAGATAAGTGAAAAAGTTTTAACAACGGTTTGCACAATGAAGTAGCACAACGAATTAAAATACAGCTAGGTACATTATCAGGACCTGGAGAATAGCATAACTTCAAAGATTTTAGCTTCAGAAGAAGGTCATCCTGATCAATATCAAAAGAGCTGAAATGATTAATTGAACTAACTTTATAGGGGTATCCGCCTCCTAAAAAGTTACCTGAAGAATACGTTGATTGGAAGAAATTAGCGAATAGATCGACTATACCAGAATCGTCAAAAGCATGTACATTATTCAAGAAAAAAGAGGAAGGATATACAGCAGATTTACACTTTGCGTTCACAAAATTATAAAACTGCCGAGGATTATCCCTAAACTGTAACCTACAACGAGTAAGATAATTTTTGTAGCAGCGACTATTAAGTATAAGAAACCTGGAGCGAGCTACACAATATCTTTCAAAATAATGGGCAGATCTGCATGTTTTATATTTTTTATGTAATCTGGACATTAGATTCTTCACGTTGGAGAGTTGACAAGTAAACCAAGTAAAAGATTTATAAGCCGATTTTACAGTCTCTTTAAAAGGGATGCATTCAGCAAAGAGTGATTTCAAAGAATCATAGAAAAAATTGGTAGCGACAGCAATATCATTACAACTATACAAAAAAGACCAGTCGTATTGAGATATTAAGGTTCGAGAAGAACGAAGTTTGCCTTCCTAAACCAAAGACAGCGAAGAGGAGATAAAGACCTTGTCGAAGGAGATGTGATAAGGCAGAGACATACATCTAAAGTAGGATGGTACAAATCTTCAGGTTAAGATGATGGGTTGGTTCTTGAAACCACTGTCGAACAATAATCATTCGTCCACACTAAATCCAAGGACTTGTGAAGATGGTTGGCTATAGGATTTACTTGGAAGGTAGGTATATCAAGGTACATACCTGAAAGTTTCATTGAGGTTGGACATCTGGAACTGGTAGCTCCCATACAAAATGAAGAAGAGGAAGAGAAGCAATATTCACGTCGTTGTATGCACAACTTTCTTGTTTTTCAACCAATTGACTTGAAACTTCGTAGTTATGTTCTTGGGGAGGCATTAAAACTATTTTGACCAAAAGTGGGCGTAGCCACGCCCACTTATAGAAAATTGACCCGTTGTATGGAAACTTTTTTTGTTTTTGAACAAATTGACGTGAAACTTTACAGTTATGTTCTTAGGGAGGAATGGAAACTATTTTGACAAAAAGTGGGCGAAGCCACGCGCACTTATAGCGAAAATTGACCTGTTGTATGGAAAACTTTTTTGTTTTTTAACCAATTGACTTGAAATTTTACAGTTATGTTGTTAGGGAGGAATGAAAACTATTTTGACCAAAACTGGGCGTGGCCACGCCCTTTTATAGTGAAAATTGACCCGTTGTATGGAAAACTTTTTTGTTTTTTAACCAATTGACTTGAAACTTTACAGTTATATTCTTAGGGAGGAATGAAAACTATGTAGACCAAAAGTAGGCATAGCTACTCCCACTTATAGCGAAACTTGAACCGTTGTATGGAAAACTTTTTGGTTTTTAACCAATTGACTTGAAATTTTACAGTTATGTTGTTAGGGAGGAATGAAAACTATTTTGACCAAAACTGGGCGTGGCCACGCCCTTTTATAGTGAAAATTGACCCGTTGTATGGAAAACTTTTTTGTTTTTTAACCAATTGGCTTGAAACTTTACAGTTATATTCTTAGGGAGGAATGAAAACTATGTAGACCAAAAGTAGGCATAGCTACTCCCACTTATAGCGAAAATTGACGCGTTGTATGGAAAACTTTTTTGTTTTTTAACCAATTGACTTGAAACTTTGCAGTTATGTTGTTAGGGAGGCATGAAAACTATTCATTTAGTTTTTTTTATAGTGACACAACGTGAAAAGTATTATAGCTTCAGCCTTGCTGAAGATAGCGTCCTTACTGGTTTTAATTGCATAAATGGGCGGCATTTAATTCAGAATTAATAGTTTTTTACATGGACAAAAAATTCGTTTAATTTTTTTCAATTAAATACTAGAATTATAGAAAAGTTCTTTGCGAAAAGAATCGGCAGTAGGACGGAATCGTGTTGACCACCGTTAAGTTTTTTGCTAATAACTCTTGCATCCTTCGACCGACTTCTTCGACAAAGAGCTCGATGGAAAGCTGAATATATTTCTTTCAGATGGCATTATTATATTTTACGAAAAGACATATGAATATCGTTTTTTTTTTCAGCAAAACTAAAATATCCTCGAAATCATTGAAGAAGAAGTTCCTTATCAGACGAAAATATGCCTTATCTAATAAGAGACATTTAAATTTTTTTAATTGCATAAATGAGCAGCATTTTATTCAAAATTTACAGTCTTTTAAATGGAAAAAAAAATTCGTTTAATTTCTTCGGATTAAATACTAGAATTATAGAAAAGTAGTTTGCGAAAAAAATCGGCAGTAGGACGGAATCGTGTTGACCACCGATTAGTTTTTTGCTAATAACTCTTGCATCGTTCGACCGACTTCTTCGACTAAGAGCTCGATGGAAAGCTTATCTGTTCTTCTTTCAGATGGCATTAATATATTTTACGAAAAATCATAAGAAACTAAATTTTTTTGATCAAAACTAAAATATCCTCGAAATCATTGAAGAAGAAGTTCATTATAAAACGAAAATATGCCTTATCTAATAAAAGAAATTATTTTAATTGCATAAATGGGCGGCATTTTATTCAGAATTAAAAATTTTTTACATGGAAAAAAAAATTCGTTTAATTTCTTCACATTAAATACTAGAATTATAGAAAAGTAGTTTGCGAAAAGAATCGGCAGTAGGACGGAAACGCGTTGAACACCGATTAGTTTTTTGCTAATAACTCTTGCATCCTTCGACCGACTTCTTCGACTAAAGGCTCGATGGAAAGCTTACCTGTTCCTCTTTCAGATAGCATTAACATATTTTACGAAAAGTCATAAGAAAAGTACTTTGCGAACAGAATTGGCAGTAGGACGGAAACGCGTTGAACACCGATTAGTTTTTTGCTAATAACTCTTGCATCCTTCGACCGACTTCTTCGACTAAAGGCTCGATGGAAAGCTTACCTGTTCCTCTTTCAGATAGCATTAACATATTTTACGAAAAGTCATAAGAAAAGTACTTTGCGAACAGAATCGGCAGTAGGACGGAAACGCGTTGAACACCGATTAGTTTTTTGCTAATAACTCTTGCATCCTTCGACCGACTTCTTCGACTAAGAGCTCGATGGAAAGCTTATCTGTTCCTCTTTCAGATTGCATTAACATATTTTACGAAAAATCATAAAAAACAAAATTTTTTTGATCAAAACTAAAATATCCTCGAAATCATTGAAGCAGAAGTTCGTTATCAGACGAAAATATGCCTTATATAATAAGAGACATTTAAATTTTTTTAATTGCATAAATGAGCAGCATTTTATTCAAAATTAACAGTCTTTTAAATGGAAATAAAAATTCGTTTAATTTCTTCCGATTAAATACTAGAATTATAGAAAAGTAGTTTGCGAAAAGAATCGGCAGTAGGACGGAATCGTGTTGACCACCGATTAGTTTTTTGCTAATAACTCTTGCCTCCTTCGACCGACTTCTTCGACTAAGAGCTCGATGGAAAACTTATCTGTTCTTCTTTCAGATGGCATTAACATATTTTACGAATAGTCATAAGAAAAGTACTTTGCGAAAAGAATCGGCAGTAGGACGGAAACGTGTTGACCACCGATTAGTTTTTTGCTAATAACTCTTGCATCCTTCGACCGACTTCTTCGACTAAGAGCTCGATGGAAAGCTTATCTGTTCCTCTTTCAGATGGCATTAACATATTTTACGAAAAGTCATAAGAAAAGTACTTTGCGAACAGAATCGGCAGTAGGACGGAAACGCGTTGAACACCAATTAGTTTTTTGCTAATAACTCTTGCATCCTTCGACCGACTTCTTCGACTAAGAGCTCGATGGAAAGCTTATCTGTTCCTCTTTCAGATGGCATTAAGATGTTTTACGAAAAGTCATAAGAAATAAAATTTTTTTGATCAAAACTAAAATATCCTCGAAATCATTGAAGAAGAAGTACCTTATCAGACGAAAATATGCCTTATCTAATAAGATTCATTTAAATTTTTTTAATTGCATAAATGGGTGGCATTTTATTCAGAATTAATAGTTTTTTACATGGACAAAAAATTCTTTTAATTTTTTGCCATTAAATACTAGAATTATAGAAAAGTACTTTGCGAAAAGAATCGGCAGTAGGACGAAATCGTCTTGACCACCGATTAGTTTTTTGCTAATAACTCTTGCATCCTTCGACCGACTTCTTCGAATAAGAGCTCGATGGAAAGCTTATCTATTCCTCTTTCAGATGGCATTTACATATTTTACGAAAAGTTGTAAGAAATAAAATTTTTTTGATCAAAACTAAAATATCCTTGAAATCATTGAAGAAGAAGTACCTTATCAGACAAAAATATGCCTTATCTAATAAGAGACATTTAAATTTTTTAATTGCATAAATGGGCGGCATTTTGGTCAGAATTAATAGTTTTTTACATTGACAAAAAATTCATTTTAATTTTTTCCCATTAAATACTAGAATTTTAGAAAAGTACTTTGCGAAAAGAATGGGCAGTAGGACGGAAACGTGTTGACCACCGATTAATTTTTTGCTAATAAATCTTGCATCCTTGGACCAATTTCTGCGACTAAATGCTCGATAGAAAGCTTATCTGTTCCTCTTTCAGATGGCATTAACATATTTTACGAAAAGTTGTAAGAAATAAAATTTTTTTGATCAAAACTAAAATATCCTTGAAATCATTGAAGAAGAAGTACCTTATCAGACGAAAATATGCCTTATCTAATAAGAGACATTTAAATTTTTTTAATTGCATAAATGGGCGGCATTTTATTCAGAATAAATAGTTTTTAACATGGACAAAAAATTTCGTTTAATTTTTTCCCATTAAATACTAGAACTATAGAAAAGTACTTTGCGAAAAGAATCGGCAGTAGGACGGAATCGTCTTGACCACCGATTAGTTCTTTGCTAATAACTCTTGCATCCTTCGACCGACTTCTTCGACTAAGAGCTCGATTGAAAGCTTATCTGTTCCTATTTCAGATGGCATTAAGATATTTTACGAAAAGTCATAAGAAATAAAATTTTGTTGATCAAAACTAAAATATCCTCGAAATAATTGAAGAAGAAGTACCTTATCAGACGAAAATATGGCTTATGTAATAAGATACATTTAAATTATTTTAATTGCATAAATGGGTGGCATTTTATTCAGAATTAATAATTTTTACATTGACAAAAAATTCGTTTAATTTTTTCCCATTAAATACTAGAATTATAGAAAAGTACTTTGCGAAAAGAATCGGCAGTAGGACGAAATCGTCTTGACCACCGATTTGTTTTTTGATAATAACTCTTGCATCCTTCAACCGACTTCTTCGACTAAGAGCTCGATGGAAAGCTTATCTGTTCCTCTTTCAGATGGTATTAACATATTTTACGTAAAGTCATAGGAAATAAAAATAAAATTCGTTTAATTTTTTCCCATTAAATACTAGAATAATAGAAAAGTACTTTGCGAAAAGAATCGGCAGTAGGACGAAATCGTCTTGACCACCGATTAGTTTTTTGCTAATAACTCTTCGACTAAGAGCTCGATGGAAAGCTTATCTGTTCCTCTTTCAGATGGTATTAACATATTTTACGTAAAGTCATAGGAAATAAAAATAAAATTCGTTTAATTTTTTCCCATTAAATACTTGAATTATAGAAAAGTACTTTGCGAAAAGAATCGGCAGTAGGACGAAATCGTCTTGACCACCGATTAGTTTTTTGCTAATAACTCTTGCATCCTGCGACCGACTTCTTCGACTAAGATCTCGATTTAAAGCTTATCTGTTCCTCTTTCAGATGGTCTTAACATATTTTACGAAAAGTCGTAAGAAATAAAATTTTTTTGATCAAAACTAAAATATCCTCGAAATCATTGAAGAAGAAGTACCTTATCAGACGAAAATATGCCTTATCTAATAACAGACATTTAAATTTTTTTAATTGCAAGAATGGGCGGCATATGTTACATTAAAGTTTTTTTAATTGCATAAATGGGTGGCATTTTATTCAGAATTAATAGTTTTTTACATGGACAAAAAATTCGTTTAACTTTTTCCCATTAAATACTAGAATTATAGAAAAGTACTTTGCGAAAAGAATCGGCAGTAGGACGAAATCGTCTTGACCACCGATTTGTTTTTTGCAAATAACTCTTGCATCCTTCGACCGACTTCTTCGACTAAGAGCTCGATGGAAAGTTTATCTCTTCCTCTTTCAGATGGCATTAACATATTTTGCGAAAAGTCGTAAGAAATAAAATTTTTTTGATCAAAACTAAAATATCGTCGAAATCATTGAAGAAGAAGTACCTTATCAGACGAAAATATGCCTTATCTAATAAGATACATTTAATTTTTTTTAATTGCAAGAATGGGCGGCATTTGTTACATTAAAGTTTTTTTGATTGCATAAATGGGTGGCATTTTATTCAAAATTAATAGTTTTTTACATGGACAAAAATTTCGTTTAATTTTTTCCCATTAAATACTAGAACTATAGAAAAGTACTTTGCGAAAAGTATCGGCAGTAGGACGGAATCGTCTTGACCACCGAATAGTTCTTTGCTAATAACTCTTGCATCCTTCGACCGACTTCTTCGACTAAGAGCTCGATGAAAAGCTTATCTGTTCCTCTTTCAGATGGCATTTATATATTTTACGAAAAGTAGTAAGAAATAAAACTTTGTTGATCAAAACTAAAATATCCTTGAAATCATTGAAGAAGAAGTACCTTATCAGACAAAAATATTCCTTATCTAATAAGAGACATTTAAATTTTTTTAATTGCATAAATGGGCGGCATTTTGGTCAGAATTAATAGTTTTTTACATGGACAAAAAATTCATTTTAATTTTTCCATTAAATACTAGAATTTAAGAAAAGTACTTTGCGAAAAGAATGGGCAGTAGGACGGAAACGTATTGACCACCGATTAATTTTTTGCTAATAAATCTTGCATCCTTGGACCGACTTCTGCGACTAAATGCTCGATAGAAAGCTTATCTGTTCCTCTTTCAGATGGCATTAACATATTTTACGAAAAGTTGTAAGAAATAAAATTTTTTGATCAAAACTAAAATATCCTTGAAATCATTGAAGAAGAAGTACCTTATCAGACGAAAATATGCCTTATCTAATAAGAGACATTTAAATTTTTTTAATTGCATAAATGGGCGGCATTGTATTCAGAATTAATAGTTTTTTACTTTGACAAAAAATTCGTTTAATTTTTTCCCATTAAATACTAGAATTATAGAAATGTACTTTGCGAAAAGAATCGGCAGTAGGACGAAATCGTCTTGACCACCGATTTGTTTTTTGCTAATAACTCTTGCATCCTTCAACCGACTTCTTCGACTAAGAGCTCGATGGAAAACTTATCTGTTCCTCTTTCAGATGGTATTAACATATTTTACGTAAAGTCATAGGAAATAAAATTAAAATTCGTTTAATTTTTTCCCATTAAATACTAGAATTATAGAAAAGTACTTTGCGAAAAGAATCGGCAGTAGGACGAAATCGTCTTGACCACCGATTAGTTTTTTGCTAATAACTCTTGCATCCTTCGACCGACTTCTTCGACTAAGAGCTCGATGGAAAGCTTATCTGTTCCTCTTTCAGATGGCATTAACATATTTTGCGAAAAGCCGTAAGAAATAAAATTTTTTTGATCAAAACTAAAATATCGTCGAAATCATTGAAGAAGAAGTACCTTATCAGACGAAAATATGCCTTATCTAATAAGAGACATCTAAATTTTTTAATTGCAAGAATGGGCGGCATTTGTTTCATTAAAGTTTTTTTGATTGCATAAATGGGTGGCATTTTATTCAGAATTAATAGTTTTTTACGTGGACAAAAATTTCGTTTAATTTTTTCCCATTAAATACTAGAACTATAGAAAAGTACTTTGCGAAAAGAATCGGCAGTAGGACGGAATCGTCTTGACCACCGATTAGTTCTTTGCTAATAACTCTTGCATCCTTCGACCGACTTCTTCGACCAAGAGCTCGATTGAAAGCTTATCTGTTCCTATTTCAGATGGCTTTAAGATATTTTACGAAAAGTCATAAGAAATAAAATTTTGTTGATCAAAACTAAAATATCTTCGAAATAATTGAAGAAGAAGTACAGTACCTCACAGCTTAAATGGAACACCCATAGGTTTGAAATTTAAGTGACTGTAACTTCTAAATGAAAAAAGTTATCGAAAAAGTATAAACGCAGTTTCTTAGATTGATGTTTTAGCTTATAAATAGTGTCACAGTTTATTTGAAAAAGTGAATTTTTAACCGAGTTATGACATGAAAACCAAAAATAGTCAAAAAAAGGAGTCACAGCTTATTTGGAACACTTTACAAAAAAACTATGTTTTTGATCGTTTTTTTCAAATTTAATACTCCAACTGGTAATTCTTGTACTTAACAACTATCCTTATTCATGTTACCATCGATTCCGATCCGCATTTTTTTTGTTTAGGGGTGATTTTGATACCAAACGCCAAAGAAAGCAGTTTCATACATTTTGTATGGGATTTTCGTTGTTTATCATCAAAATCCTTCTCTGTGACCAAATTTTAAAAATTTTACCTCATATTTTGTGTTTAATATTAAGTTTGAATATTATATTAACCATCTATTATGAAAAGAAATCGATTCAAACACCGTGTGGAGACTTACACACCCAACCCAAAAGGTGTAACTTTATACTTGCCTGTTTTGTATGAAAAAGTGACATTTTTGATGATGGGTGTTCCATTTAAGCTGTGAGGTACTGTACCTTATCAGACGAAAATATGCCTTATGTAATAAGATACATTTAAATTTTTTTAATTGCATAAATGGGTGGCATTTTATTCAGAATTAATAGTTTTTTACATTGACAAAAAATTCGTTTAATTTTTTCCCATTAAATACTAGAATTATAGAAAAGTACTTTGCGAAAAAAATCGGCAGTAGGACCAAATCGTCTTGACCACCGATTTGTTTTTTGCTAATAACTCTTGCATCCTTCAACCGACTTCTTCGACTAAGAGCTCGATGGAAAGCTTATCTGTTCCTCTTTCAGATGGTATTAACATATTTTACGTAAAGTCATAGGAAATAAAAATAAACTTCGTTTAATTTTTTCCCATTAAATTCTAGAATTATAGAAAAGTACTTTGCGAAAAGAATCGGCAGTAGGACGAAATCGTGTTGACCACCGATAAGCTTTTTGCTAATAACTCTTGCATCCTTCGACCGACTTCTTCGACTAAGAGCTCGATGGAAAGCTTATCTGTTCCTCTTTCAGATGGCATTAACATATTTTACGAAAAGTCATAAGAAATACAATTTTTTTGATCAAAACTAAAATATCCTCGAAATCATTGAAGAAGAAGTACCTTATCAGACGAAAATATGCCTTATCTAATAAGAGACATTTAAATTTTTTTAATTGCATAAATGGGTGGCATTTTATTCAGAATTGATAGTTTTTTACATCGACAAAAAATCCGTTTATTTTTTTTGCCATTAACTACTACAATTATAGAAAAGTACTTTGCGAAAAGAATCGGAAGTAGGACGGAAACGTGTTGACCACCGATTAGTTTCTTGCTAATAACTCCTGCATCCTTCGACCGACTTATTCGACTAAGAGCTCGATTGAAAGCTTATCTGTTCCTATTTCAGATGGCTTTAAGATATTTTACGAAAAGACGTAAGAAATAAAATTTTTTTGATCAAAACTAAAATATCCTCGAAATCATTGAAAACGAAGTACCTTATCAGACGAAAATATGCCTTATGTAATAAGATACATTTAAATTTTTTTAATTGCATAAATGGGTGGCATTTTATTCAGAATTAATAGTTTTTAACATGGACAAAAAATTCATTTTAATTTTTTCCCATTAAATACTAGAATTTTAGAAAAGTACTTTGCGAAAAGAATGGGCAGTAGGACGAAATCGTGTTGACCACCGATTAGTTTTTTGCTAATAACTCTTGCATCCTGCGACCGACTTCTTCGACTAAGATGTCGATGGAAAGCTTATCTGTTCCTCTTTCAGATGGTCTTAACATATTTTACGAAAAGTCGTAAGAAATAAAATTTTTTTGATCAAAACTAAAATATCGTCGAAATCATTGAAGAAGAAGTACCTTATCAGACGAAAATATGCCTTATCTAATAAGAGACATCTAAATTTTTTTAATTGCAAGAATGGGCGGCATTTGTTACATTAAAGTTTTTTTGATTGCATAAATGGGTTGCATTTTATTCAGAATTAATAGTTTTTTACGTGGACAATAATTTCGTTTAATTTTTTCCCATTAAATACTAGAACTATAGAAAAGTACTTTGCGAAAAGAATCGGCAGTAGGACGAAATCGTGTTGACCACCGATTAGCTTTTTGCTAATAACTCTTGCATCCTTCGACCGACTGCTTCGAATAAGAGCTCGATGGAAAGCTTATCTGTTCATCTTTCAGATGGCATTAACATATTTTACGAAAAGACGTAAGAAATAAAATTTTTTTGATCAAAACGAAAATATCCTCGAAATCATTGAAAACGAAGTACCTTATCAGACGAAAATATGCCTTATCTAATAAGAGACATTTCAATTTTTTTAATTGCATAAATGGGTGGCATTTTATTCAGAATTAATAGTTTTTAACATGGACAAAAAATTCATTTTAATTTTTTCCCATTAAATACTAGAATTTTAGAAAAGTACTTTGCGAAAAGAATCGGCAGTAGGACGGAAACGTGTTGACCACCGATTAGTTTTTTGCTAATAACTCTTGTATCCTTCGACCGACTTCTTCAACTAAGAGCTCGATGAAAAGCTTATCTGTTCCTCTTTCAGATGGCATTAACATATTTTACGAAAAGTCATAAGAAATAAAATTTTTTTGTTCAAAACTACAATATCCTCGAAATCATTGAAGAAGAAGTACCTTATCAGACGAAAATATGCCTTATCTAATAATAAACATTTAAATCTTTTTAATTGCTTAAATGGGTGGCATTTTGTTCAGAATTAATAGTTTTTTACATGGACCAAAAATTCGTTTAATTTTTTCCCATTAAATACTGGAATTATTGAAAAGTATTTTGCGAAAAGAATCGGCAGTAGGACGGAATCGTGTTGACCACTGATAAGTTTTTTGCTAATAACTCTTGAATCCTTCCACCGACTTCTTCGACTAAGAGCTCGATGGAAAGCTTATCTGTTCCTTTTTCAGATGGCATTAAGATATTTTACGAAAAATCATAAGAAATAAAATTTTTTTGATCAAAACTTAAAAATCCTCGTAATAATTGAAGAAGAAGTACCTTATCAGACGAAAATATGCCTTATGTAATAAGATACATTTACATTTTTTTAATTGCATAAATGGGCAACATTTTATTCACAATTAATAGTTTTTTATATGGACAAAAAATTCGTTCAATTTTTTCCCATTAAATACTAGAATTATAGAAAAGTACTTTGCGAAAAGAATCGGCAGTAGGACGGAAACGTGTCGACCACCGATTAGTTTTTTGCTAATAACTCTTGCATCCTTCGACCGACTTCTTCAACTAAGAGCTCGATGGAAAGCTTATCTGTTCCTCTTTCAGATGGCATTAACATATTTTACGAAAAGTCATAAGAAATAAAATTTTATAGATCAAAACTAAAGTATCCTCGAAATCATTGAAGAAGAAGTACCTTATCAGACGAAAATGTGCCTTTTCTAATAAGATACATTTAAATTTTTTTAATTGCATAAATGGGTGGCATTTTGTTCAGAATTAATAGTTTTTTACATGGACAAAAAATTCGTTTAATTTTTTCCCATTAAATACCAGAATTATAAAAAAGTATTTTGCGAAAAGAATCGAAAGTAGGACGGAATCGTGTTGACCACTGATAAGTTTTTTGCTAATAGCTCTTGCATCCTTCGACCGACTTCTTCGACTAAGAGCTCGATGGAAAGCTTATCTGTTCCTCTTTCAGATGGCATTAACATATTTTACGAAAAGTCGTAAGAAATAAAATTTTATTGATCAAAACTAAAATATCCTCGAAATCATTGAAGAAGAAGTACCTTGTCAGACGAAAATATGCCTTATCTAATAAGAGACATTTACATTTTTTTAATTTCATAAATGGGCGGCATTTTATTCAGAATTAATAGTTTTTTACATGGACAAAAAATTCGTTTTTTTTTTCCCATTAAATACTAGAATTATAGAAAAGTACCTTGCGAAAAGAATCGGCAGTAGGACTGAAACGTGTTGACCACCGATTAGTTTTTTGCTAATAACTCTTGCATCCTTCGACCGACTTCTTCAACTAAGAGCTCGATGGAAAGCTTATCTGTTCCTCTTTCAGATGGCATTAACATATTTTACGAAAAGTCATAAGAAATACAATTTTTTTGATCAAAACTAAAATATCCTCGAAATCATTGAAGAAGAAGTACCTTATCAGACGAAAATATGCCTTATCTAATAAGATACATTTAATTTTTTTTAATTGCAAGAATGGGCGGCATTTGTTACATTAAAGTTTTTTTGATTGCATAAATGGGTGGCATTTTATTCAAAATTAATAGTTTTTTACATGGACAAAAATTTCGTTTAATTTTTTCCCATTAAATACTAGAACTATAGAAAAGTACTTTGCGAAAAGTATCGGCAGTAGGACGGAATCGTCTTGACCACCGAATAGTTCTTTGCTAATAACTCTTGCATCCTTCGACCGACTTCTTCGACTAAGAGCTCGATGAAAAGCTTATCTGTTCCTCTTTCAGATGGCATTTATATATTTTACGAAAAGTTGTAAGAAATAAAACTTTGTTGATCAAAACTAAAATATCCTTGAAATCATTGAAGAAGAAGTACCTTATCAGACAAAAATATTCCTTATCTAATAAGAGACATTTAAATTTTTTTAATTGCATAAATGGGCGGCATTTTGGTCAGAATTAATAGTTTTTTACATGGACAAAAAATTCATTTTAATTTTTCCATTAAATACTAGAATTTAAGAAAAGTACTTTGCGAAAAGAATGGGCAGTAGGACGGAAACGTATTGACCACCGATTAATTTTTTGCTAATAAATCTTGCATCCTTGGACCGACTTCTGCGACTAAATGCTCGATAGAAAGCTTATCTGTTCCTCTTTCAGATGGCATTAACATATTTTACGAAAAGTTGTAAGAAATAAAATTTTTTTGATCAAAACTAAAATATCCTTGAAATCATTGAAGAAGAAGTACCTTATCAGACGAAAATATGCCTTATCTAATAAGAGACATTTAAATTTTTTTAATTGCATAAATGGGCGGCATTGTATTCAGAATTAATAGTTTTTTACTTTGACAAAAAATTCGTTTAATTTTTTCCCATTAAATACTAGAATTATAGAAATGTACTTTGCGAAAAGAATCGGCAGTAGGACGAAATCGTCTTGACCACCGATTTGTTTTTTGCTAATAACTCTTGCATCCTTCAACCGACTTCTTCGACTAAGAGCTCGATGGAAAACTTATCTGTTCCTCTTTCAGATGGTATTAACATATTTTACGTAAAGTCATAGGAAATAAAATTAAAATTCGTTTAATTTTTTCCCATTAAATACTAGAATTATAGAAAAGTACTTTGCGAAAAGAATCGGCAGTAGGACGAAATCGTCTTGACCACCGATTAGTTTTTTGCTAATAACTCTTGCATCCTTCGACCGACTTCTTCGACTAAGAGCTCGATGGAAAGCTTATCTGTTCCTCTTTCAGATGGCATTAACATATTTTGCGAAAAGCCGTAAGAAATAAAATTTTTTTGATCAAAACTAAAATATCGTCGAAATCATTGAAGAAGAAGTACCTTATCAGACGAAAATATGCCTTATCTAATAAGAGACATCTAAATTTTTTTAATTGCAAGAATGGGCGGCATTTGTTTCATTAAAGTTTTTTTGATTGCATAAATGGGTGGCATTTTATTCAGAATTAATAGTTTTTTACGTGGACAAAAATTTCGTTTAATTTTTTCCCATTAAATACTAGAACTATAGAAAAGTACTTTGCGAAAAGAATCGGCAGTAGGACGGAATCGTCTTGACCACCGATTAGTTCTTTGCTAATAACTCTTGCATCCTTCGACCGACTTCTTCGACCAAGAGCTCGATTGAAAGCTTATCTGTTCCTATTTCAGATGGCTTTAAGATATTTTACGAAAAGTCATAAGAAATAAAATTTTGTTGATCAAAACTAAAATATCTTCGAAATAATTGAAGAAGAAGTACCTTATCAGACGAAAATATGCCTTATGTAATAAGATACATTTAAATTTTTTTAATTGCATAAATGGGTGGCATTTTATTCAGAATTAATAGTTTTTTACATTGACAAAAAATTCGTTTAATTTTTTCCCATTAAATACTAGAATTATAGAAAAGTACTTTGCGAAAAAAATCGGCAGTAGGACCAAATCGTCTTGACCACCGATTTGTTTTTTGCTAATAACTCTTGCATCCTTCAACCGACTTCTTCGACTAAGAGCTCGAATGAAAGCTTATCTGTTCCTCTTTCAGATGGTATTAACATATTTTACGTAAAGTCATAGGAAATAAAAATAAACTTCGTTTAATTTTTTCCCATTAAATTCTAGAATTATAGAAAAGTACTTTGCGAAAAGAATCGGCAGTAGGACGAAATCGTGTTGACCACCGATAAGCTTTTTGCTAATAACTCTTGCATCCTTCGACCGACTTCTTCGACTAAGAGCTCGATGGAAAGCTTATCTGTTCCTCTTTCAGATGGCATTAACATATTTTACGAAAAGTCATAAGAAATATAATTTTTTTGATCAAAACTAAAATATCCTCGAAATCATTGAAGAAGAAGTACCTTATCAGACGAAAATATGCCTTATCTAATAAGAGACATTTAAATTTTTTTAATTGCATAAATGGGTGGCATTTTATTCAGAATTGATAGTTTTTTACATCGACAAAAAATCCGTTTATTTTTTTTGCCATTAACTACTACAATTATAGAAAAGTACTTTGCGAAAAGAATCGGAAGTAGGACGGAAACGTGTTGACCACCGATTAGTTTCTTGCTAATAACTCCTGCATCCTTCGACCGACTTATTCGACTAAGAGCTCGATTGAAAGCTTATCTGTTCCTATTTCAGATGGCTTTAAGATATTTTACGAAAAGACGTAAGAAATAAAATTTTTTTGATCAAAACTAAAATATCCTCGAAATCATTGAAAACGAAGTACCTTATCAGACGAAAATATGCCTTATGTAATAAGATACATTTAAATTTTTTTAATTGCATAAATGGGTGGCATTTTATTCAGAATTAATAGTTTTTAACATGGACAAAAAATTCATTTTAATTTTTTCCCATTAAATACTAGAATTTTAGAAAAGTACTTTGCGAAAAGAATGGGCAGTAGGACGAAATCGTGTTGACCACCGATTAGTTTTTTGCTAATAACTCTTGCATCCTGCGACCGACTTCTTCGACTAAGATGTCGATGGAAAGCTTATCTGTTCCTCTTTCAGATGGTCTTAACATATTTTACGAAAAGTCGTAAGAAATAAAATTTTTTTGATCAAAACTAAAATATCGTCGAAATCATTGAAGAAGAAGTACCTTATCAGACGAAAATATGCCTTATCTAATAAGAGACATCTAAATTTTTTTAATTGCAAGAATGGGCGGCATTTGTTACATTAAAGTTTTTTTGATTGCATAAATGGGTTGCATTTTATTCAGAATTAATAGTTTTTTACGTGGACAATAATTTCGTTTAATTTTTTCCCATTAAATACTAGAACTATAGAAAAGTACTTTGCGAAAAGAATCGGCAGTAGGACGAAATCGTGTTGACCACCGATTAGCTTTTTGCTAATAACTCTTGCATCCTTCGACCGACTGCTTCGAATAAGAGCTCGATGGAAAGCTTATCTGTTCATCTTTCAGATGGCATTAACATATTTTACGAAAAGACGTAAGAAATAAAATTTTTTTGATCAAAACGAAAATATCCTCGAAATCATTGAAAACGAAGTACCTTATCAGACGAAAATATGCCTTATCTAATAAGAGACATTTCAATTTTTTTAATTGCATAAATGGGTGGCATTTTATTCAGAATTAATAGTTTTTAACATGGACAAAAAATTCATTTTAATTTTTTCCCATTAAATACTAGAATTTTAGAAAAGTACTTTGCGAAAAGAATCGGCAGTAGGACGGAAACGTGTTGACCACCGATTAGTTTTTTGCTAATAACTCTTGTATCCTTCGACCGACTTCTTCAACTAAGAGCTCGATGAAAAGCTTATCTGTTCCTCTTTCAGATGGCATTAACATATTTTACGAAAAGTCATAAGAAATAAAATTTTTTTGTTCAAAACTACAATATCCTCGAAATCATTGAAGAAGAAGTACCTTATCAGACGAAAATATGCCTTATCTAATAATAAACATTTAAATCTTTTTAATTGCTTAAATGGGTGGCATTTTGTTCAGAATTAATAGTTTTTTACATGGACCAAAAATTCGTTTAATTTTTTCCCATTAAATACTGGAATTATTGAAAAGTATTTTGCGAAAAGAATCGGCAGTAGGACGGAATCGTGTTGACCACTGATAAGTTTTTTGCTAATAACTCTTGAATCCTTCCACCGACTTCTTCGACTAAGAGCTCGATGGAAAGCTTATCTGTTCCTTTTTCAGATGGCATTAAGATATTTTACGAAAAATCATAAGAAATAAAATTTTTTTGATCAAAACTTAAAAATCCTCGTAATAATTGAAGAAGAAGTACCTTATCAGACGAAAATATGCCTTATGTAATAAGATACATTTACATTTTTTTAATTGCATAAATGGGCAACATTTTATTCAGAATTAATAGTTTTTTATATGGACAAAAAATTCGTTCAATTTTTTCCCATTAAATACTAGAATTATAGAAAAGTACTTTGCGAAAAGAATCGGCAGTAGGACGGAAACGTGTCGACCACCGATTAGTTTTTTGCTAATAACTCTTGCATCCTTCGACCGACTTCTTCAACTAAGAGCTCGATGGAAAGCTTATCTGTTCCTCTTTCAGATGGCATTAACATATTTTACGAAAAGTCATAAGAAATAAAATTTTATAGATCAAAACTAAAGTATCCTCGAAATCATTGAAGAAGAAGTACCTTATCAGACGAAAATGTGCCTTTTCTAATAAGATACATTTAAATTTTTTTAATTGCATAAATGGGTGGCATTTTGTTCAGAATTAATAGTTTTTTACATGGACAAAAAATTCGTTTAATTTTTTCCCATTAAATACCAGAATTATAAAAAAGTATTTTGCGAAAAGAATCGGCAGTAGGACGGAATCGTGTTGACCACTGATAAGTTTTTTGCTAATAGCTCTTGCATCCTTCGACCGACTTCTTCGACTAAGAGCTCGATGGAAAGCTTATCTGTTCCTCTTTCAGATGGCATTAACATATTTTACGAAAAGTCGTAAGAAATAAAATTTTATTGATCAAAACTAAAATATCCTCGAAATCATTGAAGAAGAAGTACCTTGTCAGACGAAAATATGCCTTATCTAATAAGAGACATTTACATTTTTTTAATTTCATAAATGGGCGGCATTTTATTCAGAATTAATAGTTTTTTACATGGACAAAAAATTCGTTTTTTTTTTCCCATTAAATACTAGAATTATAGAAAAGTACCTTGCGAAAAGAATCGGCAGTAGGACTGAAACGTGTTGACCACCGATTAGTTTTTTGCTAATAACTCTTGCATCCTTCGACCGACTTCTTCAACTAAGAGCTCGATGGAAAGCTTATCTGTTCCTCTTTCAGATGGCATTAACATATTTTACGAAAAGTCATAAGAAATACAATTTTTTTGATCAAAACTAAAATATCCTCGAAATCATTGAAGAAGAAGTACCTTATCAGACGAAAATATGCCTTATCTAATAAGAGACATTTCAATTTTTATACCCTGTACACATACTGTGTATCGGGGTATATTGTGTTTGTTTGAGCGAAATGTATGTAACGCACAGAAATATTCACTTGCGACTATATAAAGTATATATATTCTTGATCAGGATGACAAGAGAAATTGATTAAGCCATGTCCGTCCGTCTGTCCGTCCGTCCGTCCGTCTGTCTGTCTGTCTGTCCGTCCGTATTCACCAATGGTTCTCAGAAACTATAATAGCTAGAGACTTGAAATTTGGAGGGTAGACTCGTGATGCTCGGCAGCAGATCAAGTTTGAACGGTTTTGTGCCACGCCCACTCCTTCCCGCCCATCCAGCACCGCCCACTTTTTTAAAACGCTATAACTCGAACATCCAAAGAGATAGAAACATTAAAGTCGGTATGTAGACTCAGTATAAGTAGCACTACAAAACTGCATACCACAATTTTTCCCCCTCCTCTTCATTTCCCCTCCCCCAGTTGTTTTCTTAAAATGGCTGTATCTTCAAAACTATTAAAGATACGAACCTGAAATTTTGTAGACAAGCTCAGTATATACGTATCTTAAAAACTGCATACCACAAAATTCCCCTCTTATTGATAGTTACCCCTCAATGACCTACAAACTCAAATTTTTCGTAAATTCCACATTTTTTGACCGATTTACTTGAAATTTTGAACAATATTTGATCGGGCGATGTCAAATCAAAATTTTTTTTGTAGATTTGGGGTGTTGCACCGCCTACTGTGTGTGCAGGGTATTATATTGTCGAGTTTACTCGACTATAGCGTCCTTACTGGTTTTAATTGCATAAATGGGTGGCATTTTGTTCAGAATTAAAAGTTTTTTACATGGACAAAAAATTCGTTTAATTTCTTTCCATTAAATACTAGAATTATAGAAAAGTACTTTGCGAAAAGAATCGGCAGTAGGACGGAAACGTGTCGATCACCGATTAGTTTTTTGCTAATAACTCTTGCATCCTTCGACCGACTTCTTTAACTAAGAGCTCGATAGAAGGCTTATCTGTTCCTCTTTCAGATGGCATTAACATATTTTACGAAAAGTCTTAAGAAATAAAATTTTTTTGATCAAAACTAAAATATCCTCGAAATCATTGAAGAAGAAGTACCTTATCAGACGAAAATATGCCTTATCTAATAATATACATTTAAATTTTTTTAATTGCTTAAATGGGTGGCATTTTGTTCAGAATTAATAGTTTTTTACATGGACCAAAAATTCGTTTAATTTTTTCCCATTAAATACTAGAATTATTAAAAAGTATTTTGCGAAAAGAATCGGCAGTAGGACGGAAACGTGTCGACCACCGATTAGTTTTTTGCTAATAACTCTTGCATCCTTCGACCGACTTCTTCAACTAAGAGCTCGATGGAAAGCTTATCTGTTCCTCTTTCAGATGGCATTAACATATTTTACGAAAAGTCATAAGAAATAAAATTTTATAGATCAAAACTAAAATATCTTCGAAATCATTGAAGAAGAAGTACCTTATCAGACGAAAATGTGCCTTTTCTAATAAGATACATTTAAATTTTTTTAAATGCATAAATGGGTGGCATTTTGTTCAGAATTAATAGTTTTTTACGTGGACAAAAAATTCGTTTAATTTTTTCCCATTAAATACTAGAATTATTAAAAAGTATTTTGCGAAAAGAATCGGCAGTAGGACGGAATCGTGTTGACCACTGATAAGTTTTTTGCTAATAGCTCTTGCATCCTTCGACCGACTTCTTCGACTAAGAGCTCGATGGAAAGCTTATCTGTTCCTCTTTCAGATGGCATTAACATATTTTACGAAAAGTCGTAAGAAATAAAATTTTATTGATCAAAACTAAAATATCTTCGAAATCATTGAAGAAGAAGTACCTTATCAGACGAAAATGTGCCTTTTCTAATAAGATACATTTAAATTTTTTTAATTGCATAAATGGGTGGCATTTTGTTCAGAATTAATAGTTTTTTACATGGACAAAAAATTCGTTTAATTTTTTCCCATTAAATACTAGAATTATAAAAAAGTATTTTGCGAAAAGAATCGGCAGTAGGACGGAATCGTGTTGACCACTGATAAGTTTTTTGCTAATAGCTCTTGCATCCTTCGACCGACTTCTTCGACTAAGAGCTCGATGGAAAGCTTATCTAATCCTCTTTCAGATGGCATTAACATATTTTACGAAAAGTCGTAAGAAATAAAATTTTTTTGATCAAAACTAAAATATCCTCGAAATCATTGAAGAAGAAGTACCTTATCAGACGAAAATATGCCTTATCTAATAAGAGACATTTACATTTTTTTAATTTCATAAATGGGCGGCATTTTATTCAGAATTAATAGTTTTTTACATGGACAAAAAATTCGTTTTTTTTTTCCCATTCAATACCAGAGTTATAGAAAAGTACTTTGCGAAAAGAATCGGCAGTAGGACGGAAACGTGTTGACCACCGATTAGTTCTTTGCTAATAACTCTTGCATCCTTCGACCGACTTCTTCGACTAAGAGCTCGATGAAAAGCTTATCTGTTCCTCTTTCAGATGGCATTTACATATTTTACGAAAAGTTGTAAGAAATAAAATTTTTTTGATCAAAACTAAAATATCCTCGAAATCATTGAAGAAGAAGTACCTTATCAGACGAAAATGTGCCTTTTCTAATAAGAGACATTTAAATTTTTTTAATTGCATAAATGGGTGGAATTTTATTCAGAATTAATAGTTTTTTACATGGACAAAAAATTCGTTTAATTTTTTCCCATTAAATACTAGAATTATAGAAAAGTACTTTGCGAAAAGAATCGGCAGTAGGACGGAATCGTGTTGACCACTGATAAGTTTTTTGCTAATAACTCTTGCATCCTTCGACCGACTTCTTCGACTAAGAGCTCGATGGAAAGCTTATCTGTTCCTCTTTCAGATGGCATTAGTAGGACGGAATCGTGTTGACCACTGATAAGTTTTTTGATAATAACTCTTGCATCCTTCGACCGACTTCTTCGACTAAGAGCTCGATGGAAAGCTTATCTAATCCTCTTTCAGATGGCATTAACATATTTTACGAAAAGTCGTAAGAAATAAAATTTTTTTGATCAAAAATATCCTCGAAATCATTGAAGAAGAAGTACCTTATCAGACGAAAATATGCCTTATCTAATAAGATACATTTAAATTTTTTTAATTGCATAAATGGGTGGAATTTTATTCAGAATTAATAGTTTTTTACATGGACAAAAAATTCGTTTAATTTTTTTTCCATTAAATACTAGAATTATAGAAAAGTCCTTTGCGAAAAGAATCGGCAGTAGGACGAAATCGTCTTGACCACCGATTGGTTTTTTTGCTAATAACTCTTTCATCCTTCGACCGACTTCTTCGACTAAGAGCTCGATGGAAGGCTTATCTGTTCCTCTTTCAGATGGCATTAACATATTTTACGAAAAGTCGTAAGAGATAAAATTTTTTTGATCAAAACTAAAATATCCTCAAAATCATTGAAGAAGAAGTACCTTATCAGACGAAAATATGCCTTATCTAATAAGAGACATTTAAATATTTTTTAATTGCATAAATGGGCGGCATTTTATTCAGAATCAATAGTTTTTTACATGGACCAAAAATTCGTTTAATTTTTTCCCATTAAATACTAGAATTATAGAAAAGTACTTTGCGAAAACAATCGGCAGTAGGACGGAAACGTGTTGACCACCGATTAGTTTTTTGGTAATAACTGTAGCATCCTTCGACCGACTTCTTCGACTAAGAGCTCGATGGAAAACTTATCTGTTGTTCTTTCAGATGGCATTAACATATTTTACGAAAAGTCGTAAGAAAAAAAATTTTTTTGATCAAAACTAAAAAATCCTTGAAATCATTGAAGAAGAAGTACCTTATTAGACGAAAATATGCCTTATCTAATAAGAGACATTTACATTTTTTTAATTGCATAAATGGGCGACATTTTATTCAGAATTAATAGTTTTTTACATGGACAAAAAATTCGTTTAATTTTTTCCCATTAAATACTAGAATTATAGAAAAGTACTTTGCGAAAAGAATCGGCAGTAGGACGGAATCGTGTTGACCACTGATAAGTTTTTTGCTAATAACTCTTGCATCCTTCGACCGACTTCTTCGACTAAGAGCTCGATGGAAAGCTTATCTGTTCCTCTTTCAGATGGCATTAACATATTTTACGAAAAGTCGTAAGAAATAAAATTTTTTTGATCAAAACTAAAATATACTCGAAATCATTGAAGAAGAAGTACCTTATCAGACGAAAATATGCCTTATCTAATAAGAGACATTTACATTATTTAATGGCATAAATGGGCGAAATTTATTCAGAATTAATAGTTTTTTACATGGACAAAAAATTCGTTTAATTTTTTCCCATTAAATACTAGAATTATAGAAAAGTACTTTGCGAAAATAATCGGAAGTAGTAATAACTCTTGCATCCTTCGACCGACTTCTTCGACTAAGAGCTCGATGGAAAGCTTATCTGTTCCTCTTTCAGATGGCATTAACATATTTTACGAAAAGTCATAAGAAATAAAATTTTTTTGATCAAAACTGAAATATCCTTGAAATCATTGAAGAAGAAGTAACTTATCAGACGAAAATATGCCTTATCTAATAAGCAACATTTAAATTTTTTTAATTGCATAAATGGGCGGCATTTTATTCAGAATAAATAGTTTTTTACATGGACAAAAAATTCGGTTAATTTTTTTCCCATTAAATACTAGTATTATAGAAAAGTACTTTGCGAAAAGAATCGGCAGTAGGACGGAATAGTGTTGACCACCGATTAGTTTTTTGCTAATAACTCTTGCATCCTTCGACCGACTTCTTCAACTAAGAGCTCGATGGAAAGCTTATCTAATCCTCTTTCAGATGGCATTTACATATTTTATGAAAAGTCGTAAGAAATAAAATTTTTTTGATCAAAACTAAAATATCCTCGAAATCATTGAAGAAGAAGTACCTTATCAGACGAAAATATGCCTTATCTAACAAGATACATTTAAATTTTTTTAATTGCATAAATGGGTGGCATTTTATTCAGAATTAATAGTTTTTTACATGGACAAAAAATTCGTTTAATTTTTTCCCATTAAATACTAGAATTATAGAAAAGTACTTTGCGAAAAGAATCGGCAGTAGGACGGAATCGTGTTGACCACTGATAAGTTTTTTGCTAATAACTCTTGCATCCTTCGACCGACTTCTTCGACTAAGAGCTCGATGGAAAGCTTATCTGTTCCTCTTTCAGATGGCATTAACATATTTTACGAAAAGTCGTAAGAAATAAAATTTTTTTGATCAAAACTAAAATATCCTCGAAATCATTGAAGAAGAAGTACCTTATCAGACGAAAATATGCCTTATCTAATAAGAGACATTTACATTATTTAATGGCATAAATGGGCGAAATTTATTCAGAATTAATAGTTTTTTACATGGACAAAAAATTCGTTTAATTTTTTCCCATTAAATACTAGAATTATAGAAAAGTACTTTGCGAAAATAACACAGGCCGACAAAAAAACCGTTTGTAAAAACTTTTTGAATAATTGCAACTAATTGCTATGTATTTTTGTGTACTGATTCCGAAAATAGTAGACATAAAGTCGTATCACCCTTCAATTTCTTGCATTTCACGGAATTGTAAAAACACGAAATTACTGTTTTTCAAACTTGTGTACAAGATATCTCAGAATCTACTGCACCGATCTTGTTGAAATTTAACTAAGATATTCTTAGGAATCCAATCTATCATGTACTAAAGGAGTTTTTTGATTGAGGGCCCCCTTCGAAAGTTATACACTTTTAAACCTCAATAAATGAAGAAAAAAAAGTTTAATCTTTAAATAGCTGTAAACTTTACAAAAAAAAACTTTTAATTTTTTCCCCTATGCTAATCTATTTGTAGTTATTTCCTGAATGAAATGACGGTCCGTTTGTACTATTCCGACAATTGGTGACCGAGATATCAGGTATACCACCAACGTATGTTATGGTTGTTTCGAAAATCTTGGGAAATGGTATAAAAAAAAAAATAATGGCTTTTAAACAACAAAACAGTTGAAGTAGCCATGGTATGTTTATTTATACATATTCATTTTAAATTTGATACAACAAAATTACGAACTGTAAAGTAGAGAGAAAATCCTTGTTGGTTGTGTACACGATATTTCAGTCAGCAATCGACGGAAAAATACAAACGGACCGTCAATTCATTCAGGAAATAACTACAATTGGAATAGCATAAGGGAAAAAATTAAAATTTTTTTTTTGTAAAATTTACAGCTATTTAAAGATTAAACTTTTTTTTCTTCATTTATTGAGGTTTAAAAGTATATAACTTTCGAAGGGGGCCCTCAATCAAAAAACTCCTTTTGTACATGATAGATTGGATTCCTAAGAATATCTTAGTTAAATTTCATTAAGATCGGTCCAGTAGTTTCTGAGGTATCTTGTACACAAGTTTGAAAAACAGTAATTTCGTGTTTTTTACAATTCCGTGAAATGCAAGAAATTGGAGGGTGATACGACTTTATGTCCACTATTTTCGGAATCAGCACACCAAAATACATAGGAATTAGTTGCAATTATTCAAAAAGTTTTTTCTTGTTGACCTGTGTAATCGGAAGTAGTAATAACTCTTGCATCCTTCGACCGACTTCTTCGACTAAGAGCTCGATGGAAAGCTTATCTGTTCCTCTTTCAGATGGCATTAACATATTTTACGAAAAGTCATAAGAAATAAAATTTTTTTGATCAAAACTAAAATATCCTCGAAATCATTGAAGAAGAAGTACCTTATCAGACGAAAATATGCCTTATCTAACAAGACACATTTAAATTTTTTTAATTGCATAAATGGGTGGCATTTTATTCAGAATTAATAGTTTTTTACATGGACAAAAAATGCGTTTAATTTTTTCCCATTAAATACTAGAATTATAGAAAAGTACTTTGCGAAAAGAATCGGCAGTAGGACGAAATCGTCTTGACCACCGATTAGTTTTTTGCTAATAACTCTTGAATCCTTCGACCGACTTCTTCGACTAAGAGCTCGATAGAAAGCTTATCTGTTCCTCTTTCAGATGGCATTAACATATTTTGCAAAAAGTCGTAAGAAATAAAATTTTTTTGATCAAAACTAAAATATCCTCGAAATCATTGAAGAAGAAGTACCTTATCAGACGAAAATATGCCTTATCTAATAAGAGACATTTAAATTTTTGAAGTGAAACTTCTTTAGCATGGGTGTGATTTGAAACTCGATGAAACGACATGAAAAAGAGACAGACTATACATTTAAATGATTTAGCCTGCGAGAGAATGAAACAGAATATAGAATGACGGTCTGTAGTCATAAACAACAACATGCTTTGTTGTAATTTTGGCATTCCTCTTCAACCGTCACTTTCGCCATCTGGCACATATGCAACAACAACTAACCTGGCACATTTACTCCAAATATTACAACAACTCTTGTTGTTGTTATTTTAGTCATAAGCATTCTCCGTTAGGTCGGACAGTGTGGATGTTGCTACCTATGACACTGTCTGAGCGTATACATTGTGCTTGTTGTTGCCCGCTACTTAACGTTGCTAATCAACGTCGCTAATCGGCTTCATAATATACATATGAGCCGCGAAATCATCTGCAGTTAATAATGTTGAAGCTCGTTCAATTTTGCAATTGACAATAATACCCTTTCCATTGCTGTGATTAGCAATTAAAAACAATTAATTTACAGATTCAAAAAATTCCGAAAGTGAACACTAATAATAAATTATATGTGCAATGAATAAAGTCAAGTAGATTCCACATATTGGAGCATTGGTAGTTAACTTGACTCTGTTCTTCGGGAGACACTCTGCACATTTGAATTAATTCTTCTTCTTCGCATTTATGCATTCAAAAATGTACACATTCCAAATTGTGCATGGTTGGTATATATGTACCTATGTCTGTACATATTTTCATAAAATGTACTATTTTTACGAGCAGATTTATTAATGAAATCATGTAAAATATTGGATTGTTTTAATGCAGATTAATGAGGAAACCATAAAGTTTATTTCTTGGTACATAATTGTTTATAACAACTTAAAATAAGGCTGAATTTAATAAAATCTTCGAGAAAATTGTCAGAGATTTTGCAACGGTGTGAAAATATCTATAAAATATTTCCCAGATACCTAAATTTCCATTTTGATTATTTTAAAATCGTCGACCTGAAATGTTTAACAGATCCTCCAATTTTATAACCATAAATCAATAATAAGAGGATAAAAAGCAAATTTACGTCGTTGTATGGAAAACTTTTTTGTTTCTTGATCAATTGACTTGAAACTTCACAATTATTGTCTTAGAAAGCCATAAAAAATATTTTTATCAAAAATTGGGTAAGGCAACGCCCACTTATAGCAAAAATTTATAATTTGCATATCTCAGGTACGCAATGAGCTAAAATAATGAAAATTAGTGTATATGATACTGAGATAAAGAGAAATTATATCCAGAAAATGGGCGTGGCAAGGCTGATGATAGCAGCCTTACTGGTTTTTTGGTTCTTTTAAAGAAAGTTTCACTTCGAACACGTGTACTGTGTTGCACGCGATTTTTTTTTTAATTGCATAAATGGGCGGCATTTCATTCAGAATTCATAGTTTTTTACATGGACAAAAAATTCGTGTAATTTTTTCCCATTAAATACTAGAATTATAGAAAAGTACTCTGCGAAAAGAATCGGCAGTAGGACGGAATCGTCTTGACCACCGATTAGTTTTTTGCTAATAACTCTTGCATCCTTCGACCGACTTCTTCGACTAAGAGCTCGATGGAAACCTTTTCTGTTCCTCTTTCAGATGGCATTAACATATTTTACGAAAAGTCATGAGAAATAAAATTTTTTTGATCGAAACTAAAATATCCTCGAAATCATTGAAGAAGAAGTACCTTATCAGACGAAAATATGCCTTATCTAATAAGAGATATTTAAATTTTTTAAATTTCGTAAATGACTGGCATTTTATTCAGAATTAATAGTTTTTTACATAAACAAAAACTCCGTTTAATTTTTTTCCATTAAGTACTATAATTATAAAAAAGTACTTTGCAAAAAGAATCGGCAGTAGGACGGAATCGTGTTGACCACCGATTAGTTATTTGCTAATAACTCTTGCATCCTTCGACCGACTTCTTCGACTAAAAGCTCGATGGAAAGCTTATCTGTTCCTCTTTCAGTTGGCATAAACATTTTGTACGAAAAGTCGTAAGAAATAAAATTTTTTTGATCAAAACTAAAATATCCTCGAAATCATTGAAAACGTAGTACCTTATCAGACGAAAATATGCCTTATCTAATAAGAGACATTTAAATTTTTTTAATTGCATAAATGGGTGGCATTTTATTCAGAATTAATAGTTTTTTTACATGGACAAAAAATTCGTTTAATTTTTTTCCCATTAACTACTACAATTATTGAAAAGTACTTTGCGAAAAGAATCGGAAGTAGGACGGAAACGTGTTGACCACCGATTAGTTTTCTGCTTATAACTCTTGCATCCTTGCAGCTCGATGGAAAGCTTATCTGTTCCTCTTTCAGATGGCATTAACATATTTTACGAAAAGTCATGAGAAATAAAATTTTTTTGATCAAAACTAAAATATCCTCGAAATCATTGAAAAAGAAGTACCTTATCAGACGAAAATATGCCTTATCTAATTAAAGACATTTAAATTTTTTTAATTGCATAAACAGGCGGCGTTTTATTCAGAATTAATAGTTTTTTACATGGACAAAAACTCCGTTTAATTTTTTCCCATTAAATACTATAATTATAGAAAAGTACTTTGCGAAAAGAATCGGCAGTAGGACGGAATCGTGTTGACCACCGATAGGTTTCTTGCTAACAACTCTTGCATCCTTCGACCGACTTTTTCGAATAAGAGCTCGATGGAAAGCTTATCTGTTCATCTTTCAGATGGCATTAACATATTTTACGAAAAGTCGTAAGAAATAAAATTTTTTTAATCAAAACTAAAATATCCTCGAAATCATTGAAAAAAAAGTACCTTATTATACGAAAATATGCCTTATCTAATAAGAGACATTTAAATTTTTTTAATTGCATAAATGGGTGGCATTTTATTCAGAATTAATAGTTTTTTTACATGGACAAAAAATTCGTTTAATTTTTTTCCCATTAACTACTACAATTATTGAAAAGTACTTTGCGAAAAGAATCGGAAGTAGGACGGAAACGTGTTGACCACCGATTAGTTTTCTGCTTATAACTCTTTCATCCTTCGACCGACTTCTTCGACTAAGAGCTCGATGGAAAGCTTATCTGTTCCTCTTTCAGATGGCATTAACATATTTTACGAAAAGTCATGAGAAATAAAATTTTTTTGATCAAAACTAAAATATCCTCGAAATCATTGAAAAAGAAGTACCTTATCAGACGAAAATATGCCTTATCTAATTAAAGACATTTAAATTTTTTTAATTGCATAAACAGGCGGCATTTTATTCAGAATTAATAGTTTTTTACATGGACAAAAACTCCGTTTAATTTTTTCCCATTAAATACTATAATTATAGAAAAGTACTTTGCGAAAAGAATCGGCAGTAGGACGGAATCGTGTTGACCACCGATAGGTTTCTTTCTAACAACTCTTGCATCCTTCGACCGACTTTTTCGAATAAGAGCTCGATGGAAAGCTTATCTGTTCATCTTTCAGATGGCATTAACATATTTTACGAAAAGTCGTAAGAAATAAAATTTTTTTAATCAAAACTAAAATATCCTCGAAATCATTGAAAAAAAAGTACCTTATCATACGAAAATATGCCTTATCTAATAAGAGACATTTCAATTTTTTTAATTGCATAAATAGGTGGCATTTTATTCAGAATTAAAAGCTTTTTACATAAACAAAAACTCCGTTTAATTTTTTCCCATTAAATACTATAATTATAGAAAAGTACTTTGCGAAAAGAATCGGCAGTAGGACGGAATCGTGTTGACCACCGATTAGTTTTTTGCTAATAACTCTTGCATCCTTCGACCGACTTCTTCGAATAAAAGCTCGATGGAAAGCTTATCTATTCCTCTTTCAGTTGGCATTAACATTTTTTTCGAAAAGTCGTAAGAAATAAAATTTTTTTGATCAAAACTAAAATATCCTCGATATCATTGAAAACGAAGTACCTTATCAGACGAAAATATGCCTTATCTAATAAGAGACATTTAAATTTTTTTAATATCATAAACAGGCGGCATTTTATTCAGAATTAATAGTTTCTAACATGGACAAAAAATTCGTTTAATTTTTTCCGATTAAATACTATAATTAAAGAAAAGTACATTGCGAAAAGAATCGGCAGTAGGACGGAAACGTGTTGACCACCGATTAGTTTTTGCTAATAACTCTTGCATCCTTCGACCGACTTCTTCGAATAAAAGCTCGATGGAAAGCTTATCTAATCCTCTTTCAGTTGGCATTAACATTTTTTACGAAAAGTCGTAAGAAATAAAATTTTTTTGATCAAAACTAAAATATCCTCGAAACCATTGAAAACGAAGTACCTTATCAGACGAAAATATGCCTTATCTAATAAGAGACATTTAAATTTTTTTAATATCATAAACAGGCGGCATTTTATTCAGAATTAATAGTTTTTTACATGGACAAAAAATTCGTTTAATTTTTTCCCATTAAATACTACAATTATAGAAAAGCATTTTGCGAAAAGAATCGGCAGTAGGACGGAAACGTGTTGACCACCGATTAGTTTCTTGCTAATAACTCTGGCATCCTTCGACCGACTTCTTCGACTAAGAGGTCGATGGAAAGCTTATCTGTTCCTCTTTCAGATGGCATTAACATATTTTACGAAAAGTCATGAGAAATAAAATTTTTTTGATCAAAACTAAAATATCCTCGAAATCATTGAAGAAGAAGTACCTTATCAGACGAAAATATGCCTTATCTAATAAGAGACATTTCAATTTTTTTAATTGCATAAATAGGTGGCATTTTATTCAGAATTAATAGCTTTTTACATAAACAAAAACTCCGCTTAATTTTTTCCCATTAAATACTATAATTATAGAAAAGTACTTTGCGAAAAGAATCGGCAGTAGGACAGAATCGTGTTGACCACCGATTAGTTTTTTGCTAATAACTCTTGCATCCTTCGACCGACTTCTTCGACTAAGAGCTCGATTGAAAGCTTATCTAATCCTCTTTCAGATGGCATTAACATATTTTACGAAAAGTCGTAAGAAATAAAATTTTTTTGATCAAAACTAAAATATCCTCGAAATCATTGAAAAACAAGTACCTTATAAGACGATAATATGCCTTATCTAATAAGACATATTTAAATTTTTTGAATTGGATAAATGGGTGGCATTTTATTCAGAATTGATAGTTTTTTTACATGGACAAAAAATTCGTTTAATTTTTTCCCATTAAATTCTATAATTATAGAAAAGTACTTTGCGGAAAGAATTGACAGTAGGACGGAAACGTGTTGACCACCGATTAGTATTTTGCTAATAACTCTTGCATCCTTCGACCGACTTCTTTGAATAAGAGCTCGATGGAAAGCTTATCTGTTCCTCTTTCAGATGGCATTCACATATTTTACGAAAAGTCGTAAGAAATAAAATTTTTTTGATCAAAACTAAAATATCCTCGAAATCATTGAAAAAGAAGTACCTTATAAGACGAAAATATGCCATATCTAATAGGAGACATTTAAATTTTTTTAATTCCATAAATGGGTGGCATTTCATTCAGAATTAATAGTTTTTAACATGGACAAAAAATTCGTTTAATTTTTCCCATTAAATACTATAATTATAGAAAAGTACTTTCCGGAAAGAATTGACAGTAGGACGGAAACGTGTTGACCACCGATTAGTATTTTGCTAATAACTCTTGCATCCTTCGACCGACTTCTTTGAATAAGAGCTCGATGGAAAGCTTATCTGTTCCTCTTTCAGATGGCATTAACATATTTTACGAAAAGTCGTAAGAAATAAAATTTTTTTTATGAAAACTAAAATATCCTCGAAATCATTGAAAAAGAAGTACCTTTTCAGACGAAAAAATGCCTTATCTAATAAGAGACATTTAAATTATTTTAATATCATAAATAGGCTGCATTTTATTCAGAATTAGTAGTTTTTTACATGGACAAAAAATTCGTTTAATTTTTTCCAATTAAATACTATAATTATAGAAAAGTACTTTGCGAAAAGAATCGGCAGTAGGACGGAAACGTGTTGACCACCGATAGGTTTCTTGCTAACAACTCTTGCATCCTTCGACCGACTTTTTCGAATAAGAGCTCGATAGAAAGCTTATCTGTTCCTTTTTCAGATGTCATTAACATATTTTACGAAAAGTCGTAAGAAATAAAATTTTTTTGATCAAAACTAAAATATCCTCGAAATCATTGAAAAAGAAGTACGTTATAAGACGAAAATATGCCTTATCTAATAAGAGACATTTATATTTTTTTAATTGCATAAATGGGCGGCATTTTATTCAGAATTGATAGTTTTTTACATGGACAAAAAATTCGTTTAATTTTTTTCCCATTAAAAACTACATTTATAGAAAAGTACTTTTCGAAAAGAATCGGCAGTAGGACGGAAACGTGTTGACCACCGATAGGTTTCTTGCTAACAACTCTTGCATCCTTCGACCGACTTTTTCGAATAAGAGCTCGATAGAAAGTTTATCTGTTCCTTTTTCAGATGTCATTAACATATTTTACGAAAAGTCGTAAGAAATAAAATTTTTTTGATCAAAACTAAAATATCCTCGAAATCATTGAAAAAGAAGTACGTTATAAGACGAAAATATGCCTTATCTAATAAGAGACATTTATATTTTTTTAATTGCATAAATAGGCTGCATTTTATTCAGAATTAGTAGTTTTTTACATGGACAAAAAATTCGTTTAATTTTTTCCCATTAAATACTATAGTTATAGAAAAGTACTTTGCGAAAAGAATCGGCAGTAGGACGGAAACGTGTTGACCACCGATAGGTTTCTTGCTAACAACTCTTGCATCCTTCGATCGACTTTTTCGAATAAGAGCTCGATAGAAAGCTTATCTGTTCCTTTTTCAGATGTCATTAACATATTTTACGAAAAGTCGTAAGAAATAAAATTTTTTTGATCAAAACTAAAATATCCTCGAAATCATTGAAAAAGAAGTACGTTATAAGACGAAAATATGCCTTATCTAATAAGAGACATTTATATTTTTTTAATTGGATAAATGGGTGGCATTTTATTCAGAATTGATAGTTTTTTAAATGGACAAAAAATTCGTTTAATTTTTTTCCCATTAAAAACTACATTTATAGAAAAGTACTTTTCGAAAAGAATCGGCAGTAGGACGGAAACGTGTTGACCAACGATTAGTTTTTTGCTAATAACTCTTGCATCCTTCGACCGACTTCTTCGACTAAGAGCTCGATAAAAAGTTTATCTGTTCCTTTTTTAGATGGCATTTACATATTTTACGAAAATTCGTAAGAAATAAAATTTTTTTGATCAAAACTAAAATATCCTCGAAATTATTGAAAAAGAATTACCTTATAAGACGAAAATATGCCTTATCTAATAAGAGACATTTAAATGATTTTAATTGCATAAATAGGCGGAATTTTATTCAGAATTAATAGTTTTTTACATGGACAAAAACTTCGTTTAATTTTTTCCCATTAAATACAACAATTATAGAAAAGAACTTTGCGAAAAGAATCGGCAGTAGGACGGAAACGTGTTGACCACCGATTAGTTTTTTTTGGAACGAAGTTCCTTTACGGAGCTTACATGTAGACTGAAATGAGAGAAAATTTCAAAATCGTCACGTAACAAAATGAGTTTTATGTGTATGTATGTGTGGGACTATAATGCTACAACTCTAACGTTGTTGCTACTTGCATGACTCAGTAGTCATCAAAAAATAGCAACAACAAACATGTATAGTTGAAATTTTGGCATTTCTCTTCCACCGTCACTTTCGCCATCTGGCGCATATGCAACAACAACTAACTTGTTTACGCCAAATATTACAACAACTCTTGTTGTAATATTCGACACAAGCATACACCGTTAGGTCACCCAGTGCTTGAACGCATGCAATATGTTTGTTACTGCTCGCTAATCAGCGTTGCTGCCAAAAAATCAACGTCGCAACTCAACATCGCTAATCAGCATCGCTAATCAACCTCATAATCTGTGAGCCGCGAATTCATCTGCAATTCGCGTCCTCACAATGGTTTCCTAAGAATATAAATTCATCCTGTTATAATTATAATTGCGTTGTTATTCCAAGATAAAGATGCCGAATTTTCAAAAAATGTTGTATGTTATTAAATGTTGAAAAAAAAGGTCAACTTTGAGTAGCGATATCATCCCAACTAGAATGCTTATTTCTTTAAAGTTAACATTTCCTTTATCTCCGGTCAGGCACAAATATTTGTTTTATCGAAAGCGTTCATGAATATTTAATTTTTGCAAGCTGAATGTATCTAAGGTTCCTCTATGCGTCCATGGAATCAGAAAGAGTGTTCAGCAAGGCGGGACAAATTATTTCAAAGAGGCGAACCAGGCTTAAGGATGACAATATAAACATCCTTTTGTTTTTAAGCCAAAATTTTTCGATTAAATAAATAAATAAACATAAATTTTCTTGTTTACATACAAAATATTTATGTGGGATGATATTATCGACGACTATCGATAGCACTATCACGACTACCGATAGTTCCAAAATAACTATCGTTGACTATCGATAGCGCCGATTATCGATAGTTCTCCACCTCTAGTATGTATGTGTGCGACTGTTGAGCTATTATCAAAAAAAAAATTTCTTTCCTACTTCCAAGTGATTCAGTAGCTTATTGCATAGAGCTGTTCTTCTTCAAGTCGAAGTACTCAGGTTCGCTGCCCAGGGGTGAGTCAATCGAAATTTTTTCATTTTTATTGTATTTTTGAAAATGTTTGTTTGAAGGTACCTAGTAGTGTTGGGCATGGGCTGTGTTGAAAATTTGAATATTGTCCATGTTGGTTTGTGCAGAGCACAATCGGCACGAAGAAAAAAAATCTAAAGGTTGCGATTTTTTAGTGGGCTTTAAAAGTGAAAATGAACATAAAAATCACAAAAACTGTGTAACCGATCCTTTTGTATATATAGATATTACTACCATCGCTATTCATTTATAAACTGGATTCGCTTCATTTTCGCAAAAATGAAAAAACTGCAAATTCAAGAAGCAATTCGTAGGAACAACTGGAATTTTAAACTAATAAAATTAAAAACTGCCAAGAGAATTTTGTAAGATTAATTTAAATAAAATTATACAAAAATTTTTAATATTTCGTGTTGGACCGTGTTCGGACAATTTTTAGCCGTGCGTGTTGCAAATTTTGATTTTCGTGCTCTGTTGGGTCGTGTCGAAAAATTGCGGTCCATGCCCATTTGTAGTACCTAGGTTGAAACTTTAAAGCAGGCAGAGCTGTTGCTCATCAAGTCGATGTGCTTAAGTTCAAGCCCAAGTTGAGTCTATCGAATTTTTCAATTAAAACTTAAAGTTTAGATGCGGTAATTTACAATCCATGCACACCGTAAGGAACTTCGTTCCTGGTTGGGGTCCCATGACCCCACTATTTTTTTGCTAATAACTCTTGCATCCTTCGACCGACTTCTTCGACTAGGAGCTTGATGGAAAGCTTATCTGTTCCTCTTTCAGATGGCATTTACATATTTTACGAAAATTCGTAAGAAATAAAATTTTTTTGATCAAAAATAAAATATCCTTGAAATCATTGAAGAAGAAGTACCTTATCAGACGAAAATATGCCTAATCTAATAAGAGACATTTAAATTTTTTTAATTGCATAAAAAGGCGGAATTTTATTCAGAATTAGTAGTTTTTTACATGGACAAAAAATTCGTTTAATTTTTTCCCATTAAATACTATAATTATAGAAAAGTACTTTGCGAAAAGAATCGGCAGTAGGACGGAAACGTGTTGACCACCGATAGGTTTCTTGCTAACAACTCTTGCATCCTTCGACCGACTTTTTCGAATAAGAGCTCGATGGAAAGCTTATCTGTTCCTCTTTCAGATGGCATTAACATATTTTACGAAAAGTCGTAAAAAAATAAAAATTTTTTGATCAAAACTAAAATATCCTCGAAATCATTGAAAACGAAGTACCTTATCAGACGAAAATATGTCTTATCTAATAAGAGACATTTAAATTTTTTTAATTGCATAAACAGGCTGCATTTTATTCAGAATTGATAGTTTTTTAAATGGACAAAAAATTCGTTTAATTTTTTTCCCATTAAAAACTACAATTATAGAAAAGTACTTTTCGAAAAGAATCGGCAGTAGGACGGAAACGTGTTGACCAACGATTAGTTTTTTGCTAATAACTCTTGCATCCTTCGACCGACTTCTTCGACTAAGAGCTTGATGGAAAGCTTATCTGTTCCTCTTTCAGATCGCATTTACATATTTTACGAAAAGTCGTAAGAAATAAAATTTTTTTGATCAAAACTAAAATATCCTCGAAATCATTGAAGAAGGAGTATCTTATCAGACGAAAATATGCTTATCTAATAAGAGACATTTAAATTTTTTTAATTGCATAAATAGGCGGCATTTTATTCACAGTTAATAGTTTTTTACATGGACAAAAAATTCGTTTAATTTTTTTCCCATTAAATACTACAATTATAGAAAAGTACTTTGCAAAAAGAATCGGATGTAGGACGGAAACGTGTTGACCACCGATTAGTTTCTTGCTAATAACTCTTGCATTCTTCGATCGACTTCTTCGACTAAGAGCTCAATAAAAAGCTTATCTGTTCCTTTTTCAGATGGCATTAACATATTTAACAAAAAGTCATAATAAGTAAAATTTTTTGATTAAAACTAAAATATACTCGAAATCATTGAAAAAGAAGTACCTTATCAGACGAAAATATGCCTTATCTAATAAGAGACATTTAAATTTTTTTAATTGCATAACTGTGGCATTTTATTCAGAATTGATAGTTTTTTTCATGGAAAAAAAATTCGTTTAATTTTTTCCCATTAAATACTACAATTATAGAAAAGTACTTTGCGAAAACAACCGGAAGTAGGACGGAAAGAAAAAGAAGTACCTTATAAGACGAAAATATGCCTTATCTAATAAGAGACATTTAAATTTTTTTAATTGCTAAATGGGTGGCATTTTAGTCAGAATTGATAGTTTTTTACATCGACAAAAAATTCGTTTAATTTTTTTCCCATTAAAAACTACAATTATAGAAAAGTACTTTGCGAAAAGAATCGGAACTATGACGGAAACGTGTTGACCACCGATTAGTTTCTTGCTAATAACTCTTGCATCCTTCGACCGACTTCTTCGACTAACAGCTCGATAGAAAGCTTATCTGTTTCTTTTTCAGATGGCATTAACATATTTTACGAAAAGTGGTAAGAAATAAAATTTTTTTTATCAAAACTAAAATATCCTCGAAATCATTGAAAAAGAGGTACCTTATAAGACGAAAATATGCCTTATCTAATAAGAGAGATTTAAATTTTTTTAATTGCTAAATGGGTGGCATTTTATTCAGAATTGATAGTTTTTTACATGGACAAAAAATTCGTTTAATTTTTTTCCCATTAAAAACTACAATTATAGAAAAGTACTTTTCAAAAAAAATCGGCAGTAGGACGGAAACGTGTTGACCACCGATTAGTTTTTTGCTAATAACTCTTGCATCTTTCGACCGACTTCTTCGACTAAGAGCTTGATGGAAAGGTTATCTGTTCCTCTTTCAGATGGCATTTACATATTTTACGAAAAGTCGTAAGAAAAAAAATTTTTTTTATCAAAACTAAAATATCCTCGAAATCATTGAAGAAGAAGTACCTTATCAGACGAAAATATGCCTTATCTAATAAGAGACATTTAAATTTTTTTAATTGAATAAATGGGCAACATTTTATTCAGAATGAATAGTTTTTTACATGGACAAAATATTCGTTTAATTTTTTTCCCATTAAATACTACAATTATAGAAAAGTACTTTTCGAAAAGAATCGGCAGTAAGACGGAAACGTGTTGACCACCGATTAGTTTTTTGCTTATAACTATTGCATCCTTCGACCAACTTCTTCGACTAAGAGCTTGATGGAAAGCTTATCTGTTCCTCTTTCAGATGGCATTTACATATTTTACGAGAAGTCGTAAGAAATAAAATTTTTTTGATCAAAACTGAAATATCCTCGAAATCATTGAAAAAGAAGTACCTAATCAGACGAAAATATGCCTTATCTAATAAGAAACATTTAAATTTTTTTAATTGCATAAATGGGTGGCATTTTATTCAGAATTGATAGTTTTTTACATGGACAAAAAATTCGTTTAATTTTTTCCCATTAAATACTACAATTATAGAAAAGTACTTTGCGAAAACAATCGGAAGTAGGACGGAAACGTGTTGACCACCGATTAGTTTCTTGCTAATAACTCTTGCATCCTTCGACCGACTTCTTCGACTAAGAGCTCGATAAAAAGCTTATCTGTTCCTTTTTCAGATGGCATTAACATATTTTACGAAAAGTCGTAAGAAATAACATTTTTTTGATCAAAACTAAAATATCCTCGAAATCATTGAAAAAGAAGTACGTTATAAGACGAAAATATGCCTTATCTAATAAGAAACATTTAAATTTTTTTAATTGCATAAATGGGTGGCATTTTATTCAGAATTGATAGTTTTTTAAATGGACAAAAAATTCGTTTACTTTTTTCCATTAGATACTACAATTATAGAAAAGTACTTTTCGAAAAGAATCGGCAGTAGGACGGAAACGTCTTGACCACCGATTAGTTTTTTGCTAATAACTATTGCATCCTTCGACCGACTTCTTCGACTAAGAGCTTGATGGAAAGCTTTTCTGTTCCTCTTTCAGATGGCATTTACATATTTTACGAGAAGTCTTAAGAAATAAAATTTTTTTGATCAAAACTAAAATATCCTCGAAATCATTGAAAAAGAAGTACGTTATAAGGCGAAAATATGCCTTATCTAATAAGAAACATTTAAATTTTTTTAATTGCATAAATGGGTGGCATTTTATTCAGAATTGATAGTTTTTTAAATGGACAAAAATTTCGTTTACTTTTTTTCCATTAGATACTACAATTATAGAAAAGTACTTTTCGAAAAGAATCGGCAGTAGGATGGAAACGTGTTGACCACCGATTAGTTTTTTGCTAATAACTATTGCATCCTTCGACCGACTTCTTCGACTAAATGCTTGATGGAAAGCTTTTCTGTTCCTCTTTCAGATGGCATTTACATATTTTACGAGAAGTCGTAAGAAATAAAATTTTTTTGATCAAAACTAAAATATCCTCGAAATCATTGAAAAAGAAGTACCTTATCAGACGAAAATATGCCTAATCTAATAAGAGACATTTAAATTTTTTTAATTGCATAAATAGGTGGCATTTTATTCAAAATTAATAGTTTTTTACATGGACAATAAATTCGTTTAATTTTTTTCCCATTAAATAATACAATTATAGAAAAGTCCTTTGCGAAAAGAATCGGAAGTAGGACGGAAACGTGTTGACCACCGATTAGCTTCTTGCTAATAACTCTTGCATCCTTCGATCGACTTCTTCGACTAAGAGCTCGATAAAAAGCTTATCTGTTCCTTTTTCAGATGGCATTAACATATTTAACAAAAAGTCATCAGAAGTAAAATTTTTTTGATCAAAACTAAAATATCCTCGAAATCATTGAAGAAGAAGTACCTTGTCAGACGAAAATATGCCTTATCTAATAAGAGACATTTAAATTTTTTTAATTGCATAAATGTGTGGCATTTTATTCAGAATTGATAGTTTTTTACATGGACAAAAAATTCGTTTAATTTTTTCCCATTAAATACTACAATTATAGAAAAGTACTTTGCGAAAAAATCGGAAGTAGGACGGAAACGTGTTGACCACCGATTAGTTTCTTGGTAATAACTCTTGCATCCTTCGACCGAATTCTTCGACTAAGAGCTCGATAGAAAGCTTATCTTTTCCTTTTTCAGATAGCATTAACATGTTTTACGAAAAGTCGTAAGAAATAAAATTTTTTTGATCAAAACTAAAATATCCTCGAAATCATTGAAAAAGAAGTACGTTATAAGACGAAAATATGCCTTATCTAATAAGAGACATTTAAATTTTTTTAATTGCATAAATGGGTGGCATTTTATTCAGAATGAATAGTTTTTTACATGGACAAAATATTCGTTTAATTTTTTTCCCATTAAATACTACAATTATAGAAAAGTACTTTTCGAAAAGAGTCGGCAGTAGGACGGAAACGTGTTGACCAACGATTAGTTTTTTGCTAATAACTATTGCATCCTTCGACCGACTTCTTCGACTAAGAGCTTGATAGAAAGCTTATCTGTTCCTTTTTCAGATAGCATTAACATATTTCACGAAAAGTCGTAAGAAATAAAATTTTTTTGATCAAAACTAAAATATCCTCGAAATCATTGAAAAAGAAGTACGTTATAAGACGAAAATATGCCTTATCTAATAAGAGACATTTAAATTTTTTTACTTGCATAAATAGACGGCATTTTATTCAGAATTGATAGTTTTTTACATGGACAAAAAATTCGTTTAATTTTTGCCCATTAAATACTACAATTATAGAAAAGTACTTTTCGAAAAGAATCGGCAGTAGGACGGAAACGTGTTGACCACCGATAAGTTACTTGCTAATAACTCCAGCATCCTTCGACCGACTTCTTCGACTAAGAGCTTGATAGAAAGCTTCCTTTTTCAGATAGCATTAACATATTTCACGAAAAGTCGTAAGAAATAAAATTTTTTTGATCAAAACTAAAATATCCTCCAAATCATTGAAAAAGAAGTACCTTATAAGACGAAAATATGCCTTATCTAATAAGAGACATTTAAATTTTTTTACTTGCATAAATAGACGGCATTTTATTCAGAATTGATAGTTTTTTACATGGACAAAAAATTCGTTTAATTTTTTTGCCATTAAATACTACAATTATAGAAAAGTACTTTGCGAAAAGAATCGGAAGTAGGACGGAAACGTGTTGACCACCGATAAGTTACTTGCTAATAACTCCAGCATCCTTCGACCGACTTCTTCGACTAAGAGCTTGATAGAAAGCTTATCTGTTCCTTTTTCAGATAGCATTAACATATTTCACGAAAAGTCGTAAGAAATAAAATTTTTTTGATCAAAACTAAAATATCCTCCAAATCATTGAAAAAGAAGTACCTTATAAGACGAAAATATGCCTTATCTAATAAGAGACATTTAAATTTTTTTACTTGCATAAATAGACGGCATTTTATTCAGAATTGATAGTTTTTTACATGGACAAAAAATTCGTTTAATTTTTTCCCATTAAATACTACAATTATAGAAAAGTACTTTTCGAAAAGAATCGGCAGTAGGACGGAAACGTGTTGACCACCGATTAGTTTTTTGCTAATAACTCTTGCATCCTTCGACCGACTTCTTCGACTAGGAGCTCGATAAAAAGCTTATCTGTTCCTTTTTCAGATGGCATTAACATATTTTACGAAAAGTCGTAAGAAATAACATTTTTTTGATCAAAACTAAAATATCCTCGAAATCATTGAAAACGAAGTCGCTTATCAGACGAAAATATGCCTTATCTAATAAGAGACATTTAAATTTTTTTAATTGCATAAATGGGTGGCATTTTATTCAGAATTGATAGTTTTTTAAATGGACAAAAAATTCGTTTACTTTTTTTCCATTAGATACTACAATTATAGAAAAGTACTTTGCGAAAACAATCGGAAGTAGGACGGAAACGTGTTGACCACCGATTAGTTTTTTGCTAATAACTATTGTATCCTTCGACCGACTTCTTCGACTAAGAGCTTGGTGGAAAGGTTATCTGTTCCTCTTTCAGATGGCATTTACATATTTTACGAGAAGTCGTAAGAAATAAAATTTTTTTGATCAAAACTAAAATATCCTCGAAATCATTGAAAAAGAAGTACCTTATCAGACGAAAATATGCCTTATCTAATAAGAGACATTTAAATTTTTTTAATTGCATGAATGGGTGGCATTTTATTCAGAATTGATAGTTTTTTACATGGATAAAAAATTCGTTTAATATTTTCCCATTAAATACTACAATTATAGAAAAGTACTTTGCGAAAACAATCGGAAGTAGGACGGAAACGTGTTGACCACCGATTAGTTTCTTGCTAATAACTATTGCATCCTTCGACCGACTTCTTCGACTAAGAGCTTGGTGGAAAGGTTATCTGTTCCTCTTTCAGATGGCATTTACATATTTTACGAGAAGTCGTAAGAAATAAATTTTTTTTGATCAAAACTAAAATATCCTCGAAATCATTGAAAAAGAAGTACCTTATCAGACGAAAATATGCCTTATCTAATAAGAGACATTTAAATTTTTTTAATTGCATGAATGGGTGGCATTTTATTCAGAATTGATAGTTTTTTACATGGACAAAAAATTCGTTTAATTTTTTCCCATTAAATACTACAATTATAGAAAAGTACTTTGCGAAAACAATCGGAAGTAGGACGGAAACGTGTTGACCACCGATTAGTTTCTTGCTAATAACTCTTGCATCCTTCGACCGACTTCTTCGACTAAGAGCTCGATAAAAAGCTTATCTGTTCCTTTTTCAGATGGCATTAACATATTTTACGAAAAGTCGTAAGAAATAACATTTTTTTGATCAAAACTAAAATATCCTCGAAATCATTGAAAAAGAAGTACGTTATAAGACGAAAATATGCCTTATCTAATAAGAAACATTTAAATTTTTTTAATTGTATAAATGGGTGGCATTTTATTCAGAATTGATAGTTTTTTAAATGGACAAAAAATTCGTTTACTTTTTTCCATTAGATACTACAATTATAGAAAAGTACTTTTCGAAAAGAATCGGCAGTAGGACGGAAACGTCTTGACCACCGATTAGTTTTTTGCTAATAACTATTGCATCCTTCGACCGACTTCTTCGACTAAGAGCTTGATGGAAAGCTTTTCTGTTCCTCTTTCAGATGGCATTTACATATTTTACGAGAAGTCTTAAGAAATAAAATTTTTTTGATCAAAACTAAAATATCCTCGAAATCATTGAAAAAGAAGTACGTTATAAGGCGAAAATATGCCTTATCTAATAAGAAACATTTAAATTTTTTTAATTGCATAAATGGGTGGCATTTTATTCAGAATTGATAGTTTTTTAAATGGACAAAAATTTCGTTTACTTTTTTTCCATTAGATACTACAATTATAGAAAAGTACTTTTCGAAAAGAATCGGCAGTAGGACGGAAACGTGTTGACCACCGATTAGTTTTTTGCTAATAACTCTTGCATCCTTCGACCGACTTCTTCGACTAAGAGCTCGATAAAAAGCTTATCTGTTCCTTTTTCAGATGGCATTAACATATTTTACGAAAAGTCGTAAGAAATAACATTTTTTTGATCAAAACTAAAATATCCTCGAAATCATTGAAAAAGAAGTACGTTATAAGACGAAAATATGCCTTATCTAATAAGAAACATTTAAATTTTTTTAATTGTATAAATGGGTGGCATTTTATTCAGAATTGATAGTTTTTTAAATGGACAAAAAATTCGTTTACTTTTTTCCATTAGATACTACAATTATAGAAAAGTACTTTTCGAAAAGAATCGGCAGTAGGACGGAAACGTCTTGACCACCGATTAGTTTTTTGCTAATAACTATTGCATCCTTCGACCGACTTCTTCGACTAAGAGCTTGATGGAAAGCTTTTCTGTTCCTCTTTCAGATGGCATTTACATATTTTACGAGAAGTCTTAAGAAATAAAATTTTTTTGATCAAAACTAAAATATCCTCGAAATCATTGAAAAAGAAGTACGTTATAAGGCGAAAATATGCCTTATCTAATAAGAAACATTTAAATTTTTTTAATTGCATAAATGGGTGGCATTTTATTCAGAATTGATAGTTTTTTAAATGGACAAAAATTTCGTTTACTTTTTTTCCATTAGATACTACAATTATAGAAAAGTACTTTTCGAAAAGAATCGGCAGTAGGACGGAAACGTGTTGACCACCGATTAGTTTTTTGCTAATAACTATTGCATCCTTCGACCGACTTCTTCGACTAAATGCTTGATGGAAAGCTTTTCTGTTCCTCTTTCAGATGGCATTTACATATTTTACGAGAAGTCGTAAGAAATAAAATTTTTTTGATCAAAACTAAAATATCCTCGAAATCATTGAAAAAGAAGTACCTTATCAGACGAAAATATGCCTAATCTAATAAGAGACATTTAAATTTTTTTAATTGCATAAATAGGTGGCATTTTATTCAAAATTAATAGTTTTTTACATGGACAATAAATTCGTTTAATTTTTTTCCCATTAAATAATACAATTATAGAAAAGTCCTTTGCGAAAAGAATCGGAAGTAGGACGGAAACGTGTTGACCACCGATTAGCTTCTTGCTAATAACTCTTGCATCCTTCGATCGACTTCTTCGACTAAGAGCTCGATAAAAAGCTTATCTGTTCCTTTTTCAGATGGCATTAACATATTTAACAAAAAGTCATCAGAAGTAAAATTTTTTTGATCAAAACTAAAATATCCTCGAAATCATTGAAGAAGAAGTACCTTGTCAGACGAAAATATGCCTTATCTAATAAGAGACATTTAAATTTTTTTAATTGCATAAATGTGTGGCATTTTATTCAGAATTGATAGTTTTTTACATGGACAAAAAATTCGTTTAATTTTTTCCCATTAAATACTACAATTATAGAAAAGTACTTTGCGAAAAAATCGGAAGTAGGACGGAAACGTGTTGACCACCGATTAGTTTCTTGGTAATAACTCTTGCATCCTTCGACCGAATTCTTCGACTAAGAGCTCGATAGAAAGCTTATCTGTTCCTTTTTCAGATAGCATTAACATGTTTTACGAAAAGTCGTAAGAAATAAAATTTTTTTGATCACAACTAAAATATCCTCGAAATCATTGAAAAAGAAGTACGTTATAAGACGAAAATATGCCTTATCTAATAAGAGACATTTAAATTTTTTTAATTGCATAAATGGGTGGCATTTTATTCAGAATGAATAGTTTTTTACATGGACAAAATATTCGTTTAATTTTTTTCCCATTAAATACTACAATTATAGAAAAGTACTTTTCGAAAAGAGTCGGCAGTAGGACGGAAACGTGTTGACCAACGATTAGTTTTTTGCTAATAACTATTGCATCCTTCGACCGACTTCTTCGACTAAGAGCTTGATAGAAAGCTTATCTGTTCCTTTTTCAGATAGCATTAACATATTTCACGAAAAGTCGTAAGAAATAAAATTTTTTTGATCAAAACTAAAATATCCTCGAAATCATTGAAAAAGAAGTACGTTATAAGACGAAAATATGCCTTATCTAATAAGAGACATTTAAATTTTTTTACTTGCATAAATAGACGGCATTTTATTCAGAATTGATAGTTTTTTACATGGACTAAAAATTCGTTTAATTTTTTCCCATTAAATACTACAATTATAGAAAAGTACTTTTCGAAAAGAATCGGCAGTAGGACGGAAACGTGTTGACCACCGATAAGTTACTTGCTAATAACTCCAGCATCCTTCGACCGACTTCTTCGACTAAGAGCTTGATAGAAAGCTTATCTGTTCCTTTTTCAGATAGCATTAACATATTTCACGAAAAGTCGTAAGAAATAAAATTTTTTTGATCAAAACTAAAATATCCTCCAAATCATTGAAAAAGAAGTACCTTATAAGACGAAAATATGCCTTATCTAATAAGAGACATTTAAATTTTTTTACTTGCATAAATAGACGGCATTTTATTCAGAATTGATAGTTTTTTACATGGACAAAAAATTCGTTTAATTTTTTTGCCATTAAATACTACAATTATAGAAAAGTACTTTGCGAAAAGAATCGGAAGTAGGACGGAAACGTGTTGACCACCGATAAGTTACTTGCTAATAACTCCAGCATCCTTCGACCGACTTCTTCGACTAAGAGCTTGATAGAAAGCTTATCTGTTCCTTTTTCAGATAGCATTAACATATTTCACGAAAAGTCGTAAGAAATAAAATTTTTTTGATCAAAACTAAAATATCCTCCAAATCATTGAAAAAGAAGTACCTTATAAGACGAAAATATGCCTTATCTAATAAGAGACATTTAAATTTTTTTACTTGCATAAATAGACGGCATTTTATTCAGAATTGATAGTTTTTTACATGGACAAAAAATTCGTTTAATTTTTTCCCATTAAATACTACAATTATAGAAAAGTACTTTTCGAAAAGAATCGGCAGTAGGACGGAAACGTGTTGACCACCGATTAGTTTTTTGCTAATAACTCTTGCATCCTTCGACCGACTTCTTCGACTAGGAGCTCGATAAAAAGCTTATCTGTTCCTTTTTCAGATGGCATTAACATATTTTACGAAAAGTCGTAAGAAATAACATTTTTTTGATCAAAACTAAAATATCCTCGAAATCATTGAAAAAGAAGTACGTTATAAGACGAAAATATGCCTTATCTAATAAGAGACATTTAAATTTTTATACCCTGTACACACACTGTGTATCAGAGTATATTAAGTTTGTTTGAGACGGTTTGTATGTAACGCATAGAAGGAGGGGAGGGGGACCCTATAAAGTATATATATTCTTAATCAGGATGACAAGACGAATTGATATAGCCCTGTCTGTCCGTCCGTCCGTCCGTCCGTCCGTCCGTCCGTCCTCACCAATGGTTCTCGAAAACTATAAGAGCTAGAGACTTGAAATTTGGTGGATAGACTCGTGAGGTCAAACGCTAGATCAAGTTTGAAGGATTTTTTGCCACGCCTACTCCTTCCCGCCCATCGAGCACCACCCATTTTTTCAAAAGGCTGTAGCTCGAAAACCTGATGAGTTAGAAACATGAAAATAAGTATGTAGACTCAGTATGTATAGCTCTACAAAACTGCATACCACATTTTTTCCCCCTCCCCTTCGTTTCCCCTCAAAAAGTTGTTTTCTTAAAATTGCTGTATCTCCTAAACTATAATAGATACAATGCTGAAATTTTGTATGGAAACTCAGTAAACATACCTTTTTAAAACTGCATACCACAAACTTTCATTTTTAACGCTGTGTGACAACGCAAAGACAAACAAGTTGAAATTTGGCATAAATTGCGCTTTGAACACTGCTTTATCCTATTTGTAACAAAAACCGTACTTAACACTGCGAAAACTATTAAAGCTAGAGACTTGAAATTTGGAAGATAGTCTCGTGTGGTCGAACACTAGATGAAGTTTGAAGGAATTTTTGCAACGCCCATTCCTTCCCGCCCATCGAGCACAACAAAAGGTCATTTTTTTCTTAAAATTGCTGTATCTCCTAAAGTATAAAGAATACAATGCTGAAATTTTGTATGCAAACTAAGATAACATACCTTTTTAAAACAGTATACAACAAACTACCACTTTCCTCGCAAAGACCAACACACTAAAATTTTGCAGCAATGCTTTGTAACAAAATCCGTACTAAAGCGCCATCTAATGGCAACATTGCACTGTGAGCCCTGCCTCACTATTAGCAAATACACAAACCACATCGTGGTACACTGCTTTTGCTGTCGGCGAATGTTTAACGTGTTATCAACATAGGTGTGTGTACAGGGTATTATATAGTTGAGAATACTCAACTATACCGCCCTTACTGGTTTTAATTGCATAAATGGGTGGCATTTTATTCAGAATTGATAGTTTTTTAAATGGACAAAAAATTCGTTTAATTTTTTTCCATTAGATACTACAATTATAGAAAAGTACTTTGCGAAAACAATCGGAAGTAGGACGGAAACGTGTTGACCACCGATTAGTTTTTTGCTAATAACTATTGCATCCTTCGACCGACTTCTTCGACTAAGAGCTTGGTGGAAAGGTTATCTGTTCCTCTTTCAGATGGCATTTACATATTTTACGAGAAGTCGTAAGAAATAAAATTTTTTTGATCAAAACTAAAATATCCTCGAAATCATTGAAAAAGAAGTACCTTATCAGACGAAAATATGCCTTATCTAATAAGAGACATTTAAATTTTTTTAATTTCATAAATGGGTGACATTTTATTCAGAATTGATAGTTTTTTACATGGACAAAAAATTCGTTTATTTTTTTTGCCATTAACTACTACAATTATAGAAAAGTACTTTGCGAAAAGAATCGGAAGTAGGACGGAAACGTGTTGACCACCGATTAGTTTCTTGCTAATAACTCCTGCATCCTTCGACCGACTTATTCGACTAAGAGCTCGATAGAAAGCTTATCTGTTCCTTTTTCAGATGGCATTAACATATTTTACGAAAAGTCGTAAGAAATAAAATTTTCTTGATCAAAACTAAAATAGCCTCGAAATCATTGAAAAAGAAGTACCTAATAAGACGAAAATATGCCTTATCTAATAAGAGACATTTAAATTTTTTTAATTTCATAAATGGGTGACATTTTATTCAGAATTGATAGTTTTTTACATGGACAAAAAATTCGTTTATTTTTTTTGCCATTAACTACTACAATTATAGAAAAGTACTTTGCGAAAAGAATCGGAAGTAGGACGGAAACGTGTTGACCACCGATTAGTTTCTTGCTAATAACTCCTGCATCCTTCGACCGACTTATTCGACAAAGAGCTCGATGGAAAGCTTATCTATTCCTCTTTCAGATGGCATTTACATATTTTACGAGAAGTCGTAAGAAATAAAATTTTTTTGATCAAAACTAAAATAGCCTCGAAATCATTGAAAAAGAAGTACCTAATAAGACGAAAATATGCCTTATCTAATAAGAGACATTTAAATTTTTTTAATTTCATAAATGGGTGACATTTTATTCAGAATTGATAGTTTTTTACATGGACAAAAAATTCGTTTATTTTTTTTGCCATTAACTACTACAATTATAGAAAAGTACTTTGCGAAAAGAATCGGAAGTAGGACGGAAACGTGTTGACCACCGATTAGTTTCTTGCTAATAACTCCTGCATCCTTCGACCGACTTATTCGACTAAGAGCTCGATAGAAAGCTTATCTGTTCCTTTTTCAGATGGCATTAACATATTTTACGAAAAGTCGTAAGAAATAAAATTTTCTTGATCAAAACTAAAATAGCCTCGAAATCATTGAAAAAGAAGTACCTTATAAGACGAAAATATGCCTTATCTAATAAGAGACATTTAAATTTTTTTAATTTCATAAATGGGTGACATTTTATTCAGAATTGATAGTTTTTTACATGGACAAAAAATTCGTTTATTTTTTTTGCCATTAACTACTACAATTATAGAAAAGTACTTTGCGAAAAGAATCGGAAGTAGGACGGAAACGTGTTGACCACCGATTAGTTTCTTGCTAATAACTCCTGCATCCTTCGACCGACTTATTCGACTAAGAGCTCGATAGAAAGCTTATCTGTTCCTTTTTCAGATGGCATTAACATATTTTACGAAAAGTCATAAGAAATAAAATTTTCTTGATCAAAACTAAAATAGCCTCGAAATCATTGAAAAAGAAGTACCTTATAAGACGAAAATATGCCTTATCTAATAAGAGACATTTAAATTTTTTTAATTTCATAAATGGGTGATATTTTATTCAGAATTGATAGTTTTTTACATCGACAAAAAATCCGTTTAATTTTTCCCATTAAATATTAGAATTATAGAAGAGTACTTCGCGAAAAGAATAGGCAGTAGGACGGAAACGTGTTGACCACCGATTAGTTTTTTGCTAATAACTCTTGCGTCCTTCGACCGACTTCTTCGACTAAGAGCTCGATGGAAAGCTTATCTGTTCCTCTTTCAGATGGCATTAACATATTTTACGAAAAGTCGTAAGAAATAAAATTGTTTTGATCAAAACTAAAATATCCTCGAAATCATTGAAAAAGAAGTACCTTAAGACGAAAATATGCCTTATCTAATAAGAGACATTTAAATTTTTTTAATTTCATAAATGGGTGGCATTTTATTCAGAATTAATATTTTTTTATATGGACAAAAAATTCGTTTACTTTTTTCCCATTCAATACTCCAATTATAGAAAAGTACTTTGCGAAAAGAATCGGCAGTAGGTCGAAAACGTGTTGACCACCGATTATTTTTTTGCTAATAACTATTGCATCCTTCGACCGACTTCTTCGACTAAGAGCCCGATGGAAAGCTTATCTGTTCTTCTTTCAGATGGCATTAACATATTTTACGAAAAGTCGTAAGAAATAAAATTTTTTTGATCAAAACTAAAATATCCTCGAAATCATTGAAGAAGAAGTACCTTAAGACGAAAATATGCCTTATCTAATCAGAGACATTTAAATTTTTTTAATTGCATAAATGGGTGGCATTTTATTCAGAATTGATAGCTTTTTACATCGACAAAAAACTCGTTTAATTTTTTTCCCATTAAATACTACAATTATAGAAAAGTACTTTGCGAAAACAATCGGAAGTAGGACGGAAACGTGTTGACCACCGATTAGTTTCTTGCTAATAACTCTTGCATCCTTCGACCGACTTCTTCGACTAGGAGCTCGATAAAAAGCTTATCTGTTCCTTTTTCAGATGGCATTAACATATTTTACGAAAAGTCGTAAGAAATAACATTTTTTTGATCAAAACTAAAATATCCTCGAAATCATTGAAAAAGAAGTACGTTATAAGACGAAAATATGCCTTATCTAATAAGAGACATTTAAATTTTTTTAATTGCATAAATGGGTGGCATTTTATTCAGAATTGATAGTTTTTTAAATGGACAAAAAATTCGTTTACTTTTTTTTGTTTTTTACTTAGATACTACAATTATAGAAAAGTACTTTTCGTAAAGAATCGGCAGTAGGACGGAAACGTGTTGACCACCGATTAGTTTTTTGCTAATAACTATTGCATCCTTCGACCGACTTCTTCGACTAAGAGCTTGATGGAAAGCTTATCTGTTCCTCTTTCAGATGGCATTTACATATTTTACGAGAAATCGTAAGAAATAAAATTTTTTTGATCAAAACTAAAATATCCTCGAAATCATTGAAGAAGAAGTACCTTATCAGACGAAAATATGTCTTATCTAATAAGAGACATTTAAATTTTTTTAATTGCATAAATAGGCGGCATTTTATTCAGAATTAATAGTTTTTTACATGGACAAAAAATTCGTTCAATTTTTCCCGTTTAAATACTACAATTATAGAAAAGTACTTTGCGAAAAGAATCGGAACTATGACGGAAACGTGTTGACCACCGATTAGTTTCTTGCTAATAACTCCTGCATCCTTCGACCGACTTCTTCGACTAAGAGCTCGATAGAAAGCTTATCTGTTCCTTTTTGAGATGGCATTAACATATTTTACGAAAAGTCGTAAGAAATAAAATTTTTTTGATCAAAACTAAAATATCCTCGAAATCATTGAAAAAGAAGTACCTTATAAGACGAAAATATGCCGTATCTAATAAGAGACATTTAAATTTTCTTAATTGCATAAATAGGTGGCATTTTATTCAGAATTGATACTTTTTACATGGACAAAAAATTCGTTTATTTTTTTTGCCATTAACTAATACAATTATAGAAAAGTACTTTGCGAAAAGAATCGGAAGTAGGACGGAAACGTGTTGACCACCGATTAGTTTCTTGCTAATAACTCCTGCATCCTTCGACCGACTTATTCGACTAAGAGCTCGATAGAAAGCTTATCTGTTCCTTTTTCAGATGGCATTAACATATTTTACGAAAAGTCGTAAGAAATAAAATTTTCTTGATCAAAACTAAAATAGCCTCGAAATCATTGAAAAAGAAGTACCTTATAAGACGAAAATATGCCTTATCTAATAAGAGACATTTAAATTTTTTTAATTTCATAAATGGGTGACATTTTATTCAGAATTGATAGTTTTTTACATCGACAAAAAATCCGTTTAATTTTTCCCATTAAATATTAGAATTATAGAAGAGTACTTCGCGAAAAGAATAGGCAGTAGGACGGAAACGTGTTGACCACCGATTAGTTTTTTGCTAATAACTCTTGCGTCCTTCGACCGACTTCTTCGACTAAGAGCTCGATGGAAAGCTTATCTGTTCCTCTTTCAGATGGCATTAACATATTTTACGAAAAGTCGTAAGAAATAAAATTGTTTTGATCAAAACTAAAATATCCTCGAAATCATTGAAAAAGAAGTACCTTAAGACGAAAATATGCCTTATCTAATAAGAGACATTTAAATTTTTTTAATTTCATAAATGGGTGGCATTTTATTCAGAATTAATATTTTTTTATATGGACAAAAAATTCGTTTACTTTTTTTCCCATTCAATACTCCAATTATAGAAAAGTACTTTGCGAAAAGAATCGGCAGTAGGTCGAAAACGTGTTGACCACCGATTATTTTTTTGCTAATAACTATTGCATCCTTCGACCGACTTCTTCGACTAAGAGCCCGATGGAAAGCTTATCTGTTCTTCTTTCAGATGGCATTAACATATTTTACGAAAAGTCGTAAGAAATAAAATTTTTTTGATCAAAACTAAAATATCCTCGAAATCATTGAAGAAGAAGTACCTTAAGACGAAAATATGCCTTATCTAATCAGAGACATTTAAATTTTTTTAATTGCATAAATGGGTGGCATTTTATTCAGAATTGATAGCTTTTTACATCGACAAAAAACTCGTTTAATTTTTTTCCCATTAAATACTACAATTATAGAAAAGTACTTTGCGAAAACAATCGGAAGTAGGACGGAAACGTGTTGACCACCGATTAGTTTCTTGCTAATAACTCTTGCATCCTTCGACCGACTTCTTCGACTAGGAGCTCGATAAAAAGCTTATCTGTTCCTTTTTCAGATGGCATTAACATATTTTACGAAAAGTCGTAAGAAATAACATTTTTTTGATCAAAACTAAAATATCCTCGAAATCATTGAAAAAGAAGTACGTTATAAGACGAAAATATGCCTTATCTAATAAGAGACATTTAAATTTTTTTAATTGCATAAATGGGTGGCATTTTATTCAGAATTGATAGTTTTTTAAATGGACAAAAAATTCGTTTAATTTTTCCCATTAAATATTAGAATTATAGAAGAGTACTTCGCGAAAAGAATCGGCAGTAGGACGGAAACGTGTTGACCACCGATTAGTTTCTTGCTAATAACTATTGCATCCTTCGACCGACTTCTTCGACTAAGAGCCCGATGGAAAGCTTATCTGTTCTTCTTTCAGATGGCATTAACATATTTTACGAAAAGTCGTAAGAAATAAAATTTTTTTGATCAAAACTAAAATATCCTCGAAATCATTGAAGAAGAAGTACCTTAAGACGAAAATATGCCTTATCTAATCAGAGACATTTAAATTTTTTTAATTGCATAAATGGGTGGCATTTTATTCAGAATTGATAGCTTTTTACATCGACAAAAAACTCGTTTAATTTTTTTCCCATTAAATATTAGAATTATAGAAGAGTACTTCGCGAAAAGAATCGGCAGTAGGACGGAAACGTGTTGACCACCGATTAGTTTCTTGCTAATAACTATTGCATCCTTCGACCGACTTCTTCGACTAGGAGCTCGATAAAAAGCTTATCTGTTCCTTTTTCAGATGGCATTAACATATTTTACGAAAAGTCGTAAGAAATAACATTTTTTTGATCAAAACTAAAATATCCTCGAAATCATTGAAAAAGAAGTACGTTATAAGACGAAAATATGCCTTATCTAATAAGAGACATTTAAATTTTTTTAATTGCATAAATGGGTGGCATTTTATTCAGAATTGATAGTTTTTTAAATGGACAAAAAATTCGTTTACTTTTTTTTGTTTTTTACTTAGATACTACAATTATAGAAAAGTACTTTTCGAAAAGAATCGGCAGTAGGACGGAAACGTGTTGACCACCGATTAGTTTTTTGCTAATAACTATTGCATCCTTCGACCGACTTCTTCGACTAAGAGCTTGATGGAAAGCTTATCTGTTCCTCTTTCAGATGGCATTTACATATTTTACGAGAAGTCGTAAGAAATAAAATTTTTTTGATCAAAACTAAAATATCCTCGAAATCATTGAAAAAGAAGTACCTTATAAGACGAAAATATGCCTTATCTAATAAGAGACATTTAAATTTTTTTAATTGCATAAATAGGCGGCATTTTATTCAGAATTAATAGTTTTTTACATGGACAAAAAATTCGTTCAATTTTTCCCGTTTAAATACTACAATTATAGAAAAGTACTTTGCGAAAAGAATCGGAACTATGACGGAAACGTGTTGACCACCGATTAGTTTCTTGCTAATAACTCCTGCATCCTTCGACCGACTTCTTCCACTAAGAGCTCGATGGAAAGCTTATCTGTTCCTTTTTCAGATGGCATTAACATATTTTACGAAAAGTCGTAAGAAATAAAATTTTTTTGATCAAAACTAAAATATCCTCGAAATCATTGAAAAAGAAGTACCTTATAAGACGAAAATATGCCGTATCTAATAAGAGACATTTAAATTTTTTTAATTGCATAAATAGGTGGCATTTTATTCAGAATTGATACTTTTTACATGGACAAAAAATTCGTTTATTTTTTTTGCCATTAACTAATACAATTATAGAAAAGTACTTTGCGAAAAGAATCGGAAGTAGGACGGAAACGTGTTGACCACCGATTAGTTTCTTGCTAATAACTCCTGCATCCTTCGACCGACTTATTCGACTAAGAGCTCGATGGAAAGCTTATCTATTCCTCTTTCAGATGGCATTTACATATTTTACGAGAAGTCGTAACAATTAAATTTTTTTGATCAAAACTAAAATAGCCTCGAAATCATTGAAAAAGAAGTACCTTATAAGACGAAAATATGCCTTATCTAATAAGAGACATTTAAATTTTTTTAATTTCATAAATGGGTGACATTTTATTCAGAATTGATAGTTTTTTACATGGACAAAAAATTCGTTTATTTTTTTTGCCATTAACTAATACAATTATAGAAAAGTACTTTGCGAAAAGAATCGGAAGTAGGACGGAAACGTGTTGACCACCGATTAGTTTCTTGCTAATAACTCCTGCATCCTTCGACCGACTTATTCGACTAAGAGCTCGATAGAAAGCTTATCTGTTCCTTTTTCAGATGGCATTAACATATTTTACGAAAAGTCGTAAGAAATAAAATTTTTTTGATCAAAACTAAAATATCCTCGAAATCATTGAAAAAGAAGTACCTTATAAGACGAAAATATGCCGTATCTAATAAGAGACATTTAAATTTTTTTAATTGCATAAATAGGCGGCATTTTATTCAGAATTGATAGTTTTTTACATGGACAAAAAATTCGTTTATTTTTTTTGCCATTAAATATTAGAATTATAGAAGAGTACTTCGCGAAAAGAATCGGCAGTAGGACGGAAACGTGTTGACCACCGATTAGTTTTTTGCTAATAACTATTGCATCCTTCGACCGACTTCTTCGAATAAGAGCTCGATGGAAAGCTTATCTGTTCTTCTTTCAGATGGATTAACATATTTTACGAAAAGTCGTAAGAAATAAAATTTTTTTGATCAAAACTAAAATATCCTCGAAATCATTGAAGAAGAAGTACCTTAAGACGAAAATATGCCTTATCTAATCAGAGACATTTAAATTTTTTTAATTGCATAAATGGGTGGCATTTTATTCAGAATTGATAGTTTTTTACATCGACAAAAAACTCGTTTAATTTTTTTCCCATTAAATACTACAATTATAGAAAAGTACTTTGCGAAAACAATCGGAAGTAGGACGGAAACGTGTTGACCACCGATTAGTTTCTTGCTAATAACTCTTGCATCCTTCGACCGACTTCTTCGACTAGGAGCTCGATAAAAAGCTTATCTGTTCCTTTTTCAGATGGCATTAACATATTTTACGAAAAGTCGTAAGAAATAACATTTTTTTGATCAAAACTAAAATATCCTCGAAATCATTGAAAAAGAAGTACGTTATAAGACGAAAATATGCCTTACCTAATAAGAGACATTTAAATTTTTTTAATTGCATAAATGGGTGGCATTTTATTCAGAATTGATAGTTTTTTAAATGGACAAAAAATTCGTTTACTTTTTTTCGTTTTTTACTTAGATACTACAATTATAGAAAAGTACTTTTCGAAACGAATCGGCAGTAGGACGGAAACGTGTTGACCACCGATTAGTTTTTTGCTAATAACTATTGCATCCTTCGACCGACTTCTTCGACTAAGAGCTTGATGGAAAGCTTATCTGTTCCTCTTTCAGATGGCATTTACATATTTTACGAGAAGTCGTAAGAAATAAAATTTTTTTGATCAAAACTAAAATATCATCGAAATCATTGAAGAAGAAGTACGTTATCAGACGAAAATATGTCTTATCTAATAAGAGACATTTAAATTTTTTTAATTGCATAAATAGGCGGCATTTTATTCAGAATTAATAGTTTTTTACATGGACAAAAAATTCGTTCAATTTTTCCCGTTTAAATACTACAATTATAGAAAAGTACTTTGCGAAAAGAATCGGAACTATGACGGAAACGTGTTGACCACCGATTAGTTTCTTGCTAATAACTCCTGCATCCTTCGACCGACTTCTTCGACTAAGAGCTCGATAGAAAGCTTATCTGTTCCTTTTTGAGATGGCATTAACATATTTTACGAAAAGTCGTAAGAAATAAAATTTTTTTGATCAAAACTAAAATATCCTCGAAATCATTGAAAAAGAAGTACCTTATAAGACGAAAATATGCCGTATCTAATAAGAGACATTTAAATTTTTTTAATTGCATAAATAGGTGGCATTTTATTCAGAATTGATACTTTTTACATGGACAAAAAATTCGTTTATTTTTTTTGCCATTAACTGATACAATTATAGAAAAGTACTTTGCGAAAAGAATCGGAAGTAGGACGGAAACGTGTTGACCACCGATTAGTTTCTTGCTAATAACTCCTGCATCCTTCGACCGACTTATTCGACTAAGAGCTCGATGGAAAGCTTATCTATTCCTCTTTCAGATGGCATTTACATATTTTACGAGAAGTCGTAAGAAATAAAATTTTTTTGATCAAAACTAAAATAGCCTCGAAATCATTGAAAAAGAAGTACCTTATAAGACGAAAATATGCCGTATCTAATAAGAGACATTTAAATTTTTTTAATTGCATAAATAGGCGGCATTTTATTCAGAATTGATAGTTTTTTACATGGACAAAAAATTCGTTTATTTTTTTTGCCATTAAATATTAGAATTATAGAAGAGTACTTCGCGAAAAGAATCGGCAGTAGGACGGAAACGTGTTGACCACCGATTAGTTTTTTGCTAATAACTCTTGCATCCTTCGACCGACTTCTTCGACTAAGAGCTCGATGGAAAGCTTATCTGTTCCTCTTTCAGATGGCATTAACATATTTTACGAAAAGTCGTAAGAAATAAAATTGTTTTGATCAAAACTAAAATATCCTCGAAATCATTGAAAAAGAAGTACCTTAAGACGAAAATATGCCTTATCAAATAAGAGACATTTAAATTTTTTTAATTTCATAAATGGGTGGCATTTTATTCAGAATTAATATTTTTTTATATGGACAAAAAATTCGTTTACTTTTTTTCCCATTCAATACTCCAATTATAGAAAAGTACTTTGCGAAAAGAATCGGCAGTAGGTCGAAAACGTGTTGACCACCGATTATTTTTTTGCTAATAACTATTGCATCCTTCGACCGACTTCTTCGAATAAGAGCTAGATGGAAAGCTTATCTGTTCCTCTTTCAGATGGCATTAACAGATTTTACGAAAAGTCGTAAGAAATAAAATTTTTTTGATCAAAACTAAAATATCCTCGAAATCATTGAAGAAGAAGTACCTTAAGACGAAAATATGCCTTATCTAATAAGAGACATTTAAATTTTTTTAATTTCATAAATGGGTGGCATTTTATTCAGAATTAATATTTTTTTATATGGACAAAAAATTCGTTTACTTTTTTTCCCATTCAATACTCCAATTATAGAAAAGTACTTTGCGAAAAGAATCGGCAGTAGGTCGAAAACGTGTTGACCACCGATTATTTTTTTGCTAATAACTATTGCATCCTTCGACCGACTTCTTCGAATAAGAGCTAGATGGAAAGCTTATCTGTTCCTCTTTCAGATGGCATTAACAGATTTTACGAAAAGTCGTAAGAAATAAAATTTTTTTGATCAAAACTAAAATATCCTCGAAATCATTGAAGAAGAAGTACCTTAAGACGAAAATATGCCTTATCTAATCAGAGACATTTAAATTTTTTTAATTTCATAAATGGGTGGCATTTTATTCAGAATTAATATTTTTTTATATGGACAAAAAATTCGTTTCCTTTTTTTCCCATTCAATACTCCAATTATAGAAAAGTACTTTGCGAAAAGAATCGGCAGTAGGTCGAAAACGTGTTGACCACCGATTATTTTTTTGCTAATAACTATTGCATCCTTCGACCGACTTCTTCGAATAAGAGCTAGATGGAAAGCTTATCTGTTCCTCTTTCAGATGGCATTAACAGATTTTACGAAAAGTCGTAAGAAATAAAATTTTTTTGATCAAAACTAAAATATCCTCGAAATCATTGAAGAAGAAGTACCTTAAGACGAAAATATGCCTTATCTAATAAGAGACATTTAAATTTTTTTAATTGCATAAATGGGTGGCATTTTATTCAGAATTGATAGTTTTTTACATCGACAAAAAATTCGTTTAATTTTTTTCCCATTAAATACTACAATTATAGAAAAGTAGTTTGCGAAAAGAACCGACAGCAGGATGAAAACGTGTTGACCACCGATTAGTTTTTTGCTAATAACTATTGCATCCTTCGACCGACTTCTTCGAATAAGAGCTCGATGGAAAGCTTATCTGTTCTTCTTTCAGATGGATTAACATATTTTACGAAAAGTCGTAAGAAATAAAATTTTTTTGATCAAAACTAAAATATCCTCGAAATCATTGAAGAAGAAGTACCTTAAGACGAAAATATGCCTTATCTAATCAGAGACATTTAAATTTTTTTAATTGCATATATGGGTTGCATTTTATTCAGAATTGATAGTTTTTTACATCGACAAAAAACTCGTTTAATTTTTTTCCCATTAAATACTACAATTATAGAAAAGTAGTTTCCGAAAAGAATCGGAAGTAGGACGGAAACGTGTTGACCACCGATTAGTTTCTTGCTAATAACTCCTGCATCCTTCGACCGACTTATTCGACTAAGAGCTCGATAGAAAGCTTATATGTTCCTTTTTCAGATGGCATTAACATATTTTACGAAAAGTCGTAAGAAATAAAATTTTTTTGATCAAAACTAAAATATCCTCGAAATCATTGAAAAAGAAGTACCTTATAAGACGAAAATATGCCGTATCTAATAAGAGACATTTAAATTTTTTTAATTGCATAAATAGGTGGCATTTTATTCAGAATTGATACTTTTTACATGGACAAAAAATTCGTTTATTTTTTTTGCCATTAACTACTACAATTATAGAAAAGTACTTTGCGAAAAGAATCGGAAGTAGGACGGAAACGTGTTGACCACCGATTAGTTTCTTGCTAATAACTCCTGCATCCTTCGACCGACTTATTCGACTAAGAGCTCGATAGAAAGCTTATCTGTTCCATTTTCAGATGGCATTAACATATTTTACGAAAAGTCGTAAGAAATAAAATTTTTTTGATCAAAACTAAAATATCCTCGAAATCATTGAAAAAGAAGTACCTTATAAGACGAAAATATGCCTTATCTAATAAGAGAAATCTAAATTTTTTTAATTGCATAAATGGGTGGCATTTTATTCAGAATTGATAGTTTTTTACATGGACAAAAAATTCGTTTAATTTTTTGCCATTAAATACTACAATTATAGAAAAGTACTTTGCGAAAAGAATCGGAAGTAGGACGGAAACGTGTTGACCACCGATTAGTTTCTTGCTAATAACTCCTGCATCCTTCGACCGACTTATTCGACTAAGAGCTCGATGGAAAGCTTATCTTTTCCTCTTTCAGATGGCATTTACATATTTTACGAGAAGTCGGAAGAAATAAAATTTTTTTGATCAAAACTAAAATAGCCTCGAAATCATTGAAAAAGAAGTACCTTATAAGACGAAAATATGCCTTATCTAATAAGAGACATTTAAATTTTTTTAATTTCATAAATGGGTGACATTTTATTCAGAATTGATAGTTTTTTACATGGACAAAAAATTCGTTTATTTTTTTTGCCATTAACTACTACAATTATAGAAAAGTACTTTGCGAAAAGAATCGGAAGTAGGACGGAAACGTGTTGACCACCGATTAGTTTCTTGCTAATAACTCCTGCATCCTTCGACCGACTTATTCGACTAAGAGCTCGATAGAAAGCTTATCTGTTCCTTTTTCAGATGGCATTAACATATTTTACGAAAAGTCGTAAGAAATAAAATTTTCTTGATCAAAACTAAAATAGCCTCGAAATCATTGAAAAAGAAGTACCTTATAAGACGAAAATATGCCTTATCTAATAAGAGACATTTAAATTTTTTTAATTTCATAAATGGGTGACATTTTATTCAGAATTGATAGTTTTTTACATGGACAAAAAATTCGTTTATTTTTTTTGCCATTAAATATTAGAATTATAGAAGAGTACTTCGCGAAAAGAATCGGCAGTAGGACGGAAACGTGTTGACCACCGATTAGTTTTTTGCTAATAACTCTTGCATCCTTCGACCGACTTCTTCGACTAAGAGCTCGATGGAAAGCTTATCTGTTCCTCTTTCAGATGGCATTAACATATTTTACGAAAAGTCGTAAGAAATAAAATTGTTTTGATCAAAACTAAAATATCCTCGAAATCATTGAAAAAGAAGTACCTTAAGACGAAAATATGCCTTATCTAATAAGAGACATTTAAATTTTTTTAATTTCATAAATGGGTGGCATTTTATTCAGAATTAATATTTTTTTATATGGACAAAAAATTCGTTTACTTTTTTTCCCATTCAATACTCCAATTATAGAAAAGTACTTTGCGAAAAGAATCGGCAGTAGGTCGAAAACGTGTTGACCACCGATTATTTTTTTGCCAATAACTATTGCATCCTTCGACCGACTTCTTCGAATAAGAGCTAGATGGAAAGCTTATCTGGTCCTCTTTCAGATGGCATTAACAGATTTTACGATAAGTCGTAAGAAATAAAATTTTTTTGATCAAAACTAAAATATCCTCGAAATCATTGAAGAAGAAGTACCTTAAGACGAAAATATGCCTTATCTAATAAGAGACATTTAAATTTTTTTAATTGCATAAATGGGTGGCATTTTATTCAGAATTGATAGTTTTTTACATCGTCAAAAAATTTGTTTAATTTTTTTCCCATTAAATACTACAATTATAGAAAAGTAGTTTTCGAAAAGAACCGACAGCAGGATGAAAACGTGTTGACCACCGATTAGTTTTTTGCTAATAACTCTTGCGTCCTTCGACCGACTTCTTCGACTAAGAGCTCGATGGAAAGCTTATCTGTTCCTCTTTCAGATGGATTAACATATTTTACGAAAAGTCGTAAGAAATAAAATTGTTTTGATCAAAACTAAAATATCCTCGAAATCATTGAAAAAGAAGTACCTTAAGACGAAAATATGCCTTATCTAATCAGAGACATTTAAATTTTTTTTAATTTCATAAAAGGGTGGCATTTTATTCAGAATTAATATTTTTTTACATCGACAAAAAATTCGTTTACTTTTTTTCCCATTCAATACTCCAATTATAGAAAAGTACTTTGCGAAAAGAATCGGCGGTAGGTCGAAAACGTGTTGACCACCGATTATTTTTTTGCTAATAACTATTGCATCCTTCGACCGACTTCTTCGAATAAGAGCTAGATGGAAAGCTTATCTGGTCCTCTTTCAGATGGCATTAACAGATTTTACGAAAAGTCGTAAGAAATAAAATGTTTTTGATCAAAACTAAAATATCCTCGAAATCATTGAAGAAGAAGTACCTTAAGACGAAAATATGCCTTATCTAATAAGAGACATTTAAATTTTTTTAATTGCATAAATGGGTGGCATTTTATTCAGAATTGATAGTTTTTTACATCGACAAAAAATTCGTTTAATTTTTTTCCCATTAAATACTACAATTATAGAAAAGTAGTTTGCGAAAAGAACCGACAGCAGGATGAAAACGTGTTGACCACCGATTAGTTTTTTGCTAATAACTATTGCATCCTTCGACCGACTTCTTCGAATAAGAGCTCGATGGAAAGCTTATCTGTTCTTCTTTCAGATGGATTAACATATTTTACGAAAAGTCGTAAGAAATAAAATTTTTTTGATCAAAACTAAAATATCCTCGAAATCATTGAAGAAGAAGTACCTTAAGACGAAAATATGCCTTATCTAATCAGAGACATTTAAATTTTTTTAATCGCATATATGGGTGGCATTTTATTCAGAATTGATAGTTTTTTACATCGACAAAAAACTCGTTTAATTTTTTTCCCATTAAATACTACAATTATAGAAAAGTAGTTTCTGAAAAGAACCGGCAGCAGGACGAAAACGTGTTGACCACCGATTAGTTTTAACTATCCTCGACCGACTTCTTCGACTAAGAGCCCGATGGAAAGCTTATCTGTTCTTCTTTCAGATGGCATTAACATATTTTACGAAAAGTCGTAAGAAATAAAATTTTTTTGATCAAAACTAAAATATCCTCGAAATCATTGAAAAAGAAGTACCTTATAAGACAAAAATATGCCTTATCTAATAAGAGACTTTTAAATTTTTGTAATTGCGTAAATGGGTGGCATTTTATTCAGAATTGATAGTTTTTTACATCGACAAAAAATTCGTTTAATTTTTTTCCCATTAAATACTACAATTATAGAAAATTAGTTTGCGAAAAGAATCGGCAGTAGGACGGAAACGTGTTGACACCGATTAGTTTTTTGCTAATATCTATTGCATCCTTCGACCGACTTCTTCGACTAAGAGCTCGATGGAAAGCTTATCTGTTCCTCTTTCAGATGGATTATCATATTTTACGAAAAGTCGTAAGAAATAAAATTTTTTTGATCAAAACTAAAATATCCTCGAAATCATTGAAGAAGAAGTACCTAATAATACGAAAATATGCCTTATCTAATAAGAGACATTTAAATTTTTTTAATTGCATAAATGGACGACATTTTATTCAGACTTAATAGTTTTTTACATGGACAAAAAATTCGTTTAATTTTTTCCCATTAAATACTACAATTATAGAAAAGTAGTTTGCGAAAAGAATCGGCAGTGGGATGGAAACGTGTTGACCACCGATCAGTTTTTTGCTAATAACTCTTGCATCCTTCGACCGACTTATTCGACTAAGAGCTCGATAAAAAGTTTATCTGTTCCTTTTTCAGATGGCATTAACATATTTTACGAAAAGTCGTAAGAAATAAAATTTTTTTGATCAAAACTAAAATATCCTCGAAATCATTGAAAAAGAAGTACCTTATAAGACGAAAATATGCCTTATCTAATAAGAGACATTTAAATTTTTTTAATTTCATAAATGGGTGACATTTTATTCAGAATTGATAGTTTTTTACATGGACAGAAAATTCGTTTATTTTTTTTGCCATTAACTACTACAATTATAGAAAAGTACTTTGCGAAAAGAATCGGAAGTAGGACGGAAACGTGTTGACCACCGATTAGTTTCTTGCTAATAACTCCTGCATCCTTCGACCGACTTATTCGACTAAGAGCTCGATAGAAAGCTTATCTGTTCCTTTTTCAGATGGCATTAACATATTTTACGAAAAGTCGTAAGAAATAAAATTTTCTTGATCAAAACTAAAATAGCCTCGAAATCATTGAAAAAGAAGTACCTTATAAGACGAAAATATGCCTTATCTAATAAGAGACATTTAAATTTTTTTAATTTCATAAATGGGTGACATTTTATTCAGAATTGATAGTTTTTTACATCGACAAAAAATCCGTTTAATTTTTTCCCATTAAATATTAGAATTATAGAAGAGTACTTCGCGAAAAGAATCGGCAGTAGGACGGAAACGTGTTGACCACCGATTAGTTTTTTGCTAATAACTCTTGCGTCCTTCGACCGACTTCTTCGACTAAGAGCTCGATGGAAAGCTTATCTGTTCCTCTTTCAGATGGCATTAACATATTTTACGAAAAGTCGTAAGAAATAAAATTGTTTTGATCAAAACTAAAATATCCTCGAAATCATTGAAAAATAAGTACCTTAAGACGAAAATATGCCTTATCTAATAAGAGACATTTAAATTTTTTTTAATTTCATAAATGGGTGGCATTTTATTCAGAATTAATATTTTTTTATATGGACAAAAAATTCGTTTACTTTTTTTCCCATTCAATACTCCAATTATAGAAAAGTACTTTGCGAAAAGAATCGGCAGTAGGTCGAAAACGTGTTGACCACCGATTATTTTTTTGCTAATAACTATTGCATCCTTCGACCGACTTCTTCGACTAAGAGCCCGATGGAAAGCTTATCTGTTCTTCTTTCAGATGGCATTAACATATTTTACGAAAAGTCGTAAGAAATAAAATTTTTTTGATCAAAACTAAAATATCCTCGAAATCATTGAAGAAAAAGTACCTTAAGACGAAAATATGCCTTATCTAATCAGAGACATTTAAATTTTTTTAATTGCATAAATGGGTGGCATTTTATTCAGAATTGATAGTTTTTTACATCGACAAAAAACTCGTTTAATTTTTTTCCCATTAAATACTACAATTATAGAAAAGTACTTTGCGAAAACAATCGGAAGTAGGACGGAAACGTGTTGACCACCGATTAGTTTCTTGCTAATAACTCTTGCATCCTTCGACCGACTTCTTCGACTAGGAGCTCGATAAAAAGCTTATCTGTTCCTTTTTCAGATGGCATTAACATATTTTACGAAAAGTCGTAAGAAATAACATTTTTTTGATCAAAACTAAAATATCCTCGAAATCATTGAAAAAGAAGTACGTTATAAGACGAAAATATGCCTTATCTAATAAGAGACATTTAAATTTTTTTAATTGCATAAATGGGTGGCATTTTATTCAGAATTGATAGTTTTTTAAATGGACAAAAAATTCGTTTACTTTTTTTCGTTTTTTACTTAGATACTACAATTATAGAAAAGTACTTTTCGAAAAGAATCGGCAGTAGGACGGAAACGTGTTGACCACCGATTAGTTTTTTGCTAATAACTATTGCATCCTTCGACCGACTTCTTCGACTAAGAGCTTGATGGAAAGCTTATCTGTTCCTCTTTCAGATGGCATTTACATATTTTACGAGAAGTCGTAAGAAATAAAATTTTTTTGATCAAAACTAAAATATCCTCGAAATCATTGAAAAAGAAGTACCTTATCAGACGAAAATATGTCTTATCTAATAAGAGACATTTAAATTTTTTTAATTGCATAAATAGGCGGCATTTTATTCAGAATTAATAGTTTTTTACATGGACAAAAAATTCGTTCAATTTTTCCCGTTTAAATACTACAGTTATAGAAAAGTACTTTGCGAAAAGAATCGGAACTATGACGGAAACGTGTTGACCACCGATTAGTTTCTTGCTAATAACTCCTGCATCCTTCGACCGACTTCTTCGACTAAGAGCTCGATAGAAGCTTATCTGTTCCTTTTTCAGATGGCATTAACATATTTTACGAAAAGTCGTAAGAAATAAAATTTTTTTGATCAAAACTAAAATATCCTCGAAATCATTGAAAAAGAAGTACCTTATAAGACGAAAATATGCCGTATCTAATAAGAGACATTTAAATTTTTTTAATTGCATAAATAGGTGGCATTTTATTCAGAATTGATACTTTTTACATGGACAAAAAATTCGTTTATTTTTTTTGCCATTAACTACTACAATTATAGAAAAGTACTTTGCGAAAAGAATCGGAAGTAGGACGGAAACGTGTTGACCACCGATTAGTTTCTTGCTAATAACTCCTGCATCCTTCGACCGACTTATTCGACTAAGAGCTCGATGGAAAGCTTATCTATTCCTTTTTCAGATGGCATTAACATATTTTACGAAAAGTCGTAAGAAATAAAATTTTTTTGATCAAAACTAAAATATCCTCGAAATCATTGAAAAAGAAGTACCTTATAAGACGAAAATATGCCTTATCTAATAAGAGAAATCTAAATTTTTTTAATTGCATAAATGGGTGTCATTTTATTCAGAATTGACAGTTTTTTACATGGACAAAAAATTCGTTTAATTTTTTTGCCATTAAATACTACAATTATAGAAAAGTACTTTGCGAAAAGAATCGGAAGTAGGACGGAAACGTGTTGACCACCGATTAGTTTCTTGCTAATAACTCCTGCATCCTTCGACCGACTTATTCGACTAAGAGCTCGATGGAAAGCTTATCTATTCCTCTTTCAGATGGCATTTACATATTTTACAAGAAGTCGTAAGAAATAAAATTTTTTTGATCAAAACTAAAATAGCCTCGAAATCATTGAAAAAGAAGTACCTTATAAGACGAAAATATGCCTTATCTAATAAGAGACATTTAAATTTTTTTAATTTCATAAATGGGTGACATTTTATTCAGAATTGATAGTTTTTTACATGGACAAAAAATTCGTTTATTTTTTTTGCCATTAACTACTACAATTATAGAAAAGTACTTTGCGAAAAGAATCGGAAGTAGGACGGAAACGTGTTGACCACCGATTAGTTTCTTGCTAATAACTCCTGCATCCTTCGACCGACTTATTCGACTAAGAGCTCGATAGAAAGCTTATCTGTTCCTTTTTCAGATGGCATTAACATATTTTACGAAAAGTCGTAAGAAATAAAATTTTCTTGATCAAAACTAAAATAGCCTCGAAATCATTGAAAAAGAAGTACCTTATAAGACGAAAATATGCCTTATCTAATAAGAGACATTTAAATTTTTTTAATTTCATAAATGGGTGACATTTTATTCAGAATTGATAGTTTTTTACATGGACAAAAAATTCGTTTATTTTTTTTGCCATTAAATATTAGAATTATAGAAGAGTACTTCGCGAAAAGAATCGGCAGTAGGACGGAAACGTGTTGACCACCGATTAGTTTTTTGCTAATAACTCTTGCATCCTTCGACCGACTTCTTCGACTAAGAGCTCGATGGAAAGCTTATCTGTTCCTCTTTCAGATGGCATTAACATATTTTACGAAAAGTCGTAAGAAATAAAATTGTTTTGATCAAAACTAAAATATCCTCGAAATCATTGAAAAAGAAGTACCTTAAGACGAAAATATGCCTTATCTAATAAGAGACATTTAAATTTTTTTAATTTCATAAATGGGTGGCATTTTATTCAGAATTAATATTTTTTTATATGGACAAAAAATTCGTTTACTTTTTTTCCCATTCAATACTCCAATTATAGAAAAGTACTTTGCGAAAAGAATCGGCAGTAAGTCGAAAACGTGTTGACCACCGATTATTTTTTTGCTAATAACTATTGCATCCTTCGACCGACTTCTTCGACTAAGAGCCCGATGGAAAGCTTATCTGTTCTTCTTTCAGATGGCATTAACATATTTTACGAAAAGTCGTAAGAAATAAAATTTTTTTGATCAAAACTAAAATATCCTCGAAATCATTGAAGAAGAAGTACCTTAAGACGAAAATATGCCTTATCTAATAAGAGACATTTAAATTTTTTTAATTGCATAAATGGGTGGCATTTTATTCAGAATTGATAGTTTTTTACATCGACAAAAAATTCGTTTAATTTTTTTCCCATTAAATACTACAATTATAGAAAAGTAGTTTGCGAAAAGAACCGACAGCAGGATGAAAACGTGTTGACCACCGATTAGTTTTTTGCTAATAACTATTGCATCCTTCGACCGACTTCTTCGAATAAGAGCTCGATGGAAAGCTTATCTGTTCTTCTTTCAGATGGATTAACATATTTTACGAAAAGTCGTAAGAAATAAAATTTTTTTGATCAAAAAATTTCTTTATTTCTTCTTATTATTTGAAAAAGAAGTACCTTATAAGACGAAAATATGCCTTATCTAATAAGAGACATTTAAATTTTTTTAATTTCATAAATGGGTGACATTTTATTCAGAATTGATAGTTTTTTACATGGACAAAAAATTCGTTTATTTTTTTTGCCATTAACTACTACAATTATAGAAAAGTACTTTGCGAAAAGAATCGGAAGTAGGACGGAAACGTGTTGACCACCGATTAGTTTCTTGCTAATAACTCCTGCATCCTTCGACCGACTTATTCGACTAAGAGCTCGATAGAAAGCTTATCTGTTCCTTTTTCAGATGGCATTAACATATTTTACGAAAAGTCGTAAGAAATAAAATTTTCTTGATCAAAACTAAAATAGCCTCGAAATCATTGAAAAAGAAGTACCTTATAAGACGAAAATATGCCTTATCTAATAAGAGACATTTAAATTTTTTTAATTTCATAAATGGGTGACATTTTATTCAGAATTGATAGTTTTTTACATGGACAAAAAATTCGTTTATTTTTTTTGCCATTAAATATTAGAATTATAGAAGAGTACTTCGCGAAAAGAATCGGCAGTAGGACGGAAACGTGTTGACCACCGATTAGTTTTTTGCTAATAACTCTTGCATCCTTCGACCGACTTCTTCGACTAAGAGCTCGATGGAAAGCTTATCTGTTCCTCTTTCAGATGGCATTAACATATTTTACGAAAAGTCGTAAGAAATAAAATTGTTTTGATCAAAACTAAAATATCCTCGAAATCATTGAAAAAAAGTACCTTAAGACGAAAATATGCCTTATCTAATAAGAGACATTTAAATTTTTTTAATTTCATAAATGGGTGGCATTTTATTCAGAATTAATATTTTTTTATATGGACAAAAAATTCGTTTACTTTTTTTCCCATTCAATACTCCAATTATAGAAAAGTACTTTGCGAAAAGAATCGGCAGTAAGTCGAAAACGTGTTGACCACCGATTATTTTTTTGCTAATAACTATTGCATCCTTCGACCGACTTCTTCGACTAAGAGCCCGATGGAAAGCTTATCTGTTCTTCTTTCAGATGGCATTAACATATTTTACGAAAAGTCGTAAGAAATAAAATTTTTTTGATCAAAACTAAAATATCCTCGAAATCATTGAAGAAGAAGTACCTTAAGACGAAAATATGCCTTATCTAATAAGAGACATTTAAATTTTTTTAATTGCATAAATGGGTGGCATTTTATTCAGAATTGATAGTTTTTTACATCGACAAAAAATTCGTTTAATTTTTTTCCCATTAAATACTACAATTATAGAAAAGTAGTTTGCGAAAAGAACCGACAGCAGGATGAAAACGTGTTGACCACCGATTAGTTTTTTGCTAATAACTATTGCATCCTTCGACCGACTTCTTCGAATAAGAGCTCGATGGAAAGCTTATCTGTTCTTCTTTCAGACGGATTAACATATTTTACGAAAAGTCGTAAGAAATAAAATTTTTTTGATCAAAACTAAAATATCCTCGAAATCATTGAAGAAGAAGTACCTTAAGACGAAAATATGCCTTATCTAATCAGAGACATTTAAATTTTTTTAATTGCATATATGGGTGGCATTTTATTCAGAATTGATAGTTTTTTACATCGACAAAAAACTCGTTTAATTTTTTTCCCATTAAATACTACAATTATAGAAAAGTAGTTTCCGAAAAGAACCGGCAGCAGGACGAAAACGTGTTGACCACCGATTAGTTTTAACTATCCTCGACCGACTTCTTCGACTAAGAGCCCGATGGAAAGCTTATCTGTTCTTCTTTCAGATGGCATTAACATATTTTACGAAAAGTCGTAAGAAATAAAATTTTTTTGATCAAAACTAAAATATCCTCAAAATCATTGAAAAAGAAGTACCTTATAAGACAAAAATATGCCTTATCTAATAAGAGACTTTTAAATTTTTGTAATTGCATAAATGGGTGGCATTTTATTCAGAATTGATAGTTTTTTAAATCGACAAAAAATTCGTTTAATTTTTTTCCCATTAAATACTACAATTATAGAAAATTATTTTGCGAAAAGAATCGGCAGTAGGACGGAAACGTGTTGACACCGATTAGTTTTTTGCTAATATCTATTGCATCCTTCGACCGACTTCTTCGACTAAGAGCTTGATGGAAAGCTTATCTGTTCCTCTTTCAGATGGCATTTACATATTTTACGAGAAGTCGTAAGAAATAAAATTTTTTTGATCAAAACTAAAATATCCTCGAAATCATTGAAGAAGAAGTACCTAATAATACGAAAATATGCCTTATCTAATAAGAGACATTTAAATTTTTTTAATTGCATAAATGGACGACATTTTATTCAGACTTAATAGTTTTTTACATGGACAAAAAATTCGTTTAATTTTTTCCCATTAAATACTACAATTATAGAAAAGTAGTTTGCGAAAAGAATCGGCAGTAGGATGGAAACGTGTTGACCACCGATCAGTTTTTTGCTAATAACTCTTGCATCCTTCGACCGACTTCTTAGACTAAGAGTTCGATGGAAAGCTTATCTGTTCCTCTTTCAGATGGCATTAACATATTTTACGAAAAGTCGTAAGAAATAAATTTTTTTTGATCATAACTAAAATATCCTCGAAATCATTGAAGAAGAAGTACCTTATCAGATTTATTTATTTATTTATAACATTCGACTGTCATATTAAGTAAGTATAATTTATAATACAATTCAATAATACAATTTAATAATCATTAAAATTATGAAATATAGTAAGAAAAACAAAAAAAAATATTAAAACTACGTTGAAAATGAAATGATGAAAATATGCCTTATCTAATAAGAGACATTTGAATTTTTTTAATTGCATAAATGGGTGGCATTTAATTCAGAAATGATAGTTTTTTACATCGACAAAAAATCCGTTTAATTTTTTCCCATTAAATATTAGAATTATAGAAGAGTACTTTGCGAAAAGAATCGGCAGTAGGACGGAAACGTGTTGACCACCGATTAGTTTTAACTATTGCATCCTTCGACCGACTTCTTCGACTAAGAGCTCGATGGAAATCTTATCTGTTCCTCTTTCAGATGGCATTAACATATTTTACGAAAAGTCGTAAGAAATAAAATTGTTTTGATCAAAACTAAAATATCCTCGAAATCATTGAAAAAGAAGTACCTTAAGACGAAAATATGCCTTATCTAATAAGAGACATTTAAATTTTTTTAATTTCATAAATGGGTGGCATTTTATTCAGAATTAATATTTTTTTATATGGACAAAAAATTCGTTTACTTTTTTTCCCATTCAATACTCCAATTATAGAAAAGTACTTTGCGAAAAGAATCGGCAGTAGGTCGAAAACGTGTTGACCACCGATTATTTTTTTGCTAATAACTATTGCATCCTTCGACCGACTTCTTCGACTAAGAGCCCGATGGAAAGCTTATCTGTTCTTCTTTCAGATGGCATTAACATATCTTACGAAAAGTCGTAAGAAATAAAATTTTTTTGATCAAAACTAAAATATCCTCGAAATCATTGAAGAAGAAGTATCTTAAGACGAAAATATGCCTTATCTAATAAGAGACATTTTAATTTTTTTAATTGCATAAATGGGTGGCATTTTATTCAGAATTGATAGTTTTTTACATCGACAAAAAATTCGTTTAATTTTTTTCCCATTAAATACTACAATTATAGAAAAGTAGTTTGCGAAAAGAACCGACAGCAGGACGAAAACGTGTTGACCACCGATTAGTTTTTTGCTAATAACTATTGCATCCTTCGACCGACTTCTTCGAATAAGAGCTCGATGGAAAGCTTATCTGTTCTTCTTTCAGATGGATTAACATATTTTACGAAAAGTCGTAAGAAATAAAATTTTTTTGATCAAAACTAAAATATCCTCGAAATCATTGAAGAAGAAGTACCTTAAGACGAAAATATGCCTTATCTAATCAGAGACATTTAAATTTTTTTAATTGCATAAATGGGTGGCATTTTATTCAGAATTGATAGTTTTTTACATCGACAAAAAACTCGTTTAATTTTTTTCCCATTAAATACTACAATTATAGAAAAGTAGTTTGCGAAAAGAACCGGCAGCAGGACGAAAACGTGTTGCCCACCAATTAGTTTTAACTATCCTCGACCGACTTCTTCGACTAAGAGCCCGATGGAAAGCTTATCTGTTCTTCTTTCAGATGGCATTAACATATTTTACGAAAAGTCGTAAGAAATAAAATTTTTTTGATCAAAACTAAAATATCCTCGAAATCATTGAAAAAGAAGTACCTTATAAGACAAAAATATGCCTTATCTAATAAGAATCTTTTTAATTTTTGTAATTGCATAAATGGGTGGCATTTTATTCAGAATTGATAGTTTTTTACATCGACAAAAAATTCGTTTAATTTTTTTCCCATTAAATACTACAATTATAGAAAATTATTTTGCGAAAAGAATCGGCAGTAGGACGGAAACGTGTTGACACCGATTAGTTTTTTGCTAATATCTATTGCATCCTTCGACCGACTTCTTCGACTAAGAGCTCGATGGAAAGCTTATCTGTTCCTCTTTCAGATGGATTAACATATTTTACGAAAAGTCGTAAGAAATAAAATTTTTTTTATCAAAACTAAAATATCCTCGAAATCATTGAAGAAGAAGTACCTAATAATACGAAAATATGCCTTATCTAATAAGAGGCATTTAAATTTTTTTAATTGCATAAATGGACGACATTTTATTCAGACTTAATAGTTTTTTACATGGACAAAAAATTCGTTTAATTTTTTCCCATTAAATACTACAATTATAGAAAAGTAGTTTGCGAAAAGAATCGGCAGTAGGATGGAAACGTGTTGACCACCGATCAGTTTTTTGCTAATAACTCTTGCATCCTTTGACCGACTTCTTAGACTAAGAGTTCGATGGAAAGCTTATCTGTTCCTCTTTCAGATGGCATTAACATATTTTACGAAAAGTCGTAAGAAATAAAATTTTTTTGATCAAAACTAAAATATCCTCGAAATCATTGAAAAAGAAGTACCTTATCAGATTTATTTATTTATTTATAACATTCGACTGTCATATTAAGTAAGTATAATTTATAATACAATTCAATAATATTATTTAATAATCATTAAAATTATGAAATATAGTAAGAAAAACCAAAAAAAAATATTAAAACTACGTTGAAAATGAAATGATGAAAATATGCCTTATCTAATAAGAGACATTTAAATTTTTTTAATTGCATAAATGGGTGGCATTTAATTCAGAAATGATAGTTTTTTACATCGACAAAAAATCCGTTTAATTTTTTCCCATTAAATATTAGAATTATAGAAGAGTACTTTGCGAAAAGAATCGGCAGTAGGACGGAAACGTGTTGACCACCGATTAGTTTTAACTATTGCATCCTTCGACCGACTTCTTCGACTAAGAGCTCGATGGAAACATATTTTACGAAAAGTCGTAAGAAATAAAATTTTTTTGATCAAAACTAAAATATCCTCGAAATCATTGAAGAAGAAGTACCTTAAGACGAAAATATGCCTTATCTAATAAGAGACATTTAAATTTTTTTTAATTGCATAAATGGGTGGCATTTTATTCAGAATTAATATTTTTTTACATGGACAAAAAATTCGTTTATTTTTTTCCCATTAAATACTCCAATTATAGAAAAGTACTTTGCGAAAAGAATCGGCAGTAGGACGGAATCGTGTTGACAACCGATTAGTGTTTGGCTAATAACTATTGCATCCTTCGACCGACTTCTTCGACTAAGAGCTCGATGGAAAGCTTATCTGTTCTTCTTTCAGATGGCATTAACATATTTTACGAAAAGTCGTAAGAAATAAAATTTTTTTGATCAAAACTAAAATATCCTCGAAATTATTGAAGAAGAAGTACCTTAAGACGAAAATATGCCTTATCTAATAAGAGACATTTAAATATTTTTAATTTTATAAATGGGTGGCATTTTATTCAGAATTGATAATTTTTTACATCGACAAAAAATTCGTTTAATTTTTTCCCATTAAATACTAGAATTATAGAAAAGTACTTTGCGAAAAGAATCGGCAGTAGGATGGAAACGTGTTGACCACCGATTAGTTTTTTGCTAATAACTCTTGCATCCTTCGACCGACTTCTTCGACTAAGAGCTCGATGGAAAGCTTATCTGTTCCTCTTTCAGATGGCATTAACATATTTTACGAAAAGTCTTAAGAAATAAAATTTTTTTGATCAAAACTAAAATATCCTCGAAATCATTGAAGAAGAAGTACCTTATCAGATTTATTTATTTATTTATAACAATCGACTGTCATATTAAGTAAGTATCATTTATAATACAATTCAATAATACAATTTAATAATCATTAAAATTATGAAATATAGTAAGAAAAACAAAAAAAAATATTAAAACTACGTTGAAAATGAAATGATGAAAATATGCCTTATCTAATAAGAGACATTTAAATTTTTTTAATTGCATAAATGGGTGGCATTTAATTCAGAAATTATAGTTTTTTACATCGACAAAAAATCCGTTTAATTTTTTCCTATTAAATATTAGAATTATAGAAGAGTACTTTGCGAAAAGAATCGGCAGTAGGACGGAAACGTGTTGACCACCGATTAGTTTTAACTATTGCATCCTTCGACCGACTTCTTCGACTAAGAGCTCGATGGAAAGCTTATCTGTTCCTCTTTCAGATGGCATTAACATATTTTACGAAAAGTCGTAAGAAATAAAATTTTTTTGATCAAAACTAAAATATCCTCGAAATCATTGAAGAAGAAGTACCTTAAGACGAAAATATGCCTTATCTAATAAGAGACATTTAAATTTTTTTAATTGCATAAATGGGTGGCATTTTATTCAGAATTAATAGTTTTTTACATCGACAAAAAATTCATTTAATCTTTTTCCCATTAAATACTACAATTATAGAAAAGTAGTTTGCGAAAAGAACCGGCAGCAGGACGAAAACGTGTTGACCACCGATTAGTTTTTTGCTAATAACTATTGCATCCTTCGACCGACTTCTTCGACTAAGAGCTCGATGGAAAGCTTATCTGTTCCTCTTTCAGATGGATTAACATATTTTACGAAAAGTCGTAAGAAATAAAATTTTTTTGATCAAAACTAAAATATCCTCGAAATCATTGAAAACGAAGTACCTTATAAGACAAATATATGCCTTATCTAATAAGAGACTTTTAAATTTTTGTAATTGCATAAATGGGTGTCATTTTATTCAGAATTGATAGTTTTTTACATCGACAAAAAATTCGTTTAATTTTTTTCCCATTAAATACTACAATTATAGAAAAGTATTTTGCGAAAAGAACCGGCAGCAGGACGAAAACGTGTTGACACCGATTAGTTTTTTGCTAATAACTATTGCATCCTTCGACCGACTTCTTCGACTAAGAGCTCGATGGAAAGCTTATCTGTTCCTCTTTCAGATGGATTAACATATTTTACGAAAAGTCGTAAGAAATAAAATTTTTTTGATCAAAACTAAAATATTCTCGAAATCATTGAAAACGAAGTACCCTAAGACGAAAATATGCCTTATCTAATCAGAGACATTTAAATTTTTTTAATTGCATAAATGGGTGGCATTTTATTCAGAATTAATAGTTTTTTACATCGACAAAAAATTCGTTTAATTTTTTTCCCATTAAATACTATAATTATAGAAAAGTAGTTTGCGAAAAGCACCGGCAGCAGGACGAAAACGTGTTGACCACTGATTAGTTTTAACTATTGCATCCTTCGACCGACTTGTTCGACTAAGAGCCCGATGGAAAGCTTATCTGTTCTTCTTTCAGATGGCATTAACATATTTTACGAAAAGTCGTAAGAAATAAAATTTTTTTGATCAAAACTAAAATATCCTCGAAATCATTGAAAAAGAAGTACCTTATAAGACAAATATATGCCTTATCTAATAAGAGACTTTTAAATTTTTGTAATTGCATAAATGGGTATCATTTTATTCAGAATTTATAGTTTTTTACATCGACAAAAAATTCGTTTAATTTTTTTCCCATTAAATACTACAATTATAGAAAAGTATTTTGCGAAAAGAACCGGCAGCAGGACGAAAACGTGTTGACACCGATTAGTTTTTTGCTAATAACTATTGCATCGTTCGACCGACTTCTTCGACTAAGAGCTCGATGGAAAGCTTATCTGTTCCTCTTTCAGATGGATTAACATATTTTACGAAAAGTCGTAAGAAATAAAATTTTTTTGATCAAAACTAAAATATCCTCGAAATCATTGAAAACGAAGTACCCTAAGACGAAAATATGCCTTATCTAATCAGAGACATTTAAATATTTTTAATTGCATAAATGGTTGGCATTTTATTCAGAATTGATAGTTTTTTACATCGACAAAAAATTCGTTTAATTTTTTTCCCATTAAATACTACAATTATAGAAAAGTAGTTTGCGAAAAGAACCGGCAGCAGGACGAAAACGTGTTGACCACCGATTAGTTTTTTGCTAGTAACTCTTGCATCCTTCGACCGACTTCTTCGACTAAGAGCTCGATGGAAAGCTTATCTGTTCCTCTTTCAGATGGCATTAACATATATTACGAAAAGTCGTAAGAAATAAAATTGTTTTGATCAAAACTAAAATATCCTGGAAATCATTGAAAAAGAAGTACCTTAAGACGAAAATATGCCTTATCTTATAAGAGACATTTAAATTTTTTTAATTTCATAAATGGGTGGCATTTTATTCAGAATTAATATTTTTTTACATGGAAAAAAAATTCGTTTACTTTTTTTTCCCATTCAATACTTCAATTATAGAAAAGTACTTTGTGAAAAGAATCGGCAGTAGGACGGAATCGTGTTGACAACCGATTAGTGTTTGGCTAATAACTATTGCATCCTTCGACCGACTTCTTCGAATAAGAGCTCGATGGAAAGCTTATCTGTTCTTCTTTCAGATGGCATTAACATATTTTACGAAAAGTCGTAAGAAATAAAAATTTTTTTGATCAAAACTAAAATATCCTCGAAATCATTGAAGAAGAAGTACCTTATAAGACAAATATATGCCTTATCTTATAAGAGACTTTTAAATTTTTGTAATTGCATAAATGGGTGGCATTTTATTCAGAATTAATAGTTTTTTACATCGACAAAAAATTCGTTTAATTTTTTTCCCATTAAATACTACAATTATAGAAAAGTAGTTTGCGAAAAGAACCGGCAGCAGGACGAAGACGTGTTGACCACCGATTAGTTTTTTGCTAATAACTATTGCATCCTTCGACCGACTTCTTCGACTAAGAGCTCGATGGAAAGCTTATCTGTTCTTCTTTCAGATGGCATTAACATATTTTACGAAAAGTCGTAAGAAATAAAATTTTTTTGATCAAAACTTAAATATCCTCGAAATCATTGAAAAAGAAGTACCTTATAAGACAAATATATGCCTTATCTAATAAGAGACTTTTAAATTTTTGTAATTGCATAAATGGGTGGCATTTTATTCAGAATTAATAGTTTTTTACATCGACAAAAAATTCGTTTAATTTTTTTCCCATTAAATACTACAATTATAGAAAAGTAGTTTGCGAAAAGAACCGGCAGCAGGACGAAAACGTGTTGACCACCGATTAGTTTTTTGCTAATAACTATTGCATCCTTCGACCGACTTCTTCGACTAAGAGCTCGATGGAAAGCTTATCTGTTCCTCTTTCAGATGGATTAACATATTTTACGAAAAGTCGTAAGAAATAAAATTTTTTTGATCAAAACTAAAATATCCTCGAAATCGTTGAAAACGAAGTACCTTATAAGACAAATATATGCCTTATCTAATAAGAGACTTTTAAATTTTTGTAATTGCATAAATGGGTGTCATTTTATTCAGAATTGATAGTTTTTTACATCGACAAAAAATTCGTTTAATTTTTTTCCCATTAAATACTACAATTATAGAAAAGTATTTTGCGAAAAGAACCGGCAGCAGGACGAAAACGTGTTGACACCGATTAGTTTTTTGCTAATAACTATTGCATCCTTCGACCGACTTCTTCGACAAAGAGCTCGATGGAAAGCTTATCTGTTCCTCTTTCAGATGGATTAACATATTTTACGAAAAGTCGTAAGAAATAAAATTTTTTTGATCAAAACTAAAATATCCTCGAAATCATTGAAAACGAAGTACCCTAAGACGAAAATATGCCTTATCTAATCAGAGACATTTAAATTTTTTTAATTGCATAAATGGGTGGCATTTTATTCAGAATTAATAGTTGTTTACATCGACAAAAAATTCGTTTAATTTTTTTCCCATTAAATACTATAATTATAGAAAAGTAGTTTGCGAAAAGCACCGGCAGCAGGACGAAAACGTGTTGACCACCGATTAGTTTTAACTATTGCATCCTTCGACCGACTTCTTCGACTAAGAGCCCGATGGAAAGCTTATCTGTTCTTCTTTCAGATGGCATTAACATATTTTACGAAAAGTCGTAAGAAATAAAATTTTTTTGATCAAAACTAAAATATCCTCGAAATCATTGAAAAAGAAGTACCTTATAAGACAAATATATGCCTTATCTAATAAGAGACTTTTAAATTTTTGTAATTGCATAAATGGGTGTCATTTTATTCAGAATTTATAGTTTTTTACATCGACAAAAAATTCGTTTAATTTTTTTCCCATTAAATACTACAATTATAGAAAAGTAGTTTGCGAAAAGAACCGGCAGCAGGACGAAAACGTGTTGACACCAATTAGTTTTTTGCTAATAACTATTGCATCCTTCGACCGACTTCTTCGACTAAGAGCTCGATGGAAAGCTTATCTGTTCTTCTTTCAGATGGCATTAACATATTTTACGAAAAGTCGTAAGAAATAAAATTTTTTTGATCAAAACTAAAATATCGTCGAAATCATTGAAAAAGAAGTACCTTATAAGACAAATATATGCCTTATCTAATAAGAGACTTTTAAATTTTTGTAATTGCATAAATGGGTGGCATTTTATTCAGAATTAATAGTTTTTTACATCGACAAAAAATTCGTTTAATTTTTTTCCCATTAAATACTACAATTATAGAAAAGTAGTTTGCGAAAAGAACCGGCAGCAGGACGAAAACGTGTTGACCACCGATTAGTTTTTTGCTAATAACTATTGCATCCTTCGACCGACTTCTTCGACTAAGAGCTCGATGGAAAGCTTATCTGTTCCTCTTTCAGATGGATTAACATATTTTACGAAAAGTCGTAAGAAATAAAATTTTTTTGATCAAAACTAAAATATCCTCGAAATCATTGAACACGAAGTATCTTATAAGACAAATATATGCCTTATCTAATAAGAGACTTTTAAATTTTTGTAATTGCATAAATGGGTGTCATTTTATTCAGAATTGATAGTTTTTTACATCGACAAAAAATTCGTTTAATTTTTTTCCCATTAAATACTACAATTATAGAAAAGTAGTTTGCGAAAAGAACCGGCAGCAGGACGAAAACGTGTTGACACCGATTAGTTTTTTGCTAATAACTATTGCATCCTTCGACCGACTTCTTCGACTAAGAGCTCGATGGAAAGCTTATCTGATCCTCTTTCAGATGGATTAACATATTTTACGAAAAGTCGTAAGAAATAAAATTTTTTTGATCAAAACTAAAATATCCTCGAAATCATTGAAGAAGAAGTACCTTATCAGATTTATTTATTTATTTATAAAAATCGACTGTCATATTAAGTAAGTATAATTTATAATACAATTCAATAATACAATTTAATAATCATTAAAATTATGAAATATAGTAAGAAAAACAAAAAAAAATATTAAAACTACGTTGAATATGAAATGATGAAAATATGCCTTATCTAATAAGAGACATTTAAATTTTTTTAATTGCATAAATGGGTGGCATATAATTCAGAAATTATATAATAGTTTTTTACATCGACAAAAAATCCGTTTAATTTCTTCACATTAAATATTAGAATTATAGAAGAGTACTTTGCGAAAAGAATCGGCAGTATAACGGAAACGTGTTGACCACCGATTAGTTTTTTGCTAATAACTCTTGCATCCTTCGACCGACTTCTTCGACTAATTGCTTCATTCATTCGTACCTTAAGACGAAAATATGCCTTATCTAATAAGACCCATTTAAATTTTTTTAATTGCATAAATGGGTGCCATTTTATTCAGAATTGATAGTTTTTTACATCGACAAAAAATTCGTTTAATTTTTTTCCCATTAAATACTACAATTATAGAAAAGTAGTTTGCGAAAAGAACCGGCAGCAGGACGAAAACGTGTTGACCACCGATTAGTTTTTTGCTAATAACTATTGCATCCTTCGACCGACTTCTTCGACTAAGAGCTCGATGGAAAGCTTATCTGATCCTCTTTCAGATGGATTAACATATTTTACGAAAAGTCGTAAGAAATAAAATTTTTTTGATCAAAACTAAAATATCCTCGAAATCATTGAAGAAGAAGTACCTTATCAGATTTATTTATTTATTTATAAAAATCGACTGTCATATTAAGTAAGTATAATTTATAATACAATTCAATAATACAATTTAATAATCATTAAAATTATGAAATATAGTAAGAAAAACAAAAAAAAATATTAAAACTACGTTGAAAATGAAATGATGAAAATATGCCTTATCTAATAAGAGACATTTAAATTTTTTTAATTGCATAAATGGGTGGCATATAATTCAGAAATTATAGTTTTTTACATCGACAAAAAATCCGTTTAATTTCTTCACATTAAATATTAGAATTATAGAAGAGTACTTTGCGAAAAGAATCGGCAGTATAACGGAAACGTGTTGACCACCGATTAGTTTTTTGCTAATAACTCTTGCATCCTTCGACCGACTTCTTCGACTAATTGCTTCATTCATTCGTACCTTAAGACGAAAATATGCCTTATCTAATAAGACCCATTTAAATTTTTTTAATTGCATAAATGGGTGCCATTTTATTCAGAATTGATAGTTTTTTACATCGACAAAAAATTCGTTTAATTTTTTTCCCATTAAATACTACAATTATAGAAAAGTAGTTTGCGAAAAGAACCGGCAGCAGGACGAAAACGTGTTGACCACCGATTAGTTTTTTGCTAATAACTATTGCATCCTTCGACCGACTTCTTCGACTAAGAGCTCGATGGAAAGCTTATCTGATCCTCTTTCAGATGGATTAACATATTTTACGAAAAGTCGTAAGAAATAAAATTTTTTTGATCAAAACTAAAATATCCTCGAAATCATTGAAGAAGAAGTACCTTATCAGATTTATTTATTTATTTATAAAAATCGACTGTCATATTAAGTAAGTATAATTTATAATACAATTCAATAATACAATTTAATAATCATTAAAATTATGAAATATAGTAAGAAAAACAAAAAAAAATATTAAAACTACGTTGAAAATGAAATGATGAAAATATGCCTTATCTAATAAGAGACATTTAAATTTTTTTAATTGCATAAATGGGTGGCATATAATTCAGAAATTATAGTTTTTTACATCGACAAAAAATCCGTTTAATTTCTTCACATTAAATATTAGAATTATAGAAGAGTACTTTGCGAAAAGAATCGGCAGTATAACGGAAACGTGTTGACCACCGATTAGTTTTTTGCTAATAACTCTTGCATCCTTCGACCGACTTCTTCGACTAATTGCTTCATTCATTCGTACCTTAAGACGAAAATATGCCTTATCTAATAAGACCCATTTAAATTTTTTTAATTGCATAAATGGGTGCCATTTTATTCAGAATTGATAGTTTTTTACATCGACAAAAAATTCGTTTAATTTTTTTCCCATTAAATACTACAATTATAGAAAAGTAGTTTGCGAAAAGAACCGGCAGCAGGACGAAAACGTGTTGACCACCGATTAGTTTTTTGCTAATAACTATTGCATCCTTCGACCAACTTCTTCGACTAAGAGCTCGATGGAAAGCTTATCTGTTCCTCTTTCAGATGGATTAACATATTTTACGAAAAGTCGTAAGAAATAAAATTTTTTTGATCAAAACTAAAATATCCTCGAAATCATTGAAGAACAAGTTCCTTATAAGACGAAAATATGCCTTATATAATAAGAGACATTTAAATTTTTTTAATTGCATAAATGGGGGGCATTTTACTCAGAATTGATAGTTTTTTACATCGACAAAAAATTCGTTTAATTTTTTTCCCATTAAATACTACAATTATAGAAAAGTAGTTTGCGAAAAGAACCGGCAGCAGGACGAAAACGTGTTGACCACCGATTAATTTTAACTATTGCATCCTTCGACCGACTTTTTCGACTAAGAGCTCGATGGAAAGCTTATCTGTTCCTTTTTCAGATGGCATTAACATATTTTACGAAAAGTCTTAAGAAATAAAATTTTTTATCAAAACTAAAATATCCTCGAAATCATTGAAAACGAAGTACCTTAAGTCGAAAATATGCCTTATCTAATCAGAGACATTTAAATTTTTTTATTTTGCATAAATGGGTGGCATTTTATTCAGAATTGATAGTTTTTTACATCGACAAAAAATTCGTTTAATTTTTTCCCCATTAAATACTACAATTATAGAAAAGTAGTTTGCGAAAAGAGCCGACAGCAGGACGAAAACGTGTTGACCACCGATTAGTTTTTTGCTAATAACTATTGTATCCTTCGACCGACTTCTTCGACTAAGAGCTCGATGGAAAACTTATCTGTTCCTCTTTCAGATGGATTAACATATTTTACGAAAAGTCGTGAGAAATAAAATTTTTTTGATCAAAACTAAAATATCCTCGAAATCATTGAAGAAGAAGTTCCTTATAAGACGAAAATATGCCTTATCTAATAAGAGACATTTAAATTTTTTTAATTGCATAAATGGGTGCCATTTTATTCAGAATTGATAGTTTTTTACATCGACAAAAAATTCGTTTAATTTTTTTCCCATTAAATACTACAATTATAGAAAAGTAGTTTGCGAAAAGAACCGGCAGCAGGACGAAAACGTGTTGACCACCGATTAATTTTAACTATTGCATCCTTCGACCGACTTTTTCGACTAAGAGCTCGATGGAAAGCTTATCTGTTCCTCTTTCAGATGGCATTAACATATTTTACGAAAAGTCTTAAGAAATAAAATTTTTTTTATCAAAACTAAAATATCCTCGAAATCATTGAAGAAGAAGTACCTTATCAGATTTATTTATTTATTTATTTATTTATAACAAGCGACTGTCGTATTTAGTAAGTATAATTTATAATACAATTCAATAATACAATTTAATAATCATTAAAATTATGAAATATAGTAAGAAAAACAAAAAATAATTTTAAAACCACGTTGAAAATGAAATGATGAAAATATGCCTTATCTAATAAGAGACATTTTAATTTTTTTAATTGCATAAATGGGCGCCATTTTATTCAGAATTAATAGTTTTTTACATGGACAAAAAATCCGTTTAATTTTTTCCCAATAAATACTAGAATTATAGAAAAGAACTTTGCGAAAAGAATCGGCAGTAGGACGGAAACGTGTTGACCACCGATTAGTTTTTTGCTAATAACTCTTGCATCCTTCGACCGACTTCTTCGACTAAGAGCTTGATGGAAAGCTTATCTGTTCCTTTTTCAGATGGCGTTAACATATTTTACGAAAATTCGTAAGAAATAACATTTTTTTGATCAAAACTAAAATATCCTCGAAATCATTGAAGAAGAAGTACCTTATCAGACGAAAATATGCCTTATCTAATAAGAGACATTTAAATTTTTTTAATTGCATAAATAGGCGGAATTTTATTCAGAATTAATAGTTTTTTACATGGACAAAAAATTCGTTTAATTTTTTTCCCATTAAATACTACAATTATAGAAAAGTAGTTTGCGAAAAGCACCGGCAGCAGGATGGAAACGTGTTGACCACCGATTAGTTTTTATACTTTTCACTTATGTGAAATAGTATATTAACTTTGTCACGGAGTTTGTAACAGATCGAAATATTAATTTCCGACTATATAAAGTATATATATTCTTGATCAGGACGACAAGACGAGTTGATTTAGCCATGTCCGTCTGTCCGTCTGTCTGTCCGTCTGTCTGTCTGTCGGTCTGTCTGTCTGTCTGTATGTATGCAAACTAGTCCCTCAGTTTTGAAGCTATCGAGCTGAAACTTTGCACAGAGTCTTAGAATTTATTACGATGAATCATTCGTCGGAACCAGCATGATCGGATTATTGGAACAGGTAGCTCCCATACGAAAAGAAGAAGAAAAGTGAACAAAACTTGAATCGTTGTATGGAAAACTTTTTTGTTTTGTACAATAGAGTGCTGAAATTTTAAACATAGTAGTTTTACATGGTCCGACTACATGCCTGAAAGTTTCATTGAGATTGGACATCTGGAACTGGTAGCTCCCATACAAAATGAAGAAGAGGAAGAGAAGCCATATTCACGTCGTTGTATGGAAAACTTTTTTGTGAAAATTATAAAAAATAAAGCAGACTCCCTGATGAAGACGAAAAATGTCGCCGAAACGCGTAGGAGGAGAATCAAATTAGAAACATAATTTTTTAATTTTGATGAGAAAGATTGGCCTTTACAACCCGCGTTCAAGTTTGAACAAAATGAACAAAAATTAACTCGAAAATTGGCCCAATAACCAACAAAACTCAATAAATACATGCCGGAGGGTATACCGGAGCATCTAACATACACCTGTACATAACAAGAGAAAAACAACAATCATGAAAGGATATATGCAGTACATCCGCAACACATACGGCAACGACACGGTAACTTATGTGAAAAGCTACTACAAACACCAACAAAAACTAGCAAAACAACGTAGTAGACTAAAATATCTTATCCAATGCAAACATTACAACATTATCCCTAAGCACTTACAAGGGAAAACATCAGCACTTCGACACAATTTTAATTGTCACAATACTAGAATAATACTCCAAAGACTCGAGACTAACTTTTTACTAAAAATCCTACGATTAGAAATCAAAGAGACACAAACACATATTCACACAATTAACAAAACACAAACACATATTTTCTATGAACTTAAGAAGACACTTTCTGAACGTGACATGGTAGAACTGGCAAAGGACCAAAAATTAGCATATCAAAAAATACGAACAAACACAGACAATACAATCGAACAAAAACTGGATAAGATGAAAACCACATTGGCCAACAAATTTAATATTAAATTAAACAAAGACTGGTTTGAGAACATGACGGATGTGTATTTCCCCGAAGAAAACCAATGGCTTCTCTCGTTAGGCCCAAAAAATTTGCACTACCAGTGACAAACAGAAACATCTCACCTATTCACATCATTGGAGACCTGGAACAAGGGATACAGGAAATACAAGACGAAAAACAGAGATACACCACGAGGAGCAAACTAGCAGCCAGATTGAATAATTTTAAACATAAAAGAAAAATGGACCAAAAAGATATTTTCATATCAAACATAGCAAAAACGACACATGAACTTGTTAAAAAACACAATGACAAACTAGTAGTGACTCAAGCCGACAAAGGAAACAAGACGGTTATCATGTACAAAAGGGACTACAAAGACAAAATGTTACAACTTCTAAGTGATAAAACAACTTACAGAACAATGAGAACAGACCCAACACAACAACTAATAAAAAAGAACAACTCCATAATTAATGCTTTGTACAAACAAAAACACATTGACGCCAGACTAAAAACAAAACTGTATTGCTCAGGAGGACAAGCACCAAGGATATATGGACTTCCAAAAATCCATAAAGAAGGCACACCACTAAGACCAATTGCATCTTCGACTAATGTCCCATGCTATAATATGGCGAAACATATAGGCAACATAATAAATAATATAACGTCGGAAGAATACAACATTAAAAACGCAGTACAACTCAAAACTAAACTACAACACACAAAAATCGACGATGACGAAATTCTAGTTTCTTTTGACGTTGTATCGTTGTTTACAAATATACCAATCAAACTTGCCATAAAAAACATCATGGATAGATGGACTGATATAACAAAATACACGGACATACCAAAACAGAAATTCATCGAAATGCTTGAGTTTATTCTAATAGACAATAACTACCTGACTTACGATAACATAGTGTATAACCAGATTTTTGGCATGCCTATGGGAAACCCCATCTCCCCTACCATTGCTAATATTGTATTAGACAATTTAATTGAAAAGGCCATAAAAAACCTGGCTACAAGAGGCATACATATCAAACATTTATCTAAATATGTCGACGACATTTTTTGCATAATAAAACAAAAGGATGCAGACACTATATTACACACGCTCAACAACCAACACCATAGGATTCAATTTACGATAGAAATTGAGTCCAACAAGCAAATAGCGTACTTAGATACGAAGATGGAAAATGAAAACGGAAAACTCAAATTTGATTGGTACACAAAAGAAATAGCATCGGGGCGGATTATGAATTACCTATCGAACCAACCACGTAATCAAAAAATCAATACGGCAAAAAACATCATTGCAAAAGCCTATGCACTGAGTGACATGAAATACCGGGCCAATACCTACATTAAACTAAAAACAATGTTAATAAAAAACAACTACCCCGAAAAACTAATTGACGATTTAATAACACGTATGACGAGAGATGATCCAAAACAAAACAAAAAAGATGACAAACAAGACAAGGAAAGAAGGTACATAAGTATACCTTATATAGAACATATAACAGACAGAACGACATTGGCGAAAATAATGCCAGAAAACACCTCCAATATATGCTACGCATATAAAGCACACAACAACATTAGACGATTATTCACAAACACCAAAGACAAAATAAACAAAGAAAATCAAACCAACGTGGTGTATGAAATAAGGTGCATGGGCAAAGTAGGGGAGCCATGCGACGGTGTGTATGTAGGTACGACGAAACGCGCGCTCTACACAAGAATAGCTGAGCATAGAGGAGACGCTAAGAACGGACGAATGTCAACAGCTCTCTCGCAGCACACAACAACAACAGGACACTCTGCTGATTTTGACAACACAAAACTTTTAGACATAGAGAGAAGGCAAGGGACAAGAATGACACTAGAGAGCTTAAGAATTCAACAAAGAGAGGGCAGAGCAATAAACCACAAAGAAGACATAGATCAAACGAACTTTACTTACGCAGCTGTGATCACAGTGGACAAACAAAAACTTGACAAAAATAAAAATTAAAAACTAGTGCAATAACAATGACGACACTGAGAGACAAAAAACAAAAAACAGCTGTGAAACCCAAACATATGCATTAAGGTATAAAACGTAAATTGCAATATCAAATGTAATCAGAATGTTAAATGTACATATGTATTATCTCTTTTTTGTGAAAATTATAAAAAATAAAGCAGACTCCCTGATGAAGACGAAAAATGTCGCCGAAACGCGTAGGAGGAGAATCAAATTAGAAACATAATTTTTTAATTTTGATGAGACAGATTGGCCTTTACAACCCGCGTTCAAGTTTGAACAAAATGAACAAAAAAAAAAAAAAAAAAGAAAACTTTTTTGTTTCTTAACCAATTGACTTGAAATTTTAAAGTTATGTTCTTAGGGAGGACTGAAAACTATTTTGACCAAAAGTGGGCGTAACCACGCGTAGCCACGCCCACTTATAGCGAAAGTTTACCCGTTGTATGGAAAACTTTTTTGTTTTTTAACCAATTGACTTGAAACTTTGCAGTTATGTTCTTAGGGAGGAATGAAAACTATTTTGACCAAAAGTGGGCGTAACCACGCGTAGCCACGCCCACTTATAGCTTAACTTGACCCTTTGTATGGAAAACTTTTTTGTTTTTTAACCAATTGACTTAAAACTTTACAGTTATGTTCTTAGGGAGGAATGAAAACTATTTTAACCAAAAGTGGGCGTAGCCACGCCTACTTATAGCGAAAATTGACCCGTTGTATGGAAAACTTTTTTGTTTTTTAACCAATTGACTTGAAACTTTGCAGTTATGCTCTTAGGGAGGAATGAAAACTATTTTGACCAAAAGTGGGCGTAGCCACGCCCTTTTATAGCGCAAATTGACCCTTTGTATGGAAAACTTTTTTTGTTTTTTAACCAATTGACTTGAAACTTTACAGTTGTGTTCTTAGAGAGGAATGAAAACTATTTTGACCAAAAGTGGGCGTAGCCACGCCCACTTATAGCGAAAATTTACCCGTTGTATGGAAAACTTTTTTGTTTTTTAACCAATTGACTTGAAACTTTGCAGTTATGCTCTTAGGGAGGAATGAAAACTATTTTGACCAAAAGTGGGCGTAGCCACGCCCTTTTATAGCGCAAATTGACCCTTTGTATGGAAAACTTTTTTGTTTTTTAACCAATTGACTTGAAACTTTGCAGTTATGTTCTTAGAGAGGAATGAAAACTATTTTAACCAAAAGTGGGCGTAGCCACGCACACTTATAGCGAAAATGACCCGTTGTATGGAAAACTTTTTTGTTTTTTAACCAATTGACTTGAAACCTTGCAGTTATGCTCTTAGGGAGGAATGAAAACTATTTTGATCAAAAGTGGGCGTAGCCACGCCTACTTATAGCGAAAATTGACCCGTTGTAAGGAAAACTTTTTTGTTTTTTAACCAATTGACTTGAAACTTTGCAGTTATGCTCTTAGGGAGGAATGAAAACTATTTTGATCAAAAGTGGGCGTAGCCACGCCCTTTTATAGCGAAAATTGACCCTTTGTATGGAAAACTTTTTTGTTTTTTAACCAATTGACTTTAAACTTTACAGTTATGTTCCTAGAGAGGAATGAAAACTATTTTGACCAAAAGTGGGCGTAGCCACGCCTACTTATAGCAAAAATTGACCCGTTGTATGGAAAACTTTTTTGTTTTTTAACCAATTGACTTGAAACTTTGCAGTTATGCTCTTAGCGAGGAATGAAAACTATTTTGATCAAAAGTGGGCGTGGCCACGCCCTTTTATAGCGAAAATTGAACCTTTGTATGGAAAACTTTTTTGTTTTTTAACCAATTGACTTGAAACTTTACTGTTATTTTCTTAGGGAGGAATAAAAACTATTTTGACCAAATGTGGGCATGGCTACGCCCACTTATCGCAAAACTTGAACAGTTGTATGGAAAAATTTTTTGTTTTTTAACGAATTGACTTGAAACATTACAGTTATGTTGTTAGGGAGGCATGAAAACTATTCATTTAGTTTTTTTTATAGTGACACAAAGTGAAAAGTATTATAGCTTCAGCCTTGCTGAAGATAGCGTCCTTACTGGTTTGCTAATAACTCTTGCATCCTTCGACCGACTTCTTCGACTAAGAGCTCGATGGAAAGCTTATCTGTTCCTCTTTCAGATGGATTAACATATTTTACGAAAAGTCGTAAGAAATAAAATTTTTTTGATCAAAACTAAAATATCCTCGATATCATTGAAGAAGAAGTTCCTTATAAGACGAAAATATGCCTTATCTAATAAGAGACATTTAAATTTTTTTAACTGCATAAATGGGTGGCATTTTATTCAGAATTGATAGTTTTTTACATCGACAAAAAATTCGTTTAATTTTTTTCCCATTAAATACTACAATTATAGAAAAGTAGTTTGCGAAAAAAAACCGGCAGCAGGACGAAAACGTGTTGACCACCGATTAATTTTAACTATTGCATCCTTCGACCGACTTTTTCGACTAAGAGCTCGATGGAAAGCTTATCTGTTCCTCTTTCAGATGGCATTAACATATTTTACGAAAAGTCTTAAGAAATAAAATTTTTTTTATCAAAACTAAAATATCCTCGAAATCATTGAAGAAGAAGTACCTTATCAGATTTATTTATTTATTTATAACAAGCGACTGTCATATTAAGTAAGTATAATTTATAATACAATTCAATAATACAATTTAATAATCATTAAAATTATGAAATATAGTAAGAAAAACAAAAAATAATATTAAAACTACGTTGAAAATGAAATGATGAAAATATGCCTTATCTAATAAGAGACATTTAAATTTTTTTAATTGCATAAATGGGCGCCATTTTATTCAGAATGAATAGTTTTTTACATGGACAAAAAATCCGTTTAATTTTTTCCCAATAAATACTAGAATTATAGAAAAGAACTTTGCGAAAAGAATCGGCAGTAGGACGGAAACGTGTTGACCACCGATTAGTTTTTTGCTAATAACTCTTGCATCCTTCGACCGACTTCTTCGACTAAGAGCTTGATGGAAAGCTTATCTGTTCCTTTTTCAGATGGCATTAACATATTTTACGAAAATTCGTAAGAAATAACATTTTTTTGATCAAAACTAAAATATCCTCGAAATCATTGAAGAAGAAGTACCTTATCAGACGAAAATATGCCTTATCTAATAAGAGACATTTAAATTTTTTTAATTGCATAAATAGGCGGAATTTTATTCAGAATTAATAGTTTTTTACATGGACAAAAAATTCGTTTAATTTTTTCCATTAAATACTACAATTATAGAAAAGAACTTTGCGAAAAGAATCGGCAGTAGGACGGAAACGTGTTGACCACCGATTAGTTTTTTGCTAATTACTCTTGCATCCTTCGACCGACTTCTTCGACTACCAGATCGATAGAAAGCTTATATGTTGCTCTTTCAGATGGCATTAACATATTTTACGAAAAGTCGTAAGAAATAAAATTTTTTTGATCAAAACTAAAATATCCTCGAAATCATTGAAAAAGAAGTGCCTTATAAGACGAAAATATGCCTTATCTAATAAGAGACATTTAAATTTTTTTAATTGGATAAATGGGTGGCATTTTATTCAGAATTGATAGTTTTTTACATGGACAAAAAATTCGTTTAATTTTTTTCTCATTAAATACTACAATTATAGAAAAGTAGTTTGCGAAAAGCACCGGCAGCAGGATGGAAACGTGTTGACCATCGATTAGTTTTTTGCTAATAACTCTTGCATCCTTCGACCGACTTCTTCGACTAAGAGCTCGATGGAAAGCTTATCTGTTCCTCTTTCAGATGGATTAACATATTTTACGAAAAGTCGTAAGAAATAAAATTTTTTTGATCAAAACTAAAATATCCTCGAAGTCATTGAATAAGAAGTTCCTTATAAGACGAAAATATGCCTTATCTAATAAGAGACATTTAAATTTTTTTAATTGCATAAATGGGTGGCATTTTATTCAGAATTGATAGTTTTTTACATCGACAAAAAATTCGTTTAATTTTTTTCCCATTAAATACTACAATTATAGAAAAGTAGTTTGCGAAAAGAACCGACAGCAGGACGAAAACGTGTTGACCACCGATTAGTTTTTTGCTAATAACTCTTGCATCCTTCGACCGACTTCTTCGACTAAGAGCTCGATGGAAAGCTTATCTGTTCCTCTTCCAGATGGCATTAACATATTTTACGAAAAGTCGTAAGAAATAAAGTTTTTTTGATCAAAACTAAAATATGCTCGAAATCATTGAAAAAGAAGTCCCTTATCAGACGAAAAAATGCCTTATCTAATAAGAGACTTTGAACTTTTTTTAATTGCATAAATGGGTGGCATTTTATTCAGAATTAATAGTTTTTTATATAAACAAAAACTCTGTTTAATTTTTTCCCATTAAATACTACAATTATAGAAAAGTAGTTTGCGAAAAAAACCGGCAGCAGGACGAAAACGTGTTGACCACCGATTAATTTTAACTATTGCATCCTTCGACCGACTTTTTCGACTAAGAGCTCGATGGAAAGCTTATCTGTTCCTCTTTCAGATGGCATTAACATATTTTACGAAAAGTCTTAAGAAATAAAATTTTTTTTATCAAAACTAAAATATCCTCGAAATCATTGAAGAAGAAGTACCTTATCAGATTTATTTATTTATTTATAACAAGCGACTGTCATATTAAGTAAGTATAATTTATAATACAATTCAATAATACAATTTAATAATCATTAAAATTATAAAATATAGTAAGAAAAACAAAAAATAATATTAAAACTACGTTGAAAATGAAATGATGAAAATATGCCTTATCTAATAAGAGACATTTAAATTTTTTTAATTGCATAAATGGGCGCCATTTTATTCAGAATTAATAGTTTTTTACATGGACAAAAAATCCGTTTAATTTTTTCCCAATAAATACTAGAATTATAGAAAAGAACTTTGCGAAAAGAATCGGCAGTAGGACGGAAACGTGTTGACCACCGATTAGTTTTTTGCTAATAACTCTTGCATCCTTCGACCGACTTCTTCGACTAAGAGCTTGATGGAAAGCTTATCTGTTCCTTTTTCAGATGGCATTAACATATTTTACGAAAATTCGTAAGAAATAACATTTTTTTGATCAAAACTAAAATATCCTCGAAATCATTGAAGAAGAAGTACCTTATCAGACGAAAATATGCCTTATCTAATAAGAGACATTTAAATTTTTTTAATTGCATAAATAGGCGGAATTTTATTCAGAATTAATAGTTTTTTACATGGACAAAAAATTCCAAAATTTGTATGGAAAACTTTTTTGTTTTTTAACCAATTGACTTAAAACTTTACAGTTATGTTCTTAGGGAGGAATGAAAACTATTTTAACCAAAAGTGGGCGTAGCCACGCCTACTTATAGCGAAAATTGACCCGTTGTATGGAAAACTTTTTTGTTTTTTAACCAATTGACTTGAAACTTTGCAGTTATGCTCTTAGGGAGGAATGAAAACTATTTTGACCAAAAGTGGGCGTAGCCACGCCCTTTTATAGCGCAAATTGACCCTTTGTATGGAAAACTTTTTTTGTTTTTTAACCAATTGACTTGAAACTTTACAGTTATGTTCTTAGAGAGGAATGAAAACTATTTTGACCAAAAGTGGGCGTAGCCACGCCCACTTATAGCGAAAATTTACCCGTTGTATGGAAAACTTTTTTGTTTTTTAACCAATTGACTTGAAACTTTGCAGTTATGCTCTTAGGGAGGAATGAAAACTATTTTGACCAAAAGTGGGCGTAGCCACGCCCTTTTATAGCGCAAATTGACCCTTTGTATGGAAAACTTTTTTGTTTTTTAACCAATTGACTTGAAACTTTGCAGTTATGTTCTTAGAGAGGAATGAAAACTATTTTAACCAAAAGTGGGCGAAGCCACGCACACTTATAGCGAAAATGACCCGTTGTATGGACAACTTTTTTGTTTTTCAACCAATTGACTTGAAACCTTGCAGTTATGCTCTTAGGGAGGAATGAAAACTATTTTGATCAAAAGTGGGCGTGGCCACGCCCACTTATAGCTTAACTTGACCCTTTGTATGGAAAACTTTTTTGTTTTTTAACCAATTGACTTGAAATTTTAAAGTTATGTTCTTAGGGAGGAATGAAAACTATTTTGACCAAAAGTGTGCGTAGCCGCGCCCACTTCTAGCGAAAATTGACCCGATGTATGGAAAACTTTTTTGTTTTTCAACCAATTGACTTGAAACCTTGCAGTTATGCTCTTAGGGAGGAATGAAAACTATTTTGACCAAAAGTGGGCGTAGCCACGCCCACTTATAGCGAAAATTTACCCGTTGTATGGAAAACTTTTTTGTTTTTTAACCAATTGACTTGAAACTTTGCAGTTATGCTCTTAGGGAGGAATGAAAACTATTTTGACCAAAAGTGGGCGTAGCCACGCCCTTTTATAGCGCAAATTGACCCTTTGTATGGAAAACTTTTTTGTTTTTTAACCAATTGACTTGAAACTTTGCAGTTATGTTCTTAGAGAGGAATGAAAACTATTTTAACCAAAAGTGGGCGTAGCCACGCACACTTATAGCGAAAATGACCCGTTGTATGGAAAACTTTTTTGTTTTTTAACCAATTGACTTGAAACCTTGCAGTTATGCTCTTAGGGAGGAATGAAAACTATTTTGATCAAAAGTGGGCGTGGCCACGCCCACTTATAGCTTAACTTGACCCTTTGTATGGAAAACTTTTTTGTTTTTTAACCAATTGACTTGAAACTTTACAGTTATGTTCTTAGGGAGGAATGAAAACTATTTTAACCAAAAGTGGGCGTAGCCACGCCTACTTATAGCGAAAATTGACCCGTTGTAAGGAAAACTTTTTTGTTTTTTAACCAATTGACTTGAAACTTTGCAGTTATGCTCTTAGGGAGGAATGAAAACTATTTTGATCAAAAGTGGGCGTAGCCACGCCCTTTTATAGCGAAAATTGACCCTTTGTATGGAAAACTTTTTTGTTTTTTAACCAATTGACTTGAAACTTTACAGTTATGTTCCTAGAGAGGAATGAAAACTATTTTGACCAAAAGTGGGCGTAGCCACGCCTACTTATAGCAAAAATTGACCCGTTGTATGGAAAACTTTTTTGTTTTTTAACCAATTGACTTGAAACTTTGCAGTTATGCTCTTAGCGAGGAATGAAAACTATTTTGATCAAAAGTGGGCGTGGCCACGCCCTTTTATAGCGAAAATTGAACCTTTGTATGGAAAACTTTTTTGTTTTTTAACCAATTGACTTGAAACTTTACAGTTATGTTCTTAGAGAGGAATGAAAACTATTTTGACCAAAAGTGGGCGTAGCCACGCCTACTTATAGCAAAAATTGACCCGTTGTATGGAAAACTTTTTTGTTTTTTAACCAATTGACTTGAAACTTTACTGTTATTTTCTTAGGGAGGAATAAAAACTATTTTGACCAAATGTGGGCATGGCTACGCCCACTTATCGCAAAACTTGAACAGTTGTATGGAAAAATTTTTTGTTTTTTAACGAATTGACTTGAAACATTACAGTTATGTTGTTAGGGAGGCATGAAAACTATTCATTTAGTTTTTTTTATAGTGACACAAAGTGAAAAGTATTATAGCTTCAGCCTTGCTGAAGATAGCGTCCTTACTGGTTTGCTAATAACTCTTGCATCCTTCGACCGACTTCTTCGACTAAGAGCTCGATGGAAGGCTTATCTGTTCCTCTTTCAGATGGATTAACATATTTTACGAAAAGTCGTAAGAAATAAAATTTTTTTGATCAAAACTAAAATATCCTCGATATCATTGAAGAAGAAGTTCCTTATAAGACGAAAATATGCCTTATCTAATAAGAGACATTTAAATTTTTTTAACTGCATAAATGGGTGGCATTTTATTCAGAATTGATAGTTTTTTACATCGACAAAAAATTCGTTTAATTTTTTTCCCATTAAATACTACAATTATAGAAAAGTAGTTTGCAAAAAAAAAACCGGCAGCAGGACGAAAACGTGTTGACCACCGATTAATTTTAACTATTGCATCCTTCGACCGACTTTTTCGACTAAGAGCTCGATGGAAAGCTTATCTGTTCCTCTTTCAGATGGCATTAACATATTTTACGAAAAGTCTTAAGAAATAAAATTTTTTTTATCAAAACTAAAATATCCTCGAAATCATTGAAGAAGAAGTACCTTATCAGATTTATTTATTTATTTATAACAAGCGACTGTCATATTAAGTAAGTATAATTTATAATACAATTCAATAATACAATTTAATAATCATTAAAATTATGAAATATAGTAAGAAAAACAAAAAATAATATTAAAACTACGTTGAAAATGAAATGATGAAAATATGCCTTATCTAATAAGAGACATTTAAATTTTTTTAATTGCATAAATGGGCGCCATTTTATTCAGAATTAATAGTTTTTTACATGGACAAAAAATCCGTTTAATTTTTTCCCAATAAATACTAGAATTATAGAAAAGAACTTTGCGAAAAGAATCGGCAGTAGGACGGAAACGTGTTGACCACCGATTAGTTTTTTGCTAATAACTCTTGCATCCTTCGACCGACTTCTTCGACTAAGAGCTTGATGGAAAGCTTATCTGTTCCTTTTTCAGATGGCATTAACATATTTTACGAAAATTCGTAAGAAATAACATTTTTTTGATCAAAACTAAAATATCCTCGAAATCATTGAAAAAGAAGTGCCTTATAAGACGAAAATATGCCTTATCTAATAAGAGACATTTAAATTTTTTTAATTGGATAAATGGGTGGCATTTTATTCAGAATTGATAGTTTTTTACATGGACAAAAAATTCGTTTAATTTTTTCCATTAAATACTACAATTATAGAAAAGAACTTTGCGAAAAGAATCGGCAGTAGGACGGAAACGTGTTGACCACCGATTAGTTTTTTGCTAATTACTCTTGCATCCTTCGACCGACTTCTTCGACTACCAGATCGATAGAAAGCTTATATGTTGCTCTTTCAGATGGCATTAACATATTTTACGAAAAGTCGTAAGAAATAAAATTTTTTTGATCAAAACTAAAATATCCTCGAAATCATTGAAAAAGAAGTGCCTTATAAGACGAAAATATGCCTTATCTAATAAGAGACATTTAAATTTTTTTAATTGGATAAATGGGTGGCATTTTATTCAGAATTGATAGTTTTTTACATGGACAAAAAATTCGTTTAATTTTTTTCTCATTAAATACTACAATTATAGAAAAGTAGTTTGCGAAAAGCACCGGCAGCAGGATGGAAACGTGTTGACCACCGATTAGTTTTTTGCTAATAACTCTTGCATCCTTCGACCGACTTCTTCGACTAAGAGCTCGATGGAAAGCTTATCTGTTCCTCTTTCAGATGGATTAACATATTTTACGAAAAGTCGTAAGAAATAAAATTTTTTTGATCAAAACTAAAATATCCTCGAAGTCATTGAATAAGAAGTTCCTTATAAGACGAAAATATGCCTTATCTAATAAGAGACATTTAAATTTTTTTAATTGCATAAATGGGTGGCATTTTATTCAGAATTGATAGTTTTTTACATCGACAAAAAATTCGTTTAATTTTTTTCCCATTAAATACTACAATTATAGAAAAGTAGTTTGCGAAAAGAACCGACAGCAGGACGAAAACGTGTTGACCACCGATTAGTTTTTTGCTAATAACTATTGCATCCTTCGACCGACTTCTTCGACTAAGAGCTCGATGGAAAGCTTATCTGTTCCTCTTCCAGATGGCATTAACATATTTTACGAAAAGTCGTAAGAAATAAAGTTTTTTTGATCAAAACTAAAATATGCTCGAAATCATTGAAAAAGAAGTCCCTTATCAGACGAAAAAATGCCTTATCTAATAAGAGACTTTGAACTTTTTTTAATTGCATAAATGGGTGGCATTTTATTCAGAATTAATAGTTTTTTATATAAACAAAAACTCTGTTTAATTTTTTCCCATTAAATACTACAATTATAGAAAAGTAGTTTGCGAAAAAAACCGGCAGCAGGACGAAAACGTGTTGACCACCGATTAATTTTAACTATTGCATCCTTCGACCGACTTTTTCGACTAAGAGCTCGATGGAAAGCTTATCTGTTCCTCTTTCAGATGGCATTAACATATTTTACGAAAAGTCTTAAGAAATAAAATTTTTTTTATCAAAACTAAAATATCCTCGAAATCATTGAAGAAGAAGTACCTTATCAGATTTATTTATTTATTTATAACAAGCGACTGTCATATTAAGTAAGTATAATTTATAATACAATTCAATAATACAATTTAATAATCATTAAAATTATAAAATATAGTAAGAAAAACAAAAAATAATATTAAAACTACGTTGAAAATGAAATGATGAAAATATGCCTTATCTAATAAGAGACATTTAAATTTTTTTAATTGCATAAATGGGCGCCATTTTATTCAGAATTAATAGTTTTTTACATGGACAAAAAATCCGTTTAATTTTTTCCCAATAAATACTAGAATTATAGAAAAGAACTTTGCGAAAAGAATCGGCAGTAGGACGGAAACGTGTTGACCACCGATTAGTTTTTTGCTAATAACTCTTGCATCCTTCGACCGACTTCTTCGACTAAGAGCTTGATGGAAAGCTTATCTGTTCCTTTTTCAGATGGCATTAACATATTTTACGAAAATTCGTAAGAAATAACATTTTTTTGATCAAAACCAAAATATCCTCGAAATCATTGAAGAAGAAGTACCTTATCAGACGAAAATATGCCTTATCTAATAAGAGACATTTAAATTTTTTTAATTGCATAAATAGGCGGAATTTTATTCAGAATTAATAGTTTTTTACATGGACAAAAAATTCCAAAATTTGTATGGAAAACTTTTTTGTTTTTTAACCAATTGACTTAAAACTTTACAGTTATGTTCTTAGGGAGGAATGAAAACTATTTTAACCAAAAGTGGGCGTAGCCACGCCTACTTATAGCGAAAACTGACCCGTTGTATGGAAAACTTTTTTGTTTTTTAACCAATTGACTTGAAACTTTGCAGTTATGCTCTTAGGGAGGAATGAAAACTATTTTGACCAAAAGTGGGCGTAGCCACGCCCTTTTATAGCGCAAATTGACCCTTTGTATGGAAAACTTTTTTTGTTTTTTAACCAATTGACTTGAAACTTTACAGTTATGTTCTTAGAGAGGAATGAAAACTATTTTGACCAAAAGTGGGCGTAGCCACGCCAACTTATAGCGAAAATTTACCCGTTGTATGGAAAACTTTTTTGTTTTTTAACCAATTGACTTGAAACTTTGCAGTTATGCTCTTAGGGAGGAATGAAAACTATTTTGAACAAAAGTGGGCGTAGCCACGCCCTTTTATAGCGCAAATTGACCCTTTGTATGGAAAACTTTTTTGTTTTTTAACCAATTGACTTGAAACTTTGCAGTTATGTTCTTAGAGAGGAATGAAAACTATTTTAACCAAAAGTGGGCGAAGCCACGCACACTTATAGCGAAAATGACCCGTTGTATGGAAAACTTTTTTGTTTTTCAACCAATTGACTTGAAACCTTGCAGTTATGCTCTTAGGGAGGAATGAAAACTATTTTGATCAAAAGTGGGCGTGGCCACGCCCACTTATAGCTTAACTTGACCCTTTGTATGGAAAACTTTTTTGTTTTTTAACCAATTGACTTGAAACTTTACAGTTATGTTCTTAGGGAGGAATGAAAACTATTTTAACCAAAAGTGGGCGTAGCCACGCCTACTTAAAGCGAAAATTGACCCGTTGTAAGGAAAACTTTTTTGTTTTTTAACCAATTGACTTGAAACTTTGCAGTTATGCTCTTAGGGAGGAATGAAAACTATTTTGATCAAAAGTGGGCGTAGCCACGCCCTTTTATAGCGAAAATTGACCCTTTGTGTGGAAAACTTTTTTGTTTTTTAACCAATTGACTTTAAACTTTACAGTTATGTTCCTAGAGAGGAATGAAAACTATTTTGACCAAAAGTGGGCGTAGCCACGCCTACTTATAGCAAAAATTGACCCGTTGTATGGAAAACTTTTTTGTTTTTTAACCAATTGACTTGAAACTTTGCAGTTATGCTCTTAGCGAGGAATGAAAACTATTTTGATCAAAAGTGGGCGTGGCCACGCCCTTTTATAGCGAAAATTGACCCTTTGTATGGAAAACTTTTTTGTTTTTTAACCAATTGACTTGAAACTTTACTGTTATTTTCTTAGGGAGGAATAAAAACTATTTTGACCAAATGTGGGCATAGCTACGCCCACTTATCGCAAAACTTGAACAGTTGTATGGAAAAATTTTTTGTTTTTTAACGAATTGACTTGAAACATTACAGTTATGTTGTTAGGGAGGCATGAAAACTATTCATTTAGTTTTTTTTATAGTGACACAAAGTGAAAAGTATTATAGCTTCAGCCTTGCTGAAGATAGCGTCCTTACTGGTTTGCTAATAACTCTTGCATCCTTCGACCGACTTCTTCGACTAAAAGCTCGATGGAAAGCTTATCTGTTCCTCTTTCAGATGGATTAACATATTTTACGAAAATTCGTAAGAAATAACATTTTTTTGATCAAATTTAAAATATCCTCGATATCATTGAAGAAGAAGTTCCTTATAAGACGAAAATATGCCTTATCTAATAAGAGACATTTAAATTTTTTTAACTGCATAAATGGGTGGCATTTTATTCAGAATTGATAGTTTTTTACATCGACAAAAAATTCGTTTAATTTTTTTCCCATTAAATACTAGAATTATAGAAAAGTACTTTGCGAAAAAAACCGGCAGCAGGACGAAAACGTGTTGACCACCGATTAATTTTAACTATTGCATCCTTCGACCGACTTTTTCGACTAAGAGCTCGATGGAAAGCTTATCTGTTCCTCTTTCAGATGGCATTAACATATTTTACGAAAAGTCTTAAGAAATAAAATTTTTTTTATCAAAACTAAAATATCCTCGAAATCATTGAAGAAGAAGTACCTTATCAGATTTATTTATTTATTTATAACAAGCGACTGTCATATTAAGTAAGTATAATTTATAATACAATTCAATAATACAATTTAATAATCATTAAAATTATGAAATATAGTAAGAAAAACAAAAAATAATATTAAAACTACGTTGAAAATGAAATGATGAAAATATGCCTTATCTAATAAGAGATATTTAAATTTTTTTAATTGCATAAATGGGCGCCATTTTATTCAGAATTAATAGTTTTTTACATGGACAAAAAATCCGTTTAATTTTTTCCCAATAAATACTAGAATTATAGAAAAGAACTTTGCGAAAAGAATCGGCAGTAGGACGGAAACGTGTTGACCACCGATTAGTTTTTTGCTAATAACTCTTGCATCCTTCGACCGACTTCTTCGACTAAGAGCTTGATGGAAAGCTTATCTGTTCCTTTTTCAGATGGCATTAACATATTTTACGAAAATTCGTAAGAAATAACATTTTTTTGATCAAAACTAAAATATCCTCAAAATCATTGAAGAAGAAGTACCTTATCAGACGAAAATATGCCTTATCTAATAAGAGACATTTAAATTTTTTTAATTGCATAAATAGGCGGAATTTTATTCAGAATTAATAGTTTTTTACATGGACAAAAAATTCGTTTAATTTTTTCCATTAAATACTACAATTATAGAAAAGAACTTTGCGAAAAGAATCGGCAGTAGGACGGAAACGCGTTGACCACCGATTAGTTTTTTGCTAATTACTCTTGCATCCTTCGACCAACTTCTTCGACTACCAGATCGATAGAAAGCTTATATGTTGCTCTTTCAGATGGCATTAACATATTTTACGAAAAGTCGTAAGAAATAAAATTTTTTTGATCAAAACTAAAATATCCTCGAAATCATTGAAAAAGAAGTGCCTTATAAGACGAAAATATGCCTTATCTAATAAGAGACATTTAAATTTTTTTAATTGGATAAATGGGTGGCATTTTATTCAGAATTGATAGTTTTTTACATGGACAAAAAATTCGTTTAATTTTTTTCTCATTAAATACTACAATTATAGAAAAGTAGTTTGCGAAAAGCACCGGCAGCAGGATGGAAACGTGTTGACCACCGATTAGTTTTTTGCTAATAACTCTTGCATCCTTCGACCGACTTCTTCGACTAAGAGCTCGATGGAAAGCTTATCTGTTCCTCTTTCAGATGGATTAACATATTTTACGAAAAGTCGTAAGAAATAAAATTTTTTTGATCAAAACTAAAATATCCTCGAAGTCATTGAATAAGAAGTTCCTTATAAGACGAAAATATGCCTTATCTAATAAGAGACATTTAAATTTTTTTAATTGCATAAATGGGTGGCATTTTATTCAGAATTGATAGTTTTTTACATCGACAAAAAATTCGTTTAATTTTTTTCCCATTAAATACTACAATTATAGAAAAGTAGTTTGCGAAAAGAACCGACAGCAGGACGAAAACGTGTTGACCACCGATTAATTTTAACTATTGCATCCTTCGACCGACTTTTTCGACTAAGAGCTCGATGGAAAGCTTATCTGTTCCTCTTTCAGATGGCATTAACATATTTTACGAAAAGTCTTAAGAAATAAAATTTTTTTTATCAAAACTAAAATATCCTCGAAATCATTGAAGAAGAAGTACCTTATCAGATTTATTTATTTATTTATAACAAGCGACTGTCATATTAAGTAAGTATAATTTATAATACAATTCAATAATACAATTTAATAATCATTAAAATTATGAAATATAGTAAGAAAAACAAAAAATAATATTAAAACTACGTTGAAAATGAAATGATGAAAATATGCCTTATCTAATAAGAGACATTTAAATTTTTTTAATTGCATAAATGGGCGCCATTTTATTCAGAATTAATAGTTTTTTACATGGACAAAAAATCCGTTTAATTTTTTCCCAATAAATACTAGAATTATAGAAAAGAACTTTGCGAAAAGAATCGGCAGTAGGACGGAAACGTGTTGACCACCGATTAGTTTTTTGCTAATAACTCTTGCATCCTTCGACCGACTTCTTCGACTAAGAGCTTGATGGAAAGCTTATCTGTTCCTTTTTCAGATGGCATTAACATATTTTACGAAAATTCGTAAGAAATAACATTTTTTTGATCAAAACTAAAATATCCTCGAAATCATTGAAGAAGAAGTACCTTATCAGACGAAAATATGCCTTATCTAATAAGAGACATTTAAATTTTTTTAATTGCATAAATAGGCGGAATTTTATTCAGAATTAATAGTTTTTTACATGGACAAAAAATTCGTTTAATTTTTTCCATTAAATACTACAATTATAGAAAAGAACTTTGCGAAAAGAATCGGCAGTAGGACGGAAACGTGTTGACCACCGATTAGTTTTTTGCTAATTACTCTTGCATCCTTCGACCGACTTCTTCGACTACCAGATCGATAGAAAGCTTATATGTTGCTCTTTCAGATGGCATTAACATATTTTACGAAAAGTCGTAAGAAATAAAATTTTTTTGATCAAAACTAAAATATCCTCGAAATCATTGAAAAAGAAGTGCCTTATAAGACGAAAATATGCCTTATCTAATAAGAGACATTTAAATTTTTTTAATTGGATAAATGGGTGGCATTTTATTCAGAATTGATAGTTTTTTACATGGACAAAAAATTCGTTTAATTTTTTTCCCATTAAATACTACAATTATAGAAAAGTAGTTTGCGAAAAGCACCGGCAGCAGGATGGAAACGTGTTGACCACCGATTAGTTTTTTGCTAATAACTCTTGCATCCTTCGACCGACTTCTTCGACTAAGAGCTCGATGGAAAGCTTATCTGTTCCTCTTTCAGATGGATTAACATATTTTACGAAAAGTCGTAAGAAATAAAATTTTTTTGATCAAAACTAAAATATCTTCGAAGTCATTGAATAAGATGTTCCTTATAAGACGAAAATATGCCTTATCTAATAAGAGACATTTAAATTTTTTTAATTGCATAAATGGGTGGCATTTTATTCAGAATTGATAGTTTTTTACATCGACAAAAAATTCGTTTAATTTTTTTCCCATTAAATACTACAATTATAGAAAAGTAGTTTGCGAAAAGAACCGGCAGCAGGGCGAAAACGTGTTGACCACCGATTAGTTTTTTGCTAATAACTATTGCATCCTTCGACCGACTTCTTCGACTAAGAGCTCGATGGAAAGCTTATCTGTTCCTCTTTCAGGTGGATTAACATATTTTACGAAAATTCGTAAGAAATAAAATTTTTTTGATCAAAACTAAAATATCCTCGAAATCATTGAAGAAGAAGTTCCTTATAAGACGAAAATATGCCTTATCTAATAAGAGACATTTAAATTTTTTTAATTGGATAAATGGGTGGCATTTTATTCAGAATTGATAGTTTTTTAAATGGACAAAAAATTCGTTTAATTTTTTTCCCATTAAAAACTACATTTATAGAAAAGTACTTTTCGAAAAGAATCGGCAGTAGGACGGAAACGTGTTGACCAACGATTAGTTTTTTGGTAATAACTCTTGCATCCTTCGACCGACTTCTTCGACTAAGAGCTCGATAAAAAGTTTATCTGTTCCTTTTTCAGATGGCATTTACATATTTTACGAAAATTCGTAAGAAATAAAATTTTTTTGATCAAAACTAAAATATCCTCGAAATCATTGAAAAAGAATTACCTTATAAGACGAAAATATGCCTTATCTAATAAGAGACATTTAAATTTTTTTAATTGGATAAATGGGTGGCATTTTATTCAGAATTGATAGTTTTTACATGGACAAAAAATTCGTTTAATTTTTTTCCCATTAAAAACTACAATTATAGAAAAATACTTTTCGAAAAGAATCGGCAGTAGGACGGAAACGTGTTGACCAACGATTAGTTTTTTGCTAATAACTCTAGCATCCTTCGACCGACTTCTTCGACTAACAGCTCGATAGAAAGCTTATCTGTTGCTCTTGCAGATGGCATTAACATATTTTACGAAAAGTCGTAAGAAATAAATTTTTTTTGATCAAAACTAAAATATCCTCGAAATCATTGAAAAAGAAGTACCTTATAAGACGAACATATGCCTTATCTAATAAGAGACATTTAAATTTTTTTAATTGCATAAATGGGCGCCATTTTATTCAGAATTAATAGTTTTTTACATGGACAAAAAATTCGTTTAATTTTTTCCCATTAAATACTACAATTATAGAAAAGAACTTTGCGAAAAGAATCGGCAGTAGGACGGAAACGTGTTGACCACCGATTAGTTTTTTGCTAATAACTCTTGCATCCTTCGACCGACTTCTTCGACTAACAGCTCGATAGAAAGCTTATCTGTTGCTCTTGCAGATGGCATTAACATATTTTACGAAAAGTCGTAAGAAATAAAATTTTTTTGATCAAAACTAAAATATCCTCGAAATCATCGAAAAAGAAGTACCTTATAAGACGAAAATATGCCTTATCTAATAAGAGACATTTAAATTTTTTTAATTGGATAAATGGGTGGCATTTTATTCAGAATTGATAGTTTTTTAAATGGACAAAAAATTCGTTTAATTTTTTTCCCATTAAAAACTACATTTATAGAAATGTACTTTTCGAAAAGAATCGGCAGTAGGACGGAAACGTGTTGACCAACGATTAGTTTTTTGCTAATAACTCTTGCATCCTTCGACCGACTTCTTCGACTAAGAGCTCGATAAAAAGTTTATCTGTTCCTTTTTCAGATGGCATTTACATATTTTACGAAAATTCGTAAGAAATAAAATTTTTTTGATCAAAACTAAAATATCCTCGAAATCATTGAAAAAGAATTACCTTATAAGACGAAAATATGCCTTATCTAATAAGAGACATTTAAATTTTTTTAATTGGATAAATGGGTGGCATTTTATTCAGAATTGATAGTTTTTACATGGACAAAAAATTCGTTTAATTTTTTTCCCATTAAAAACTACAATTATAGAAAAATACTTTTCGAAAAGAATCGGCAGTAGGACGGAAACGTGTTGACCAACGATTAGTTTTTTGCTAATAACTCTTGCATCCTTCGACCGACTTCTTCGACTAAGAACTCAATAGAAAGCTTATCTGTTCCTCTTTTAGATGGCATTTACATATTTTACGAAAATTCGTAAGAAATAAAATTTTTTTGATCAAATCTAAAATATCCTCGAAATCATTGAAGAAGAAGTACCTTATCAAACGAAAATATGCCTTATTTAATAAGAGACATTTAAATTTTTTTAATTGCATAAATGGGTGGCATTTTATTCAGAATTGATAGTTTTTTTACATGGACAAAAAATTCGCTTAATTTTTTCCCATTAAATTCTATAATTATAGAAAAGTACTTTTCGAAAAGAATCGGCAGTAGGACGGAAACGTGTTGACCACCGATTAGTTTTTTGCTAATAACTCTTGCATCCTTCGACCGACTTCTTCGACTAAAAGCTCGATGGAATGCTTATCTGTTCCTCTTTCAGATGGCGTTAACATATTTTACGAAAAGTCGTAATAAATAAAATATCCTCGAAATTATAGAAAAAGAAGTACCTTATCAGACGAAAATATGCCATATCTAATAGGAGACATTTAAATTTTTTTAATTCCATAAATGGGTGGCATTTCATTCAGAATTAATAGTTTTTAACATGGACAAAAAATTCGTTTAAATTTTTCCCATTAAATACTATAATTATAGAAAAGTACTTTGCGGAAAGAATTGGCAGTAGGACGGAAACGTGTTGACCACCGATTAGTATTTTGCTAATAACTCTTGCATCCTTCGACCGACTTCTAAGACTAAGAGCTCAATAAAAAGCTTATCTGTTCCTTTTTCAGATGGCATTAACATATTTAACAAAAAGTCATAATAAGTAAAATTTTTTTGATCAAAACTAAAATATCCTCGAAATCATTGAAAAAGAAGTACCTTATCAGACGAAAATATGCCTTATCTAATAAGAGACATTTAAATTTTTTTAATTGCATAACTGTGGCATTTTATTCAGAATTGATAGTTTTTTTCATGGAAAAAAAATTCGTTTAATTTTTTCCCATTAAATACTACAATTATAGAAAAGTACTTTGCGAAAACAACCGGAAGTAGGACGGAAACGTGTTGACCACCGATTAGTTTTTTGCTAATAACTCTTGCATCTTTCGACCGACTTTTTCGACTAAGAACTTGGTGGAAAGCTTAACTGTTCCTCTTTCAGATGGCATTTACATATTTTACGAGAAGTCGTAAGAAATAAAATTTTTTTGATCAAAACTAAAATATCCTCGAAATCATTGAAGAAGAAGTACCTTATCAGACGAAAATATGCCTTATCTAATAGGAGACATTTAAATTTTTTTAATTGCATAAATAGGCGACATTTTATTCAGAATTAATAGTTTTTTACACGGACAAAAAATTCGTTTAACTGTTTTCCATTAAATACTACAATTATAGAAAAGTACTTTGCGAAAACAATCGGCAGTAGGACGGAAACGTGTTGACCACCGATTAGTTTTTTGCTAATAACTCTTGCATCCTTCGACCGACTTCATCGACTAAGAACTCGATAGAAAGCTTATCTGTTTCTTTTTCAGATGGCATTTACATATTTTTTACGAAAATTCGTAAGAAATAAAATTTTTTGATAAAAACTAAAATATCCTCGAAATCATTGAAGAAGAAGTACCTTATCAGACGAAAATATGCCTTATCTAATAAGAGACATTTAAATTTTTTTAATTGCATAAATAAGCGGCATTTTTATCAGAATTAATAGTTTTTTACACGGACAAAAAATTCGTTTTACTTTTTCCCATTAAATACTACAATTATAGAAAAGTACTTTGCGAAAACAATTGGCAGTAGGACGGAAACGTGTTGACCACCGATTAGTTTCTTGCTAATAACTCTTGCATCCTTCGACCGACTTCTTCGACTAAGAGCTCGATAAAAAGCTTATCTGTTCCTTTTTCGGATGGCATTAACATATTTTACGAAAAGTCGTAAGAAATAAAATTTTTTTGATCAAAACTAAAATATCCTCGAAATCATTGAAGAAGAAGTACCTTATCAGACGAAAATATGCCTTATCGAATAAGAGACATTTAAATTTTTTTAATTTCATAAATAGGCGGCATTTTATTCAGAATTAATAGTTTTTTACACGGACAAAAAATTCGTTTAACTTTTTCCCATTAAATACTACAATTATAGAAAATTACTTTGCGAAAACAATCGGCAGTATAACGGAAACGGGTTGACCACCGATTAGTTTTTTGCTAATAACTCTTGCATCTTTCGACCGACTTCTTCGACTAACAGCTCGATAGAAAGCTAATCTGTTCCTCTTTCAGATGGCATTAACATATTTTACGAAAAGTCGTAAGAAATAAAATTTTTTTGATCATAAATAAAATATCCTCGAAATCATTGAAAAAGAAGTACCTTATAAGACGAAAATATGCCTTATCTAATAAGAGTCATTTAAATTCTTTTAATTGCATAAATGGGTGGCATTTTATTCAGAATTGGTAGTTTTTACACGGACAAAAAATTCGTTTAACTTTTTCCCATTAAATACTACAATTATAGAAAATTACTTTGCGAAAACAATATAATAATAATAATAACTCTTGCATTCTTCGATCGACTTTTTCGACTAAGAGCTCAATAAAAAGCTTATCTGTTCCTTTTTCAGATGGCATTAACATATTTAACAAAAAGTCATAATAAGTAAAATTTTTTTGATCAAAACTAAAATATCCTCGAAATCATTGAAAAAGAAGTACGTTATAAGACGAAAATATGCCTTATCTAATACGAGACATTTAAATTTTTTTAATTGCATAAATAGGCGGCATTTTATTCAGAATTAATAGTTTTTTACATGGACAAAAATTTCGTTTAATTTTTTTCCCATTAAAAACTACATTTATAGAAATGTACTTTTCGAAAAGAATCGGCAGTAGGACGGAAACGTGTTGACCAACGATTAGTTTTTTGCTAATAACTCGTGCATCCTTCGACCGACTTCTTCGAATAAGAGCTCGATGGAAAGCTTATCTGTTCCTCTTTCAGATCGCATTAACATATTTTACGAAAAGTCGTAGGAAATAAAATTTTTTTGATCAAAACTAAAATATCCTCGAAATCATTGAAAAAGAAGTACCTTATAAGACGAAAATATGCCTTATCTAATAAGAGACATTTAAATTTTTTTAATTGGATAAATGGGTGGCATTTTATTCAGAATTGATAGTTTTTACATGGACAAAAAATTCGTTTAATTTTTTTCCCATTAAAAACTACAATTATAGAAAAATACTTTTCGAAAAGAATCGGCAGTAGGACGAAAACGTGTTGACCAACGATTAGTTTTTTGCTAATAACTCTTGCATCCTTCGACCGACTTCTTCGACTAAGAACTCAATAGAAAGCTTATCTGTTCCTCTTTCAGATGGCATTTACATATTTTACGAAAATTCGTAAGAAATAAAATTTTTTTGATCAAATCTAAAATATCCTCGAAATCATTGAAGAAGAAGTACCTTATCAGACGAAAATATGCCTTATCTAATAAGCGACATTTAAATTTTTTTAATTGCATAAATAGGCGGCATTTTATTCAGAATTAATAGTTTTTTACACGGACAAAAAATTCGTTTAACTTTTTCCCATTAAATACTACAATTATAGAAAAGTACTTTGCGAAAACAATCGGCAGTAGGACGGAAACGTGTTGACCACCGATTAGTTTTTTGCTAATAACTCTTGCATCTTTCGACCGACTTTTTCGACTAAGAACTTGGTGGAAAGCTTATCTGTTCCTCTTTCAGATGGCATTTACATATTTTACGAGAAGTCGTAAGAAATAAAATTTTTTTGATCAAAACTAAAATATCCTCGAAATCATTGAAAAAGAAGTACCTTATAAGACGAAAATATGCCTTATCTAATAAGAGACATTTAAATTTTTTTAATTGCATAAATAGGCGGCATTTTATTCAGAATTAATAGTTTTTTACACGGACAAAAAATTCGTTTAATTTTTTTCCCATTAAATACTACAATTATAGAAAAGTACTTTGCGAAAAGAATCGGAAGTAGGACGGAATCGTGTTGACCACCGATTAGTTTCTTGCTAATAACTCTTGCATTCTTCGACCGACTTTTTCGACTAAGAGCTTGATGGAAAGCTTATCTGTTCCTCTTTCAGATGGCATTTACATATTTTACGAAAAGTCGTAAGAAATAAAATTTTTTTGATCAAAACTAAAATATCCTCGAAATCATTGAAAAAGAAGTCCCTTATCAGACGAAAATATGCCTTATCTAATAAGAGACATTTACATTTTTTTAATTGCATAAATAGGCGGCATTTTATTCAGAATTGATAGTTTTTTACATAGACAAAAACTCCGTTTAATTTCTTCCCATTAATTATAGAACAGTACTTTGCGAAAAGAATCGGCATTAGGACGGAATCGTGTTGACCACCGATTAGTTTTTTGCTAATAACTCTTGCATCCTTCGACCGACTTCTTCGACTAAGAGCTCGATGGAAAGCTTATCTAATCCTCTTTCAGATGGCATTAACATATTTTACGAAAAGTCGTAAGAAATAAAATTTTTTTGATCAAAACTAAAATATCCTCGAAATCATTGAAAAAGAATTCCCTTATCAGACGAAAATATGCCTTATCTAATAAGAGACATTTAAATTTTTTTAATTGCATAAATGGGTGGCATTTTATTCAGAATTAATAGTTTTTTTATATGGACAAAAAATTCGTTTAATTTTTTCCCATTAAATACTATAATTATAGAAAAGTACTTTGCGAAAAGAATCGGCAGTATGACGGAATCGTGTTGACCACCGATTAGTTTTTTGCTAATACCTCTTGCATCCTTCGACCGACTTCTTCGACTAAAAGCTCGATGGAATGCTTATCTGTTCCTCTTTCAGATGGCGTTAACATATTTTACGAAAAGTCGTAATAAATAAAATATCCTCGAAATTATAGAAAAAGAAGTACCTTATCAGACGAAAATATGCCATATCTAATAGGAGACATTTAAATTTTTTTAATTCCATAAATGGGTGGCATTTCATTCAAAATTAATAGTTTTTAACATGGACAAAAAATTCGTTTAATTTTTTCCCATTAAATACAATAATTATAGAAAAGTACTTTGCGGAAAGAATTGGCAGTAGGACGGAAACGTGTTGACCACCGATTAGTATTTTGCTAATAACTCTTGCATCCTTCGACCGACTTCTTTGAATAAGAGCTCGATGGAAAGCTTATCTGTTCCTCTTTCAGATGGCATTAACATATTTTACGAAAAGTTGTAAGAAATAAAATTTTTTTTATGAAAACTAAAATATCCTCGAAATCATTGAAAAAGAAGTACCTTTTCAGACGAAAAAATGCCTTATCTAATAAGAGACATTTAAATTTTTTTAATTGCATAAATGGGTGGCATTTTATTCAGAATTAATAGTTTTTTTACATGGACAAAAAATTCGTTTAATTTTTTCCCATTAAATACTATAATTATAGAAAAGTACTTTGCGAAAAGAATCGGCAGTATGACGGAATCGTGTTGACCACCGATTAGTTTTTTGCTAATACCTCTTGCATCCTTCGACCGACTTCTTCGACTAAAAGCTCGATGGAATGCTTATCTGTTCCTCTTTCAGATGGCGTTAACATATTTTACGAAAAGTCGTAATAAATAAAATATCCTCGAAATTATAGAAAAAGAAGTACCTTATCAGACGAAAATATGCCATATCTAATAAGAGACATTTAAATTTTTTTAATTCCATAAATGGGTGGCATTTTATTCAGAATTAATAGTTTTTAACATGGACAAAAAATTATTTTAATTTTTTCCCATTAAATACTATAATTATAGAAAAGTATTTTGCGAAAAGAATCGGCAGTAGGACGGCATCATGTTGACCACCGATTGGTTTTTTGCTAACAACTCTTGCATACTTCGACCGACTTCTTCGAACAAGAGCTCGATGGAAAGCTTATCTGTTCCTCTTTCAGATGGCATTAACAGATTTTACGAAAAGTCGTAAGAAATACAATTTTTTTGATCAAAACTAAAATATCCTCGAAATCATTGAAAACCAGTAAGGGCGGTAGAGTTGAGTATTCTCAACTATATAATACCCTGTACACACACCTATGTTGAAAACACGTTAAACATTCGTCGACTGCAAAAGCAGTGTACCACGATATGGTTTGTGTATTTGCTAATAGTGAGGCAGGGCTCACAGTGCAATGTTACCATTAGATGGCGCTTTAGTATGGGTTTTGTTACAAAGCATTGCTGCAAAATTTTAGTGTGTTGGTCTTTGCGGGGAAAGTGGTAGTTTGTTGTATGCAGTTTTAAAAAGGTATGTTATCTGAGTTTGCATACAAAATTTCAGCATTGTATTCCTTATACTTTAGGAGATACAGCAATTTTAAGAAAAAAATGACTGATGAATTTTGTTGTGCTCGATGGGCGGGAAGGAATGGGCGTGGCAAAAATTCCTTCAAACTTCATCTAGTGTTCGACCACACGAGACTATCTTCCAAATTTCAAGTCTCTAGCTTTAATAGTTTTCGCAGTGTTAAGTACGGTTTTTGTTACAAATAGGATAAAGCCGTGTTCAAAGCGCAATTTATGCCAAATTTCAACTTGTTTGTCTTTGCGTTGTCACACAGCGTTAAAAATTAAAGTTTGTGGTATGCAGTTTTAAAAAGGTATGTTTACTGAGTTTCCATACAAAATTTTTTTATTGTATCTATTATAGTTTAGGAGATACAGCAATTTTAAGAAAACAATTTTTTGAGGGGAAACGAAGGGGAGGGGGAAAAAATGTGGTATGCAGTTTTGTAGAGCTATACATACTGAGTCTACATACTCATTTTCATGTTCCTAACTCATCAGGTTTTCGAGCTACAGCCTTTTAAAAAAATGGGTGGTGCTCGATGGGCGGGAAGGAGTAGGCGTGGCAAAAAATCCTTCAAACTTAATCTAGCGTTTGACCTCACGAGTCTATCCACCAAATTTCAAGTCTCTAGCTCTTATAGTTTTCGAGAACCATTGGTGAGGACGGACGGACGGACAGACAGGGCTATATCAATTCGTCTTGTCATCCTGATCAAGAATATATATACTTTATAGGGTCCCCCTCCCCTTCTTCTATGCGTTACATACAAACCGTCTCAAACAAACTTAATATACCCTGATACACAGTGTGTGTACAGGCTATAAAGAAGTATCTTATCAGACGAAAATATGCCTTATCTAATAAGAGACATTTAAATTTTTTTAATTTCATAAATGGGTGGCATTTAATTCAGAATTAATAGTTTTTAACATGGACAAAAAATTCGTTTAATTTTTCCCATTAAATACTAGAATTATAGAAAAGTACTTTGCGAAAAGAATCGGACGCAGGACGGAATCGTGTTGACCACCGATTAGTTTTTTGCTAATAACTCTTGCATCCTTCGACCGACTTCTTTGAATAAGAGCTCGATGGAAAGCTTATCTGTTCCTCTTTCAGATGGCATTTACATATTTTACGAAAAGTCGTAAGAAATAAAATTTTTTTGATCACAGCTAAGATATCTTCGAAATCATTGAAAAAGAAGTACCTTATCAGACGAAAATATGCCTTATCTAATAAGAGACATTTAAATTTTTTTAATTTCATAAATGGGTGGCATTTTATTCAGAATTAATAGTTTTTTGCATAAACAAAAAATTCGTTTAATTTTTTCCCCATTAAATACTAGAATTATAGAAAAGTACTTTGCGGAAAGAATCGGCAGTAGGACGGAAACGTGTTGACCACCGATTAGTTTTTTGCTAATAACTCTTGCATCCTCCGACCGACTTCTTCGAATAAGAGCTCGATGGAAAGCTTATCTGTTCTTCTTTCAGATGGCATTAACATTTTTTACGAAAAGTCATAAGAAATAAAATTTTTTTGATCGAAACTAAAATATCCTCGAAATCATTGAAAAAGAAGTACTTTATCAGACGAAAATATGCCTTATCTAATAAGAGACATTTAAATTTTTTTAATTGCATAAATGGGTGGCATTTAATTCAGAATTAATAGTTTTTAACATGGACAAAAAATTCGTTTAATTTTTTCCCATTAAATACTACAATTATAGAAAAGTACTTTGCGAAAAGAATCAGCAGTAGGATGGAATCGTGTTGACCACCGATTAGTTTTTTGCTAATAACTCTTGCATCCTTCGACCGACTTCTTCGACTAAAAGCTCGATGGGAAGCTTATCTGTTTCTCTTTCAGATGGCATTAACATATTTTTCCAAAAGTCATAAGAAATAAAATTTTTTTGATCGAAACTAAAATATCCTCGAAATCATTGAAAAAGAAGTACTTTATCAGACGAAAATATGCCTTATCTAATAAGAGACATTTAAATTTTTTTAATTGCATAAATGGGTGGCATTTAATTCAGAATTAATAGTTTTTTTACATGGACAAAAAATTCGTTTAATTTTTTCCCATTAAATACTATGATTATCGAAAAGTACTTTGCGAAAAGAATCGGCAGTAGGACGGAAACGTGTTGACCACCGATTAGTTTTTTGCTAATAACTCTTGCATCCTTCGACCGACTTCTTCGACTAAAAGCTCGATGGAAAGCTTATCTGTTTCTCTTTCAGATGGCATTAACATATTTTTCGAAAAGTCATAAGAAATAAAATTTTTTGATCGAAACTAAAATATCCTCGAAATCATTGAAAAAGAAGTACTTTATCAGACGAAAATATGCCTTATCTAATAAGAGACATTTAAATTTTTTTAATTTCATAAATGGGTGGCATTTTTATTCAGAATTAATAGTTTTTTTACATGGACAAAAAATTCGTTTAATTTTTTCCCATTAAATACTATGATTATCGAAAAGTACTTTGCGAAAAGAATCGGCAGTAGGACGGAAACGTGTTGACCACCGATTAGTTTTTTGCTAATAACTCTTGCATCCTTCGACCGACTTCTTCGACTAAAAGCTCGATGGAAAGCTTATCTGTTTCTCTTTCAGATGGCATTAACATATTTTTCGAAAAGTCATAAGAAATAAAATTTTTTTGATCGAAACTAAAATATCCTCGAAATCATTGAAAAAGAAGTTCTTTATCAGACGAAAATATGCCTTATCTAATAAGAGACATTTAAATTTTTTTAATTTCATAAATGGGTGGCATTTTATTCAGAATTAATAGTTTTTTTACAGTATCGTTCGAGCTCTCTCCGTGCGCGGTCGAATTCTTGCATTGTATTCAAATCGCGAATAACGAATTACCAGCTGCTGAGATATTTTTTAATCTCGCCACACGAAGAGTAACGATAGCCTAAGCCAAAAGTATTAAATCACTTAGTTCGATTAATAATCAACAAAATTAAGCGCCAATCGGCGTTTGATACATCTGCCGATGCTATGGCACCGACAAGAAACAAAACGTCACGCACTAGTAAAATCTCTCATGATGTTCGCTCACCACAGAACGAATATCAAAATTATTATCGTCCGCTGCAGACCATTGACGACAACAACAAAAATATAGACACTTGTGAAGTTGATGAAAATGTTACCGGTGTCACACCGGCCCCCGTTAAAATGCCACCAATAACTGTCATTAAACAGAACGCATCAACTATTCACAAGATGATTGCTGATCTCAAAATTTCTGAATACTTTATAAAAACAATATCTATTGGAATAAAAATTTTCGTAAAAGAATCCGTCAACTTTAATAAAGTATGCAACAAACTTAAAGATCTAAACTGCGAATTCTACTCATATGAGACCAAGAACACCAGACCCTTCAAAGCTGTTCTCTCTGGACTGGATAAGTTAACCAACAACGAAGTGAAATTGCTCTTGACTCAACTGGGACTCAATTGTATCGATGTAAAAACCATCGAAAAAACTACTCGGAACAATCACAAACTACTTTTTATATGTAGTCTACTTTGCTAACAAAAGTACGACACTAAATAATTTACGCAACAATTACCCCCACGTAAATCACACTAAAGTACGCTGGGAATATAAAACTAAGTCATATAATAAATTGACGCAAGTGCTACAAATGCCAGCTATTTGGACATGGTTCCCAAAATTGCGCTGTAAAAACATCTTGTGCCCACTGTGCAGGCCCTCACTTAACCGCTGATTGCGCAGACAAGTCGAAAAAACTGTGCGCTAACTGTAAAGGTGAGCATTCATCCACCGACTTAAATTGTCCATGCCGCCTCTCGTACCAGGCAATTCTGAACAGACGATCGAACAGAAGTAAACATCACAACAACAAGCAACAAGAGAACATTAGACAAACCTCTTTTACCGAGAGCCATACTATCGCTCCCTTCCCTCCTACCTTTCGTGAGAGTGTTCAACGAAATGATACACGTGCCTCGTCACGTACCGCTTATCTTAGCTACAGTCAGGCGCTCTCAAACTCAAACACTCAACAACATGTTAATTCAGATCTCTTTTCAATCGATGAAATAAATGCTCTTACGATGGAGCTTATCAGTAAGTTAAGTAAATGTAAATCTAAGAGTGATCAATTTAGCATCATTACTGAATTAGCTATTAAGTATGTCTACGGTAAATAGCTCTCTTAACGATCTTACTATTATGGCATGGAATGCGCGTGCCGTTCAAACGCTTAGAACTAATACATTTTCTGAATAATAACGTAATTCACATACTGCTTGTTAGTGAAACCTGGCTAACGCAAAACATCCGATTCTTTATTCCAAACTACGAAGTTTATAGAAACGATCGCACTCAAAATAGAGGCGGCGGGGTTGCCATTATAATTCATAAATCTGTAAAACACAACCAAATTTCCAGCATTAATACTCATCTTATTGAAAACATCGGACTAGAGATTATTGTAGACGCATCCATCTCAGTGAAAATCTTCTCTGTTTACTTCCCCGGCCCTTCGGCCAAATGTATTACAAATTGTAACTCAAGTTATACCTCTAAACATGTAAAAGACCTATTTAAATCAGATCTCCTTAAAATTTCACGCATTTCTGGTAGTTATATAGTCGGCGGTGACCTTAACTGCAGGAATAGGCTATGGAATTGTGCAAGAGCCAACTGTTTTGGTAACATTTTGCACGAACTATTTTCATATGGCAAATTTGCCATCATTTACCCGAAAGACCCAACCTATATACCTGCAAACTATAAAAGCAAACCATCCACTTTAGACATTTTCCTCTCAAATTCACCTGGATATATCTCTGAGCCCATTGTACACACCAACCTCTCTTCTGATCACCTACCTGTTCTATGCAAATTTACGAAAAGAATAAACCTAGCTTCAAAAGAATGTCACTTGCAATACTCCAAAACAAATTGGACAGCTTTCAAACGCACACTTAAACTCAAAATAAACAATATGCTTAATATTTTTGCTGACCAACCTAATAACCTGGATTTGATTGACACGATGGCTGACTGTCTCAAAACAGATATAACCGAAGCCATAAATGAGCATGTACCGAAAAAATATGTTAATTGCCATGTCAAAAAATTTCCAGCTCACATCGCTAAGATTATATCGGATCGAAACATTTCTCAAAGGCAGTGGGTTAGAACGAGATTACCTCTATTCAAAGCAAGAGTGAGTCATCTCAACCGTATAATTCGTCAGAAACTGTTCGAACAAAATAATGACTCATGGTCCACAAAGTTGTCAAGACTAGAGAATAGCTCGAAACCCTTTTGGAAACTAGCAAAGGTTATAAAAAATAAAAAGCAATATATCCCTAGCTTCAGCCTAAACAACAAACAATATTCGACAGGCCTGGAAAAAGCAAATATTTTAGCTGACCTATTCGAGTCAAAGCATCACACAACCGAGTCATACTCTGATCCGATTACCTCCAACATAGTGCAAAATACCCTAAATGAGCTTGTTGTCCAAGGAAATGTCACAATTGACTGCCCTGTTACATTAAACGAAACTAGAAGCATAATAAAGTCGCTTAAAAACAATAAATCACCGGGAATTGATAAAATTCCAAATATTTGTTTTAAAAAATTGCCTAAAAATGCACTTCAATATTTGACGCTTTTATTCAATAAATGTCTGAAACTGTGCTACTTCCCCCCAGAATGGAAAATAGCTAAAATAATTCCAATCCCCAAGCCTGGAAAACCACCCGACTGCCCTACGAGCTATCGGCCTATCAGCCTACTTTGCGGTTTTTCAAAAATTTTCGAGCGCCTTATCAAAACAAGGCTTTCGCTCCATCTCGAAGGTAATAATATCATACCTGCTTTTCAATTCGGTTTAAGAACTGCAGTTAGCTGTATCCACCCTCTCGATTTAGTTTCAAGCTTTATTAAAGAAAATTTTAATCAGAAAAAGTCAATCGGGCTAGTAACACTCGACATTGAAGCTGCGTTTGACACGGTATGGCATAATGGCCTTATACACAAACTTGTCCAATGCAACACCCCGCTCTACCTAATAAAACTTATATCAAGTTTCCTATCAGATAGGTTCTTTCATGTATCTTTAAATGGACTTGAATCCAACCATAAGCCTCTATCTGCCGGCGTCCCTCAAGGCTCAGTACTTGGTCCGATCTTATACAATATTTATACCCACGATATTCCCACCTTCGAAAGGTGTAAATCACTTATCTTTGCAGACGATACCGCATTATTCTACTCCAATTTGAACTATAGTGAAATTCATAATGAGCTTCAAGATGCACTAAACTCACTGTCCGAATATTTTTATAGATGGAAAATTAAGCTTAACGCCTCAAAAACCAAAGCCACCTATTTCACTAAAAGGCGTAATCGTTCATTTCTATCAGACCAGGAACTAAGAGTGGGCACAACAAACATTAAATGGGATAGCTGCGTTCGCTACTTAGGGGTCCACTTAGACAAAAAACTTATTTTTTCAGAGCACATTAGCAAAACTCTTGATAAAATTAATAAAACTGTCTGCATTCTATACCCATTTATAAACCGTAGGTCAAAATTATCACTGCACAATAAATTAATAATATACAAATCTATATTTGTACCTATAATGCTATATGGTTGTGAGGTATGGGGTAGCTGTGCACAATCCCATCTAAAGAAAATCCAAACTGCTCAAAATAAAATATTAAAAATGATACTAAACAAACCCTTTTATTATGCCACGAAACGATTGCATGAGGAATCAAATATCAAAACGATAGATGAGTTTATCTATCGCGCTACAAATAAATTTAATTTTCAAAAACCCTATATTGCACAACTACGTGCTGACGGGTACTTTTCCTTCTAGTGTCGACTAGTTTCCGTTAAGTACCAGCAAATTAGTCTATAAGTTTCCTAGTCATGTTCAAGGTTTTTTTCTTTTGCCTCTCTTTCCTTACCATTAAATATTAAGTCAATGTATATAAAAATAAAAAACTCTGTACATATGTAAATATCACTTCTCAGCTGTAAAGATAATAATCTAAACTCTGACTCATTATTTTAAGCTAGCTTTAGGCAAAAATTTTTGTAAATTAAATGGCAAATAAAGCACATCACTAAACTAAACTAATAGTTTTTTACATGGACAAGAAATTCGTTTAATTTTTTCCCATTAAATACTAGAATTATAGAAAAGTACTTTGCGAAAAGAATCAGCAGTAGGATGGAATCGTGTTGACCATTGATTAGTTTTTTGCTAATAACTCTTGCATCCTTCGACCGACTTCTTCGGCTAAAAGCTCGATGGAAAGCTTATCTGTTCCTCTTTCAGATGGCATTAACATATTTTACGAAAAGTCGTAAGAAATAAAATTTTTTTGATCGAAACTAAAATATCCTCGAAATCATTGAAAAATAAGTACCTTATCAGACGAAAATATGCCTTATTTAATAAGAGACATTTAAATTTTTTTAATTTTTTTAAGCTCGAAGGAAACCTTATCTGTCCCTCTTTCAGACGGCATTACAATATTTTACGAAAAGTCGTAAGAAATAAAATTTTTTTGATAAAAACTAAAATATCTTCGAAATCATTGAAAAAGAAGTACCTTATCAGACGAAAATATGCCTTATAAAAGACATTTAAATTTTTTTAATTTCATAAATGGGTGGCATTTTATTAAGAATTAATAGTTTTTTACATGGACAAAAAATTCGTTTAATTTTTTCCCATTAAACACTAGAATTATGGAAAAGTACTTTGCGAAAAGAATCGGACGTAGGACGGAATCGTGTTGACCACCGATATCCTCGAAATCATTGAAAAATAAGTACCTTATCAGACGAAAATATGCCTTATTTAATAAGAGACATTTAAATTTTTTTAATTTTTTTAAGCCTGATGGAAAGCTTATCTGTTCCTCTTTCAGACGGCATTACAATATTTTACGAAAAGTCGTATGAAATAAAATTTTTTTGATCAAAACTAAAATATCCTCGAAATCATTGAAAAAGAAGTACCTTATCAGACGAAAATATGCCTTATCTAATAAGAGACATTTAAATTTTTTTAATTGCATAAATGGGTGGCATTTTATTCAGAATTAATAGTTTTTTGCATAAACAAAAAATTTGTTAAATTTTTTCCCATTAAATACTAGAATTATAGAAAAGTACTTTGCGGAAAGAATCGGCAGTAGGACGGAAACGTGTTGACCACCGATTAGTTTTTTGCTAATAACTCTTGCATCCTTCGACCGACTTCTTCGACTAAAAGCTCGATGGAAAGCTTATCTGTTCCTCTTTCAGATGGCATTAACATATTTTACGAAAAGTCGTAAGAAATAAAAGTTTTTTGATCGAAACTAAAATATCCTCGAAATCATTGAAAAATAAGTACCTTATCAGACGAAAATATGCCTTATTTAATAAGAGACATTTAAATTTTTTTAATTTTTTTAAGCTCGATGGAAAGCTTATCTGTTCCTCTTTCAGACGGCATTAACATATTTTACGAAAAGTCTTAAGAAATAAAATTTTTTTGATCAAAACTAAAATATCCTCGAAATCATTGAAAAAGAAGTACCTTATCAGACGAAAATATGCCTTATCTAATAAGAGACTTTTACATTTTTTTAATTTCATAAATGAGTGGCATTTTATTAAGAATTAATAGTTTTTTACATGGACAAAAAATTCGTTTAATTTTTTCCCATTAAACACCAGAATTATAGAAAAGTACTTTGCGAAAAGAATCAGACGTAGGACGGAATCGTGTTGACCACCGATTAGTTTTTCGCTAATAACTCTTGCATCCTTCCACCGACTTCTTCGAATAAGAGCTCGATGAAAAGCTTATCTGTTCCTTTTTCAGATGGCATTAACAGATTTTACGAAAAGTCGTAAGAAATAAAATTTTTTTGATCAAAACTAAAATATCCTCGAAATCATTGAAAAAGATGTACCTTATCAGACGAAAATATGCCTTATCTAATAAGAGACATTTCAATTTTTTTTATTTCATAAATGGGTGGCATTTAATTCAGAATTAATAGTTTTTAACATGGACAAAAAATTCGTTTAATTTTTTCCCATTAAATACTAGAATTATATAAAAGTACTTTGCGAAAAGAATCGGCAATAGGACGGAATCGTGTTGACCATTGATTAGTTTTTTGCTAATAACTCTTGCATCCTTCGACCGACTTCTTCGACTAAAAGCTCGATGGAAAGCTTATCTGTTCCTTTTTCAGATGGCATTAACATACTTTACGAAAAGTCGTAGAAATAAAATTTTTTTGATCAAAACTAAAATATCCTCGAAATCATTGAAAAAGAAGTACCTTATCAGACGAAAATAAGCCTTGTCTAATAAGAGACATATCAATTTTTTTAATTTCATAAATGGGTGGCATTTTATTCAGAATTAATAGTTTTTTGCATAAACAAAAAATTCGTTTAATTTTTTCCCATTAAATACTAGAATTATAGAAAAGTACTTTGCGGAAAGAATCGGCAGTAGGACGGAAACGTGTTGACCATTGATTAGTTTTTTGCTAATAACTCTTGCATCCTTCGACTGACTTCTTCGACTAAAAGCTCGATGGAAAGCTTATCTGTTCCTCTTTCAGATGGCATTAACATATTTTACGAAATTTTTTTGATCGAAACTAAATATCCTCGAAATCATTGAAAAATAAGTACCGTATCAGACGAAAATATGCCTTATCTAATAAGAGACATTTAAATTTTTTTAATTTCATAAATGGGTGGCATTTTATTAAGAATTAATAGTTTTTTACATGGACAAACAATTCGTTTAATTTTTTCCCATTAAATACTATAATTATAGAAAAGTACTTTGCGAAAAGAATCGGCAGTAGGACGGAATCGTGTAGACCACCGATTGGTTTTTTGCTAACAACTCTTACATCGTTCGACCGACTTCTTCGAATAAGAGCTCGATGGAAAGCTTATCTGTTCCTCTTTCAGGTGGCATTAACAGATTTTACGAAAAGTCGTAAGAAATAACATTTTTTTGATCAAAACTAAAATATCGTCGAAATCATTGAATAAGAAGTACGTTATCAGACGAAAATATGCCTTATCTAAAAAGAGACATTTCAATTTTTATAATTTCATAAATGGGTGGCATTTTATTAAGAATTAATAGTTTTTTACATGGACAAAAAATTCGTTTAATTTTTTCGCATTAAACACTAGAATTATAGAAAAGTACTTTGCGAAAAGAATCGGCAGTACGACGGAATCGTGGTGACCACCGATTGGTTTTTTGCTAACAACTCTTGCATCCTTCGACCGACTTCTTCGACTTAAAGCTCGATGGAAAGCTTATCTGTTCCTCTTTCAGATGGCATTAACATATTTTACGAAAAGTCGTAAGAAATAAAATTTTTTTGATCAAAACTAAAATATCTCGAAATCATTGAAGTAGAAGTACCTTATCAAACGAAAATATGCCTTATCTAATAAGAGACATTTAAATTTTTTTAATTGCATAAATGGGTGGCATTTTTTACATGGACAAAATATTCGTTTAATTTTTTCCCATTAAATACTGGAATTATAGAAAAGTACTTTGCGAAAAGAATCGGCAGTAGGACGGAATCGTGTTGACCACCGATTAGTTTTTTGCTAACAACTCTTGCATCCTTCGACCGACTTCTTCGACTAAGAGCTCGATGGAAAGCTTATCTGTTCCTCTTTCAGATGGCATTAACATATTTTACGAAAAGTCGTAAGAAATAAAATTTTTTTGATCAAAACTAAAATATCCTCGAAATCATTGAAAAAGAAGTCCCTTATCAGACGAAAATATGCCTTATCTAATAAGAGACATTTAAATTTTTTTAATTTCATAAATGGGCGGCATTTTATTCAGAATTAATAGTTTTTTACATGGACAAAAAATTCGTTTAATTTTTTCCCATTAAATACTACAATTATAGAAAAGTACTTTGCGAAAAGAATCGGCAGTAGGACGGAATCGTGTTGACCACCGATTAATTTTTTGCTAATAACTCTTGCATCCTTCGACCGACTTCTTCGACTAAAAGCTCGATGGAAAGCTTATCTGTTTCTCTTTCAGATGGCATTAACATATTTTACGAAAAGTCGTAAGAAATAAAATTTTTTTGATCAAAACTAAAATATCCTCGAAATCATTGAAAAACAAGAACCTTATCATACGAAAATATGCCTTATCTAATAAGAGACATTTAAATTTTTTTAATTGCATAAATGGGTTATTTAGAATTAATAGTTTTTTTACATGCACAAAAAATTCGTTTAATTTTTTCCCATTAAATATTACAATTATAGAAAAGCATTTTGCGAAAAGAATCGGCAGTAGGACGGAAACGAGTTGACCACCGATTAGTTTTTTCCTAATAACTTTTGCATCCTTCGACCGACTTCTTCGACTAAGAGCTCGATGAAAAGCTTATCTGTTCCTCTTTCAGATGGCATTAACATATTTTACGAAAAGTCATGAGAAATAAAATTTTTTTGATCAAAACTAAAATATCCTCGAAATCATTGAAGAAGAAGTCCCTTATCAGACGAAAATATGCCTTATCTAATAAGAGACATTTAAATTTTTTTAATTGCATAAACAGGCGGCATTTTATTCAGAATTAATAGTTTTTTACATGGACAAAAAATTCGTTTAATTTTTTCCCATTAAATACTACAATTATAGAAAAGTATTTTGCGAAAAGAATCGGCAGTAGGACGGAATCGCGATGACCACCAATTAGTTTTTTGCTAATAACTCTTGCATCCTTCAACCGACTTCTTCGACTAAGAGCTCGATGGAAAGCTTATCTGTTCCTCTTTCAGATGGCATTAACATATTTTACGGAAAGTCGTAAGATATAAAATTTTTTTGATCAAAACTAAAATATCCTCGAAATCATTGAAGAAGAAGTACCTTATCAGACGAAAATATGCCTTATCTAATAAGAGACATTTAAATTTTTTTAATTTCATAAATGGGCGGCATTTTATTCAGAATTAATAGTTTTTTACGTGGACAGATGGCATTAACATATTTTACGAAAAGTCATGAAAAATAAAATTTTTTTGATCAAAACTAATATATCCTCGAAATCATTGAAAACGAAGTACCGTATCAGACGAAAATATGCCTTATCTAATAAGAGACATTTACATTTTTTTAATTGCATAAACAGGGGGCATTTTATTCAGAATTAATAGTTTTTAACATAAACAAAAACTCTGTTTAATTTTTTCCCATTAAATACTAGAATTATTGAAAAGTACTTTGCGAAAAGAATCGGCAGTAGGACGGAATCGTGTTGACCACCGATTAGTTTTTTGCTAATAACTCTTGCATCCTTCGAACGACTTCTTTGACTAAAAGCTCGATGAAAGATGGCATTAACATATTTTACGAAAAGTCGTAAGAAATAAAATTTTTTTGTACCTCGAAATCATTGAAAAAGAAGTACCTTATCATACGAAAATATGCCTTATCTAATAAGAGACATTTAAATTTTTTTAATTGCATAAATAGGTGGCACTTTATTTAGAATTAATAGTTTTTTACATTGACAAAAAATTCGTTTAATTTTTTCCCATTAAATACTACAATTATAGAAAAGTATTTTGCGAAAAGAATCGGCAGTATGACGGAATCGTGTTGACCACCGATTAGTTTTTTGCTAATAACTCTGGCATCCTTCTTCGACTAATGGCTCGATGGAAAGCTTATCTGTTCCTCTTTCAGATGGCATTAACATATTTTACGAAAAGTCGTAAGAAATAAAATTTTTTTGATCAAAACTAAAATATCCTCGAAATCATTGAAAAACCAGTAAGGGCGGTATAGTTGAGTATTCTCAACTATATAATACCCTGTACACATAGTAGGCGGTGCCACACCCTCAATCTGCAAACACATATTGGTTTGACACCCCCGATCAAATATCGTTCAAAATATCAAGAAAAAACGTTAAAAAAATGTGGAATTTACAAAAGTTTTGAGTTTGTGGGTGATTGAGGGGTAATTATCAAAAAGAGGGGGATTTTGTGGTATGCAGTTTTAAAGATATATATTTAATGAGCTTGTATACGAAATATCAGGCTTGTACCTTTAAAGTTTTGAGTTTGTGGGTGATTGAGGGGTAATTATCAAAAAGAGGGGGATTTTGTGGTATGCAGTTTTAAAGATATATATTTAATGAGCTTGTATACGAAATATCAGGCTTGTACCTTTAATAGTTTCGGAGATATAGCATTTCTAAGAAAACAACTGAGGGAGGGGAAATGAAGGGGAGGGGAACAAATTGGGGAATGCAGTTTTTTAAATCTTTACATACTGAGTCTACGTACCGACTTTCATGTTTGTACCTATTATTGTTTGGAAGATGTAGTAATTTTAAGTAAAATAAAGTGGAATATATGAAAAATTTCAATTTGTGGGTCTCTGAGGGGTAACAATCAATGAGAGGGGAAATTTGTGGTATGCAGTTTTGAAGATATATATTTACTGAACTTGTATACGAAATATCAGGCTTGTACCTTCAATAGTTTCGGAGATATAGCATTTTTAAGAAAACAACAGGGGGAGGGGAAATGAAGTGGAGGGGGAAAAATTGTGATATTCAGTTTTGTAGAGCTACTAATACTGAGTCTACGTACCGACTTTCATGTTTCTATCTCTTTTGATGTTCGAGTTATAGCGTTTTGAAAAAGTGGGCAGTGTTGAATGGGCGGGAAGGAGTGGGCGTGGCAAAAAAAAAAAATAAACTTGATCTGCTGCCGAGCATCAAGAGTCTATATTCCAAATTTCAAGTCTCGAGCTCTTATAGTTTCCGAGAACCGTTGGTGAGGACGGACGGACAGACGGACAGACAGACAGACGGACAGACGGACGGACATGGCTCAATCAATTTCTCTTGTCGTCCTGATCAAGAATATATATACTTTTTGGGGTCCCCCTCCCCTCCTTCTGTGCGTTACATACATTTCGTTCAAACAAACCCAATATACCCTGATACACAGTGTGTGTACAGGGTATAACAAGTACCTTATCATACGAAAATATGCCTTATCTAATAAAAGACATTTAAATTTTTTTAATTGCATAAATGGGTTATTTAGAATTAATAGTTTTTTTACATGGACAAAAAATTCGTTTAATTTTTTCCCATTAAATATTACAACTATAGAAAAGCATTTTGCGAAAAGAATCGGCAGTAGGACGGAAACGTGTTGACCACCGATTAGTTTTTATACTTTTCACTTATGTGAAATAGTATATTAACTTTGTCACGGAGTTTGTAACAGATCGAAATATTAATTTCCGACTATATAAAGTATATATATTCTTGATCAGGACGACAAGACGAGTTGATTTAGCCATGTCCGTCTGTCCGTCTGTCTGTCGGTCTGTCTGTCTGTCTGTATGTATGCAAACTAGTCCCTCAGTTTTGAAGCTATCGAGCTGAAACTTTGCACAGAGTCTTAGAATTTATTACGATGAATCATTCGTCGGAACCAGCATGATCGGATTATTGGAACAGGTAGCTCCCATACGAAAAGAAGAAGAAAAGTGAACAAAACTTGAATCGTTGTATGGAAACTTTTTTGTTTTGTACAATAGAGTGCTGAAATTTTAAACATAGTAGTTTTACATGGTCCGACTACATGCCTGAAAGTTTCATTGAGATTGGACATCTGGAACTGGTAGCTCCCATACAAAATGAAGAAGAGGAAGGGAAGCCATATTCACGTCGTTGTATGGAAAACTTTTTTGTTTCTTAACCAATTGACTTGAAATTTTAAAGTTATGTTCTTAAGGAGGAATGAAATCTATTTTGACCAAATGTGGGCGTAACCACGCGTAGCCACGCCCACTTATAGCGAAAATTTACCCGTTGTATGGAAAACTTTTTTGTTTTTTAACCAATTGACTTGAAACTTTACAGTTATGTTCTTAGAGAGGAATGAAAACTATTTTGACCAAAAGTGGGCGTAGCCAGGCGTAGCCACGCCCACTTATAGCGAAAATTGACCCGTTTTAAGGAAAACTTTTTTGTTTCTTAACCAATTGACTTGAAACTTTGCAGTTATGCTCTTAGGGAGGAATGAAAACTATTTTGATCAAAAGTGGGCGTGGCCACGCCCACTTATAGCTTAACTTGACCCTTTGTATGGAAAATTTTTATGTTTTTTAACCAATTGACTTGAAACTTTACAGTTATGTTCTTAGGGAGGAATGAAAACTATTTTAACCAAAAGTGGGCGTAGCCACGCCTACTTATAGCGAAAATTGACCCGTTGTATGGAAAACTTTTTTGTTTTTTAACCAATTGACTTGAAACTTTGCAGTTATGCTCTTAGGGAGGAATGAAAACTATTTTGATCAAAAGTGGGCATGGCCACGCCCACTTATAGCTTAACTTGACCCTTAGTATGGAAAACTTTTTGGTTTTTTAATCAATTGACTTGAAACTTTACAGTTATGTTCTTAGGGAGGAATGAAAACTATTTTGACGAAAAGTGGGCGTAGCCACGCCCTTTTATAGCGAAAATTGACCCTTTGTATGGAAAACTTTTATGTTTTTTAACCAATTGACTTAAAACTTTACAGTTATGTTCCTAGAGAGGAATGAAAACTATTTTGACCAAACATGGGCGCAGCCACGCCTACTTATAGCAAAAATTGACCCGTTGTATGGAAAACTTTTTTGTTTTTTAACCAATTGACTTGAAACTTTGCAGTTATGCTCTTAGGGAGGAATGAAAACTATTTTATAGCGAAAATTGACCCGTTGTATGGAAAACTTTTTTGTTTTTTAACCAATTGACTTGAAACTTTACAGTTATGTTCCTAGAGACGAATGAAAACTATTTTGACCAAAAGTGGGCGCAGCCACGCCTACTTATAGCAAAAATTGACCCGTTGTATGGAAAACTTTTTTGTTTTTTAACCAATTGACTTAAAACTTTACAGTTATGTTCCTAGAGAGGAATGAAAACTATTTTGACCAAAAGTGGGCGCAGCCACGCCCACTTATCGCAAAACTTGAACCGATGCATGGAAAAGTTTTTTGTTTTTAAACGAATTGACTTGAAACATTACAGTTATGTTGTTAGGGAGGCATGAAAACTATTCATTTAGTTTTTTTTATAGTGACACAAAGTGAAAAGTATTATAGCTTCAGCCTTGCTGAAGATAGCGTCCTTACTGGTTTCCTAATAACTCTTGCATCCTTCGACCGACTTCTTCGACTAAGAGCTCAATGGAAAGCTTATCTGTTCCTCTTTCAGATGGCATTAACATATTTTACGAAAAGTCATGAGAAATAAAATTTCTGTGATCAAAACTAAAATATCCTCGAAATCATTGAAGAAGAAGTCCCTTATCAGACGAAAATATGTCTTATCTAAAAAGAGACATTTAAATTTTTTTAATTGCATAAACAGGCGGCAGTTTATTCAGAATTAATAGTTTTTTACATGGACAAAAAATTCGTTTAATTTTTTCCCATTAAATACTACAATTATAGAAAAGTACTTTGCGAAAAGAATCGGCAGTAGGACGGAATCGTGTTGACCACCGGTTAGATTTTTGCTAATAACTCTTGCATCCTTCAACCGACTTCTTCGACTAAGAGCTCGATGGAAAGCTTATCTGTTCCTCTTTCAGATGCCATTAACATATTTTACGAAAAGTCGTAAGAAATAAAAGTTTTTTGATCGAAACTAAAATATCCTCGAAATCATTGAAAAAGAAGTACCTTATCAGACGAAAATATGCCTTATCTAATAAGAGACTTTTACATTTTTTTAATTTCATAAATGAGTGGCATTTTATTAAGAATTAATAGTTTTTTACATGGACAAAAAATTCGTTTAATTTTTTCCCATTAAACACTAGAATTATAGAAAACTACTTTGCGAAAAGAATCAGACGTAGGACGGAATCGTGTTGACCACCGATTAGTTTTTCGCTAATAACTCTTGCATCCTTCCACCGACTTCTTCGAATAAGAGCTCGATGAAAAGCTTATCTGTTCCTCTTTCAGATGGCATTAACAGATTTTACGAAAAGTCGTAAGAAATAAAATTTTTTTGATCAAAACTAAAATATCCTCGAAATCATTGAAAAAGATGTACCTTATCAGACGAAAATATGCCTTATCTAATAAGAGACATTTAAATTTTTTTTATTTCATAAATGGGTGGCATTTAATTCAGAATTAATAGTTTTTAACATGGACAAAAAATTCGTTTAATTTTTTCCCATTAAATACTAGAATTATATAAAAGTACTTTGCGAAAAGAATCGGCAATAGGACGGAATCGTGTTGACCATTGATTAGTTTTTTGCTAATAACTCTTGCATCCTTCGACCGACTTCTTCGACTAAAAGCTCGATGGAAAGCTTATCTGTTCCTTTTTCAGATGGCATTAACATACTTTACGAAAAGTCGTAGAAATAAAATTTTTTTGATCGAAACTAAAATATCCTCGAAATCATTGAAAAATAAGTACCTTATCAGACGAAAATATGCCTTATTTAATAAGAGACATTTAAATTTTTTTAATTTTTTTAAGCTTGATGGAAAGCTTATCTGTTCGTCTTTCAGACGGCATTACAATATTTTACGAAAAGTCTTAAGAAATAAAATTTTTTTGATCAAAACTAAAATATCCTCGAAATCATTGAAATAGAAGTACCTTATCGGACGAAAATAAGCCTTATCTAATAAGAGACATTTCAATTTTTTTAATTTCATAAATGGGTGGCATTTTATTCAGAATTAATAGTTTTTTGCATAAACAAAAAATTCGTTTAATTTTTTCCCATTAAATAATAGAATTATAGAAAAGTACTTTGCGGAAAGAATCGGCAGTAGGACGGAAACGTGTTGACCATTGATTAGTTTTTTGCTAATAACTCTTGCATCCTTCGACCGACTTCTTCGACTAAAAGCTCGATGGAAAGCTTATCTGTTCCTCTTTCAGATGGCATTAACATATTTTACGAAAAGTCGTAAGAAATAAAATTTTTTTGATCGAAACTAAATATCCTCGAAATCATTGAAAAATAAGTACCTTATCAGACGAAAATATGCCTTATCTAATAAGAGACATTTAAATTTTTTTAATTTCATAAATGGGTGGCATTTTATTAAGAATTAATAGTTTTTTACATGGACAAACAATTCGTTTAATTTTTTCCCATTAAATACTATAATTATAGAAAAGTACTTTGCGAAAAGAATCGGCAGTAGGACGGAATCGTGTAGACCACCGATTGGTTTTTTGCTAACAACTCTTACATCGTTCGACCGACTTCTTCGAATAAGAGCTCGATGGAAAGCTTATCTGTTCCTCTTTCAGATGGCATTAACAGATTTTACGAAAAGTCGTAAGAAATAACATTTTTTTGATCAAAACTAAAATATCGTCGAAATCATTGAATAAGAAGTACGTTATCAGACGAAAATATGCCTTATCTAAAAAGAGACATTTCAATTTTTATAATTTCATAAATGGGTGGCATTTAATTCAGAATTAATAGTTTTTAACATGGAAAAAAAATTCGTATAATTTTTTCCCATTAAATACTAGAATTATAGAAAAGTACTTTGCGAAAAGAATCGGCAGTAGGATGGAATCGTGTTGACCATTGATTAGTTTTTTGCTAATAACTCTTGCATCCTTCGACCGACTTCTACGACTAAAAGCTCGATGGAAAGCTTATCTGTTCCTCTTTCAGATGGCATTAACATATTTTACGAAAAGTCGTAAGAAATAAAATTTTTTTGATCGAAACTAAATATCCTCGAAATCATTGAAAAATAAGTACCTTATCAGACGAAAATATGCCTTATCTAATAAGAGACATTTAAATTTTTTTAATTTCATAAATGGGTGGCATTTTATTAAGAATTAATAGTTTTTTACATGGACAAAAAATTCGTTTAATTTTTTCGCATTAAACACTAGAATTATAGAAAAGTACTTTGCGAAAAGAATCGGCAGTACGACGGAATCGTGGTGACCACCGATTGGTTTTTTGCTAACAACTCTTGCATCCTTCGACCGACTTCTTCGACTTAAAGCTCGATGGAAAGCTTATCTGTTCCTCTTTCAGATGGCATTAACATATTTTACGAAAAGTCGTAAGAAATAAAATTTTTTTGATCAAAACTAAAATATCTCGAAATCATTGAAGTAGAAGTACCTTATCAAACGAAAATATGCCTTATCTAATAAGAGACATTTAAATTTTTTTAATTGCATAAATGGGTGGCATTTTTTACATGGACAAAATATTCGTTTAATTTTTTTCCATTAAATACTGGAATTATAGAAAAGTACTTTGCGAAAAGAATCGGCAGTAGGACGGAATCGTGTTGACCACCGATTAGTTTTTTGCTAACAACTCTTGCATCCTTCGACCGACTTCTTCGACTAAGAGCTCGATGGAAAGCTTATCTATTCCTCTTTCAGATGGCATTAACATATTTTACGAAAAGTCGTAAGAAATAAAATTTTTTTGATCAAAACTAAAATATCCTCGAAATCATTGAAAAAGAAGTCCCTTATCAGACGAAAATATGCCTTATCTAATAAGAGACATTTAAATTTTTTTAATTTCATAAATGGGCGGCATTTTATTCAGAATTAATAGTTTTTTACATGGACAAAAAATTCGTTTAATTTTTTCCCATTAAATACTACAATTATAGAAAAGTACTTTGCGAAAAGAATCGGCAGTAGGACGGAATCGTGTAGACCACCGATTGGTTTTTTGCTAACAACTCTTACATCGTTCGACCGACTTCTTCGAATAAGAGCTCGATGGAAAGCTTATCTGTTCCTCTTTCAGATGGCATTAACAGATTTTACGAAAAGTCGTAAGAAATAACATTTTTTTGATCAAAACTAAAATATCGTCGAAATCATTGAATAAGAAGTACGTTATCAGACGAAAATATGCCTTATCTAAAAAGAGACATTTCAATTTTTATAATTTCATAAATGGGTGGCATTTAATTCAGAATTAATAGTTTTTAACATGGAAAAAAAATTCGTATAATTTTTTCCCATTAAATACTAGAATTATAGAAAAGTACTTTGCGAAAAGAATCAGCAGTAGGATGGAATCGTGTTGACCATTGATTAGTTTTTTGCTAATAACTCTTGCATCCTTCGACCGACTTCTTCGACTAAAAGCTCGATGGAAAGCTTATCTGTTCCTCTTTCAGATGGCATTAACATATTTTACGAAAAGTCGTAAGAAATAAAATTTTTTTGATCGAAACTAAATATCCTCGAAATCATTGAAAAATAAGTACCTTATCAGACGAAAATATGCCTTATCTAATAAGAGACATTTAAATTTTTTTAATTTCATAAATGGGTGGCATTTTATTAAGAATTAATAGTTTTTTACATGGACAAAAAATTCGTTTAATTTTTTCGCATTAAACACTAGAATTATAGAAAAGTACTTTGCGAAAAGAATCGGCAGTACGACGGAATCGTGGTGACCACCGATTGGTTTTTTGCTAACAACTCTTGCATCCTTCGACCGACTTCTTCGACTTAAAGCTCGATGGAAAGCTTATCTGTTCCTCTTTCAGATGGCATTAACATATTTTACGAAAAGTCGTAAGAAATAAAATTTTTTTGATCAAAACTAAAATATCTCGAAATCATTGAAGTAGAAGTACCTTATCAAACGAAAATATGCCTTATCTAATAAGAGACATTTAAATTTTTTTAATTGCATAAATGGGTGGCATTTTTTACATGGACAAAATATTCGTTTAATTTTTTTCCATTAAATACTGGAATTATAGAAAAGTACTTTGCGAAAAGAATCGGCAGTAGGACGGAATCGTGTTGACCACCGATTAGTTTTTTGCTAATAACTCTTGCATCCTTCGACCGACTTCTTCGACTAAAAGGTCGATGGAAAGCTTATCTGTTTCTCTTTCAGATGGCATTAACATATTTTACGAAAAGTCGTAAGAAATAAAATTTTTTTGATCAAAACTAAAATATCCTCGAAATCATTGAAAAACCAGTAAGGGCGGTATAGTTGAGTATTCTCAACTATATAATACCCTGTACACACACCTATGTTGATAACACGTTAAACATTCGCCGACAGCAAAAGCAGTGTACCACGATATGGTTTGTGTATTTGCTAATAGTGAGGCAGGGCTCACAGTGCAATGTTGCCATTAGATGGCGCTTTAGTACGGGTTTTGTTACAAAGCATTGCTGCAAAATTTTAGTGTGTTGGTCTTTGCGAGGAAAGTGGTAGTTTGTTGTATACTGTTTTAAAAAGGTATGTTATCTGAGTTTGCATACAAAATTTCAACATTGTATTCTTTATACTTTAGGAGATACAGCAATTTTAAGAAAAAAATGACCTTTTGTTGTGCTCGATGGGCGGGAAGGAATGGGCGTGGCAAAAATTCCTTCAAACTTCATCTAGTGTTCGACCACACGAGACTATCTTCCAAATTTCAAGTCTCTAGCTTTAATAGTTTTCGCAGTGTTAAGTACGGTTTTTGTTACAAATAGGATAAAGCAGTGTTCAAAGCGCAATTTATGCCAAATTTCAACTTGTTTGTCTTTGCGTTGTCACACAGCGTTAAAAATGAAAGTTTGTGGTATGCAGTTTTAAAAAGGTATGTTTACTGAGTTTGCATACAAAATTTCAGCATTGTATCTATTATAGTTTAGGAGATACAGCAATTTTCAGAAAAAAACTTTTTGAGGGGAAACGAAGGGGAGGGGGAAAAAATGTGGTATGCAGTTTTGTAGAGCTATACATACTGAGTCTACATACTCATTTTCATGTTTCTAACTCATCAGGTTTTCGAGCTACAGCCTTTTGAAAAAATGGGTGGTGCTCGATGGGCGGGAAGGAGTGGGCGTGGCAAAAAATCCTTCAAACTTGATCTAGCGTTTGACCTCACGAGTCGATCCACCAAATTTCAAGTCTCTAGCTCTTATAGTTTTCGAGAACCATTGGTGAGGACGGACGGACGGACGGACGGACGGACAGACAGGGCTATATCAATTCGTCTTGTCATCCTGATTAAGAATATATATACTTTATAGGGTCCCCCTCCCCTCCTTCTATGCGTTACATACAAACCGTCTCAAACAAACTTAATATACCCTGATACACAGTGTGTGTACAGGGTATAACAAGAACCTTATCATACGAAAATATGCCTTATCTAATAAGAGACATTTAAATTTTTTTAATTGCATAAATGGGTTATTTAGAATTAATAGTTTTTTTACATGCACAAAAAATTCGTTTAATTTTTTCCCATTAAATATTACAATTATAGAAAAGCATTTTGCGAAAAGAATCGGGGCAGTAGGACGGAAACGAGTTGACCGCCGATTAGTTTTTTCCTAATAACTCTTGCATCCTTCGACCGACTTCTTCGACTAAGAGCTCGATGAAAAGCTTATCTGTTCCTCTTTCAGATGGCATTAACATATTTTACGAAAAGTCATGAGAAATAAAATTTCTGTGATCAAAACTAAAATATCCTCGAAATCATTGAAGAAGAAGTCCCTTATCAGACGAAAATATGCCTTATCTAATAAGAGACATTTAAATTTTTTTAATTGCATAAACAGGCGGCATTTTATTCAGAATTAATAGTTTTTTACATGGACAAAAAATTCGTTTAATTTTTTCCCATTAAATACTACAATTATAGAAAAGTATTTTGCGAAAAGAATCGGCAGTAGGACGGAATCGCGATGACCACCAATTAGTTTTTTGCTAATAACTCTTGCATCCTTCAACCGACTTCTTCGACTAAGAGCTCGATGGAAAGCTTATCTATTCCTCTTTCAGATGGCATTAACATATTTTACGAAAAGTCGTAAGAAATAAAATTTTTTTGATCAAAACTAAAATATCCTCGAAATCATTGAAGAAGAAGTACCTTATCAGACGAAAATATGCCTTATCTAATAAGAGACATTTAAATTTTTTTAATTTCATAAATGGGCGGCATTTTATTCAGAATTAATAGTTTTTTACGTGGACAGATGGCATTAACATATTTTACGAAAAGTCATGAAAAATAAAATTTTTTTGATCAAAACTAATATATCCTCGAAATCATTGAAAACGAAGTACCGTATCAGACGAAAATATGCCTTATCTAATAAGAGACATTTACATTTTTTTAATTGCATAAACAGGCGGCATTTTATTCAGAATTAATAGTTTTTAACATAAACAAAAACTCCGTTTAATTTTTTCCCATTAAATACTAGAATTATTGAAAAGTACTTTGCGAAAAGAATCGGCAGTAGGACGGAATCGTGTTGACCACCGATTAGTTTTTTGCTAATAACTCTTGCATCCTTCGACCGACTTCTTTGACTAAAAGCTCGATGAAAGATGGCATTTACATATTTTACGAAAAGTCGTAAGAAATAAAATTTTTTTGTACCTCGAAATCATTGAAAAAGAAGTACCTTATCATACGAAAATATGCCTTATCTAATAAGAGACATTTAAATTTTTTTAATTGCATAAATAGGTGGCACTTTATTTAGAATTAATAGTTTTTTACATTGACAAAAAATTCGTTTAATTTTTTCCCATTAAATACTACAATTATAGAAAAGTATTTTGCGAAAAGAATCGGCAGTATGACGGAATCGTGTTGACCACCGATTAGTTTTTTGCTAATAACTCTGGCATCCTTCTTCGACTAATGGCTCGATGGAAAGCTTATCTGTTCCTCTTTCAGATGGCATTAACATATTTTACGAAAAGTCGTAAGAAATAAAATTTTTTTGATCAAAACTAAAATATCCTCGAAATCATTGAAAAACCAGTAAGGGCGGTATAGTTGAGTATTCTCAACTATATAATACCCTGTACACATAGTAGGCGGTGCCACACCCTCAATCTGCAAACACATATTGGTTTGACACCCCCGATCAAATATCGTTCAAAATATCAAGAAAAAAACGTTAAAAAAATGTGGAATTTACAAAAGTTTTGAGTTTGTGGGTGATTGAGGGGTAATTATCAAAAAGAGGGGGATTTTGTGGTATGCAGTTTTAAAGATATATATTTAATGAGCTTGTATACGAAATATCAGGCTTGTACCTTTAAAGTTTTGAGTTTGTGGGTGATTGAGGGGTAATTATCAAAAAGAGGGGGATTTTGTGGTATGCAGTTTTAAAGATATATATTTAATGAGCTTGTATACGAAATATCAGGCTTGTACCTTTAATAGTTTCGGAGATATAGCATTTCTAAGAAAACAACTGAGGGAGGGGAAATGAAGGGGAGGGGAACAAATTGGGGAATGCAGTTTTTTAAATCTTTACATACTGAGTCTACGTACCGACTTTCATGTTTGTACCTATTATTGTTTGGAAGATGTAGTAATTTTAAGTAAAATAAAGTGGAATATATGAAAAATTTCTATTTGTGGGTCTCTGAGGGGTAACAATCAATGAGAGGGGAAATTTGTGGTATGCAGTTTTGAAGATATATATTTACTGAACTTGTATACGAAATATCAGGCTTGTACCTTCAATAGTTTCGGAGATATAGCATTTTTAAGAAAACAACAGGGGGAGGGGAAATGAAGTGGAGGGGGAAAAATTGTGATATTCAGTTTTGTAGAGCTACTAATACTGAGTCTACGTACCGACTTTCATGTTTCTATCTCTTTTGATGTTCGAGTTATAGCGTTTTGAAAAAGTGGGCAGTGCTGAATGGGCGGGAAGGAGTGGGCGTGGCAAAAAAAAAAAATTAACTTGATCTGCTGCCGAGCATCAAGAGTCTATATTCCAAATTTCAAGTCTCTAGCTCTTATAGTTTCCGAGAACCGTTGGTGAGGACGGACGGACAGACGGACAGACAGACAGACGGACGGACATGGCTCAATCAATTTCACTTGTCGTCCTGATCAAGAATATATATACTTTTTGGGGTCCCCCTCCCCTCCTTCTGTGCGTTACATACATTTCGTTCAAACAAACCCAATATACCCTGATACACAGTGTGTGTACAGGGTATAACAAGTACCTTATCATACGAAAATATGCCTTATCTAATAAAAGACATTTAAATTTTCTTAATTGCATAAATGGGTTATTTAGAATTAATAGTTTTTTTACATGGACAAAAAATTCGTTTAATTTTTTCCCATTAAATATTACAACTATAGAAAAGCATTTTGCGAAAAGAATCGGCAGTAGGACGGAAACGTGTTGACCACCGATTAGTTTTTATACTTTTCACTTATGTGAAATAGTATATTAACTTTGTCACGGAGTTTGTAACAGATCGAAATATTAATTTCCGACTATATAAAGTATATATATTCTTGATCAGGACGACAAGACGAGTTGATTTAGCCATGTCCGTCTGTCCGTCTGTCTGTCTGTCTGTCGGTCTGTCTGTCTGTCTGTATGTATGCAAACTAGTCCCTCAGTTTTGAAGCTATCGAGCTGAAACTTTGCACAGAGTCTTAGAATTTATTACGATGAATCATTCGTCGGAACCAGCATGATCGGATTATTGGAACAGGTAGCTCCCATACGAAAAGAAGAAGAAAAGTGAACAAAACTTGAATCGTTGTATGGAAAACTTTTTTGTTTTGTACAATAGAGTGCTGAAATTTTAAACATAGTAGTTTTACATGGTCCGACTACATGCCTGAAAGTTTCATTGAGATTGGACATCTGGAACTGGTAGCTCCCATACAAAATGAAGAAGAGGAAGGGAAGCCATATTCACGTCGTTGTATGGAAAACTTTTTTGTTTCTTAACCAATTGACTTGAAATTTTAAAGTTATGTTCTTAAGGAGGAATGAAATCTATTTTGACCAAATGTGGGCGTAACCACGCGTAGCCACGCCCACTTATAGCGAAAATTTACCCGTTGTATGGAAAACTTTTTTGTTTTTTAACCAATTGACTTGAAACTTTACAGTTATGTTCTTAGAGAGGAATGAAAACTATTTTGACCAAAAGTGGGCGTAGCCAGGCGTAGCCACGCCCACTTATAGCGAAAATTGACCCGTTTTAAGGAAAACTTTTTTGTTTCTTAACCAATTGACTTGAAACTTTGCAGTTATGCTCTTAGGGAGGAATGAAAACTATTTTGATCAAAAGTGGGCGTGGCCACGCCCACTTATAGCTTAACTTGACCCTTTGTATGGAAAATTTTTATGTTTTTTAACCAATTGACTTGAAACTTTACAGTTATGTTCTTAGGGAGGAATGAAAACTATTTTAACCAAAAGTGGGCGTAGCCACGCCTACTTATAGCGAAAATTGACCCGTTGTATGGAAAACTTTTTTGTTTTTTAACCAATTGACTTGAAACTTTGCGGTTATGCTCTTAGGGAGGAATGAAAACTATTTTGATCAAAAGTGGGCATGGCCACGCCCACTTATAGCTTAACTTGACCCTTTGTATGGAAAACTTTTTGGTTTTTTAATCAATTGACTTGAAACTTTACAGTTATGTTCTTAGGGAGGAATGAAAACTATTTTGACGAAAAGTGGGCGTAGCCACGCCCTTTTATAGCGAAAATTGACCCTTTGTATGGAAAACTCTTATGTTTTTTAACCAATTGACTTAAAACTTTACAGTTATGTTCCTAGAGAGGAATGAAAACTATTTTGACCAAAAGTGGGCGCAGCCACGCCTACTTATAGCAAAAATTGACCCGTTGTATGGAAAACTTTTTTGTTTTTTAACCAATTGACTTGAATCTTTGCAGTTATGCTCTTAGGGAGGAATGAAAACTATTTTATAGCGAAAATTGACCCGTTGTATGGAAAACTTTTTTGTTTTTTAACCAATTGACTTGAAACTTTACAGTTATGTTCCTAGAGAGGAATGAAAACTATTTTGACCAAAAGTGGGCGCAGCCACGCCTACTTATAGCAAAAATTGACCCGTTGTATGGAAAACTTTTTTGTTTTTTAACCAATTGACTTAAAACTTTACAGTTATGTTCCTAGAGAGGAATGAAAACTATTTTGACCAAAAGTGGGCGCAGCCACGCCCACTTATCGCAAAACTTGAACCGATGCATGGAAAAGTTTTTTGTTTTTAAACGAATTGACTTGAAACATTACAGTTATGTTGTTAGGGAGGCATGAAAACTATTCATTTAGTTTTTTTTATAGTGACACAAAGTGAAAAGTATTATAGCTTCAGCCTTGCTGAAGATAGCGTCCTTACTGGTTTCCTAATAACTCTTGCATCCTTCGACCGACTTCTTCGACTAAGAGCTCAATGGAAAGCTTATCTGTTCCTCTTTCAGATGGCATTAACATATTTTACGAAAAGTCATGAGAAATAAAATTTCTGTGATCAAAACTAAAATATCCTCGAAATCATTGAAGAAGAAGTCCCTTATCAGACGAAAATATGTCTTATCTAAAAAGAGACATTTAAATTTTTTTAATTGCATAAACAGGCGGCAGTTTATTCAGAATTAATAGTTTTTTACATGGACAAAAAATTTGTTTAATTTTTTCCCATTAAATACTACAATTATAGAAAAGTACTTTGCGAAAAGAATCGGCAGTAGGACGGAATCGTGTTGACCACCGGTTAGTTTTTTGCTAATAACTCTTGCATCCTTCAACCGACTTCTTCGACTAAGAGCTCGATGGAAAGCTTATCTGTTCCTCTTTCAGATGGCATTAACATATTTTACGGAAAGTCGTAAGATATAAAATTTTTTTGATCAAAACTAAAATATCCTCGAAATCATTGAAGAAGAAGTACCTTATCAGACGAAAATATGCCTTATCTAATAAGAGACATTTAAATTTTTTTAATTTCATAAATGGGCGGCATTTTATTCAGAATTAATAGTTTTTTACATGGACAAAAAATTCGTTTAATTTTTTACCATTAAATACTACAATTATAGAAAAGCATTTTGCGAAAAGAATCGGCAGTAGGACGGAATCGTGTTGACCACCGATTGGTTTTTTGCTGACAACTCTTGCATCCTTCGACCGACTTCTTCGACTAAGAGCTCGATGGAAAGCTTATCTGTTCCTCTTTCAGATGGCATTAACATATTTTACGAAAAGTCATGAGAAATAAAATTTTTTTGATCAAAACTAATATATCCTCGAAATCATTGAAAACGAAGTACCGTATCAGACGAAAATATGCCTTATCTAATAAGAGACATTTACATTTTTTTAATTGCATAAACAGGCGGCATTTTATTCAGAATTAATAGTTTTTTACATGGACAAAAAATTCGTTTAATTTTTTCCCATTAAATACTACAATTATAGAAAAGTATTTTGCGAAAAGAATCGGCAGTAGGACGGAATCATGTTGACAACCGATTAGTTTTTTGCTAATAACTCTTGCATCCTTCGACCGACTTCTTCGACTAAGAGCTCGATGGAAAGCTTATCTGTTCCTCTTTCAGATGGCATTAACATATTTTACGAAAAGTCGTAAGAAATAAAGTTTTTTTGATCAAAACTAAAATATGCTCGAAATCATTGAAAAAGAAGTCCCTTATCAGACGAAAAAATGCCTTATCTAATAAGAGACTTTGAACTTTTTTTAATTGCATAAATGGGTGGCATTTAATTCAGAATAAATAGTTTTTTTACATGGACAAAAAATTCGTTTAATTTTTTCCCATTAAATACTACAACTATAGAAAAGTATTTTGCGAAAAGAATCGGCAGTAGGACAGAATCGTGTTGACCACCGATTTGTTTTTTGCTTACAACTCTTGCATCCTTCGAACGACTTCTTCGACTAAGAGCTCGATGGAAAGCTTATCTGTTCCTCTTCCAGATGGCATTAACATATTTTACGAAAAGTCGTAAGAAATAAAGTTTTTTTGATCAAAACTAAAATATGCTCGAAATCATTGAAAAAGAAGTCCCTTATCAGACGAAAAAATGCCTTATCTAATAAGAGATAATTTTTTTAATTGCATAAATGGGTGGCATTTTATTCAGAATTAATAGTTTTTTATATAAACAAAAACTCTGTTTAATTTTTTCCCATTAAATACTATAATTATAGAAAAGTACTTTGCGGAAAAAATCGGCAGTAGGACGGAATCGTGTTGACCACCGACTAGTTTTTTGCTAATAACTCTTGCATCCCTTAACCGACTTCTTCGACTAAGAGCTCGATGGAAAGCTTATCTGTTCCTCTTTCAGATGGCATTAACATATTTTACGAAAAGTCGTAAGAAATAACATTTTTTTGATCAAAACTAAAATATCCTTGAAATCATTGACAACGAAGTCCCTTATCAGACGAAAATATGACTTATCTAATAAGAGGCATTTAAATTTTTTTAATTGCATAAATGGGTGGCATTTTATTCAGATTTAATAGTTTTTTACATGGACAAAAAATTCGTTTAATTTTTTCCCATTAAATTCTAAAATTATAGAAAAGTACTTTGCGAAAAGAATCGGCAGTAGGACGGAAACGTGTTGACCACCGATTAGTTTTTTGCTAATAACTCTTGCATCCTTCGACCGACTTCTTCGACTAAGAGCTCGATGGAAAGCTTATCTGTTCCTCTTTCAGATGGCATTAACATATTTTACGAAAAGTCGTAAGAAATAAAATTTTTTTGATCAAAACTAAAATATCCTCGAAATCATTGAAAAAGAAGTCCCTTATCAGACGAAAAAATGCCTTATCTAATAAGAGACTTTGAACTTTTTTAATTGCATAAATGGGTGGCATTTAATTCAGAATTAATAGTTTTTTTACATGGACAAAAAATTCGTTTAATTTTTTCCCATTAAATACTACAACTATAGAAAAGTATTTTGCGAAAAGAATCGGCAGTAGGACAGAATCGTGTTGACCACCGATTTGTTTTTTGCTTACAACTCTTGCATCCTTCGAACGACTTCTTCGACTAAGAGCTCGATGGAAAGCTTATCTGTTCCTCTTCCAGATGGCATTAACATATTTTACGAAAAGTCGTAAGAAATAAAGTTTTTTTGATCAAAACTAAAATATGCTCGAAATCATTGAAAAAGAAGTCCCTTATCAGACGAAAAAATGCCTTATCTAATAAGAGATAATTTTTTTAATTGCATAAATGGGTGGCATTTTATTCAGAATTAATAGTTTTTTATATAAACAAAAACTCTGTTTAATTTTTTCCCATTAAATACTATAATTATAGAAAAGTACTTTGCGGAAAAAATCGGCAGTAGGACGGAATCGTGTTGACCACCGACTAGTTTTTTGCTAATAACTCTTGCATCCCTTAACCGACTTCTTCGACTAAGAGCTCGATGGAAAGCTTATCTGTTCCTCTTTCAGATGGCATTAACATATTTTACGAAAAGTCGTAAGAAATAACATTTTTTTGATCAAAACTAAAATATCCTTGAAATCATTGACAACGAAGTCCCTTATCAGACGAAAATATGACTTATCTAATAAGAGACATTTAAATTTTTTTAATTGCATAAATGGGTGGCATTTTATTCAGATTTAATAGTTTTTTACATGGACAAAAAATTCGTTTAATTTTTTCCCATTAAATTCTAAAATTATAGAAAAGTACTTTGCGAAAAGAATCGGCAGTAGGACGGAAACGTGTTGACCACCGATTAGTTTTTTGCTAATAACTCTTGCATCCTTCGACCGACTTCTTCGACTAAGAGCTCGATGGAAAGCTTATCTGTTCCTCTTTCAGATGGCATTAACATATTTTACGAAAAGTCGTAAGAAATAAAATTTTTTTGATCAAAACTAAAATATCCTCGAAATCATTGAAAAAGAAGTCCCTTATCAGACGAAAATATGCCTTATCTAATAAGAGACATTTAAATTTTTTTAATTGCATAAATGGGTGGCATTTTATTCAGAATTAATAGTTTTTTACATGGACAAAAATTTCGTTTCATTTTTTCCCATTAAATACTACAATTATAGAAAAGTATTTTGCGAAAAGAATCGGCAGTAGGACAGAATCGTGTTGACCACCGATTGGTTTTTTCTTACAACTCTTGCATCCTTTGACCGACTTCTTCGAATAAGAGCTCGATGGAAAGCTTGTCTGTTCCTCTTTCAGATGGCATTAACATATTTTACGAAAAGTCGTAAGAAATAAAGTTTTTTTGATCAAAACTAAAATATCCTCGAAATCATTGAAAAAGAAGTCCCTTATCAGACGAAAATATATCTTATCTAATAAGAGACATTTAAATTTTGTTAATTTCATAAATTGGTGGCATTTTATTCAGAATTAATAGTTTTGTACATAAACAAAAACTCTGTTTAATTTTTTCCCATTAAATACTATAATTATAGAAAAGTACTTTGCGAAAGGAATCGGCAGTAGGACGGAATCGTGTTGACCACCGATTAGTTTTTTGCTGATAACTCTTGCATCCTTCGACCGACTTCTTCGACTAAAAGCTCGATGGAAAGCTTATCTGTTCCTCTTTCAGATGGCATTAACATATTTTACGAAAAGTCGTAAGAAATAAAATTTTTTTGATCGAACCTAAAATATCCTCGAAATCATTGACAACGAAGTCGCTTATCAGACGAAAATATGACTTATCTAATAAGAGACATTTAAATTTTTTTAATTGCATAAATGGGTGGCATTTTATTCAGATTTAATAGTTTCTTACATGGACAAAAAATTCGTTTAATTTTTTCCCATTAAATTCTAAAATTATAGAAAAGTACTTTGCGAAAAGAATCGGCAGTAGGACGGAAACGTGTTGACCACCGATTAGTTTTTTGCTAATAACTCTTGCATCCTTCGACCGACTTCTTCGACTAAGAGCTCGATGGAAAGCTTATCTGTTCCTCTTTCAGTTGGCATTAACATATTTTACGAAAAGTCATGAGAAATAAAATTTTTTTGATCAAAACTAATATATCCTCGAAATCATAGAAAACGAAGTACCGTATCAGACGAAAATATGCCTTATCTAATAAGAGACATTTACATTTTTTTAATTGCATAAACAGGCGGCATTTTATTCAGAATTAATAGTTTTTTACATGGACAAAAAATTCGTTTAATTTTTTCCCATTAAATACTACAATTATAGAAAAGTATTTTGCGAAAAGAATCGGCAGTAGGACGGAATCATGTTGACAACCGATTAGTTTTTTGCTAATAACTCTTGCATCCTTCGACCGACTTCTGCGACTAAGAGCTCGATGGAAAGCTTAACTGTTCCTCTTTCAGATGGCATTAACATATTCTACGAAAAGTCATAAGAAATAAAATTTTTTTGATCAAAACTAAAATATCCTCGAAATCATTGAAAACGAAGTACCTTATCAGACGAAAATATGCCTTATCTAATAAGAGACATTTAAATTTTTTTAATTGCATAAACAGGCGGCAGTTTATTCAGAATTAATAGTTTTTTAAATGGACAAAAAATTCGTTTCATTTTTTCCCATTAAATATTACAATTATAGAAAAGTATTTTGCGAAAAGAATCGGCAGTAGGACGGAATCGTGTTGACCACCGATTGGTTTTTTGCTGACAACTCTTGCATCCTTCGACCGACTTCTTCGACTAAGAGCTCGATGGAAAGCTTATCTGTTCCTCTTTCAGATGGCATTAACATATTTTACGAAAAGTCGTAAGAAATAAAGTTTTTTTGATCAAAACTAAAATATGCTCGAAATCATTGAAAAAGAAGTCCCTTATCAGACGAAAAAATGCCTTATCTAATAAGAGACTTTGAACTTTTTTTAATTGCATAAATGGGTGGCATTTTATTCAGAATCGTGTTGACCACCGATTTGTTTTTTGCTTACAACTCTTGCATCCTTCGACCGACTTCTTCGACTAAGAGCTCGATGGAAAGCTTATCTGTTCCTCTTCCAGATGGCATTAACATATTTTACGAAAAGTCGTAAGAAATAAAGTTTTTTTGATCAAAACTAAAATATGCTCGAAATCATTGAAAAAGAAGTCCCTTATCAGACGAAAAAATGCCTTATCTAATAAGAGACTTTGAACTTTTTTTAATTGCATAAATGGGTGGCATTTTATTCAGAATTAATAGTTTTTTATATAAACAAAAACTCTGTTTAATTTTTTCCCATTAAATACTATAATTATAGAAAAGTACTTTGCGGAAAAAATCGGCAGTAGGACGGAATCGTGTTGACCACCGACTAGTTTTTTGCTAATAACTCTTGCATCCCTTAACCGACTTCTTCGACTTAGAGCTCGATGGAAAGCTTATCTGTTCCTCTTTCAGATGGCATTAACATATTTTACGAAAAGTCGTAAGAAATAACATTTTTTTGATCAAAACTAAAATATCCTTGAAATCATTGACAACGAAGTCCCTTATCAGACGAAAATATGACTTATCTAATAAGAGACATTTAAATTTTTTTAATTGCATAAATGGGTGGCATTTTATTCAGATTTAATAGTTTTTTACATGGACAAAAAATTCGTTTAATTTTTTCCCATTAAATTCTAAAATTATAGAAAAGTACTTTGCGAAAAGAATCGGCAGTAGGACGGAAACGTGTTGACCACCGATTAGTTTTTTGCTAATAACTCTTGCATCCTTCGACCGACTTCTTCGACTAAGAGCTCGATGGAAAGCTTATCTGTTCCTCTTTCAGATGGCATTAACATATTTTACGAAAAGTCGTAAGAAATAAAATTTTTTTGATCAAAACTAAAATATCCTCGAAATCATTGAAAAAGAAGTCCCTTATCAGACGAAAATATGCCTTATCTAATAAGAGACATTTAAATTTTTTTAATTGCATAAATGGGTGGCATTTTATTCAGAATTAATAGTTTTTTACATGGACAAAAATTTCGTTTCATTTTTTCCCATTAAATACTACAATTATAGAAAAGTATTTTGCGAAAAGAATCGGCAGTAGGACAGAATCGTGTTGACCACCGATTGGTTTTTTCTTACAACTCTTGCATCCTTTGACCGACTTCTTCGAATAAGAGCTCGATGGAAAGCTTGTCTGTTCCTCTTTCAGATGGCATTAACATATTTTACGAAAAGTCGTAAGAAATAAAGTTTTTTTGATCAAAACTAAAATATCCTCGAAATCATTGAAAAAGAAGTCCCTTATCAGACGAAAATATATCTTATCTAATAAGAGACATTTAAATTTTGTTAATTTCATAAATTGGTGGCATTTTATTCAGAATTAATAGTTTTTTACATAAACAAAAACTCTGTTTAATTTTTTCCCATTAAATACTATAATTATAGAAAAGTACTTTGCGAAAGGAATCGGCAGTAGGACGGAATCGTGTTGACCACCGATTAGTTTTTTGCTGATAACTCTTGCATCCTTCGACCGACTTCTTCGACTAAAAGCTCGATGGAAAGCTTATCTGTTCCTCTTTCAGATGGCATTAACATATTTTACGAAAAGTCGTAAGAAATAAAATTTTTTTGATCGAACCTAAAATATCCTCGAAATCATTGACAACGAAGTCCCTTATCAGACGAAAATATGACTTATCTAATAAGAGACATTTAAATTTTTTTAATTGCATAAATGGGTGGCATTTTATTCAGATTTAATAGTTTCTTACATGGACAAAAAATTCGTTTAATTTTTTCCCATTAAATTCTAAAATTATAGAAAAGTTCTTTGCGAAAAGAATCGGCAGTAGGACGGAAACGTGTTGACCACCGATTAGTTTTTTGCTAATAACTCTTGCATCCTTCGACCGACTTCTTCGACTAAGAGCTCGATGGAAAGCTTATCTGTTCCTCTTTCAGATGGCATTAACATATTTTACGAAAAGTCGTAAGAAATAAAATTTTTTTGATCAAAACTAAAATATCCTCGAAATCATTGAAAAAGAAGTCCCTTATCAGACGAAAATATGCCTTTTGCGAAAAGAATCGGCAGTAGGACGGAATCGTGTTGACCACCGATTAGTTTTTTGCTAATAACTCTTGCATCCTTCGACCGACTTCTTCGACTAAGAGCTCGATGGAAAGCTTATATGTTCCTCTTTCAGATGGCATAAACATATTTTACGAAAAGTCGTAAGAAATAACATTTTTTTGATCAAAACTAAAATATCCTCGAAATCATTGAAAAAGACGTACCTTATCATACGAAAATATGCCTTATCTAATAAGAGACATTTACATTTTTTTAATTTCATAAATGGGTGGCATTTTATTCAGAATTAATAGTTTTTTTGCATGGACAAAAAATTCGTTTAATTTTTTTCCATTAAATACTACAATTATAGAAAAGCATTTTGCGAAAAGAATCGGCAGTAGGACGGAAACGTGTTGAACACCGATTGGTTTTTTGCTAACAACTCTTGCATCCTTCGACCGACTTCTTCGACTAAGAGCTCGATGGAAAGCTTATCTGTTCCTCTTTCAGATGGCATTAACATATTTTACGAAAAGTCATAAGAAATAAAATTTTTTTGATCAAAACTAAAATATCCTCGAAATCATTGAAAAAGAAGTACCTTATCAGACGAAAATATGCCTTATCTAATAAGAGACATTTAAATTTTTTTAATTTCATAAATGGGTGGCATTTTATTCAGAATTAATAGTTTTTTTACATGGACAAAGAATGCGTTTAATTTTTTCCCATTAAATATTACAATTATAGAAAAGCATTTTGCGAAAAGAATCGGCAGTAGGACGGAAACGTGTTGACCACCGATTAGTTTTTTGCTAATAACTCTTGCATCCTTCGACCGACTTCTTTGACTAAAGGCTCGATGGAAAGCTTATCTGTTCCTCTTTCAGATGGCAAAAACATACTTTACGAAAAGTCGTAAGAAATAAAATTTTTTTGATCAAAACTAAAATATCCTCGAAATCATTGAAAAAGACGTACCTTATCATACGAAAATATGCCTTATCTAATAAGAGACATTTACATTTTTTTAATTTCATAAATGGGTGGCATTTTATTCAGAATTAATAGTTTTTTTGCATGGACAAAAAATTCGTTTAATTTTTTCCCATTAAATACTACAATTATAGAAAAGCATATTGCGAAAAAAATCGGCAGTAGCACGGAAACGTGTCGACCACTGATTAGTTTTTTGCTAATAACTCTTGCATCCATCGATCGACTTTTTCGAATAAGAGCTAGATGGAAAGCTTATCTGTTCCTCTTTCAGATGGCATTAACATATTTTACGAAAAGTCGTAAGAAATAAAATTTTTTTTCCTCAAAACTAAAATATCCTCGAATTCATTGAAAAAGAAGCAACTTATCAGACGAAAATATGCCTTATCTAATAAGAGACATTTAAATTTTTTAAATTTCATAAATGGGTGGCATTTTATTCAGAATTAAATGTTTTTTACATGGACAAAAAATTCGTTTAATTTTTTCCCATTAAATACTAGAATTATAGAAAAGTACTTTGCGAAAAGAATCGGCAGTAGGACGGAAACGTGTTGACCACCGACTGGTTTTTTGCTAATGACTCTTGCATCCTTCGTCCGACTTCTTCGACTAAGAGCTCGATGGAAAGCTTATCTGTTGCTCCTTCAGATGGCATTAACATATTTTACGAAAAGTCGTAAAAAATAAAATTTTTTTGATCAAAACTAAAATATCCTCGAAATCATTGAAAAAGAAGTTCCTTATCAGACGAAAATATGCCTTATCTAATAAGAGACATTTAAATTTTCTTAATTTCATAAATAGGTGGCATTTTATTCAGAATTAATAGTTTTTTACATAAACAAAAACTCTGTTTAATTTTTTCCCATTAAATACTATAATTATAGAAAAGTACTTTGCGAAAGGAATCGGCAGTAGGACGGAATCGTGTTGACCACCGATTAGTTTTTTGCTGATAACTCTTGCATCCTTCGACCGTTTTCTTCGACTAAAAGCTCGATGGAAAGCTTATCTGTTCCTCTTTCAGATGTCATTAACATATTTTACGAAAAGTCGTAAGAAATAAAATTTTTTTGATCGAAACTAAAATATCCTCGAAATCATTGACAACGAAGTCCCTTATCAGACGAAAATATGACTTATCTAATAAGAGACATTTAAATTTTTATACCCTGTACACATACTGTGTATCAGGGTATATTGTGTTTGCTTGAGCGAAATGTATGTAACGCACAGAAGGAGGGGAGGGGGACCCCATAAAGTATATATATTCTTGATCAGGACGACAAGAGAAATTGATTGAGCCATGTCCGTCCGTCTGTCCGTCTGTCCGTCCGTCCGTCCTCACCAACGGTTCTCGGAAACTATAAGAGCTAGAGACTTGAAATTTGGAGCGTAGACTCGTGATGCTCGGCAGCAGATCAAGTTTATTTTTTTTTTTTGCCACGCCCACTCCTTCCCGCCCATCCAGCCACACCCACTTTTTTAAATACCTATAACTCAAACATCCAAAGAGATAGAAACATGAAAATCGTTATGTAGACTCAGTATGTATAGCCCTACAAAACTGCATACCACAAAATCCCCCCCTGCTTTTTATTTCCCCTCACACAGTTAGTTTCTAAAAATTGCTATATCTCCAAAATTAACGAAGGTACGACCCTGAAAATTTGTATACAAGCTCAGTGATAACACATCTTAAAAACTGCATACCACAAACTTCCCCCCTCTTTGATGGCTACCCCTCAGAGGCCGACAAACTTAAATTTTTCGTAAAATCCACATTTTTTGACCGATTTTCTTGATATTTTGAACACTATTTGAATATGCGACGTCAGATCAATATGTTTTTGTAACTTGAAGGTGTGGCACCGCCTACCATGTGTGCAGGGTATTATATTGTCGAGTATACTCGACTATACCGCCCTTACTGGTTTAAATTGCATAAATGGGTGGCATTTTATTCAGATTTAATAGTTTCTTACATGGACAAAAAATTCGTTTAATTTTTTCCCATTAAATTCTAAAATTATAGAAAAGTACTTTGCGAAAAGAATCGGCAGTAGGACGGAAACGTGTTGACCACCGATTAGTTTTTTGCTAATAACTCTTGCATCCTTCGACCGACTTCTTCGACTAAGAGCTCGATGGAAAGCTTATCTGTTCCTCTTTTAGATGGCATTAACATATTTTACGAAAAGTCGTAAGAAATAAAATTTTTTTGATCAAAACTAAAATATCCTCGAAATCATTGAAAAAGAAGTCCCTTATCAGACGAAAATATGCCTTTTGCGAAAAGAATCGGCAGTAGGACGGAATCGTGTTGACCACCGATTAGTTTTTTGCTAATAACTCTTGCATCCTTCGACCGACTTCTTCGACTAAGAGCTCGATGGAAAGCTTATCTGTTCCTCTTTCAGATGGCATAAACATATTTTACGAAAAGTCGTAAGAAATAACATTTTTTTGATCAAAACTAAAATATCCTCGAAATCATTGAAAAAGACGTACCTTATCATACGAAAATATGCCTTATCTAATAAGAGACATTTACATTTTTTTAATTTCATAAATGGGTGGCATTTTATTCAGAATTAATAGTTTTTTTGCATGGACAAAAAATTCGTTTAATTTTTTTCCATTAAATACTACAATTATAGAAAAGCATTTTGCGAAAAGAATCGGCAGTATGACGGAATCGTGTTGACCACCGATTAGTTTTTTGCTAATAACTCTTGCATCCTTCGACCGACTTCTTCGACTAAGAGCTCGATGGAAAGCTTATCTGTTCCTCTTTCAGATGGCATAAACATATTTTACGAAAAGTCGTAAGAAATAACATTTTTTTGATCAAAACTAAAATATCCTCGAAATCATTGAAAAAGACGTACCTTATCATACGAAAATATGCCTTATCTAATAAGAGACATTTACATTTGTTTTAATTTCATAAATGGGTGGCATTTTATTCAGAATTAATAGTTTTTTTGCATGGACAAAAAATTCGTTTAATTTTTTCCCATTCAATACTATAATTATAGAAAAGCGTTTTGCGAAAAGAATCGGCAGTAGGACGGAAACGTGTTGACCAAAAATAAGTTTACGAAAAGTCATAAGAAAAGTACTTTGCAAAAAGAATCGGCAGTAGGACGGAATCGTGTTGACCACCGATTAGTTTTTTGCTAATAACTCTTGCATCCTTCGACCGACTTCTTCGACTAAGAGCTCGATGGAAAGCTTATCTGTTCCTCTTTCAGATGGCCTTAACATATTTTACGAAAAGTCATAAGAAATAAAATTTTTTTGATCAAAACTAAAAAATCCTCGAAATCATTGAAAAAGAAGTTCCTTATCAGACGAAAATATGCCTTATCTAATAAGAGACATTTAAATTTTTTTAATTTCATAAATGGGTGGCATTTTATTCAGAATTAATAGTTTTTTTACATGGACAAAAAATGCGTTTAATTTTTTCCCATTAAATATTACAATTATAGAAAAGCATTTTGCGAAAAGAATCGGAACTATGACGGAAACGTCTTGACCACCGATTAGTTTTTTACTAATAACTCTTGCATCCTTCGACCGACTTCTTCGACTAAAGGCTCGATGGAAAGCTTATCTGTTCCTCTTTCAGATGGCATAAACATACTTTACGAAAAGTCGTAAGAAATAAAATTTTTTTGATCAAAACTAAAATATCCTCGAAATCATTGAAAAAGAAGTACCTTATCAGACGAAAATATGTCTTATCTAATAAGAGACATTTAAATTTTTTTAATTTCATAAATGGGTGGCATTTTATTCAGAATTAATAGTTTTTAACATGGACAAAAAATTCGTTTAATTTTTTCCCATTAAATACTACAATTATAGAAAAGCATATTGCGAAAAAAATCGGCAGTAGCACGGAAACGTGTTGACCACTGATTAGTTTTTTGCTAATAAGTCTTGCATCCATCGATCGACTTTTTCGAATAAGAGCTAGATGGAAAGCTTATCTGTTCCTCTTTCAGATGGCATTAACGTATTTTACGAAAAGTCGTAAGAAATAAAATTTTTTTTCATCAAAACTAAAATATCCTCGAATTCATTGAAAAAGAAGCAACTTATCAGACGAAAATATGCCTTATCTAATAAGAGACATTTAAATTTTCTTAATTGCATAAATGGGTGGCATTTTATTCAGAATTAATAGTTTTTTACGTGCACAAAAAATTCGTTTAATTTTTTCCCATTCAATACTATAATTATAGAAAAGCGTTTTGCGAAAAGAATCGGCAGTAGGACGGAAACGTGTTGACCAAAAATAAGTTTACGAAAAGTCATAAGAAAAGTACTTTGCAAAAAGAATCGGCAGTAGGACGGAATCGTGTTGACCACCGATTAGTTTTTTGCTAATAACTCTTGCATCCCTCGACCGACTTCTTCCACTAAGAGCTCGATGGAAATCTTATCTGTTCTTCTTTCAGATGGCATTAACATATTCTACGAAAAGTTATAAGAAAAGTACTTTGCAAAAGAATCGGCAGTAGGACGGAATCATGTTGACCACCGATTAGTTTTTTGCTAATAACTCTTGCAACCTTCGACCGACTTCTTCGACTAAGAGCTCGATGGAAAGCTTATCTGTTCTTCTTTCAGATGGCATTAACATATTTTACGAAAAGTCATAAGAACAGTACTTTGCGAAAAGAATCGGCAGTAGGACGGAATTGTGTTGACCACCGATTAGTTTTCTGCTAATAACTCTTGCATCCTTCGACCGACTTCTTCGACTAAGAGCTCGATGGAAAGTTTATCTGTTCCTCTTTCAGATGGCATTAACATATTTTACGAAAAGTCATAAGAAAAGTACTTTGCAAAAAGAATCGGCAGTAGGACGGAATCGTGTTGACCACCGATTGGTTTTTTGCTAACAACTCTTGCATCCTTCGACCGACTTCTTCGACTAAGAGCTCGATGGAAATCTTATCTGTTCCTCTTTCAGATGGCATTAACATATTTTACGAAAAGTCATAAGAAATAAAATTTTTTTGATCAAAACTAAAAAATCCTCGAAATCATTGAAAAAGAAGTACCTTATCAGACGAAAATATGCCTTATCTAATAAGAGACATTTAAATTTTTTTAATTTCATAAATGGGTGGCATTTTATTCAGAATTAATAGTTTTTTTACATGGACAAAAAATGCGTTTAATTTTTTCCCATTAAATATTACAATTATAGAAAAGCATTTTGCGAAAAGAATCGGCAATAGGACGGAAACGTGTTGACCACCGATTAGTTTTTTGCTAATAACTCTTGCATCCTTCGACCGACTTCTTCGACTAAAGGCTCGATGGAAAGCTTATCTGTTCCTCTTTCAGATGGCATAAACAAACTTAACGAAAAGTCGTAAGAAATAAAATTTTTTTGATCAAAACTAAAATATCCTCGAAATCATTGAAAAAGAAGTACCTTATCAGACGAAAATATGTCTTATCTAATAAGAGACATTTAAATATTTTTAATTTCGTAAATGGGTGGCATTTTATTCAGAATTAATAGTTTTTAACATGGACAAAAAATTCGTTTAATTTTTTCCCATTAAATACTACAATTATAGAAAAGCATATTGCGAAAAAAATCGGCAGTAGCACGGAAACGTGTTGACCACTGATTAGTTTTTTGCTAATAAGTCTTGCATCCATCGATCGACTTTTTCGAATAAGAGCTAGATGGAAAGCTTATCTGTTCCTCTTTCAGATGGCATTAACATATTTTACGAAAAGTCGTAAGAAATAAAATTTTTTTTCATCAAAACTAAAATATCCTCGAATTCATTGAAAAAGAAGCAACTTATCAGACGAAAATATGCCTTATCTAATAAGAGACATTTAAATTTTTTAAATTTCATAAATGGGTGGCATTTTATTCAGAATTAAAAGTTTTTTACATAGACAAAAAATTCGTTTAATTTTTTCCCATTAAATACTAGAATTATAGAAAAGTACTTTGCGAAAAGAATCGGCAGTAGGACGGAAACGTGTTGACCACCGACTAGTTTTTTGCTAATGACTCTTGCATCCTTCGTCCGACTTCTTCGACTAAGAGCTCGATGGAAAGCTTATCTGTTCCTCTTTCAGATGGCATTAACATATTTTACGAAAAGTCGTAAAAAATAAAATTTTTTTGATCAAAACTAAAATATCCTCGAAATCATTGAAAAAGAAGTCCCTTATCAGACGAAAATATGCCTTATCTAATAAGAGACATTTAAATTTTCTTAATTGCATAAATGGGTGGCATTTTATTCAGAATTAATAGTTTTTTACATGCACAAAAAATTCGTTTAATTTTTTCCCATTAAATACTATGATTATAGAAAAGCGTTTTGCGAAAAGAATCGGCAGTAGGACGGAAACGTGTTGACCAAAAATAAGTTTACGAAAAGTCATAAGAAAAGTACTTTGCAAAAAGAATCGGCAGTAGGACGGAAACGTGTTGACCACCGATTAGTTTTTTGCTAATAACTCTTGCATCCCTCGACCGACTTCTTCCACTAAGAGCTCGATGGAAATCTTATCTGTTCTTCTTTCAGATGGCATTAACATATTCTACGAAAAGTTATAAGAAAAGTACTTTGCAAAAGAATCGGCAGTAGGACGGAATCATGTTGACCACCGATTAGTTTTTTGCTAATAACTCTTGCAACCTTCGACCGACTTCTTCGACTAAGAGCTCGATGGAAAGCTTATCTGTTCTTCTTTCAGATGGCATTAACATATTTTACGAAAAGTCATAAGAACAGTACTTTGCGAAAAGAATCGGCAGTAGGACGGAATTGTGTTGACCACCGATTAGTTTTCTGCTAATAACTCTTGCATCCTTCGACCGACTTCTTCGACTAAGAGCTCGATGGAAAGTTTATCTGTTGCTCTTTCAGATGGCATTAACATATTTTACGAAAAGTCATAAGAAAAGTACTTTGCAAAAAGAATCGGCAGTAGGACGGAATCGTGTTGACCACCGATTAGTTTTTTGCTAATAACTCTTGCATCCTTCGACCGACTTCTTCGACTAAGAGCTCGATGGAAAGTTTATCTGTTCCTCTTTCAGATGGCATTAACATATTTTACGAAAAGTCGTAAGAACAGTACTTTGCGAAAAGAATCGGCAGTAGGACGGAATCGTGTTGACCACCGATTAGTTTTTTGCTAATAACTCTTGCAACCTTCGACCGACTTCTTCGACTAAGAGCTCGATGGAAAGCTTATCTGTTCTTCTTTCAGATGGCATTAACATATTTTACGAAAAGTCATAAGAACAGTACTTTGCGAAAAGAATCGGCAGTAGGACGGAATCGTGTTGACCACCGATTAGTTTTTTGCTAATAACTCTTGCATCCTTCGACCGACTTCTTCGACTAAGAGCTCGATGGAAAGTTTATCTGTTCCTCTTTCAGATGGCATTAACATATTTTACGAAAAGTCATAAGAAAAGTACTTTGCAAAAAGAATCGGCAGTAGGACGGAATCGTGTTGACCACCGATTAGTTTTTGCTAATAACTCTTGCATGCTTCGACCGACTTCTTCGACTAAGAGCTCGATGGAAAGTTTATCTGTTCCTCTTTCAGATGGCATTAACATATTTTACGAAAAGTCATAAGAAAAGTACTTTGCAAAAAGAATCGGCAGTACGACGGAATCGTGTTGACCACCGATTAGTTTTTTGCTAATAACTCTTGCATCCCTCGACCGCCTTCTTCCACTAAGAGCTCGATGGAAATCTTATCTGTTCTTCTTTCAGATGGCATTAACATATTTTACGAAAAGTCATAAGAATAGAATTTTGCGAAAAGAATCGGTCGTAGGACGGAATCGTGTTGACCACCCATTAGTTTTTTGCTAATAACTCTTGCAACCTTCGACCTACTTCTTCGACTAAGAGCTCGATGGAAATCTTATCTGTTCTTCTTTCAGATGGCATTAACATATTTTACGAAAAGTCATAAGAATAGAATTTTGCGAAAAGAATCGGCAGTAGGACGGAATCGTGTTGACCACCCATTAGTTTTTTGCTAATAACTCTTGCAACCTTCGACCTACTTCTTCGACTAAGAGCTCGATGGAAAGCTTATCTGTTCCTCTTTCAGATAGCATTAAAATATTTTACGAAAAGTCATAAGAACAGTACTTTGCGAAAAGAATCGGCAGTAGGACGGAATCGTGTTGACCACCGATTAGTTTTTTGCTAATAACTCTTGCAACCTTCGACCGACTTCTTCGACTAAGAGCTCGATGGAAAGCTTATCTGTTCTTCTTTCAGATGGCATTAACATATTTTACGAAAAGTCATAAGAACAGTACTTTGCGAAAAGAATCGGCAGTAGGACGGAATCGTGTTGACCACCGATTAGTTTTTTGCTAATAACTCTTGCAACCTTTGACCGACTTCTTTGACTAAGAGCTCGATGGAAAGTTTATCTGTTCCTCTTTCAGATGGCATTAACATATTTTACGAAAAGTCATAAGAAAAGTACTTTGCAAAAAGAATCGGCAGTAGGACGGAATCGTGTTGACCACCGATTAGTTTTTTGCTAATAACTCTTGCATCCTTCGACCGACTTCTTCGACTAAGAGCTCGATGGAAAGCTTATCTGTTCTTCTTTCAGATGGCATTAACATATTTTACGAAAAGTCATAAGAACAGTACTTTGCGAAAAGAATCGGCAGTAGGACGGAATCGTGTTGACCACCGATTAGTTTTTTGCTAATAACTCTTGCATCCTTTGACCGACTTCTTCGACTAAGAGCTCGATGGAAAGTTTATCTGTTCCTCTTTCTGATGGCATTAACATATTTTACGAAAAGTCATAAGAAAAGTACTTTGCAAAAAGAATCGGCAGTAGGACGGAATCGTCTTGACCACCGATTAGTTTTTTGCTAATAACTCTTGCATCCCTCGACCGACTTCTTCCACTAAGAGCTCGATAGAAATCTTATCTGTTCTTCTTTCAGATGGCATTAACATATTTTACGAAAAGTCATAAGAATAGAATTTTGCGAAAAGAATCGGCAGTAGGACGGAATCGTGTTGACCACCCATTAGTTTTTTGCTAATAACTCTTGCAACCTTCGACCTACTTCTTCGACTAAGAGCTCGATGGAAAGCTTATCTGTTCCTCTTTCAGATAGCATTAACATATTTTACGAAAAGTCATACGAACAGTACTTTGTGAAAAGAATCGGCAGTAGGACGGAATCGTGTTGACCACCGATTAGTTTTTTGCTAATAACTCTTGCAACCTTCGACCGACTTCTTCTTCTAAGAGCTCGATGGTAAGCTTATCTGTTCTTCTTTCAGATGGCATTAACATATTTTACGAAAAGTCATAAAAACAGTACTTTGCGAAAAGAATCGGCAGTAGGACGGAATCGTGTTGACCACCGATTAGTTTTTGCTAATAACTCTTGCATGCTTCGACCGACTTCTTCGACTAAGAGCTCGATGGAAAGTTTATCTGTTCCTCTTTCAGATGGCATTAACATATTTTACGAAAAGTCATAAGAAAAGTACTTTGCAAAAAGAATCGGCAGTACGACGGAATCGTGTTGACCACCGATTAGTTTTTTGCTAATAACTCTTGCATCCCTCGACCGCCTTCTTCCACTAAGAGCTCGATGGAAATCTTATCTGTTCTTCTTTCAGATGGCATTAACATATTTTACGAAAAGTCATAAGAATAGAATTTTGCGAAAAGAATCGGTCGTAGGACGGAATCGTGTTGACCACCCATTAGTTTTTTGCTAATAACTCTTGCAACCTTCGACCTACTTCTTCGACTAAGAGCTCGATGGAAATCTTATCTGTTCTTCTTTCAGATGGCATTAACATATTTTACGAAAAGTCATAAGAATAGAATTTTGCGAAAAGAATCGGCAGTAGGACGGAATCGTGTTGACCACCCATTAGTTTTTTGCTAATAACTCTTGCAACCTTCGACCTACTTCTTCGACTAAGAGCTCGATGGAAAGCTTATCTGTTCCTCTTTCAGATAGCATTAAAATATTTTACGAAAAGTCATAAGAACAGTACTTTGCGAAAAGAATCGGCAGTAGGACGGAATCGTGTTGACCACCGATTAGTTTTTTGCTAATAACTCTTGCAACCTTCGACCGACTTCTTCGACTAAGAGCTCGATGGAAAGCTTATCTGTTCTTCTTTCAGATGGCATTAACATATTTTACGAAAAGTCATAAGAACAGTACTTTGCGAAAAGAATCGGCAGTAGGACGGAATCGTGTTGACCACCGATTAGTTTTTTGCTAATAACTCTTGCAACCTTTGACCGACTTCTTTGACTAAGAGCTCGATGGAAAGTTTATCTGTTCCTCTTTCAGATGGCATTAACATATTTTACGAAAAGTCATAAGAAAAGTACTTTGCAAAAAGAATCGGCAGTAGGACGGAATCGTGTTGACCACCGATTAGTTTTTTGCTAATAACTCTTGCATCCTTCGACCGACTTCTTCGACTAAGAGCTCGATGGAAAGCTTATCTGTTCTTCTTTCAGATGGCATTAACATATTTTACGAAAAGTCATAAGAACAGTACTTTGCGAAAAGAATCGGCAGTAGGACGGAATCGTGTTGACCACCGATTAGTTTTTTGCTAATAACTCTTGCATCCTTTGACCGACTTCTTCGACTAAGAGCTCGATGGAAAGTTTATCTGTTCCTCTTTCTGATGGCATTAACATATTTTACGAAAAGTCATAAGAAAAGTACTTTGCAAAAAGAATCGGCAGTAGGACGGAATCGTCTTGACCACCGATTAGTTTTTTGCTAATAACTCTTGCATCCCTCGACCGACTTCTTCCACTAAGAGCTCGATAGAAATCTTATCTGTTCTTCTTTCAGATGGCATTAACATATTTTACGAAAAGTCATAAGAATAGAATTTTGCGAAAAGAATCGGCAGTAGGACGGAATCGTGTTGACCACCCATTAGTTTTTTGCTAATAACTCTTGCAACCTTCGACCTACTTCTTCGACTAAGAGCTCGATGGAAAGCTTATCTGTTCCTCTTTCAGATAGCATTAACATATTTTACGAAAAGTCATACGAACAGTACTTTGTGAAAAGAATCGGCAGTAGGACGGCATCGTGTTGACCACCGATTAGTTTTTTGCTAATAACTCTTGCAACCTTCGACCGACTTCTTCGACTAAGAGCTCGATGGTAAGCTTATCTGTTCTTCTTTCAGATGGCATTAACATATTTTACGAAAAGTCATAAAACAGTACTTTGCGAAAAGAATCGGCAGTAGGACGGAATCGTGTTGACCACCGATTAGTTTTTTGCTAATAACTCTTGCAACCTTCGACCGACTTCTTCGACTAAGAGATCGATGGAAAGTTTATCTGTTCCTCTTTCAGATGGCATTAACATATTTTACGAAACATCATAAGAAAAGTACTTTGCAAAAAGAATCGGCAGTAGGACGGAATCGTGTTGACCACCGATTAGTTTTTTGCTAATGACTCTTGCATCCTTAAAGCGACTTCTTCGACTAAGAGCTCGATGGAATGGTTATCTGTTCTTTTTTCAGATGGCATTAACATATTTTACGAAAAGTCGTAAGAAATAAAATTTTTTTGATCAAAACTAAAAAATCCTTGAAATCATTGAAAAAGAAGTACCTTATCATACGAAAATATGCCTTATCTAATAAGAGACATTTAAATTTTTTTAATTGCATAAATGGCTGGCATTTTATTCAGAATTAATAGTTTTTTACATGGACAAAAAATTCGTTTAATTTTTTCCCATTATATACTACAATTATAGAAAAGCATATTGCGAAAAAAATCGGCAGTAGGACGGAAACGTGTTGACCACCGACTAGTTTTTTGCTAATGACTCTTGCATCCATCGACCGACTTTTTCGAATAAGAGCTCGATGGAAAGCTTATCTGTTGCTCTTTCAGATGGCATTAACATATTTTACGAAAAGTCGTAAGAAATAAAATTTTTTGATCAAAACTAAAAAATCCTCGAAATCATTGAAAAAGAAGTACCTTATCATACGAAAATATGCCGTATCTAATAAGAGACATTTAAATTTTTTTAATTGCAAAAATGGCTGGCATTTAATTCAGAATTGAAAGTTTTTTACATGGACAAAAAATTCGTGTAATTTTTTCCCATTAAATACTAGAATTATAGAAAAGTACTTTGCGAAAAGAATCGGCAGTAGGACGGAATCGTGTTTCCCACCGATTAGTTTTTTTCTAATAACTCTTGCATCCTTCGACCGACTTCTTCGACTAAAAGCTCGATGGAAAGCTTATCTGTTCCTCTTTCAGATAGCATTAACATATTTTACGAAAAGTCATACGAACAGTACTTTGTGAAAAGAATCGGCAGTAGGACGGAATCGTGTTGACCACCGATTAGTTTTTTGCTAATAACTCTTGCAACCTTCGACCGACTTCTTCTTCTAAGAGCTCGATGGTAAGCTTATCTGTTCTTCTTTCAGATGGCATTAACATATTTTACGAAAAGTCATAAAAACAGTACTTTGCGAAAAGAATCGGCAGAAGGACGGAATCGTGTTGACCACCGATTAGTTTTTTGCTTATAACTCTTGCAACCTTCGACCGACTTCTTCGACTAAGAGATCGATGGAAAGTTTATCTGTTCCTCTTTCAGATGGCATTAACATATTTTACGAAACATCATAAGAAAAGTACTTTGCAAAAAGAATCGACAGTAGGACGGAATCGTGTTGACCACCGATTAGTTTTTTGCTAATGACTCTTGCATCCTTAAAGCGACTTCTTCGACTAAGAGCTCGATGGAATGGTTATCTGTTCTTTTTTCAGATGGCATTAACATATTTTACGAAAAGTCGTAAGAAATAAAAGTTTTTTGATCAAAACTAAAAAATCCTTGAAATCATTGAAAAAGAAGTACCTTATCATACGAAAATATGCCTTATCTAATAAGAGACATTTATTTTTTTTTAATTGCATAAATGGCTGGCATTTTATTCAGAATTAATAGTTTTTTACATGGACAAAAAATTCGTTTAATTTTTTCCCATTATATACTACAATTATAGAAAAGCATATTGCGAAAAAAATCGGCAGTAGGACGGAAACGTGTTGACCACCGACTAGTTTTTATCTAATGACTCTTGCATCCATCGACCGACTTTTTCGAATAAGAGCTCGATGGAAAGCTTATCTGTTGCTCTTTCAGATGGCATTAACATATTTTACGAAAAGTCGTAAGAAATAAAATTTTTTTGATCAAAACTAAAAAATCCTCGAAATCATTGAAAAAGAAGTACCTTATCATACGAAAATATGCCGTATCTAATAAGAGACATTTAAATTTTTTTAATTGCATAAATGGCTGGCATTTTATTCAGAATTGAAAGTTTTTTACATGGACAAAAAATTCGTGTAATTTTTTCCCATTAAATACTACAATTATAGAAAAGTACTTTGCGAAAAGAATCGGCAGTAGGACGGAATCGTGTTTCCCACCGATTAGTTTTTTTCTAATAACTCTTGCATCCTTCGACCGACTTCTTCGACTAAAAGCTCGATGGAAAGCTTATCTGTTCATCTTTCAGATGGCATTAACATATTTTACGAAAAGTCGTAAGAAATAAAATTTTTTTGATCAAAACTAAAAAACCGTCGAAATCATTGAAAACGAAGTACCTTATCATACGAAAATATGCCTTATCTAATAAGAGACAGTTAAATTTTTTTTAATTTCATAGATGGGTGGCATTTTATTCAGAATTAATAGTTTTTTACATGGACAAAAAATTCGATTAATTTTTTCCCATTAAATACTAGAATTATAGAAAAGTACTTTGCAAAAAGAATCGGCAGTAAAACAGAAACGTGTTGACCACCGATTAGTTTTTTGCTAATAACTCTTGCATCCTTCGAGCGACTTCTTCGACTAAGTGCTCGATGGAAAGCTTATCTGTTCCTCTTTCAGATGGCATTAACATATTTTACGAAAAGTCATAAGAAATAAAATTTTTTTGATCAAAACTAAAATATCCTCGAAATCATTGACAACGAAGTACCTTATCAGACGAAAATATGCCTTATCTAATAAGAGACATTTAAATTTTTTTAAATGCATAAACAGGCGGCAGTTTATTCAGAATTAATAGTTTTTTTACATGGACAAAAATTTCGTTTAATTTTTTCCCATTAAATACTAGAATTATAGAAAAGTACTTTGCGAAAAGAATCGGGAGTAGAACGGAAACGTGTTGACCACCGATTAGTTTTTTGCTAATACCTCTTGCATCCTTCGACCGACTTCTTCGACTAAGAGCTCGATGGAAAGCTTATCTGTTCCTCTTTCAGATGGCATTAACATATTTTACGAAAAGTCGTAAGAAATAAAATTTTTTTGATCAAAACTAAAAAATCGTCGAAATCATTGAAAAAGAAGTACCTTATCATACGAAAATATGCCTTATCTAATAAGAGACATATACATTTTTTTAATTTCATAAATGGGTGGCATTTTATTCAGAGTTAATAGTTTTTTACATGGACAAAAAATTCGTTTAATTTTTTCCCATTAAATACTAGAATTATAGAAAAGTACTTTGCGAAAAGAATCGGCAGTAAAACGGAAACGTGTTGACCACCGATTAGTTTTTTGCTAATAACTCTTGCATCCTTCGAGCGACTTCTTCGACTAAGAGCTCGATGGAAACCTTATCTGTTCCTCTTTCAGATGGCATTAACATATTTTACGAAAAGTCGTAAAAAATAAAATTTTATTGATCAAAACTAAAAAATCGTCGAAATCATTGAAAAAGAAGTACCTTATCATACGAAAATATGCCTTATCTAATAAGACACATTTAAATTATTTTAATTGCATAAACAGGCGGCAGTTTATTCAGAATTAATAGTTTTTTTACATGGACAAAAATTTCGTTTAATTTTTCCCATTAAATACTTGAATTATAGAAAAGTACTTTGCGAAAAGAATCGGCAGTAGAACGGAAACGTGTTGACCACCGATTAGTTTTTTGCTAATAAATCTTTCATCCTTCGACCGACTTCTTCGACTAAGAGCTCGATGGAAAGCTTATCTGTTCCTCTTTCAGATGGCATTAACATATTTTACGAAAAGTCGTAAGAAATAAAATTTTTTTGATCAAAACTAAAAAATCCTCGAAATCATTGAAAAAGAAGTACCTTATCATACGAAAATATGCCTTATCTAATAAGAGACATTTAAATTTTTTTAATTTCATAAATGGGTGGCATTTTATTCAGAATTAATAGTTTTTTACATGGACAAAAAATTCGTTTAATTTTTTCCCTTTAAATACTAGAATTATAGAAAAGTACTTTGCGAAAAGAATCGGCAGTAAAACGGAAACGTGTTGACCACCGATTAGTTTTTTGCTAATAACTCTTGCATCCTTCGAACGACTTCTTCGACTAAGAGCTCGATGGAAAGCTTATCTGTTCCTCTTTCAGATGGCATTAACATATTTTACGAAAAGTCGTAAAAAATAAAATTTTTTTGATCAAAACTAAAATATCCTCGAAATCATTGAAAAAGAAGTCCCTTATCAGACGAAAATATGCCTTGTCTAATAAGAGACATTTAAATTTTCTTAATTGCATAAATGGGTGGCATTTTATTCAGAATTAATAGTTTTTTACATGCACAAAAAATTCGTTTAATTTTTTCCCATTAAATACTAGAATTATAGAAAAGTACTTTGCGAAAAGAATCGGCAGAAAAACGGAAATGTGTTGACCACCGATTAGTTTTTTGCTAATAACTCTTGCATCCTTCGAGCGACTTCTTCGACTAAGAGCTCGATGGAAAGCTTATCTTTTCCTCTTTCAGATGGCATTAACATATTTTACGAAAAGTCATAAGAAATAAAATTTTTTTGATCAAAACTAAAATATCCTCGAAATCATTTACAACGAAGTACCTTATCAGACGAAAATATGCCTTATCTAATAAGAGACATTTAAATTTTTTTAATTGCATAAACAGGCGGCAGTTTATTCAGAATTAATAGTTTTTTTACATGGACAAAAATTTCGTTTAATTTTTTCCCATTAAATACTAGAATTATAGAAAAGTACTTTGCGAAAAGAATCGGCAGTAGAACGGAACGTGTTGACCACGGATTTGTTTTTTTCTAATAACTCTTGCATCCTTCGACCGACTTCTTCGACTAAGAGCTCGATGGAAAGCTTATCTGTTCCTCTTTCAGATGGCATTAACATATTTTACGAAAAGTCGTAAGAAATAAAATTTTTTTGATCAAAACTAAAAAATCGTCGAAATCATTGAAAAAGAAGTACCTTATCATACGAAAATATGCCTTATCTACTAAGAGACATTCAAATTTTTTTAATTTCATAAATGGGTGGCATTTTATTCAGAATTAATAGTTTTTTACATGGACAAAAAATTCGTTTAATTTTTTTCCATTAAATACTAGAATTATAGAAAAGTACTTTGCGAAAAGAATCGGCAGTAAAACGGAAACGTGTTGACCACCGATTAGTTTTTTGCTAATAACTCTTGCATCCTTCGAGCGACTTCTTCGACTAAGAGCTCGATGGAAAGCTTATCTGTTCCTCTTTCAGATGGCATTAACATATTTTACGAAAAGTCGTAAAAAATAAAATTTTTTTGATCAAAACTAAAATATCCTCGAAATCATTGAAAAAGAAGTAACTTATCAGACGAAAATATGCCTTATCTAATAAGAGACATTTAAATTTTTTAAATTTCATAAATGGGTGGCATTTTATTCAGAATTAAAAGTTTTTTACATGGACAAAAAATTCGTTTAATTTTTTCCCATTAAATACTAGAATTATAGAAAAGTACTTTGCGAAAAGAATCGGCAGTAGGACGGAAACGTGTTGACCACCGACTAGTTTTTTGCTAATAACTCTTGCATCCATCGATCGACTTTTTCGAATAAGAGCTAGATGGAAAGCTTATCTGTTCTTCTTTCAGATGGCACTAACATATTTTACGAAAAGTCATAAGAAAAGTACTTTGCAAAAAGAATCGGCAGTAGGACGGAATCGTGTTGACCACCGATTAGTTTTTTGCTAATAACTCTTGCATCCATCGATCGACTTTTTCGAATAAGAGCTAGATGGAAAGCTTATCTGTTCCTCTTTCAGATGGCATTAACATATTTTACGAAAAGTCGTAAGAAATAAAATTTTTTTGATCAAAACTAAAATATCCTCGAAATCATTGAAAAAGAAGTAACTTATCAGACGAAAATATGCCTTATCTAATAAGAGACATTAAAATTTTTTAAATTTCATAAATGGGTGGCATTTTATTCAGAATTAATAGTTTTTTACATGCACAAAAAATTCGTTTAATTTTTTCCCATTAAATACTATAATTATAGAAAAGCGTTTTGCGAAAAGAATCGGCAGTAGGACGGAAACGTGTTGACCACCAATAAGTTTACGAAAAGTCATAAGAAAAGTACTTTGCAAAAAGAATCGGCAGTAGGACGGAATCGTGTTGACCACCGATTAGTTTTTTGCTAATAACTCTTGCATCCCTCGACCGACTTCTTCCACTAAGAGCTCGATGGAAATCTTATCTGTTCTTCTTTCAGATGGCATTAACATATTTTACGAAAAGTCAGAAGAACAGTACTTTGCGGCAGTAGGACGGAATCGTGTTGACCACCGATTAGTGTTTTGCTAATAACTCTTGCTACCTTCGACCGACTTCTTCGACTAAGAGCTCGATGGAAAGCTTATCTGTTCTTCTTTCAGATGGCACTAACATATTTTACGAAAAGTCATAAGAAAAGTACTTTGCAAAAAGAATCGGCAGTAGGACGGAATCGTGTTGACCACCGATTAGTTTTTTGCTAATAACTCTTGCATCCATCGATCGACTTTTTCGAATAAGAGCTAGATGGAAAGCTTATCTGTTCCTCTTTCAGATGGCATTAACATATTTTACGAAAAGTCGTAAGAAATAAAATTTTTTTGATCAAAACTAAAATATCCTCGAAATCATTGAAAAAGAAGTAACTTATCAGACGAAAATATGCCTTATCTAATAAGAGACATTTAAATTTTTTAAATTTCATAAATGGGTGGCATTTTATTCAGAATTAAAAGTTTTTTACATGGACAAAAAATTCGTTTAATTTTTTCCCATTAAATACTAGAATTATAGAAAAGTACTTTGCGAAAAGAATCGGCAGTAGGACGGAAACGTGTTGACCACCGACTAGTTTTTTGCTAATGACTCTTGCATCCTTCGTCCGACTTCTTCGACTAAGAGCTCGATGGAAAGCTTATCTGTTGCTCCTTCAGATGGCATTAACATATTTTACGAAAAGTCGTAAAAAATAAAATTTTTTTGATCAAAACTAAAATATCCTCGAAATCATTGAAAAAGAAGTCCCTTATCAGACGAAAATATGCCTTATCTAATAAGAGACATTTAAATTTTCTTAATTGCATAAATGGGTGGCATTTTATTCAGAATTAATAGTTTTTTACATGCACAAAAAATTCGTTTAATTTTTTCCCATTAAATACTATAATTATAGAAAAGCGTTTTGCGAAAAGAATCGGCAGTAGGACGGAAACGTGTTGACCACCAATAAGTTTACGAAAAGTCATAAGAAAAGTACTTTGCAAAAAGAATCGGCAGTAGGACGGAATCGTGTTGACCACACACTAGTTTTTTGCTAATAACTCTTGCATCCTTCGACCGACTTCGTCGACTAAAGGCTCGATGGAAAGCTTATTTGTTCTTTTTTCAGATGGCATTAACATATTCTATGAAAAGTTATAAGAAAAGTACTTTGCAAAAGAATCGGCAGTAGGACGGAATCATGTTGACCACCGATTAGTTTTTTGCTAATAACTCTTGCAACCTTCGACCGACTTCTTCGACTAAGAGCTCGATGGAAAGCTTATCTGTTCTTCTTTCAGATGGCATTAACATATTTTACGAAAAGTCATAAGAACAGTACTTTGCGAAAAGAATCGGCAGTAGGACGGAATTCTGTTGACCACCGATTAGTTTTCTGCTAATAACTCTTGCATCCTTCGACCGACTTCTTCGACTAAGAGCTCGATGGAAAGTTTATCTGTTCGTCTTTCAGATGGCATTAACATATTTTACGAAAAGTCATAAGAAAAGTACTTTGCAAAAAGAATCGGCAGTAGGACGGAATCGTGTTGACCACCGATTAGTTTTTTGCTAATAACTCTTGCATCCTTCGACCGACTTCTTCGACTAAGAGCTCGATGGAAAGTTTATCTGTTCCTCTTTCAGATGGCATTAACATATTTTACGAAAAGTCATAAGAAAAGTACTTTGCAAAAAGAATCGGCAGTAGGACGGAATCGTGTTGACCACCGATTAGTTTTTTGCTAATAACTCTTGCATCCCTCGACCGACTTCTTCCACTAAGAGCTCGATGGAAATCTTATCTGTTCTTCTTTCAGATGGCATTAACATATTTTGCGAAAAGTCATAAGAAAAGTACTTTGCAAAAAGAATCGGCAGTAGGACGGAATCGTGTTAACCACCGCTTAGTTTTTTGCTAATAACTCTTGCAACCTTCGACCGACTTCTTCAACTAAGAGCTCGATGAAAAGCTTATCTGTATTTCTTTCAGATGGCATTAACATATTTTACGAAAAGTCAGAAGAACAGTACTTTGCGGCAGTAGGACGGAATCGTGTTGACCACCGATTAGTTTTTTGCTAATAACTCTTGCTACCTTCGACCGACTTCTTCGACTAAGAGCTCGATGGAAAGCTTATCTGTTCTTCTTTCAGATGGCACTAACATATTTTACGAAAAGTCATAAGAAAAGTACTTTGCAAAAAGAATCGGCAGTAGGACGGAATCGTGTTGACCACCGATTAGTTTTTTGCTAATAACTCTTGCATCCTTCGACCGACTTCTTCGACTAAGAGCTCGATGGAAAGCTTATCTGTTCTTCTTTCAGATGGCATTAACATATTTTACGAAAAGTCGTAAGAACAGTACTTTGCGAAAAGAATCGGCAGTAGGACGGAATCGTGTTGACCACCGATTAGTTTTTTGCTAATAACTCTTGCTACGTTCGACCGACTTCTTCGACTAAGAGCTCGATGGAAAGCTTATCTGTTCTTCTTTTAGATGGTATTAACATATTTTACGAAAAGTCGTAAGAACAGTACTTTGCGAAAAGAATCGGCAGTAGGACGGAATCGTGTTGACCACCGATTAGTTTTTTGCTAATAACTCTTGCATCCTTCGACCGACTTCTTCGACTAAGAGCTCGATGGAAAGTTTATCTGTTCCTCTTTCAGATGGCATTAACATATTTTACGAAAAGTCATAAGAAAAGTACTTTGCAAAAAGAATCGGCAGTAGGACGGAATCGTGTTGACCACCGATTAGTTTTTGCTAATAACTCTTGCATGCTTCGACCGACTTCTTCGACTAAGAGCTCGATGGAAAGTTTATCTGTTGCTCTTTCAGATGGCATTAACATATTTTACGAAAAGTCATAAGAAAAGTACTTTGCAAAAAGAATCGGCAGTAGGACGGAATCGTGTTGACCACCGATTAGTTTTTTGCTAATAACTCTTGCATCCCTCGACCGCCTTCTTCCACTAAGAGCTCGATGGAAATCTTATCTGTTCTTCTTTCAGATGGCATTAACATATTTTACGAAAAGTCATAAGAAAAGTACTTTGCAAAAAGAATCGGCAGTAGGACGGAATCGTGTTGACCACCGATTAGTTTTTTGCTAATAACTCTTGCATCCCTCGACCGACTTCTTCCACTAAGAGCTCGATGGAAATCTTATCTGTTCTTCTTTCAGATGGCATTAACATATTTTGCGAAAAGTCATAAGAAAAGTACTTTGCAAAAAGAATCGGCAGTAGGACGGAATCGTGTTGACCACCGCTTAGTTTTTTGCTAATAACTCTTGCAACCTTCGACCGACTTCTTCAACTAAGAGCTCGATGGAAAGCTTATCTGTATTTCTTTCAGATGGCATTAACATATTTTACGAAAAGTCAGAAGAACAGTACTTTGCGGCAGTAGGACGGAATCGTGTTGACCACCGATTAGTTTTTTGCTAATAACTCTTGCTACCTTCGACCGACTTCTTCGACTAAGAGCTCGATGGAAAGCTTATCTGTTCTTCTTTCAGATGGCACTAAAATATTTTACGAAAAGTCGTAAGAACAGTACTTTGCGAAAAGAATCGGCAGTAGGACGGAATCGTGTTGACCACCGATTAGTTTTTTGCTAATAACTCTTGCTACCTTCGACCGACTTCTTCGACTAAGAGCTCGATGGAAAGCTTATCTGTTCTTCTTTTAGATGGCATTAACATATTTTACGAAAAGTCGTAAGAACAGTACTTTGCGAAAAGAATCGGCAGTAGGACGGAATCGTGTTGACCACCGATTAGTTTTTTGCTAATAACTCTTGCATCCTTCGACCGACTTCTTCGACTAAGAGCTCGATGGAAAGTTTATCTGTTCCTCTTTCAGATGGCATTAACATATTTTACGAAAAGTCATAAGAAAAGTACTTTGCAAAAAGAATCGGCAGTAGGACGGAATCGTGTTGACCACCGATTAGTTTTTGCTAATAACTCTTGCATGCTTCGACCGACTTCTTCGACTAAGAGCTCGATGGAAAGTTTATCTGTTCCTCTTTCAGATGGCATTAACATATTTTACGAAAAGTCATAAGAAAAGTACTTTGCAAAAAGAATCGGCAGTAGGACGGAATCGTGTTGACCACCGATTAGTTTTTTGCTAATAACTCTTGCATCCCTCGACCGCCTTCTTCCACTAAGAGCTCGATGGAAATCTTATCTGTTCTTCTTTCAGATGGCATTAACATATTTTACGAAAAGTCATAAGAATAGAATTTTGCGAAAAGAATCGGCAGTAGGACGGAATCGTGTTGACCACCCATTAGTTTTTTGCTAATAACTCTTGCAACCTTCGACCTACTTCTTCGACTAAGAGCTCGATGGAAATCTTATCTGTTGCTCTTTCAGATAGCATTAACATATTTTACGAAAAGTCATAAGAACAGTACTTTGCGAAAAGAATCGGCAGTAGGACGGAATCGTGTTGACCACCGATTAGTTTTTTGCTAATAACTCTTGCAACCTTCGACCGACTTCTTCGACTAAGAGCTCGATGGAAAGCTTATCTGTTCTTCTTTCAGATGGCATTAACATATTTTACGAAAAGTCATAAGAACAGTACTTTGCGAAAAGAATCGGCAGTAGGACGGAATCGTGTTGACCACCGATTAGTTTTTTGCTAATAACTCTTGCAACCTTTGACCGACTTCTTTGACTAAGAGCTCGATGGAAAGTTTATCTGTTCGTCTTTCAGATGGCATTAACATATTTTACGAAAAGTCATAAGAAAAGTACTTTGCAAAAAGAATCGGCAGTAGGACGGAATCGTGTTGACCACCGATTAGTTTTTTGCTAATAACTCTTGCATCCTTCGACCGACTTCTTCGACTAAGAGCTCAATGGAAAGCTTATCTGTTCTTCTTTCAGATGGCATTAACATATTTTACGAAAAGTCATAAGAACAGTACTTTGCGAAAAGAATCGGCAGTAGGACGGAATCGTGTTGACCACCGATTAGTTTTTTGCTAATAACTCTTTCATCCTTCGACCGACTTCTTCGACTAAGAGCTCGATGGAAAGTTTATCTGTTCCTCTTTCTGATGGCATTAACATATTTTACGAAAAGTCATAAGAAAAGTACTTTGCAAAAAGAATCGGCAGTAGGACGGAATCGTCTTGACCACCGATTAGTTTTTTGCTAATAACTCTTGCATCCCTCGACCGACTTCTTCCACTAAGAGCTCGATGGAAATCTTATCTGTTCTTCTTTCAGATGGCATTAACAAATTTTACGAAAAGTCATAAGAATAGAATTTTGCGAAAATAATCGGCAGTAGGACGGAATCGTGTTGACCACCCATTAGTTTTTTGCTAATAACTCTTGCAACCTTCGACCTACTTCTTCGACTAAGAGCTCGATGGAAAGCTTATCTGTTCCTCTTTCAGATAGCATTAACATATTTTACGAAAAGTTATACGAACAGTACTTTGTGAAAAGAATCGGCAGTAGGACGGAATCGTGTTGACCACCGATTAGTTTTTTGCTAATAACTCTTGCAACCTTCGACCGACTTCTTCGACTAAGAGCTCGATGGAAAGCTTATCTGTTCTTCTTTCAGATGGCATTAACATATTTTACGAAAAGTCATAAAAACAGTACTTTGCGAAAAGAATCGGCAGTAGGACGGAATCGTGTTGACCACCGATTAGTTTTTTGCTAATAACTCTTGCAACCTTCGACCGACTTCTTCGACTAAGAGCTCGATGGAAAGTTTATCTGTTCCTATTTTACGAAAAGTCATAAAAAATAAAATTGTTTTGATCAAAACTAAAATATCCTCGAAATCATTGAAAAAGAAGTCCCTTATCAGACGAAAATATGCCTTATCTAATAAGAGACATTTAAATTTTCTTAAATGCATAAATGGGTGGCATTTTATTCAGAATTAATAGTTTTTTACATGCACAAAAAATTCGTTTAATTTTTTCCCATTAAATACTATAATTATAGAAAAGCGTTTTGCGAAAAGAATCGGCAGTAGGACGGAAACGTGTTGACCACCAATAAGTTTACGAAAAGTCATAAGAAAACTACTTTGCAAAAAGAATCGGCAGTAGGACGGAATCGTGTTGACCACCGATTAGTTTTTTGCTAATAACACTTGCATCCCTCGACCGACTTGTTCCACTAAGAGCTCGATGGAAATCTTATCTGTTCTTCTTTCAGATGGCATTAACATATTTTACGAAAAGTCATAAGTATAGAATTTTGCTAAAAGAATCGGCAGTAGGACGGAATCGTGTTGACCACACACTAGTTTTTTGCTAATAACTCTTGCATCCTTCGACCGACTTCGTCGACTAAAGGCTCGATGGAAAGCTTATCTGTTCTTTTTTCAGATGGCATTAACAAATTCTACGAAAAGTTATAAGAAAAGTACTTTGCAACAGAATCGGCAGAGGGACGGAATCATGTTGACCACCGATTAGTTTTTTGCTAATAACTCTTGCAACCTTCGACCGACTTCTTCGACTAAGAGCTCGATGGAAAGCTTATCTGTTCTTCTTTCAGATGGCATTAACATATTTTACGAAAAGTCATAAGAACAGTACTTTGCGAAAAGAATCGGCAGTAGGACGGAATTGTGTTGACCACCGATTAGTTTTCTGCTAATAACTCTTGCATCCTTCGACCGACTTCTTCGACTAAGAGCTCGATGGAAAGTTTATCTGTTCTTCTTTCAGATGGCATTAACATATTTTACGAAAAGTCATAAGTATAGAATTTTCTAAAAGAATCGGCAGTAGGACAGAATCGTGTTGACCACACACTAGTTTTTTGCTAATAACTCTTGCATCCTTCGACCGACTTCGTCGACTAAAGGCTCGATAGAAAGCTTATCTGTTCTTTTTTCAGATGGCATTAACATATTCTACGAAAAGTTATAAGAAAAGTACTTTGCAAAAGAATCGGCAGTAGGACGGAATCGTGTCGACCACCGATTAGTTTTTTGCTAATAACTCTTGCATCCCTCGACCGACTTCTTCCACTAAGAGCTAGATGGAAATCTTATCTGTTCTTCTTTCAGATGGCATTAACATATTTTACGAAAAGTCATAAAAAAAGTACTTTGCAAAAAGAATCGGCAGTAGGACGGAATCGTGTTGACCACCGCTTAGTTTTTTGCTAATAACTCTTCAATCTTCGACCGACTTCTTCAACTAAGAGCTCGATGGAAAGCTTATCTGTATTTCTTTCAGATGGCATTAACATATTTTACGAAAAGTCAGAAGAACAGTACTTTGCGAAAAGAATCGGCAGTAGGACGGAATCGTGTTGACCACCGATTAGTTTTTTGCTAATAACTCTTGCATCCTTCGACCGACTTCTTCGACTAAGAGCTCGATGGAAAGTTTATCTGTTCCTCTTTCAGATGGCATAAACATATTTTACGAAAAGTCATAAGAAAAGTACTTTGCAAAAAGAATCGGCAGTAGGACGGAATCGTGTTGACCAACGATTAGTTTTTTGCTAATAACTCTTGCATCCTTCGACCGACTTCTTGGACTAAGAGCCCGATGGAAAGTTTATCTGTTCCTCTTTCAGATGGCATTAACATATTTTACGAAAAGTCATAAGAAAAGTACTTTGCAAAAAGAATCGGCAGTAGGACGGAATCGTGTTGACCACCGATTAGTTTTTGCTAATAACTCTTGCATGCTTCGACCGACTTCTTCGACTAAGAGCTCGATGGAAAGTTTATCTGTTCCTCTTTCAGATGGCATTAACATATTTTACGAAAAGTCATAAGAAAAGTACTTTGCAAAAAGAATCGGCAGTAGGACGGAATCGTGTTGACCACCGATTAGTTTTTTGCTAATAACTCTTGCATCCTTCGACCGACTTCTTCGACTAAGAGCTCGATGGAAAGTTTATCTGTTCCTCTTTCTGATGGCATTAACATATTTTACGAAAAGTCATAAGAAAAGTACTTTGCAAAAAGAATCGTCAGTAGGACGGAATCGTCTTGACCACCGATTAGTTTTTTGCTAATAACTCTTGCATCCCTCGACCGACTTCTTCCACTAAGAGCTCGATGGAAATCTTATCTGTTCTTCTTTCAGATGGCATTAACATATTTTACGAAAAGTCATAAGAATAGAATTTTGCGAAAAGAATCGGCAGTAGGACGGAATCGTGTTGACCACCCATTAGTTTTTTGCTAATAACTCTTGCAACCTTCGACCTACTTCTTCGACTAAGATCTCGATGGAAAGCTTATCATTTCCTCTTTCAGATAGCATTAACATATTTTACGAAAAGTCATACGAACAGTACTGTGTGAAAAGAATCGGCAGCAGGACGGAATCGTGTTGACCACCGATTAGTTTTTTGCTAATAACTCTTGCAACCTTCGACCGACTTCTTCGACTAAGAGCTCGATGGAAAGCTTATCTGTTCTTCTTTCAGATGGCATTAACATATTTTACGAAAAGTCATAAAAACAGTACTTTGCGAAAAGAATCGGCAGTAGGACGGAATTGTGTTGACCACCGATTAGTTTTTTGCTAATAACTCTTGCAACCTTCGACCGACTTCTTCGACTAAGAGCTCGATGGAAAGTTTATCTGTTCCTATTTTACGAAAAGTCATAAAAAATAAAATTTTTTTGATCAAAACTAAAATATCCTCGAAGTCATTGAAAAAGAAGTCCCTTATCAGACGAAAATATGCCTTATCTAATAAGAGACATTTAAATTTTCTTAATTGCATAAATGGGTGGCATTTTATTCAGAATTAATAGTTTTTTACATGCACAAAAAATTCGTTTAATTTTTTCCCATTAAATACTATAATTATAGAAAAGCGTTTTGCGAAAAGAATCGGCAGTAGGACGGAAACGTGTTGACCACCAATAAGTTTACGAAAAGTCATAAGAAAAGTACTTTGCAAAAAGAATCGGCAGTAGGACGGAATCGTGTTGACCACCGATTAGTTTTTTGCTAATAACTCTTGCATCCCTCGACCGACTTCTTCCACTAAGAGCTCGATGGAAATCTTATCTGTTCTTCTTTCAGATGGCATTAACATATTTTACGAAAAGTCATAAGTATAGAATTTTGCTAAAAGAATCGGCAGTAGGACGGAATCGTGTTGACCACCGATTAGTTTTTTGCTAATAACTCTTGCAATCTTCGACCGACTTCTTCGACTAAGAGCTCGATGGAAAGCTTATCTGTATTTCTTTCAGATGGCATTAACATATTTTACGAAAAGTCAGAAGAACAGTACTTTGCAAAAGAATCGGCAGTAGGACGGAATTGTGTTGACCACCGCTTAGTTTTTTGCTAATAACTCTTGCAATCTTCGACCGACTTCTTCAACTAAGAGCTCGATGGAAAGCTTATCTGTATTTCTTTCAGATGGCATTAACATATTTTACGAAAAGTCAGAAGAACAGTACTTTGCGAAAAAAATCGGCAGTAGGACGGAATCGTGTTGACCACCGATTAGTTTTTTGCTAATAACTCTTGCATCCTTCGACCGACTTCTTCGACTAAGAGCTCGATGGAAAGCTTATCTGTTCCTCTTTCAGATGGCATTAACATATTTTACGAAAAGTCATAAGAAAAGTACTTTGCAAAAAGAAGCGGCAGTAGGATGGAATCGTGTTGACCACCGATTAGTTTTTTGCTAATAACTCTTGCATCCCTCGACCGACTTCTTCCACTAAGAGCTAGATGGAAATCTTATCTGTTCTTCTTTCAGATGGCATTAACATATTTTACGAAAAGTCATAAGAAAAGTACTTTGCAAAAAGAATCGGCAGTAGGACGGAATCGTGTTGACCACCGCTTAGTTTTTTGCTAATAACTCTTGCAATCTTCGACCGACTTCTTCAACTAAGAGCTCGATGGAAAGCTTATCTGTATTTCTTTCAGATGGCATTAACATATTTTACGAAAAGTCAGAAGAACAGTACTTTGCGAAAAGAATCGGCAGTAGGACGGAATCGTGTTGACCACCGATTAGTTTTTTGCAAATAACTCTTGCTACCTTCTACCGACTTCTTCGACTAAGAGCTCGATGGAAAGCTTATCTGTTCTTCTTTCAGATGGCATTAACATATTTTACGAAAAGTCGTAAGAACAGTACTTTGCGAAAAGAATCGGCAGTAGGACGGAATCGTGTTGACCACCGATTAGTTTTTTGCTAATAACTCTTGCTACTTTCGACCGACTTCTTCGACTAAGAGCTCGATGGAAAGCTTATCTGTTCTTCTTTCAGATGGCATTAACATATTTTACGAAAAGTCGTAAGAACAGTACTTTGCGAAAAGAATCGGCAGTAGGACGGAATCGTGTTGACCACCGATTAGTTTTTTGCTAATAACTCTTGCATCCTTCGACCAACTTCTTCGACTAAGAGCTCGATGGAAAGTTTATCTGTTCCTCTTTCAGATGGCATTAACATATTTTACGAAAAGTCATAACAAAAGTACTTTGCAAAAAGAATCGGCAGTAGGACGGAATCGTGTTGACCACCGATTAGTTTTTTGCTAATAACTCTTGCATCCCTCGACCGCCTTCTTCCACTAAGAGCTCGATGGAAATCTTATATGTTCTTCTTTCAGATGGCATTAACATATTTTACGAAAAGTCATAATAATAGAATTTTGCGAAAAGAATCGGCAGTAGGACGGAATCGTGTTGACCACCCATTAGTTTTTTGCTAATAACTCTTGCAACCTTCGACCTACTTCTTCGACTAAGAGCTCGATGGAAAGCTTATCTGTTCTTCTTTCAGATGGCATTAACATATTTTACGAAAAGTCATAAGAACAGTACTTTGCGAAAAGAATCGGCAGTAGGACGGAATCGTGTTGACCACCGATTAGTTTTTTGCTAATAACTCTTGCATCCATCGATCGACTTTTTCGAATAAGAGCTAGATGGAAAGCTTATCTGTTCCTCTTTCAGATGGCATTAACATATTTTACGAAAAGTCGTAAGAAATAAAATTTTTTTGAATAAAACTAAAATATCCTCGAAATCATTGAAAAAGAAGTAACTTATCAGACGAAAATATGCCTTATCTAATAAGAGACATTTAAATTTTTTAAATTTCATAAATGGGTGGCATTTTATTCAGAATTAAAAGTTTTTTACATGGACAAAAAATTCGTTTAATTTTTTCCCATTAAATACTAGAATTATAGAAAAGTACTTTGCGAAAAGAATCGGCAGTAGGACGGAAACTTGTTGACCACCGACTAGTTTTTTGCTAATGACTCTTGCATCCTTCGTCCGACTTCTTCGACTAAGAGCTCGATGGAAAGCTTATCTGTTGCTCCTTCAGATGGCATTAACATATTTTACGAAAAGTCGAAAAAAATAAAATTTTTTTGATCAAAACTAAAATATCCTCGAAATCATTGAAAAAGAAGTCCCTTATCAGACGAAAATATGCCTTATCTAATAAGAGACATTTAAATTTTCTTAATTGCATAAATGGGTGGCATTTTATTCAGAATTAATAGTTTTTTACATGCACAAAAAATTCGTTTAATTTTTTCCCATTAAATACTATAATTATAGAAAAGCGTTTTGCGAAAAGAATCGGCAGTAGGACGGAAACGTGTTGACAAACAATAAGTTTACGAAAAGTCATAAGAAAAGTACTTTGCAAAAAGAATCGTCAGTAGGACGGAATCGTGTTGACCACCGATTAGTTTTTTGCTAATAACTCTTGCATCCCTCGACCGACTTCTTCCACTGAAAGCTCGATGGAAATCTTATCTGTTCTTCTTTCAGATGGCATTAACATATTTTACGAAAAGTCATAAGAATAGAATTTTGCTAAAAGAATCGGCAGTAGGACGGAATCGTGTTGACCACACACTAGTTTTTTGCTAATAACTCTTGCATCCTTCGACCGACTTCGTCGACTAAAGGCTCGATGGAAAGCTTATTTGTTCTTTTTTCAGATGGCATTAACATATTCTACGAAAAATTATAAGAAAAGTACTTTGCAAAAGAATCGGCAGTAGGACGGAATCATGTTGACCACCGATTAGTTTTTTGCTAATAACTCTTGCAACCTTCGACCGACTTCTTCGACTAAGAGCTCGATGGAAAGCTTATCTATTCTTCTTTCAGATGGCATTAACATATTTTACGAAAAGTCATAAGAACAGTACTTTGCGAAAAGAATCGGCAGTAGGACGGAATTGTGTTGACCACCGATTAGTTTTCTGCTAATAACTCTTGCATCCTTCGACCGACTTCTTCGACTAAGAGCTCGATGGAAAGTTTATCTGTTCCTCTTTCAGATGGCATTAACATATTTTACGAAAAGTCATAAGAAAAGTACTTTGCAAAAAGAATCGGCAGTAGGACGGAATCGTGTTGACCACCGATTAGTTATTTGCTAATAACTCTTGCATCCCTCGACCGACTTCTTCCACTAAGAGCTCGATGGAAATCTTATCTGTTCTTCTTTCAGATGGCATTAACATATTTTGCGAAAAGTCATAAGAAAAGTACTTTGCAAAAAGAATCGGCAGTAGGACGGAATCGTGTTAACCACCGCTTAGTTTTTTGCTAATAACTCTTGCAACCTTCGACCGACTTCTTCAACTAAGGGCTCGATGGAAAGCTTATCTGTATTTCTTTCAGATGGCATTAACATATTTTACGAAAAGTCAGAAGAACAGTACTTTGCGGCAGTAGGACTGAATCGTGTTGACCACCGATTAGTTTTTTGCTAATAACTCTTGCTACCTTCGACTGACTTCTTCGACTAAGAGCTCGATGGAAAGCTTATCTGTTCTTCTTTCAGATGGCACTAAAATATTTTACGAAAAGTCGTAAGAACAGTACTTTGCGAAAAGAATCGGCAGTAGGACGGAATCGTGTTGACCACCGATTAGTTTTTTGCTAATAACTCTTGCTACCTTCGACCGACTTCTTCGACTAAGAGCTCGATGAAAAGCTTTTCTGTTCTTCTTTTAGATGGCATTAACATATTTTACGAAAAGTCGTAAGAACAGTACTTTGCGAAAAGAATCGGCAGTAGGACGGAATCGTGTTGACCACCGATTAGTTTTTTGCTAATAACTCTTGCATCCTTCGACCGACTTCTTCGACTAAGAGCTCGATGGAAAGTTTATCTGTTCCTCTTTCAGATGGCATTAACATATTTTACGAAAAGTCATAAGAAAAGTACTTTGCAAAAAGAATCGGCAGTAGGACGGAATCGTGTTGACCACCGATTAGTTTTTGCTAATAACTCTTGCATGCTTCGACCGACTTCTTCGACTAAGAGCTCGATGGAAAGTTTATCTGTTCCTCTTTCAGATGGCATTAACATATTTTACGAAAAGTCATAAGAAAAGTACTTTGCAAAAAGAATCGGCAGTAGGACGGAATCGTGTTGACCACCGATTAGTTTTTTGCTAATAACTCTTGCATCCCTCGACCGCCTTCTTCCACTAAGAGCTCGATGGAAATCTTATCTGTTCTTCTTTCAGATGGCATTAACATATTTTACGAAAAGTCATAAGAATAGAATTTTGCGAAAAGAATCGGCAGTAGAACGGAATCGTGTTGACCACGCATTAGTTTTTTGCTAATAACTCTGGCAACCTTCGACCTACTTCTTCGACTAAGAGCTCGATGGAAATCTTATCTGTTGCTCTTTCAGATAGCATTAACATATTTTACGAAAAGTCATAAGAACAGTACTTTGCGAAAAGAATCGGCAGTAGGACGGAATTGTGTTGACCACCGATTAGTTTTTTGCTAATAACTCTTGCAACCTTCGACCGACTTCTTCGACTAAGAGCTCGATGGAAAGCTTATCTGTTCTTCTTTCAGATGGCATTAACATATTTTACGAAAAGTCATAAGAACAGTACTTTGCGAAAAGAATCGGCAGTAGGACGGAATCGTGTTGACCACCGATTAGTTTTTTGCTAATAACTCTTGCAACCTTTGACCGACTTCTTTGACTAAGAGCTCGATGGAAAGTTTATCTGTTCGTCTTTCAGATGGCATTAACATATTTTACGAAAAGTCATAAGAAAAGTACTTTGCAAAAAGAATCGGCAGTAGGACGGAATCGTGTTGACCACCGATTAGTTTTTTGCTAATAACTCTTGCAACCTTCGACCGACTTCTTCGACTAAGAGCTCGATGGAAAGCTTATCTGTTCTTCTTTCAGATGGCATTAACATATTTTACGAAAAGTCATAAGAACAGTACTTTGCGAAAAGAATCGGCAGTAGGACGGAATTGTGTTGACCACCGATTAGTTTTCTGCTAATAACTCTTGCATCCTTCGATCGACTTCTTCGACTAAATGCTCGATGGAAAGTTTATCTGTTCCTCTTTCAGATAGCATTAACATATTTTACGAAAAGTCATAAGAAAAGTACTTTGCAAAAAGAATCGGCAGTAGGACGGAATCGTGTTGACCACCGATTAGTTTTTTGCTAATAACTCTTGCATCCTTCGACCGACTTCTTCGACTAAGAGCTCGATGGAAAGTTTATCTGTTCCTCTTTCAGATGGCATTAACATATTTTACGAAAAGTCATAAGAAAAGTACTTTGCAAAAAGAATCGGCAGTAGGACGGAATCGTGTTGACCACCGATTAGTTTTTTGCTAATAACTCTTGCATCCCTCGACCGACTTCTTCCACTAAGAGCTCGATGGAAATCTTATCTGTTCTTCTTTCAGATGGCATTAACATATTTTGCGAAAAGTCATAAGAAAAGTACTTTGCAAAAAGAATCGGCAGTAGGACGGAATCGTGTTAACCACCGCTTAGTTTTTTGCTAATAACTCTTGCAACCTTCGACCGACTTCTTCAACTAAGAGCTCGATGGAAAGCTTATCTGTATTTCTTTCAGATGGCATTAACATATTTTACGAAAAGTCAGAAGAACAGTACTTTGGGGCAGTAGGACGGAATCGTGTTGACCACCGATTAGTTTTTTGCTAATAACTCTTGCTACCTTCGACTGACTTCTTCGACTAAGAGCTCGATGGAAAGCTTATCTGTTCTTCTTTCAGATGGCACTAAAATATTTTACGAAAAGTCGTAAGAACAGTACTTTGCGAAAAGAATCGGCAGTAGGACGGAATCGTGTTGACCACCGATTAGTTTTTTGCTAATAACTCTTGATACCTTCGACCGACTTCTTCGACTAAGAGCTCGATGGAAAGCTTATCTGTTCTTCTTTTAGATGGCATTAACATATTTTACGAAAAGTCGTAAGAACAGTACTTTGCGAAAAGAATCGGCAGTAGGACGGAATCGTGTTGACCACCGATTAGTTTTTTGCTAATAACTCTTGCATCCCTCGACCGCCTTCTTCCACTAAGAGCTCGATGGAAATCTTATCTGTTCTTCTTTCAGATGGCATTAACATATTTTACGAAAAGTCATAAGAATAGAATTTTGCGAAAAGAATCGGCAGTAGGACGGAATCGTGTTGACCACCCATTAGTTTTTTGCTAATAACTCTTGCAACCTTCGACCTACTTCTTCGACTAAGAGCTCGATGGAAATCTTCTCTGTTGCTCTTTCAGATAGCATTAACATATTTTACGAAAAGTCATAAGAACAGTACTTTGCGAAAAGAATCGGCAGTAGGACGGAATCGTGTTGACCACCGATTAGTTTTTTGCTAATAACTCTTGCAACCTTCGACCGACTTCTTCGACTAAGAGCTCGATGGAAAGCTTATCTGTTCTTCTTTCAGATGGCATTAACATATTTTACGAAAAGTCATAAGAACAGTACTTTGCGAAAAGAATCGGCAGTAGGACGGAATCGTGTTGACCACCGATTAGTTTTTTGCTAATAACTCTTGCAACCTTTGACCGACTTCTTTGACTAAGAGCTCGATGGAAAGTTTATCTGTTCGTCTTTCAGATGGCATTAACATATTTTACGAAAAGTCATAAGAAAAGTACTTTGCAAAAAGAATCGGCAGTAGGACGGAATCGTGTTGACCACCGATTAGTTTTTTGCTAATAACTCTTGCAACCTTCGACCGACTTCTTCGTCTAAGAGCTCGATGGAAAGCTTATCTGTTCTTCTTTCAGATGGCATTAACATATTTTACGAAAAGTCATAAGAACAGTACTTTGCGAAAAGAATCGGCAGTAGGACGGAATTGTGTTGACCACCGATTAGTTTTCTGCTAATAACTCTTGCATCCTTCGATCGACTTCTTCGACTAAGAGCTCGATGGAAAGTTTATCTGTTCCTCTTTCAGATAGCATTAACATATTTTACGAAAAGTCATAAGAAAAGTACTTTGCAAAAAGAATCGGCAGTAGGACGGAATCGTGTTGACCACCGATTAGTTTTTTGCTAATAACTCTTGCATCCTTCGACCGACTTCTTCGACTAAGAGCTCGATGGAAAGTTTATCTGTTCCTCTTTCAGATGGCATTAACATATTTTACGAAAAGTCATAAGAAAAGTACTTTGCAAAAAGAATCGGCAGTAGGACGGAATCGTGTTGACCACCGATTAGTTTTTTGCTAATAACTCTTGCATCCCTCGACCGACTTCTTCCACTAAGAGCTCGATGGAAATCTTATCTGTTCTTCTTTCAGATGGCATTAACATATTTTGCGAAAAGTCATAAGAAAAGTACTTTGCAAAAAGAATCGGCAGTAGGACGGAATCGTGTTAACCACCGCTTAGTTTTTTGCTAATAACTCTTGCAACCTTCGACCGACTTCTTCAACTAAGAGCTCGATGGAAAGCTTATCTGTATTTCTTTCAGATGGCATTAACATATTTTACGAAAAGTCAGAAGAACAGTACTTTGGGGCAGTAGGACGGAATCGTGTTGACCACCGATTAGTTTTTTGCTAATAACTCTTGCTACCTTCGACTGACTTCTTCGACTAAGAGCTCGATGGAAAGCTTATCTGTTCATCTTTCAGATGGCACTAAAATATTTTACGAAAAGTCGTAAGAACAGTACTTTGCGAAAAGAATCGGCAGTAGGACGGAATCGTGTTGACCACCGATTAGTTTTTTGCTAATAACTCTTGATACCTTCGACCGACTTCTTCGACTAAGAGCTCGATGGAAAGCTTATCTGTTCTTCTTTTAGATGGCATTAACATATTTTACGAAAAGTCGTAAGAACAGTACTTTGCGAAAAGAATCGGCAGTAGGACGGAATCGTGTTGACCACCGATTAGTTTTTTGCTAATAACTCTTGCATCCCTCGACCGCCTTCTTCCACTAAGAGCTCGATGGAAATCTTATCTGTTCTTCTTTCAGATGGCATTAACATATTTTACGAAAAGTCATAAGAATAGAATTTTGCGAAAAGAATCGGCAGTAGGACGGAATCGTGTTGACCACCCATTAGTTTTTTGCTAATAACTCTTGCAACCTTCGACCTACTTCTTCGACTAAGAGCTCGATGGAAATCTTCTCTGTTGCTCTTTCAGATAGCATTAACATATTTTACGAAAAGTCATAAGAACAGTACTTTGCGAAAAGAATCGGCAGTAGGACGGAATCGTGTTGACCACCCATTAGTTTTTTGCTAATAACTCTTGCAACCTTCGACCTACTTCTTCGACTAAGAGCTCGATGGAAATCTTCTCTGTTGCTCTTTCAGATAGCATTAACATATTTTACGAAAAGTCATAAGAACAGTACTTTGCGAAAAGAATCGGCAGTAGGACGGAATCGTGTTGACCACCGATTAGTTTTTTGCTAATAACTCTTGCAACCTTCGACCGACTTCTTCGACTAAGAGCTCGATGGAAAGCTTATCTGTTCTTCTTTCAGATGGCATTAACATATTTTACGAAAAGTCATAAGAACAGTACTTTGCGAAAAGAATCGGCAGTAGGACGGAATCGTGTTGACCACCGATTAGTTTTTTGCTAATAACTCTTGCAACCTTTGACCGACTTCTTTGACTAAGAGCTCGATGGAAAGTTTATCTGTTCGTCTTTCAGATGGCATTAACATATTTTACGAAAAGTCATAAGAAAAGTACTTTGCAAAAAGAATCGGCAGTAGGACGGAATCGTGTTGACCACCGATTAGTTTTTTGCTAATAACTCTTGCAACCTTCGACCGACTTCTTCGTCTAAGAGCTCGATGGAAAGCTTATCTGTTCTTCTTTCAGATGGCATTAACATATTTTACGAAAAGTCATAAGAACAGTACTTTGCGAAAAGAATCGGCAGTAGGACGGAATTGTGTTGACCACCGATTAGTTTTCTGCTAATAACTCTTGCATCCTTCGATCGACTTCTTCGACTAAGAGCTCGATGGAAAGTTTATCTGTTCCTCTTTCAGATAGCATTAACATATTTTACGAAAAGTCATAAGAAAAGTACTTTGCAAAAAGAATCGGCAGTAGGACGGAATCGTGTTGACCACCGATTAGTTTTTTGCTAATAACTCTTGCATCCTTCGACCGACTTCTTCGACTAAGAGCTCGATGGAAAGTTTATCTGTTCCTCTTTCAGATGGCATTAACATATTTTACGAAAAGTCATAAGAAAAGTACTTTGCAAAAAGAATCGGCAGTAGGACGGAATCGTGTTGACCACCGATTAGTTTTTTGCTAATAACTCTTGCATCCCTCGACCGACTTCTTCCACTAAGAGCTCGATGGAAATCTTATCTGTTCTTCTTTCAGATGGCATTAACATATTTTGCGAAAAGTCATAAGAAAAGTACTTTGCAAAAAGAATCGGCAGTAGGACGGAATCGTGTTAACCACCGCTTAGTTTTTTGCTAATAACTCTTGCAACCTTCGACCGACTTCTTCAACTAAGAGCTCGATGGAAAGCTTATCTGTATTTCTTTCAGATGGCATTAACATATTTTACGAAAAGTCAGAAGAACAGTACTTTGGGGCAGTAGGACGGAATCGTGTTGACCACCGATTAGTTTTTTGCTAATAACTCTTGCTACCTTCGACTGACTTCTTCGACTAAGAGCTCGATGGAAAGCTTATCTGTTCATCTTTCAGATGGCACTAAAATATTTTACGAAAAGTCGTAAGAACAGTACTTTGCGAAAAGAATCGGCAGTAGGACGGAATCGTGTTGACCACCGATTAGTTTTTTGCTAATAACTCTTGATACCTTCGACCGACTTCTTCGACTAAGAGCTCGATGGAAAGCTTATCTGTTCTTCTTTTAGATGGCATTAACATATTTTACGAAAAGTCGTAAGAACAGTACTTTGCGAAAAGAATCGGCAGTAGGACGGAATCGTGTTGACCACCGATTAGTTTTTTGCTAATAACTCTTGCATCCCTCGACCGCCTTCTTCCACTAAGAGCTCGATGGAAATCTTATCTGTTCTTCTTTCAGATGGCATTAACATATTTTACGAAAAGTCATAAGAATAGAATTTTGCGAAAAGAATCGGCAGTAGGACGGAATCGTGTTGACCACCCATTAGTTTTTTGCTAATAACTCTTGCAACCTTCGACCTACTTCTTCGACTAAGAGCTCGATGGAAATCTTCTCTGTTGCTCTTTCAGATAGCATTAACATATTTTACGAAAAGTCATAAGAACAGTACTTTGCGAAAAGAATCGGCAGTAGGACGGAATCGTGTTGACCACCGATTAGTTTTTTGCTAATAACTCTTGCAACCTTCGACCGACTTCTTCGACTAAGAGCTCGATGGAAAGCTTATCTGTTCTTCTTTCAGATGGCATTAACATATTTTACGAAAAGTCATAAGAACAGTACTTTGCGAAAAGAATCGGCAGTAGGACGGAATCGTGTTGACCACCGATTAGTTTTTTGCTAATAACTCTTGCAACCTTTGACCGACTTCTTTGACTAAGAGCTCGATGGAAAGTTTATCTGTTCGTCTTTCAGATGGCATTAACATATTTTACGAAAAGTCATAAGAAAAGTACTTTGCAAAAAGAATCGGCAGTAGGACGGAATCGTGTTGACCACCGATTAGTTTTTTGCTAATAACTCTTGCAACCTTCGACCGACTTCTTCGACTAAGAGCTCGATGGAAAGCTTATCTGTTCTTCTTTCAGATGGCATTAACATATTTTACGAAAAGTCATAAGAACAGTACTTTGCGAAAAGAATCGGCAGTAGGACGGAATTGTGTTGACCACCGATTAGTTTTCTGCTAATAACTCTTGCATCCTTCGACCGACTTCTTCGACTAAGAGCTCGATGGAAAGTTTATCTGTTCTTCTTTCAGATGGCATTAACATATTTTACGAAAAGTCATAAAAACAGTACTTTGCGAAAAGAATCGGCAGTAGGACGGAATCGTGTTGACCACCGATTAGTTTTTTGCTAATAACTCTTGCAACCTTTGACCGACTTCTTCGACTAAGAGCTCGATGGAAAGTTTATCTGTTCCTATTTTACGAAAAGTCGTAAAAAATAAAATTTTTTTGATCAAAACTAAAATATCCTCGAAATCATTGAAAAAGAAGTCCCTTATCAGACGAAAATATGCCTTATCTAATAAGAGACATTTAAATTTTCTAAATTGCATAAATGGGTGGCATTTTATTCAGAATTAATAGTTTTTTACATGCACAAAAAATTCGTTTAATTTTTTCCCATTAAATACTATAATTATAGAAAAGCGTTTTGCGAAAAGAATCGGCAGTAGGACGGAAACGTGTTGACCACCAATAAGTTTACGAAAAGTCATAAGAAAAGTACTTTGCAAAAAGAATCGGCAGTAGGACGGAATCGTGTTGACCACCGATTAGTTTTTTGCTAATAACTCTTGCATCCCTCGACCGACTTCTTCCACTAAGAGCTCGATGGAAATCTTATCTGTTCTTCTTTCAGATGGCATTAACATATTTTACGAAAAGTCATAAGTATAGAATTTTTCTAAAAGAATCGGCAGTAGGACAGAATCGTGTTGACCAGACACTAGTTTTTTGCTAATAACTCTTGCATCCTTCGACCGACTTCGTCGACTAAAGGCTCGATAGAAAGCTTATCTGTTCTTTTTTCAGATGGCATTAACATATTCTACGAAAAGTTATAAGAAAAGTACTTTGCAAAAGAATCGGCAGTAGGACGGAATCGTGTTGACCACCGATTAGTTTTTTGCTAATAACTCTTGCATCCCTCGACCGACTTCTTCCACTAAGAGCTGGATGGAAATCTTATCTGTTCTTCTTTCAGATGGCATTAACATATTTTACGAAAAGTCATAAGAAAAGTACTTTGCAAAAAGAATCGGCAGTAGGACGGAATCATGTTGACCACCGCTTAGTTTTTTGCTAATAACTCTTCAATCTTCGACCGACTTCTTCAACTAAGAGCTCGATGAAAAGCTTATCTGTATTTCTTTCAGATGGCATTAACATATTTTACGAAAAGTCAGAAGAACAGTACTTTGCGAAAAGAATCGGCAGTAGGACGGAATCGTGTTGACCACCGATTAGTTTTTTGCTAATAACTCTTGCATCCTTCGACCGACTTCTTCGACTAAGAGCTCGATGGAAAGTTTATCTGTTCCTCTTTCAGATGGCATTAACATATTTTACGAAAAGTCATAAGAAAAGTACTTTGCAAAAAGAATCGGCAGTAGGACGGAATCGTGTTGACCACCGATTAGTTTTTTGCTAATAACTCTTGCATCCTTCGACCGACTTCTTCGACTAAGAGCTCGATGGAAAGTTTATCTGTTCCTCTTTCAGATGGCATTAACATATTTTACGAAAAGTCATAAGAAAAGTACTTTGCAAAAAGAATCGGCAGTAGGACGGAATCGTGTTGACCACCGATTAGTTTTTGCTAATAACTCTTGCATTCTTCGACCGACTTCTTCGACTAAGAGCTCGATGGAAAGTTTATCTGTTCCTCTTTCAGATGGCATTAACATATTTTACGAAAAGTCATAAGAAAAGTACTTTGCAAAAAGAATCGGCAGTAGGACGGAATCGTGTTGACCACCGATTAGTTTTTTGCTAATAACTCGTGCATCCCTCGACCGCCTTCTTCCACTAAGAGCTCGATGGAAATCTTATCTGTTCCTCTTTCAGATAGCATTAACATATTTTACGAAAAGTCATAAGAACAGTACTTTGCGAAAAGAATCGGCAGTAGGACGGAATCGTGTTGACCACCGATTAGTTTTTTGCTAATAACTCTTGCAACCTTCGACCGACTTCTTCGACTAAGAGCTCGATGGAAAGCTTATCTGTTCTTCTTTCAGATGGCATTAACATATTTTACGAAAAGTCATAAGAACAGTACTTTGCGAAAAGAATCGGCAGTAGGACGGAATCGTGTTGACCACCGATTAGTTTTTTGCTAATAACTCTTGCATCCTTCGACCGACTTCTTCGACTAAGAGCTCGATGGAAAGCTTATCTGTTCTTCTTTCAGATGGCATTAACATATTTTACGAAAAGTCATAAGAACAGTACTTTGCGAAAAGAATCGGCAGAAGGACGGAATCGTGTTGACCACCGATTAGTTTTTTGCTAATAACTCTTGCAACCTTTGACCGACTTCTTTGACTAAGAGCTCGATGGAAAGTTTATCTGTTCCTCTTTCAGATGGCATTAACATATTTTACGAAAAGTCATAAGAAAAGTACTTTGCAAAAAGAATCGGCAGTAGGACGGAATCGTGTTGACCACCGATTAGTTTTTTGCTAATAACTCTTGCATCCTTCGACCGACTTCTTCGACTAAGAGCTCGATGGAAAGCTTATCTGTTCTTCTTTCAGATGGCATTAACATATTTTACGAAAAGTCATAAGAACAGTACTTTGCGAAAAGAATCGGCAGTAGGACGGAATCGTGTTGACCACCGATTAGTTTTTTGCTAATAACTCTTTCATCCTTCGACCGACTTCTTCGACTAAGAGCTCGATGGAAAGTTTATCTGTTCCTCTTTCTGATGGCATTAACATATTTTACGAAAAGTCATAAGAAAAGTACTTTGCAAAAAGAATCGGCAGTAGGACGGAATCGTCTTGACCACCGATTAGTTTTTTGCTAATAACTCTTGCATCCCTCGACCGACTTCTTCCACTAAGAGCTCGATGGAAATCTCATCTGTTCTTCTTTCAGATGGCATTAACATATTTTACGAAAAGTCATAAGAATAGAATTTTGCGAAAAGAATCGGCAGTAGGACGGAATCGTGTTGACCACCCATTATTTTTTTGCTAATAACTCTTGCAACCTTCGACCTACTTCTTCGACTAAGAGCTCGATGGAAAGCTTATCTGTTCCTCTTTCAGATAGCATTAACATATTTTACGAAAAGTCATACGAACAGTACTTTGTGAAAAGAATCGGCAGCAGGACGGAATCGTGTTGACCACCGATTAGTTTTTTGCTAATAACTCTTGCAACCTTCGACCGACTTCTTCGACTAAGAGCTCGATGGAAAGCTTATCTGTTCTTCTTTCAGATGGCATTAACATATTTTACGAAAAGTCATAAAAACAGTACTTTGCGAAAAGAATCGGCAGTAGGACGGAATCGTGTTGACCACCGATTAGTTTTTTGCTAATAACTCTTGCAACCTTCGACCGACTTCTTCGACTAAGAGCTCGATGGAAAGTTTATCTGTTCCTATTTTACGAAAAGTCATAAAAAATAAAATTTTTTTGATCAAAACTAAAATATCCTCGAAATCATTGAAAAAGAAGTCCCTTATCAGACGAAAATATGCCTTATCTAATAAGAGACATTTAAATTTTCTTAATTGCATAAATGGGTGGCATTTTATTCAGAATTAATAGTTTTTTACATGCACAAAAAATTCGTTTAATTTTTTCCCATTAAATACTATAATTATAGAAAAGCGTTTTGCGAAAAGAATCGGCAGTAGGACGGAAACGTGTTGACCACCAATAAGTTTACGAAAAGTCATAAGAAAAGTACTTTGCAAAAAGAATCGGCAGTAGGACGGAATCGTGTTGACCACCGATTAGTTTTTTGCTAATAACTCTTGCATCCCTCGACCGACTTCTTCCACCAAGAGCTCGATGGAAATCTTATCTGTTCTTCTTTCAGATGGCATTAACATATTTTACGAAAAGTCATAAGTATAGAATTTTGCTAAAAGAATCGGCAGTAGGACGGAATCGTGTTGACCACACACTAGTTTTTTGCTAATAACTCTTGCATCCTTCGACCGACTTCGTCGACTAAAGGCTCGATGGAAAGCTTATCTGTTCTTTTTTCAGATGGCATTAACATATTCTACGAAAAGTTATAAGAAAAGTACTTTGCAAAAGAATCGGCAGTAGGACGGAATCATGTTGACCACCGATTAGTTTTTTGCTAATAACTCTTGCAACCTTCGACCGACTTCTTCGACTAAGAGCTCGATGGAAAGCTTATCTGTTCTTCTTTCAGATGGCATTAACATATTTTACGAAAAGTCATAAGAACAGTACTTTGCGAAAAGAATCGGCAGTAGGACGGAATTGTGTTGACCACCGATTAGTTTTCTGCTAATAACTCTTGCATCCTTCGACCGACTTCTTCGACTTAGAGCTCGATGGAAAGCTTATCTGTTCTTCTTTCAGATGGCATTAACATATTTTACGAAAAGTCGTAAGAACAGTACTTTGCGAAAAGAATCGGCAGTAGGACGGAATCGTGTTGACCACCGATTAGTTTTTTGCTAATAACTCTTGCAATCTTCGACCGACTTCTTCGACTAAGAGCTCGATGGAAAGCTTATCTGTATTTCTTTCAGATGGCATTAACATATTTTACGAAAAGTGAGAATAACAGTACTTTGCAAAAGAATCGGCAGTAGGACGGAATTGTGTTGACCACCGCTTAGTTTTTTGCTAATAACTCTTGCAATCTTCGACCGACTTCTTCAACTAAGAGCTCGATGAAAAGCTTATCTGTATTACTTTCAGATGGCATTAACATATTTTACGAAAAGTCAGAAGAACAGTACTTTGCGAAAAGAATCGGCAGTAGGACGGAATCGTGTTGACCACCGATTAGTTTTTTGCTAATAACTCTTGCATCCTTCGACCGACTTCTTCGACTAAGAGCTCGATGGAAAGTTTATCTGTTCCTCTTTCAGATGGCATTAACATATTTTACGAAAAGTCATAAGAAAAGTACTTTGCAAAAAGAATCGGCAGTAGGACGGAATCGTGTTGACCACCGATTAGTTTTTTGCTAATAACTCTTGCATCCCTCGACCGACTTCTTCCACTAAGAGCTAGATGGAAATTTTATCTGTTCTTCTTTCAGATGGCATTAACATATTTTACGAAAAGTCATAAGAAAAGTACTTTGCAAAAAGAATCGGCAGTAGGACGGAATCGTGTTGACCACCGCTTAGTTTTTTGCTAATAACTCTTGCAATCTTCGACCGACTTCTTCAACTAAGAGCTCGATGGAAAGCTTATCTGTATTTCTTTCAGATGGCATTAACATATTTTACGAAAAGTCAGAAGAACAGTACTTTGCGAAAAGAATCGGCAGTAGGACGGAATCGTGTTGACCACCTATTAGTTTTTTGCTAATAACTCTTGCTACCTTCTACCGACTTTTTCGACTAAGAGCTCGATGGAAAGCTTATCTGTTCTTCTTTCAGATGGCATTAACATATTTTACGAAAAGTCTTAAGAACAGTACATTGCGAAAAGAATCGGCAGTAGGACGGAATCGTGTTGACCACCGCTTAGTTTTTTGCTAATAACTCTTGCAATCTTCGACCGACTTCTTCAACTAAGAGCTCGATGGAAAGCTTATCTGTATTTCTTTCAGATGGCATTAACATATTTTGCGAAAAGTCATAAGAAAAGTACTTTGCAAAAAGAATCGGCAGTAGGACGGAATCGTGTTGACCACCGATTAGTTTTTGCTAATAACTCTTGCATGCTTCGACCGACTTCTTCGACTAAGAGCTCGATGGAAAGTTTATCTGTTCCTCTTTCAGATGGCATTAACATATTTTACGAAAAGTCATAAGAAAAGTACTTTGCAAAAAGAATCGGCAGTAGGACGGAATCGTGTTGACCACCGATTAGTTTTTTGCTAATAACTCTTGCATCCCTCGACCGCCTTCTTAAACTAAGAGCTCGATGGAAATCTTATCTGTTCTTCTTTCAGATGGCATTAACATATTTTACGAAAAGTCATAAGAATAGAATTTTGCGAAAAGAATCGGCAGTAGGACGGAATCGTGTTGACCACCCATTAGTTTTTTGCTAATAACTCTTGCAAACTTCGACCTACTTCTTTGACTAAGAGCTCGATGGAAAGCTTATCTGTTCGTCTTTCAGATAGCATTAACATATTTTACGAAAAGTCATACGAACAGTACTTTGTGAAAAGAATCGGCAGTAGGACGGAATCGTGTTGACCACCGATTAGTTTTTTGCTAATAACTCTTGCAACCTTCGACCGACTTCTTCGACTAAGAGCTCGATGGAAAGTTTATCTGTTCCTCTTTCAGATGGCATTAACATATTTTACGAAAAGTCATAAAAACAGTACTTTGCGAAAAGAATCGGCAGTAGGACGGAATCGTGTTGACCACCGATTTGTTTTTTGCTTATAACTCTTGCAACCTTCGACCGACTTCTTCGACTAAGAGCTCGATTTCAAGTTTTTCTGTTCCTCTTTCAGATGGCATTAACATATTTTACGAAACATCATAAGAAAAGTACTTTGCAAAAAGAATCGGCAGTAAAACGGAAACGTGTTGACCACCGATTAGTTTTTTGCTAATAACTCTTGCATCCTTCGAGCGACTTCTTCGACTAAGAGCTCGATGGAAAGCTTATCTGTTCTTCTTTCAGATGGCATTAACATATTTACGAAAAGTCGTAAGAACAGTACTTTGCGAAAAGAATCGGCAGTAGGACGGAATCGTGTTGACCACCGCTTAGTTTTTTGCTAATAACTCTTGCAATCTTCGACCGACTTCTTCAACTAAGAGCTCGATGGAAAGCTTATCTGTATTTCTTTCAGATGGCATTAACATATTTTACGAAAAGTCATAAGAAAAGTACTTTGCAAAAAGAATCGGCAGTAGGACGGAATCGTGTTGACCACCGATTAGTTTTTGCTAATAACTCTTGCATGCTTCGACCGACTTCTTCGACTAAGAGCTCGATGGAAAGTTTATCTGTTCCTCTTTCAGATGGCATTAACATATTTTACGAAAAGTCATAAGAAAAGTACTTTGCAAAAAGAATCGGCAGTAGGACGGAAGCGTCTTGACCACCGATTAGTTTTTTGCTAATAACTCTTGCAACCTTCGACCTACTTCTTCGACTAAGAGCTCGATGGAAAGCTTATCTGTATTTCTTTCAGATAGCATTAACATATTTTACGAAAAGTCATAAGAAGAGTACTTTGCGAAAAGAATCGGCAGTAGGACGGAATCGTGTTGACCACCGATTAGTTTTTTGCTAATAACTCTTGCAACCTTCGACCGACTTCTTCGACTAAGAGCTCGATGGAAAGTTTATCTGTTCCTCTTTCAGATGGCATTAACATATTTTACGAAAAGTCATAAGAACAGTGCTTGCGAAAAGAATCGGCAGTAGGACGGAATCGTGTTGACCACCGATTAGTTTTTGCTAATAACTCTTGCAACCTTTGACCGACTTCTTTGACTAAGAGCTCGATGGAAAGTTTATCTGTTCCTCTTTCAGATGGCATTAACATATTTTACGAAAAGTCATAAGAAAAGTACTTTGCAAAAAGAATCGGCAGTAGGACGGAAGCGTCTTGACCACCGATTAGTTTTTTGCTAATAACTCTTGCAATCTTCGACCGACTTCTTCAACTAAGAGCTCGATGAAAAGCTTATCTGTATTACTTTCAGATGGCATTAACATATTTTACGAAAAGTCAGAAGAACAGTACTTTGCGAAAAGAATCGGCAGTAGGACGGAATCGTGTTGACCACCGATTAGTTTTTTGCTAATAACTCTTGCATCCTTCGACCGACTTCTTCGACTAAGAGCTCGATGGAAAGTTTATCTGTTCCTCTTTCAGATGGCATTAACATATTTTACGAAAAGTCATAAGAAAAGTACTTTGCAAAAAGAATCGGCAGTAGGACGGAATCGTGTTGACCACCGATTAGTTTTTTGCTAATAACTCTTGCATCCCTCGACCGACTTCTTCCACTAAGAGCTAGATGGAAATTTTATCTGTTCTTCTTTCAGATGGCATTAACATATTTTACGAAAAGTCATAAGAAAAGTACTTTGCAAAAAGAATCGGCAGTAGGACGGAATCGTGTTGACCACCGCTTAGTTTTTTGCTAATAACTCTTGCAATCTTCGACCGACTTCTTCAACTAAGAGCTCGATGGAAAGCTTATCTGTATTTCTTTCAGATGGCATTAACATATTTTACGAAAAGTCAGAAGAACAGTACTTTGCGAAAAGAATCGGCAGTAGGACGGAATCGTGTTGACCACCGATTAGTTTTTTGCTAATAACTCTTGCTACCTTCTACCGACTTCTTCGACTAAGAGCTCGATGGAAAGCTTATCTGTTCTTCTTTCAGATGGCATTAACATATTTTACGAAAAGTCGTAAGAACAGTACTTTGCGAAAAGAATCGGCAGTAGGACGGAATCGTGTTGACCACCGCTTAGTTTTTTGCTAATAACTCTTGCAATCTTCGACCGACTTCTTCAACTAAGAGCTCGATGGAAAGTTTATCTGTTCCTCTTTCAGATGGCATTAACATATTTTACGAAAAGTCATAAGAACAGTGCTTTGCGAAAAGAATCGGCAGTAGGACGGAATCGTGTTGACCACCCATTAGTTTTTTGCTAATAACTCTTGCAACCTTCGACCTACTTCTTCGACTAAGAGCTCGATGGAAAGCTTATCTGTATTTCTTTCAGATAGCATTAACATATTTTACGAAAAGTCATAAGAAGAGTACTTTGCGAAAAGAATCGGCAGTAGGACGGAATCGTGTTGACCACCGATTAGTTTTTTGCTAATAACTCTTGCAACCTTCGACCGACTTCTTCGACTAAGAGCTCGATGGAAAGTTTATCTGTTCCTCTTTCAGATGGCATTAACATATTTTACGAAAAGTCATAAGAACAGTGCTTTGCGAAAAGAATCGGCAGTAGGACGGAATCGTGTTGACCACCGATTAGTTTTTGCTAATAACTCTTGCAACCTTTGACCGACTTCTTTGACTAAGAGCTCGATGGAAAGTTTATCTGTTCCTCTTTCAGATGGCATTAACATATTTTACGAAAAGTCATAAGAAAAGTACTTTGCAAAAAGAATCGGCAGTAGGACGGAAGCGTCTTGACCACCGATTAGTTTTTTGCTAATAACTCTTGCAATCTTCGACCGACTTCTTCAACTAAGAGCTCGATGAAAAGCTTATCTGTATTACTTTCAGATGGCATTAACATATTTTACGAAAAGTCAGAAGAACAGTACTTTGCGAAAAGAATCGGCAGTAGGACGGAATCGTGTTGACCACCGATTAGTTTTTTGCTAATAACTCTTGCATCCTTCGACCGACTTCTTCGACTAAGAGCTCGATGGAAAGTTTATCTGTTCCTCTTTCAGATGGCATTAACATATTTTACGAAAAGTCATAAGAAAAGTACTTTGCAAAAAGAATCGGCAGTAGGACGGAATCGTGTTGACCACCGATTAGTTTTTTGCTAATAACTCTTGCATCCCTCGACCGACTTCTTCCACTAAGAGCTAGATGGAAATTTTATCTGTTCTTCTTTCAGATGGCATTAACATATTTTACGAAAAGTCATAAGAAAAGTACTTTGCAAAAAGAATCGGCAGTAGGACGGAATCGTGTTGACCACCGCTTAGTTTTTTGCTAATAACTCTTGCAATCTTCGACCGACTTCTTCAACTAAGAGCTCGATGGAAAGCTTATCTGTATTTCTTTCAGATGGCATTAACATATTTTACGAAAAGTCAGAAGAACAGTACTTTGCGAAAAGAATCGGCAGTAGGACGGAATCGTGTTGACCACCGATTAGTTTTTTGCTAATAACTCTTGCTACCTTCTACCGACTTCTTCGACTAAGAGCTCGATGGAAAGCTTATCTGTTCTTCTTTCAGATGGCATTAACATATTTTACGAAAAGTCGTAAGAACAGTACTTTGCGAAAAGAATCGGCAGTAGGACGGAATCGTGTTGACCACCGCTTAGTTTTTTGCTAATAACTCTTGCAATCTTCGACCGACTTCTTCAACTAAGAGCTCGATGGAAAGTTTATCTGTTCCTCTTTCAGATGGCATTAACATATTTTACGAAAAGTCATAAGAACAGTGCTTTGCGAAAAGAATCGGCAGTAGGACGGAATCGTGTTGACCACCCATTAGTTTTTTGCTAATAACTCTTGCAACCTTCGACCTACTTCTTCGACTAAGAGCTCGATGGAAAGCTTATCTGTATTTCTTTCAGATAGCATTAACATATTTTACGAAAAGTCATAAGAAGAGTACTTTGCGAAAAGAATCGGCAGTAGGACGGAATCGTGTTGACCACCGATTAGTTTTTTGCTAATAACTCTTGCAACCTTCGACCGACTTCTTCGACTAAGAGCTCGATGGAAAGTTTATCTGTTCCTCTTTCAGATGGCATTAACATATTTTACGAAAAGTCATAAGAACAGTGCTTTGCGAAAAGAATCGGCAGTAGGACGGAATCGTGTTGACCACCGATTAGTTTTTGCTAATAACTCTTGCAACCTTTGACCGACTTCTTTGACTAAGAGCTCGATGGAAAGTTTATCTGTTCCTCTTTCAGATGGCATTAACATATTTTACGAAAAGTCATAAGAAAAGTACTTTGCAAAAAGAATCGGCAGTAGGACGGAAGCGTCTTGACCACCGATTAGTTTTTTGCTAATAACTCTTGCAATCTTCGACCGACTTCTTCAACTAAGAGCTCGATGAAAAGCTTATCTGTATTACTTTCAGATGGCATTAACATATTTTACGAAAAGTCAGAAGAACAGTACTTTGCGAAAAGAATCGGCAGTAGGACGGAATCGTGTTGACCACCGATTAGTTTTTTGCTAATAACTCTTGCATCCTTCGACCGACTTCTTCGACTAAGAGCTCGATGGAAAGTTTATCTGTTCCTCTTTCAGATGGCATTAACATATTTTACGAAAAGTCATAAGAAAAGTACTTTGCAAAAAGAATCGGCAGTAGGACGGAATCGTGTTGACCACCGATTAGTTTTTTGCTAATAACTCTTGCATCCCTCGACCGACTTCTTCCACTAAGAGCTAGATGGAAATTTTATCTGTTCTTCTTTCAGATGGCATTAACATATTTTACGAAAAGTCATAAGAAAAGTACTTTGCAAAAAGAATCGGCAGTAGGACGGAATCGTGTTGACCACCGCTTAGTTTTTTGCTAATAACTCTTGCAATCTTCGACCGACTTCTTCAACTAAGAGCTCGATGGAAAGCTTATCTGTATTTCTTTCAGATGGCATTAACATATTTTACGAAAAGTCAGAAGAACAGTACTTTGCGAAAAGAATCGGCAGTAGGACGGAATCGTGTTGACCACCGATTAGTTTTTTGCTAATAACTCTTGCTACCTTCTACCGACTTCTTCGACTAAGAGCTCGATGGAAAGCTTATCTGTTCTTCTTTCAGATGGCATTAACATATTTTACGAAAAGTCGTAAGAACAGTACTTTGCGAAAAGAATCGGCAGTAGGACGGAATCGTGTTGACCACCGCTTAGTTTTTTGCTAATAACTCTTGCAATCTTCGACCGACTTCTTCAACTAAGAGCTCGATGGAAAGCTTATCTGTATTTCTTTCAGATGGCATTAACATATTTTACGAAAAGTCATAAGAAAAGTACTTTGCAAAAAGAATCGGCAGTAGGACGGAATCGTGTTGACCACCGATTAGTTTTTGCTAATAACTCTTGCATGCTTCGACCGACTTCTTCGACTAAGAGCTCGATGGAAAGTTTATCTGTTCCTCTTTCAGATGGCATTAACATATTTTACGAAAAGTCATAAGAAAAGTACTATGCAAAAAGAATCGGCAGTAGGACGGAATCGTGTTGACCACCGATTAGTTTTTTGCTAATAACTCTTGCATCCCTCGACCGCCTTCTTCCACTAAGAGCTCGATGGAAATCTTATCTGTTCTTCTTTCAGATGGCATTAACATATTTTACGAAAAGTCATAAGAATAGAATTTTGCGAAAAGAATCGGCAGTAGGACGGAATCGTGTTGACCACCCATTAGTTTTTTGCTAATAACTCTTGCAACCTTCGACCTACTTCTTTGACTAAGAGCTCGATGGAAAGCTTATCTGTTCGTCTTTCAGATAGCATTAACATATTTTACGAAAAGTCATACGAACAGTACTTTGTGAAAAGAATCGGCAGTAGGACGGAATCGTGTTGACCACCGATTAGTTTTTTGCTAATAACTCTTGCAACCTTCGACCGACTTCTTCGACTAAGAGCTCGATGGAAAGTTTATCTGTTCCTCTTTCAGATGGCATTAACATATTTTACGAAAAGTCATAAAAACAGTACTTTGCGAAAAGAATCGGCAGTAGGACGGAATCGTGTTGACCACCGATTTGTTTTTTGCTTATAACTCTTGCAACCTTCGACCGACTTCTTCGACTAAGAGCTCGATTTCAAGTTTTTCTGTTCCTCTTTCAGATGGCATTAACATATTTTACGAAACATCATAAGAAAAGTACTTTGCAAAAAGAATCGGCAGTAAAACGGAAACGTGTTGACCACCGATTAGTTTTTTGCTAATAACTCTTGCATCCTTCGAGCGACTTCTTCGACTAAGAGCTCGATGGAAAGCTTATCTGTTCTTCTTTCAGATGGCATTAACATATTTTACGAAAAGTCGTAAGAACAGTACTTTGCGAAAAGAATCGGCAGTAGGACGGAATCGTGTTGACCACCGCTTAGTTTTTTGCTAATAACTCTTGCAATCTTCGACCGACTTCTTCAACTAAGAGCTCGATGGAAAGCTTATCTGTATTTCTTTCAGATGGCATTAACATATTTTACGAAAAGTCATAAGTAAAGTACTTTGCAAAAAGAATCGGCAGTAGGACGGAATCGTGTTGACCACCGATTAGTTTTTGCTAATAACTCTTGCATGCTTCGACCGACTTCTTCGACTAAGAGCTCGATGGAAAGTTTATCTGTTCCTCTTTCAGATGGCATTAACATATTTTACGAAAAGTCATAAGAAAAGTACTTTGCAAAAAGAATCGGCAGTAGGACGGAATCGTGTTGACCACCGATTAGTTTTTTGCTAATAACTCTTGCATCCCTCGACCACCTTCTAAGAGCTCGATGGAAATCTTATCTGTTCTTCTTTCAGATGGCATTAACATATTTTACGAAAAGTCATAAGAATAGAATTTTGCGAAAAGAATCGGCAGTAGGACGGAATCGTGTTGACCACCCATTAGTTTTTTGCTAATAACTCTTGCAACCTTCGACCTACTTCTTCGACTAAGAGCTCGATGGAAAGCTTATCTGTATTTCTTTCAGATAGCATTAACATATTTTACGAAAAGTCATAAGAAGAGTACTTTGCGAAAAGAATCGGCAGTAGGACGGAATCGTGTTGACCACCGATTAGTTTTTTGCTAATAACTCTTGCAACCTTCGACCGACTTCTTCGACTAAGAGCTCGATGGAAAGTTTATCTGTTCCTCTTTCAGATGGCATTAACATATTTTACGAAAAGTCATAAGAACAGTACTTTGCGAAAAGAATCGGCAGTAGGACGGAATCGTGTTGACCACCGATTAGTTTTTGCTAATAACTCTTGCAACCTTTGACCGACTTCTTTGACTAAGAGCTCGATGGAAAGTTTATCTGTTCCTCTTTCAGATGGCATTAACATATTTTACGAAAAGTCATAAGAAAAGTACTTTGCAAAAAGAATCGGCAGTAGGACGGAATCGTCTTGACCACCGATTAGTTTTTTGCTAATAACTCTTGCATCCCTCGACCGACTTCTTCCACTAAGAGCTCGATGGAAATCTTATCTGTTCTTCTTTCAGATGGCATTAACATATTTTACGAAAAGTCATAAGAATAGAATTTTGCGAAAAGAATCGGCAGTAGGACGGAATCGTGTTGACCACCCATTAGTTTTTTGCTAATAACTCTTGCAACCTTCGACCTACTTCTTTGACTAAGAGCTCGATGGAAAGCTTATCTGTTCGTCTTTCAGATAGCATTAACATATTTTACGAAAAGTCATACGAACAGTACTTTGTGAAAAGAATCGGCAGTAGGACGGAATCGTGTTGACCACCGATTAGTTTTTTGCTAATAACTCTTGCAACCTTCGACCGACTTCTTCGACTAAGAGCTCGATGGAAAGTTTATCTGTTCCTCTTTCAGATGGCATTAACATATTTTACGAAAAGTCATAAAAACAGTACTTTGCGAAAAGAATCGGCAGTAGGACGGAATCGTGTTGACCACCGATTTGTTTTTTGCTTATAACTCTTGCAACCTTCGACCGACTTCTTCGACTAAAAGCTCGATTTCAAGTTTTTCTGTTCCTCTTTCAGATGGCATTAACATATTTTACGAAACATCATAAGAAAAGTACTTTGCAAAAAGAATCGGCAGTAAAACGGAAACGTGTTGACCACCGATTAGTTTTTTGCTAATAACTCTTGCATCCTTCGAGCGACTTCTTCGACTAAGAGCTCGATGGAAAGCTTATCTGTTCCTCTTTCAGATGGCATTAACATTTTTTACGAAAAGTCATAAGAAATAAAATTTTTTTGATCAAAACTAAAATATCCTCGAAATCATTGACAACCAAGTACCTTATCAGACGAAAATATGCCTTATCTAATAAGAGACATTTAAATTTTTTTAATTGCATAAACAGGCGGCAGTTTATTCAGAATTAATAGTTTTTTTACATGGACAAAAATTTCGTTTCATTTTTTCCCATTAAATACTAGAATTATAGAAAAGTACTTTGCGAAAAGAATCGGGAGTAGAACGGAAACGTGTTGACCACCGATTAGTTTTTTGCTAATAACTCTTGCATCCTTCGACCGACTTCTTCGATTAAGAGCTCGATGGAAAGCTTATCTGTTCCTCTTTCAGATGGCATTAACATATTTTACGAAAAGTCGTAAGAAATAAAATTTTTTTGATCAAAACTAAAAAATCGTCGAAATCATTGAAAAAGAAGTACCTTATCATACGAAAATATGCCTTATCTAATAAGAGACATTTACATTTTTTTAATTTCATAAATGGGTGGCATTTTATTCAGAATTAATAGTTTTTTACATGGACAAAAAATTCGTTTAATTTTTTCCCATTAAATACTAGAATTATAGAAAAGTACTTTGCGAAAAGAATCGGCAGTAAAACGGAAACGTGTTGACCACCGATTAGTTTTTTGCTAATAACTCTTGCATCCTTCGAGCGACTTCTTCGACTAAGAGCTCGATGGAAACCTTATCTGTTCCTCTTTCAGATGGCATTAACATATTTTACGAAAAGTCGTAAAAAATAAAATTTTATTGATCAAAACTAAAAAATCGTCGAAATCATTGAAAAAGAAGTACCTTAAGCAGGCCATCCATTGTCGAATTTGTTTGACGAATTTGTTGTGTTTGACGAAATATTCGTCGTTAGTGGTAGTGTTCGTTTTCAAATTTTGTGTTTGATGTTTTGTTCGAGAAAAATAGAAATGATTCTATCTTGGCTTTGTTTGTCGAACAAATTTGACAGTGGATGGCAATGTTCATTTGTAAAAACTTTTCCTAAAGTGAAGACGTGTATAAAATGTCGAAAAAATTTTTGCTTGAATTTATTAATTGCCTGCAAAATTATGTTTGCAAACAATGTTTGAACTAGTTTGTGGCAAAATGATTTTTTGTTCGACAAACAGTTTTTCAAACAAATTCGACAATGGATGGCCTGCTTTATCATACGAAAATATGCCTTATCTAATAAGAGACATTTAAATTTTTTTAATTTCATAAATGGGTGGCATTTTATTCAGAATTAATAGTTTTTACATGGACAAAAAATTCGTTTAATTTTTTCCCATTAAATACTAGAATTATAGAAAAGTACTTTGCGAAAAGAATCGGCAGTAGAACGGAAACGTGTTGACCACGGATTAGTTTTTTGCTAATAACTCTTGCATCCTTCGACCGACTTCTTCGACTAAGAGCTCGATGGAAAGCTTATCTGTTCCTCTTTCAGATGGCATTAACATATTTTACGAAAAGTCGTAAGAAATAAAATTTTTTTGAACAAAACTAAAAAATCGTCGAAATCATTGAAAAAGAATACCTTATCAGACGAACATATGCCTTATCTAATAAGAGACATTTAAATTTTTTTAATTTCATAAATGGGTGGCATTTTATTCAGAATTAATAGTTTTTTACATGGACAAAAAATTCGTTTAATTTTTCCCATTAAATACTCGAATTATAGAAAAGTACTTTGCGAAAAGAATCGGCAGTAGGACGGAAACGTGCTGAGCACCGATTAGTTTTTTGCTAATAACTCTTGCATCCTTCGACCGACTTTTTCGACTAAGAGCTCGATGGAAAGCTTATCTGTTCCTCTTTCAGATGGCATTAACATATTTTACGAAAAGTCATAAGAAATAAAATTTTTTTGATCAAAACTTAAATATCCTCGAAATCATTGACAACGAAGTTCCTTATCAGACGAAAATATGCCTTATCTAATAAGAGACATTTAAATTATTTTAATTGCATAAACAGGCGGCAGTTTATTCAGAATTAATAGTTTTTTTACATGGACAAAAATTTCGTTTAATTTTTCCCATTAAATACTCGAATTATAGAAAAGTACTTTGCGAAAAGAATCGGCAGTAGGACGGAAACGTGCTGAGCACCGATTAGTTTTTTGCTAATAACTCTTGCATCCTTCGACCGACTTTTTCGTCTAAGAGCTCGATGGAAAGCTTATCTGTTCCTCTTTCAGATGGCATTAACATATTTTACGAAAAGTCATAAGAAATAAAATTTTTTTGATCAAAACTAAAATATCCTCGAAATCATTGACAACGAAGTTCCTTATCAGACGAAAATATGCCTTATCTAATAAGAGACATTTAAATTTTTTTAATTGCATAAACAGGCGGCAGTTTATTCAGAATTAATAGTTTTTTTACATGGACAAAAATTTCGTTTAATTTTTTCCCATTAAATACTAGAATTATAGAAAAGTACTTTGCGAAAAGAATCGGCAGTAGAACGGAAACGTGTTGACCACCGATTAGTTTTTTGCTAATAAATCTTTCATCCTTCGACCGACTTCTTCGGCTAAGAGCTCGATGGAAAGCTTATCTGTTCCTCTTTCAGATGGCATTAACATATTTTATGAAAAGTCGTAAGAAATAAAATTTTTTTGATCAAAACTAAAAAATCCTCGAAATCATTGAAAAAGAAGTACCTTATCATACGAAAATATGCCTTATCTAATAAGAGACATTTAAATTTTTTTAATTTCATAAATGGGTGGCATTTTATTCAGAATTAATAGTTTTTACATGGACAAAAAATTCGTTTAATTTTTTCCCATTAAATACTAGAATTATAGAAAAGTACTTTGCGAAAAGAATCGGCTGTAGAACGGAAACGTGTTGACCACGGATTAGTTTTTTGCTAATAACTCTTGCATCCTTCGACCGACTTCTTCGACTAAGAGCTCGATGGAAAGCTTATCTGTTCCTCTTTCAGATGGCATTAACATATTTTACGAAAAGTCGTAAGAAATAAAATTTTTTTGAACAAAACTAAAAAATCGTCGAAATCATTGAAAAAGAATACCTTATCAGACGAACATATGCCTTATCTAATAAGAGACATTTAAATTTTTTTAATTTCATAAATGGGTGGCATTTTATTCAGAATTAATATTTTTTTACATGGACAAAAAATTCGTTTAATTTTTCCCATTAAATACTCGAATTATAGAAAAGTACTTTGCGAAAAGAATCGGCAGTAGGACGGAAACGTGCTGAGCACCGATTAGTTTTTTGCTGATAACTCTTGCATCCTTCGAGCGACTTCTTCGACTAAGAGCTCGATGGAAAGCTTATCTGTTCCTCTTTCAGATGGCATTAACATATTTTACGAAAAGTCATAAGAAATAAAATTTTTTTGATCAAAACTAAAATATCCTCGAAATCATTGACAACGAAGTTCCTTATCAGACGAAAATATGCCTTATCTAATAAGAGACATTCAAATTTTTTTAATTGCATAAACAGGCGGCAGTTTATTCAGAATTAATAGTTTTTTTACATGGACAAAAATTTCGTTTAATTTTTTCCCATTAAATACTAGAATTATAGAAAAGTACTTTGCGAAAAGAATCGGCAGTAGAACGGAAACGTGTTGACCACGGATTAGTTTTTTGCTAATAACTCTTGCATCCTTCGACCGACTTCTTCGACTAAGAGCTCGATGGAAAGCTTATCTGTTCCTCTTTCAGATGGCATTAACATATTTTACGAAAAGTCGTAAGAAATAAAATTTTTTTGAACAAAACTAAAAAATCGTCGAAATCATTGAAAAAGAATACCTTATCAGACGAACATATGCCTTATCTAATAAGAGACATTTAAATTTTTTTAATTTCATAAATGGGTGGCATTTTATTCAGAATTAATAGTTTTTTACATGGACAAAAAATTCGTTTAATTTTTCCCATTAAATACTCGAATTATAGAAAAGTACTTTGCGAAAAGAATCGGCAGTAGGACGGAAACGTGCTGAGCACCGATTAGTTTTTTGCTAATAACTCTTGCATCCTTCGACCGACTTTTTCGTCTAAGAGCTCGATGGAAAGCTTATCTGTTCCTCTTTCAGATGGCATGAACATTTTTTACGAAAAGTCATGAGAAATAAAATTTTTTTGATCAAACTAAAATATCCTCGAAATCATTGAAAAAGAAGTCCCTTATCAGACGAAAATATGCCTTATCTAATAAGAGACATTTAAATTTTTTTAATTTCATAAATGAGTGGCATTTTATTCAGAATTAATAGTTTTTTACATAAACAAAAAATTCGTTTAATTTTTTCCCATTAAATACTAGAATTATAGAAAAGTATTTTGCGAAAAGAATCGGCAGTAGGACGGAAACGTGTTGACCATCGATTAGTTTTTTGCTAATAACTCTTGCATCCTTCGACCGACTTCTTCGACTAAGAGCTCGATGGAAAGCTTATCTGTTCTTCTTTCAGATGCCATTAATATATTTTACGAAAAGTCGTAAAAAATAAAATTTTTTTGATCAAAACTAAAATATCCTCGAAATCATTGAAAAAGAAGTACCTTTTCAGACGAAAATATGCCTTATCTAATAAGAGACATTTAAATTTTTTTAATTGCATAAATGGGTGGCATTTTATTCAGAATTAATAGTTTTTTACATGGATAAAAAATTCGTTTAATTTTTTCCCATTAAATACTACAATTATAGAAAAGCATTTTGCGAAAAGAATCGGCAGTAGAACGGAAACTTGTTGACCACCGATTAGTTTTTTGCTATTAACTCTAGCATCCTTCGACCGACTTCTTCGACTAAAGGCTCGATGGAAAGCTTATCTGTTCCTCTTTCAGATGGCATTAACATATTTTACGAAAAGTTGTAAGAAATAAAATTTTTTTCATTGAAAAAGAAGTACCTTATCAGACGAACAAATGCCTTATCTAATAAGAGACATTTAAATTTTTTTAATTTCATAAATGGGTGGCATTTTATTCAGAATTAATAGTTACATGGACAAAAAATTCGTTTAATTTTTTCCCATTAAATACTCGAATTATAGAAAAGTACTTTGCGAAAAGAATCGGCAGTAGGACGGAAACGTGCTGAGCACCGATTGGTTTTTTGCTAATAACTCTTGCATCCTTCGACCGACTTCTTCGGCTAAGAGCTCGATGGAAAGCTTATCTGTTTTTCTTTCAGATGGCATTAATATATTTTACGAAAAGTCGTAAAAAATAAAATTTTTTTGATCAAAACTAAAATATCCTCGAAATCATTGAAAAAGAAGTACCATATCAGACGAAAATATGCCTTATCTAATAAGAGACATTTAAATTTTTTTAATTTCATAAATGGGTGGCATTTTATTCAGAATTAATAGTTTTTTACATGGACAAAAAATTCGTTTAATTTTTTCCCATTAAATACTATAATTATAGAAAAGTACTTTGCAAAAAGAATCGGCAGTAGGACGGAAACGTGTTGACCACCGATTAGTTTTTTGCTAATAACTCTTGCATCCTTCGACCGACTTCTTCGACTAAGAGCTCGATGGAAAGCTTATCTGTTCCTCTTTCAGATGGCATTAACATATTTTACGAAAAGTCGTAAGAAATAAAATTTTTTTGATCAAAACTAAAATATCCTCGAAATCATTGAAAAAGAAGTCCCTTATCAGACGAAAATATGCCTTATCTAATAAGAGACATTTAAATTTTTTTAATTTCATAAATGGGTGGCATTTTATTCAGAATTAATAGTTTTTTACATTGACAAAAAATTCGTTTAATTTTTTCCCATTAAATACTAGAATTATAGAAAAGTACTTTGCAAAAAGAAGCGGCAGTAGGACGGAAACGTGTTGACCACCGATTAGTTTTCTGCTAATAACTCTTGCATCCTTCGACCGACTTCTTCGACTAAAAGCTCGATGGCAAGCTTATCTGTTCCTCTTTCAGATGGCGTTAACATATTTTACGAAAAGTCGTAAGAAATAAAATTTTTTTGATCAAAACTAAAATATCCTCGAAATCATTGAAAAAAAAGTCCCTTATCATACGAAAATATGCCTTATCTAATAAGAGACATTTAAATTTTTTTAATTGCATAAATGGGTGGCATTTTATTCAGAATTAATAGTTTTTTACATGGACAAAAAATTCGTTTAATTTTTTCCCATTAAATACTACAATTATAGAAAAGCATTTTGCGAAAACAATCGGCAGTAGGACGGAAACGTGTTGATCATCGATTAGTTTTTTGCTAATAACTCTTGCATCCTTCGACCGACTTCTTCGACTAAGAGCTCGATGGAAAGCTTATCTGTTCCCCTTTCAGATGGCATTAACATATTTTACGAAAAGTCGTAAGAAATAAAATTTTTTTGATCAAAACTAAAATATCCTCGAAATCATTGAAAAAGAAGTACCTTATCAGACGAAAATATGCCTTATCTAATAAGAGACATTTTAATTTTGTTAATTGCATAAATGGGTGGCATTTTATTCAGAATTATTAGTTTTCTTACATGGACAAAAAATTCGTTTAATTAAGTACTTTGCGAAAAGAATCGGCAGTAGGACGGAAACGTGTTGACCACCGATTAGTTTTTTGCTAATAACTCTTGCATCCTTCGACCGACTTCTTCGACTAAAGGCTCGATGGAAAACTTATCTGTTCCTCTTTCAGATGGCATTAACATATTTTACGAAAAGTCGTAAGAAATAAAATTTTTTTGATCGAAACTAAAATATCCTCGAAATCATTGAAAAAGAAGTACCTTATCAAACGAAAATATGCCTTATCTAATAAGAGACATTTAAATTTTTTTAATTTCATAAATGGGTGGCATTTTATTCAGAATTAATAGTTTTTCACATGGACAAGAAATTCGTTTAATTTTTTCCCATTAAATACTACAATTATAGAAAAGCATTTTGCGAAAAGAATCGGCAGTAGGACGGAAACGTGTTGACCACTGATTAGTTTTTGGCTAACGAGCTAAGAGCTCGATGGAAAGCTTATCTGTTCCTCTTTCAGATGGCATTAACATATTTTACGAAAAGTCGTAAGAAATAAAATTTTTTTGATCAAAACTAAAATATCCTCGAAATCATTGAAAAAGAAGTACCTTATCAGACGAAAATATGCCTTATCTAATAAGAGACATTTAAATTTTTTTAATTGCATGAATGGGTGGCATTTTATTCAGAATTAATAGTTTTTTACATGCACAAAAAATTCGTTTAATTTATTCCCATTAAATATTAGATTTATAGAAAAGTACTTTGCGAAAAGAATCGGCAGTAGGACGGAAATGTGTTGACCACCGATTAGTTTTTTGCTAAAAACTCTTGCATCCTTCGACCGACTTCTTCGACTAAGAGCTCGATGGAAAGCTTATCTGTTCTTCTTTCAGATGGCATTAACATATTTTACGAAAAGTCGTAAAAAATAAAATTTTTTTGATCAAAACTAAAATATCCTCGAAATCATTGAAAAAGAAGTACCTTATCAGACGAAAATATGCCTTATCTAATAAGAGACATTTAAATTTTTTTAATTTCATAAATGGGTGGCATTTTATTCAGAATTAATAGTTTTTTACATGGACAAAAAATTCGTTTAATTTATTCCCATTAAATATTAGAATTATAGAAAAGTACTTTGCGAAAAGAATCGGCAGTAGGACGGAAACGTGTTGACCACCGATTAGTTTTTTGCTAATAACTCTTGCATCCTTCGACCGACTTCTTCGAATAAAAGCTCGATGGAAAACTTTTCTGTTCCTCTTTCAGATGGCATTAACATATTTTACGAAAAGTCGTAAGAAATAAAATTTTTTTGATCGAAACTAAATATCCTCGAAATCATTGAAAACCAGTTAGGGCGGTATAGTCGAGTATACTCGACAATATAATACCCTGCACACATGGTAGGCGGTGCCACACCTTCAAGTTACAAAAACATATTGATCTGACGTCGCATATTCAAATAGTGTTCAAAATATCAAGAAAATCGGTCAAAAAATGTGGATTTTACGAAAAATTTAAGTTTGTCGGCCTCTGAGGGGTAGCCATCAAAGAGGGGGGAAGTTTGTGGTATGCAGTTTTTAAGATGTCTTATCACTGAGCTTGTATACAAATTTTCAGGGTCGTTTGTTAATTTTGGAGATATAGCAATTTTTAGAAACTAACTGGGGGAGGGGAAATAAAAAACAGGGGGGGGGATTTTGTGGTATGCAGTTTTGTAGGGCTATACATACTGAGTCTACATACCGATTTTCATGTTTCTATCTCTTTGGATGTTTGAGTTATAGGTATTTAAAAAAGTGGGTGTGGCTGGATGGGCGGGAAGGAGTGGGCGTGGCAAAAAAAAAAATAAACTTGATCTGCTGCCGAGCATCACGAGTCTACCCTCCAAATTTCAAGTCTCTAGCTCTTATAGCTTCCGAGAACCGTTGGTGAGGACGGACGGACGGACAGACGGACAGACGGACGGACATGGCTCAATCAATTTCTCTTGTCGTCCTGATCAAGAATATATATACTTTATGGGGTCCCCCTCCCCTCCTTCTGTGCGTTACATACATTTCGCTCAAACAAACACAATATACCCTGATACACAGTATGTGTACAGGGTATAAAGATGTCCCTTATCAGACCACCGATTAGTTTTTTGCTAATAACTCTTGCATCCTTCGACCGACTTCTTCGACTAAAGGCGCGATGGAAAGCTTATCTGTTCCTCTTTCAGATACCATTAACATATTTTACGACAAGTCGTAAGAAATACAATTTTTTTGATCAAAACTAAAATATCCTCGAAATCATTGAAAAAGAAGTACCTTATCAGACGAAAATATGCCTTATCTTATAAGAGACATTTAAATTTTTTTAATTTCATAAATGGGTGGCATTTTATTCAGAATTAATAGTTTTTTACATAAACAAAAAATTCGTTTAATTTTTTCCCATTAAATACTAGAATTATAGAAAAGCATTTTGCGAAAAGAATCGGCAGTAGGACGGAAACGTGTTGACCACCGATTAGTTTTTTGCTAATAACTCTTGCATCCTTCGACCGACTTCTTCGATTAAGAGCTCGATGGAAAGCTTATCTGTTCCTCTTTCAGATGGCATTAACATATTTTACGAAAAGTCGTAAGAAATAAAATTTTTTTGATCAAAACTAAAATATCCTCGAAATCATTGAAGAAGAAGTACTTTATCAGAAGAAAATATGCCTTATCTAATAAGAGACATTTAAATTTTTTTAATTGCATAAATGGGAGCATTTTATTCAGAATTAATAGTTTTTTTTGCATGGACAAAAAATTCGTTTAATTTTTTCCCATTAAATACTACAATTATAGAAAAGCATTTTGCGAAAAGAATCGGCAATAGGACGGAAACGTGTTGACCACCGATTAGTTTTTTGCTATTAACTCTTGCATCCTTCGACCGACTTCTTCGACTAAAGGCGCGATGGAAAGCTTATCTGTTCCTCTTTCAGATAGCATTAACATATTTTACGACAAGTCGTAAGAAATAAAATTTTTTTGATCGAAACTAAAATATCCTCGAAATCATTGAAAAAGAAGTACCTTATCAGACGAAAATATGCCTTATCTAATAAGAGACATTTAAATTTTTTTAATTGCATGAATGGGTGGCATTTTATTCAGAATTAATAGTTTTTTACATGGACAAAAAATTCGTTTAATTTTTTCCCATTAAATACTACAATTATAGAAAAGCATTTTGCGAAAAGAATCGGCAGTATGACGGAAACGTGTTGACCACCGATTAGTTTTTTGCTATTAACTCTTGCATCCTTCGACCGACTTCTTCGACTAAAGGCGCGATGGAAAGCTTATCTGTTCCTCTTTCAGATAGCATTAGCATATTTTACGACAAGTCGTAAGAAATAAAATTTTTTTGATCAAAACTAAAATATCCTCGAAATCATTGAAAAAGAAGTACCTTATCAGACGAAAATATGCCTTATCTAATAAGAGACATTTAAATTTTTTTAATTTCATAAATGGGTGGCATTTTATTCAGAATTAATAGTTTTTTACATAAACAAAAAATTCGTTTAATTTTTTCCCATTAAATACTAGAATTATAGAAAAGCATTTTGCGAAAAGAATCGGCAGTAGGACGGAAACGTGTTGACCACCGATTAGTTTTTTGCTAATAACTCTTGCATCCTTTGACCGACTTCTTCGACTAAGAGCTCGATGGAAAGCTTATCTGTTCCTCTTTCAGATGGCATTAACATCTTTTACGAAAAGTCGTAAAAAATAAAATTTTTTTGATCAAAACTAAAATATCCTCGAAATCATTGAAAAAGAAGTACCTTATCAGACGAAAATATGCCTTATCTAATAAGAGACATTTAAATTTTTTTAATTTCATAAATGGGTGGCATTTTATTCAGAATTAATAGTTTTTTACATGGACAAAAAATTCGTTTAATTTTTTTCCATTAAATATTAGAATTAAAGAAAAGTTCTTTGCGAAAAGAATCGGCAGTAAGACGGAAACGTGTTGACCACCGATTAGTTTTTTGCTAAAACCTCTTGCATCCTTCGACCTACTTCTTCGACTAAAAGCTCGATGGAAAGCTTATCTGATTCTGATCCTCTTTCAGATGGCATTAACATATTTTACGAAAAGTCGTAAGAAATAAAATTTTTTTGATCGAAACTAAAATATCGTCGAAATCATTGAAAAAGATGAACCTTATCAGACGAAAATATGCCTTATCTAATAAGAGACATTTAAATTTTTTTAATTTCATAAATGGGTGGCATTTTATTCAGAATTAATAGTTTTTAACATGGACAAAAAATTCGTTTAATTTTTTCCCATTAAATACTACAATTATAGAAAAGAATTTTGCGAAAAGAATCGGCAGTAGGACGGAAACGTGTTGACCACCGATTAGTTTTTTGCTAATAACTCTTGCATCCTTCGACCGACTTCTTCGACTAAGAGCTCGATGGAAAGCTTATCTGTTCCTCTTTCAGATGGCATTAACATATTTTACGAAAAGTCGTAAGAAATAAAATTTTGTTGATCAAAACTAAGATATCATCGAAATCATTGAAAAAGAAGTACCTTATCAGACGAAAATATGCCTTATCTAATAAGAGACATTAAAATTTTTTTAATTTCATAAATGGGTGGCATTTTATTCAGAATTGATAGTTTTTTACATGGACAAGAAATTCGTTTAATTTTTTCACATTAAATACTAGAATTATAGAAAAGTACTTTGCGAAAAGAATCGGCAGTAGGACGGAAACGTGTTGACCACCGATTAGTTTTTTGCTATTAATTCTTGCATCCTTCGAGCGACTTCTTCGACTAAAAGCTCGATGGAAAGCTTATCTTTCAGATGGCATTAACATATTTTACGAAAAGTCGTAAAGCTCTGTTTACATTAGAGATTTTTTGTGTAGATATCTCAACACAAAGTGTAGATAAATTACGTTTTATGTTTACACTGAATTGAAAATCTACGAAATTTTTCTTTCGAGTAGATAAATTTGGAAAATATCTACATTGCTATCTACAAGGTGTTTACACTGACTACACTTTCGAGCAGAATGTAGATAATGATAGAGGGCGCTAATGTTCCGCTTTTGACATAAATGATTTTTGACATTAAAAAATTATTCCCAAAAATAAATTAACAAAAAAAATTAGAAAAGTTGGAAATGCGCCAGAAACAATATGCATCAACAAAATCGATTGTGGAAGAAATCATAGATCACAAAAATAAATGCTAGGAATGCTGAGAACGTTGGATTTTACCAGCAGTTATTGTAGGAGTTGAAGGAAGGAGTCGCAGCTGTGTGCCAACATTTTTTGAAGAATGGCATTGTCAAATTATTGATATTATTGAGTATGGGTACACCATACATTCAAAAACAGTACACTCGCATCCGTCATTTGATATAATAATATTGATATAATATTTATATATACACATAATCGCATTTCCCACGCATTTTTTTTTTTTGGTGAAGGGGCCATTTTATTCTTTGTTTTTGTTCTTCCTTTGATTCTTTTTCCCAAATTGGGACGAATTTTTGGAAGTGTCAAACGTGACAAATGAATCATCGATATTATTTTTGTGTGAAAATAACAATGTAGTGGAAAAAATTTGTTTTGTTGCTTAACAAATTTGTAGACTCAAATCGAGGCTGTTTTATCTACTCTGAAAGTTGTTTACACACACTACTCATTGTGTAGATAAAAATTTGTTGTAGAGACAGTGTAGATAAATCTACAGGGTGTTTACACTTGCAGACATGAGATTTTTATCTAAATCTACACAAAAAATCTCTAGTGTAAACAGAGCTTAAGAAATAAAATTTTTTTGATCGAAACTAAAATATCCTCGAAATCATTGGAAAAGAAGTCCCTTATCAGACGAAAATATGCCTTATCTAATAAGAGACATTTAAATTTTTTTAATTGCATAAACAGGCGGCAGTTTATTCAGAATTAATAGTTTTTTTACATGGACAATAATTTCGTTTAATTTTTTCCAATTAAATACTATAATTAAAGAAAAGTACTTTGCGAAAAGAATCGGCAGTAGGACGGAAACGTGTTGACCACCGATCAGTTTTTTGCTAATAACTCTTGCATCCTTCGACCGACTTCTTCGACTAAGAGCTCGATGGAAAGCTTATCTGTTCCTCTTTCAGATGGCATTAACATATTTTACGAAAAGTCGTAAGAAATAAAATTTTTTTGATCAAAACTAAAAAATCCTCGAAATCATTGAAAAAGAAGTTCCTTATCATACGAAAATATGCCTTATCTAATAAGAGACATTTAAATTTTTTTAATTGCATAAATGGGTAGCATTTTATTCAGAATTAATAGTTTTTTTACATGGACAAAAAATTCGTTTAATTTTTTCCCATTAAATACGAGAATTATAGAAAAGCATTTTGCGAAAAGAATCGGCAGTAGGACGGAAACGTGTTGACCACCGATTAGTTTTTTGCTAATAACTCTTGCATCCTTCGACCGACTTCTTCGACTAAGAGCTCGATGGAAAGCTTATCTGTTCCTCTTTCAGATGGCATTAACATATTTTACGAAAAGTCGTAATAGTAGGGGAGCCCAAGCGGGGATTTTCGTAGTTACTCCTGCGTGGCAGATTAGAATATGGGAGATAGCTTATACTCTATTGAGTAGATTCCCCAAGTATAAGATTTCTAAGTGGTGACGCGCGTGTATGGCAGACCATTGATTCTGTAAAAACGGCTGATTTACTCCTGCGTGGCAGATTAAGATATGGTAGGTTTATTACATGCTTATAAGTCCCCATTTCGCTAATCAGCCATTTTGAGAAAGACGTAAGGGAATGGGAGGGTTTCAAACTTCCAAACTAAAACCGTCAAATTTAGTTAGTTCTGTGCGTCAGTTTTTCTTACAGGTAGCTCAGCATGATGAACATTCAGGAGGAACATTCTTTATTCCGCGGTATACAATATAAAACACCTTGTGGCGGTCGAACCCACCGCTAAATTAAAAAATTTTATAGAATCTTTTCCACTTTAAATTATTTAATCTTCAAAGTGCAACCACTCTCAACGACGCAGGAGTAAATCACGTTTTAGCATCGTCGGCTCCCCGACTATAAGAAATACAATTTTTTTGATCAAAACTAAAATATCCTCGAAATCATTGAAAACGAAGTACCTTATCAGACGAAAATATGCCTTATCTAATAAGAGAAATTTAAATTTTTTTAATTGCATAAACAGGCGGCAATTTATTCAGAATAAATAGTTTTTTACATGGACAAAAAATTCGTTTAATTTTTTCCCATTAAATACTACAATTATAGAAAAGTATTTTGCGAAAAGAATCGGCAGTAGGACGGAATCGTGTTGACCACCGATTGGTTTTTTGCTAACAACTATTGCATTCTTCGACCGAATTCTTCGAAGAAGAGCTCGATGGAACGCTTATCTGTTCGTCTTTCAGATGGCATTAACATATTTTACGAAAAGTCGTAAGAAATAAAACTTTTTTGATCAAATCTAAAATATCCTCGAAATCATTGAAGGCGAAGTACCTTATCAGACGAAAATATGCCTTATCTAATAAAAGACATTTAAATTTTTTTAATTTCATAAATGGGTGGCATTTTTTTCAGAATTAATAGTTTTTTACAAGGACAAAAAATTCGTTTAATTTTTTTCTCATTAAATACTACAATTATAGAAAAGTATTTTGCGAAAAGAATCGGCAGTAGGACGGAATCGTGTTGACCACTGATTGGTTTTTTGCTAACAACTATTGCATCCTTCGACCGAATTCTTCGAATAAGAGCTCGATGGAAAGCTTATCTGTTCCTCTTTCAGATGGCATTAACATATTTTACGAAAAGTCGTAAGAAATAAAATTTTTTTGATCAAAACTAAAATATCCTTGAAATCATTGAAAAAGAAGTCTCTTATCAGACGAAAATATGCCTTATCTGATAAGAGACATTTAAATTTTTTTAATTTCATAAATGGGTGGCACTTTATTCAGAATTAATAGTTTTTTACATGGACAAAAAATTCGTTTAATTTTTTCCCATTAAATACTAGAATTATTGAAAAGCATTTTGCGAAAAGAATCGGCAGTAGGATGGAAACGTGTTGACCACCGATTAGATTTTTGCTAATAACTCTTGCATCCTTCGACCGACTTCTTCGACTAAGAGCTCGATGGAAAGCTTATCTGTTCCTCTTTCAGATGGCATTAACATATTTTACGAAAAGTCGTAAGAAATAAAATTTTGTTGATCAAAACTAAGATATCCTCGAAATCATTGAAAAAGATGTACCTTATCAGACGAAAATATGCCTTATCTAATAAGAGACATTTAAATTTTTTTAATTTCATAAATGGGTGGCATTTTATTCAGAATTGATAGTTTTTTACATGAAAAAGAAATTCGTTTGATTTTTTCACATTAAATACTAGAATTATAGAAAAGTACTTTGCGAAAAGAATCGGCAGTAGGACGGAAACGTGTTGACCACCGATTAGTTTTTTGCTAATAATTCTTGCATCCTTCGAGCGACTTCTTCGACTAAAGGCTCGATGGAAAGCTTATCTGTTCCTCTTTCAGATGGCATTAACATATTTTACGAAAAGTCGTAAGAAATAAAATTTTTTTGATCGAAACTAAAATATCCTCGAAATCATTGGAAAAGAAGTCCCTTATCAGACGAAAATATGCCTTATCTAATAAGAGACATTTAAATTTTTTTAATTGCATAAACAGGCGGCAGTTTATTCAGAATTAATAGTTTTTTTACATGGACAAAAATTTCGTTTAATTTTTTCCAATTAAATACTAGAATTATAGAAAAGTACTTTGCGAAAAGAATAGGCAGTAGGACTGAAACGTGTTGAACACCGATGAGTTTTTTGCTAATAACTCTTGCATCCTTCGACCGACTTCTTCGACTAAGAGCTCGATGGAAAGCTTATCTGTTCCTCTTTCAGATGGCATTAACATATTTTACGAAAAGTCGTAAGAAATAAAATTTTTTTGATCAAAACTAAAAAATCCTCGAAATCATTGAAAAAGAAGTACCTTATCATACGAACATATGCCTTATCTAATAAGAGACATTTAAATTTTTTTAATTGCATAAATGGGTAGCATTTTATTCAGAATTAATAGTTTTTTTACATGGACAAAAAATTCGTTTAATTTTTTCCCATTAAATACGAGAATTATAGAAAAGCATTTTGCGAAAAGAATCGGCAGTAGGACGGAAACGTGTTGACCACCGATTAGTTTTTTGCTAATAACTCTTGCATCCTTCGACCGACTTCTTCGACTAAGAGCTCGATGGAAAGCTTATCTGTTCCTCTTTTAGTTGGCATTAACATTTTTTACGAAAAGGCGTAAGAAATAAAATTTTTTTTAACAAAACTAAAATATCCTCGAAATCATTGAAGAAGAAGTACCTTATCAGACGAACATATGCCTTATCTAATAAAAGACATTTAAATTTTTTTAATTTCATAAATGGGTGGCATTTTATTCAGTATTCATAGTTTTTTACATGGACAAAAAATTCGTTTAATTGTTTCCCATTAAATACTAGAATTATAGAAAAGTACTTTGCGAAAAGAATCGGCATTAGGACTGAAACGTGTTGACCACCGATTAGTTTTTTGCTAATAACTCTTGCATCCTTCGACCGACTTCTTCGACTAAGAGCCCGATGGAAAGCTTATCTGTTCCTCTTTCAGATGGCATTAACATCTTTTACGAAAAGTCGTAAAAAATAAAATTTTTTTGATCAAAACTAAAATATCCTCGAAATCATTGAAAAAGAAGTACCTTATCAGACGAAAATATGCCTTATCTAATAAGAGACATTTAAATTTTTTTAATTTCATAAATGGGTGGCATTTTATTCAGAATTAATAGTTTTTTACATAAACAAAAAATTCGTTTAATTTTTTCCCATTAAATACTAGAATTATAGAAAAGCATTTTGCGAAAAGAATCGGCAGTAGGACGGAAACGTGTTGACCACCGATTAGTTTTTTGCTAATAACTCTTGCATCCTTCGACCGACTTCTTCGACAAAGAGCTCGATGGAAAGCTTATCTGTTCCTCTTTCAGATGGCATTAACATCTTTTACGAAAAGTCGTATAAAATAAAATTTTTTTGATCAAAACTAAAATATCCTCGAAATCATTGAAAAAGAAGTACCTTATCAGACGAAAATATGCCTTATATAATAAGAGACATTTAAATTTTTTTAATTTCATAAATGGGTGGCATTTTATTCAGAATTAATAGTTTTTTACATGGACAAAAAATTCGTTTAATTTTTTCCCATTAAATATTAGAATTATAGAAAAGTACTTTGCGAAAAGAATCGGCAGTAAGACGGAAACGTGTTGACCACCGATTAGTTTTTTGCTAAAACCTCTTGCATCCTTCGGCCGACTTCTTCGACTAAAAGCTCGATGGAAAGCTTATCTGATCCTCTTTCAGATGGCATTAACATATTTTCCGAAAAGTCGTAAGAAATAAAATTTTTTTGATCGAAACTAAAATATCGTCAAAATCATTGAAAAAGATGAACCTTATCAGACGAAAATATGCCTTATCTAATAAGAGACATTTAAATTTTTTTAATTTCATAAATGGGTGGCATTTTATTCAGAATTAATAGTTTTTAACATGGACAAAAAATTCGTTTAATTTTTTCCCATTAAATACTACAATTATAGAAAAGAATTTTGCGAAAAGAATCGGCAGTAGGACGGAAACGTGTTGACCACCGATTAGTTTTTTGCTAATAACTCTTGAATCTTTCGACCGACTTCTTCGACTAAGAGCTCGATGGAAAGCTTATCTGTTCCTCTTTCAGATGGCATTAACATATTTTACGAAAAGTCGTAAGAAATAAAATTTTTTTGATCAAAACTAAAATATCCTTGAAATCATTGAAAAAGAAGTCTCTTATCAGACGAAAATATGCCTTATCTGATAAGAGACATTTGAATTTTTGTAATTTCATAAATGGGTGGAATTTTATTCAGAATTAATAGTTTTTTACATGGACAAAAAATTCGTTTAATTTTTTCCCATTAAATACTAGAATTATTGAAAAGCATTTTGCGAAAAGAATCGGCAGTAGGATGGAAACGTGTTGACCACCGATTAGTTTTTTGCTAATAACTCTTGCATCCTTCGACCGACTTCTTCGACTAAGAGCTCGATGGAAAGCTTATCTGTTCCTCTTTCAGATGGCATTAACATATTTTACGAAAAGTCGTAAGAAATAAAATTTTGTTGATCAAAACTAAGATATCCTCGAAATCATTGAAAAAGAAGTACCTTATCAGACGAAAATATGCCTTATCTAATAAGAGACATTTAAATTTTTTTAATTTCATAAATGGGTGGCATTTTATTTAGAATTGATAGTTTTTTACATGGACAAGAAATATGTTTAATTTTTTCACATTAAATACTAGAATTATAGAAAAGTACTTTGCGAAAAGAATCGGCAGTAGGACGGAAACGTGTTGACCACCGATTAGTTTTTTGCTAATAATTCTTGCATCCTTCGAGCGACTTCTTCGACTAAAAGCTCGATGGAAAGCTTATCTGTTCCTCTTTCAGATGGCATTAACATATTTTACGAAAAGTCGTAAGAAATAAAATTTTTTTGATCGAAACTAAAATATCCTCGAAATCATTGGAAAAGAAGTCCCTTATCAGACGAAAATATGCCTTATCTAATAAGAGACATTTAAATTTTTTTAATTGCATAAACAGGCGGCAGTTTATTCAGAATTAATAGTTTTTTTACATGGACAAAAATTTCGTTTAATTTTTTCCAATTAAATACTATAATTAAAGAAAAGTACTTTGCGAAAAGAATCGGCAGTAGGACGGAAACGTGTTGACCACCGATCAGTTTTTTGCTAATAACTCTTGCATCCTTCGACCGACTTCTTCGACTAAGAGCTCGATGGAAAGCTTATCTGTTCCTCTTTCAGATGGCATTAACATATTTTACGAAAAGTCGTAAGAAATAAAATTTTTTTGATCAAAACTAAAATATCCTTGAAATCATTGAAAAAGAAGTCTCTTATCAGACGAAAATATGCCTTATCTGATAAGAGACATTTAAATTTTTTTAATTTCATAAATGGGTGGCATTTTATTCAGAATTAATAGTTTTTTACATGGACAAAAAATTCGTTTAATTTTTTCCCATTAAATACTAGAATTATTGAAAAGCATTTTGCGAAAAGAATCGGCAGTAGGATGGAAACGTGTTGACCACCGATTAGTTTTTTGCTAATAACTCTTGCATCCTTCGACCGACTTCTTCGACTAAGAGCTCGATGGAAAGCTTATCTGTTCCTCTTTCAGATGGCATTAACATATTTTACGAAAAGTCGTAAGAAATAAAATTTTGTTGATCAAAACTAAGATATCCTCGAAATCATTGAAAAAGAAGTACCTTATCAGACGAAAATATGCCTTATCTAATAAGAGACATTTAAATTTTTTTAATTTCATAAATGGGTGGCATTTTATTTAGAATTGATAGTTTTTTACATGGACAAGAAATATGTTTAATTTTTTCACATTAAATACTAGAATTATAGAAAAGTACTTTGCGAAAAGAATCGGCAGTAGGACGGAAACGTGTTGACCACCGATTAGTTTTTTGCTAATAATTCTTGCATCCTTCGAGCGACTTCTTCGACTAAAAGCTCGATGGAAAGCTTATCTGTTCCTCTTTCAGATGGCATTAACATATTTTACGAAAAGTCGTAAGAAATAAAATTTTTTTGATCGAAACTAAAATATCCTCGAAATCATTGGAAAAGAAGTCCCTTATCAGACGAAAATATGCCTTATCTAATAAGAGACATTTAAATTTTTTTAATTGCATAAACAGGCGGCAGTTTATTCAGAATTAATAGTTTTTTTACATGGACAAAAATTTCGTTTAATTTTTTCCAATTAAATACTATAATTAAAGAAAAGTACTTTGCGAAAAGAATCGGCAGTAGGACGGAAACGTGTTGACCACCGATCAGTTTTTTGCTAATAACTCTTGCATCCTTCGACCGACTTCTTCGACTAAGAGCTCGATGGAAAGCTTATCTGTTCCTCTTTCAGATGGCATTAACATATTTTACGAAAAGTCGTAAGAAATAAAATTTTTTTGATCAAAACTAAAATATCCTTGAAATCATTGAAAAAGAAGTCTCTTATCAGACGAAAATATGCCTTATCTGATAAGAGACATTTAAATTTTTTTAATTTCATAAATGGGTGGCATTTTATTCAGAATTAATAGTTTTTTACATGGACAAAAAATTCGTTTAATTTTTTCCCATTAAATACTAGAATTATTGAAAAGCATTTTGCGAAAAGAATCGGCAGTAGGATGGAAACGTGTTGACCACCGATTAGTTTTTTGCTAATAACTCTTGCATCCTTCGACCGACTTCTTCGACTAAGAGCTCGATGGAAAGCTTATCTGTTCCTCTTTCAGATGGCATTAACATATTTTACGAAAAGTCGTAAGAAATAAAATTTTGTTGATCAAAACTAAGATATCCTCGAAATCATTGAAAAAGATGTACCTTATCAGACGAAAATATGCCTTATCTAATAAGAGACATTTAAATTTTTTTTAATTTCATAAATGGGTGGCATTTTATTCAGAATTGATAGTTTTTTACATGGACAAGAAATTCGTTTAATTTTTTCACATTAAATACTACAATTATAGAAAAGTACTTTGCGAAAAGAATCGGCAGTAGGACGGAAACGTGTTGACCACCGATTAGTTTTTTGCTAATAATTGTTGCATCCTTCGAGCGACTTCTTCGACTAAGGCTCGATGGAAAGCTTATCTGTTCCTCTTTCAGATGGCATTAACATATTTTACGAAAAGTCGTAAGAAATAAAATTTTTTTGATCGAAACTAAAATATCCTCGAAATCATTGAAGGCGAAGTCCCTTATCAGACGAAAATATGCCTTATCTAATAAGAGACATTTAAATTTTTTTAATTGCATAAACAGGCGGCAGTTTATTCAGAATTAATAGTTTTTTTACATGGACAAAAATTTCTTTTAATTTTTTCCAATTAAATACTAGAATTATAGAAAAGTACTTTGCGAAAAGAATAGACAGTAGGACTGAAACGTGTTGAACACCGATTAGTTTTTTGCTAACAACTCTTGCATCCTTCGACCGACTTCTTCGACTAAGAGCTCGATGGAAAGCTTATCTGTTCCTCTTTCAGATGGCATTAACATATGTTACGAAAAGTCGTAAGAAATAAAATTTTTTTGATCAAAATTAAAAAATCCTCGAAATCATTGAAAAAGAAGTACCTTATCATACGAACATATGCCTTATCTAATAAGAGACATTTAAATTTTTTTAATTGCATAAATGGGTAGCATTTTATTCAGAATTAATAGTTTTTTTACATTGACAAAAAATTCGTTTAATTTTTTCCCATTAAATACGAGAATTATAGAAAAGCATTTTGCGAAAAGAATCGGCAGTAGGACGGAAACGTGTTGACCACCGATTAGTTTTTTGCTAATAACTCTTGCATCCTTCGACCGACTTCTTCGACTAAGAGCTCGATGGAAAGCTTATCTGTTCCTCTTTTAGTTGGCATTAACATTTTTTACGAAAAGGCGTAAGAAATAAAATTTTTTTTAACAAAACTAAAATATCCTCGAAATCATTGAAGGAGAAGTACCTTATCAGACGAACATATGCCTTATCTAATAAAAGACATTTAAATTTTTTTAATTTCATAAATGGGTGGCATTTTATTCAGTATTCATAGTTTTTTACATGGACAAAAAATTCGTTTAATTGTTTCCCATTAAATACTAGAATTATAGAAAAGTACTTTGCGAAAAGAATCGGCATTAGGACTGAAACGTGTTGACCACCGATTAGTTTTTTGCTAATAACTCTTGCATCCTTCGACCGACTTCTTCGACTAAGAGCTCGATGGAAAGCTTATCTGTTCCTCTTTCAGATGGCATTAACATATTTTACGAAAAGTCGTAAGAAATAAAATTTTGTTGATCAAAACTAAGATATCCTCGAAATCATTGAAAAAGATGTACCTTATCAGACGAAAATATGCCTTATCTAATAAGAGACATTTAAATTTTTTTAATTTCATAAATGGGTGGCATTTTATTCAGAATTGATAGTTTTTTACATGGACAAGAAATTCGTTTAATTTTTTCACATTAAATACTACAATTATAGAAAAGTACTTTGCGAAAAGAATCGGCAGTAGGACGGAAACGTGTTGACCACCGATTAGTTTTTTGCTAATAATTGTTGCATCCTTCGAGCGACTTCTTCGACTAAGGCTCGATGGAAAGCTTATCTGTTCCTCTTTTAGTTGGCATTAACATTTTTTACGAAAAGTCGTAAGAAATAAAATTTTTTTGATCAAAACTAAAAAATCCTCGAAATCATTGAAAAAGAAGTACCTTATCATACGAACATATGCCTTATCTGATAAGAGACATTTAAATTTTTTTAATTGCATAAACAGGCGGCAGTTTATTCAGAATTAATAGTTTTTTTACATGGACAAAAATTTCGTTTAATTTTTTCCAATTAAATACTAGAATTATAGAAAAGTACTTTGCGAAAAGAATAGGCAGTACCGATTAGTTTTTTGCTAATAACTCTTGCATCCTTCGACCGACTTCTTCGACTAAAAGCTCGATGGAAAGCTTATCTGTTCCTCTTTCAGATGGCATTAACATATGTTACGAAAAGTCGTAAGAAATAAAATTTTTTTGATCAAAACTAAAAAATCCTCGAAACCATTGAAAAAGAAGTACCTTATCATACGAACATATGCCTTATCTAATAAGAGACATTTAAATTTTTTTAATTGCATAAATGGGTAGCATTTTATTCAGAATTAATAGTTTTTTTACATGGACAAAAAATTCGTTTAATTTTTTCCCATTAAATACGAGAATTATAGAAAAGCATTTTGCGAAAAGAATCGGCAGTAGGACGGAAACGTGTTGACCACCGATTAGTTTTTTGCTAATAACTCTTGCATCCTTCGACCAACTTCTTCGACTAAGAGCTCGATGGAAAGCTTATCTGTTCCTCTTTTAGTTGGCATTAACATTTTTTACGAAAAGGCGTAAGAAATAAAATTTTTTTTAACAAAACTAAAATATCCTCGAAATCATTGAAGAAGAAGTACCTTATCAGACGAACATATGCCTTATCTAATAAAAGACATTTAAATTTTTTTAATTTCATAAATGGGTGGCATTTTATTCAGTATTCATAGTTTTTTACATGGACAAAAAATTCGTTTAATTGTTTCCCATTAAATACTAGAATTATAGAAAAGTACTTTGCGAAAAGAATCGGCATTAGGACTGAAACGTGTTGACCACCGATTAGTTTTTTGCTAATAACTCTTGCATCCTTCGACCGACTTCTTCGACTAAGAGCTCTATGGAAAGCTTATCTGTTCCTCTTTCAGACGGCATTAACATATTTTACGAAAAGTCGTAAGAAATAAAATTTTTTTGATCAAAACTAAAATATCCTTGAAATCATTGAAAAAGAAGTCTCTTATCAGACGAAAATATGCCTTATCTGATAAGAGACATTTAAATTTTTTTAATTTCATAAATGGGTGGCATTTTATTCAGAATTAATAGTTTTTTACATAAACAAAAAATTCGTTTAATTTTTTCCCATTAAATACTAGAATTATAGAAAAGCATTTTGCGAAAAGAATCGGCAGTAGGACGGAAACGTGTTGACCACCGATTAGTTTTTTGCTAATAACTCTTGCATCCTTCGACCGACTTCTTCGACTAAGAGCTCGATGGAAAGCTTATTTGTTCCTCTTTCAGATGGCATTAACATCTTTTACGAAAAGTCGTAAAAAATAAAATTTTTTTGATCAAAACTAAAATATCCTCGAAATCATTGAAAAAGAAGTACCTTATCAGACGAAAATATGCCTTATCTAATAAGAGACATTTAAATTTTTTTAATTTCATAAATGGGTGGCATTTTATTCAGAATTAATAGTTTTTTACATGGACAAAAAATTCGTTTAATTTTTTCCCATTAAATATTAGAATTATAGAAAAGTACTTTGCGAAAAGAATCGGCAGTAAGACGGAAACGTGTTGACCACCGATTAGTTTTTTGCTAAAACCTCTTGCATCCTTCGGCCGACTTCTTCGACTAAAAGCTCGATGGAAAGCTTATCTGATCCTCTTTCAGATGGCATTAACATATTTTACGAAAAGTCGTAAGAAATAAAATTTTTTTGATCGAAACTAAAATATCGTCGAAATCATTGAAAAAGATGAACCTTATCAGACGAAAATATGCCTTATCTAATAAGAGACATTTAAATTTTTTTAATTTCATAAATGGGTGGCATTTTATTCAGAATTAATACTTTTTAACATGGACAAAAAATTCGTTTAATTTTTTCCCATTAAATACTACAATTATAGAAAAGAATTTTGCGAAAAGAATCGGCAGTAGGACGGAAACGTGTTGACCACCGATTAGTTTTTTGCTAATAACTCTTGAATCTTTCGACCGACTTCTTCGACTAAGAGCTCGATGGAAAGCTTATCTGTTCCTCTTTCAGATGGCATTAACATATTTTACGAAAAGTCGTAAGAAATAAAATTTTTTTGATCAAAACTAAAATATCCTTGAAATCATTGAAAAAGAAGTCTCTTATCAGACGAAAATATGCCTTATCTGATAAGAGACATTTAAATTTTTTTAATTTCATAAATGGGTGGAATTTTATTCAGAATTAATAGTTTTTTACATGGACAAAAAATTCGTTTAATTTTTTCCCATTAAATACTAGAATTATTGAAAAGCATTTTGCGAAAAGAATCGGCAGTAGGATGGAAACGTGTTGACCACCGATTAGTTTTTTGCTAATAACTCTTGCATCCTTCGACCGACTTCTTCGACTAAGAGCTCGATGGAAAGCTTATCTGTTCCTCTTTCAGATGGCATTAACATATTTTACGAAAAGTCGTAAGAAATAAAATTTTGTTGATCAAAACTAAGATATCCTCGAAATCATTGAAAAAGAAGTACCTTATCAGACGAAAATATGCCTTATCTAATAAGAGACATTTAAATTTTTTTAATTTCATAAATGGGTGGCATTTTATTCAGAATTGATAGTTTTTTACATGGACAAGAAATTCGTTTAATTTTTTCACATTAAATACTAGAATTATAGAAAAGTACTTTGCGAAAAGAATCGGCAGTAGGACGGAAACGTGTTGACCACCGATTAGTTTTTTGCTAATAATTCTTGCATCCTTCGAGCGACTTCTTCGACTAAAAGCTCGATGGAAAGCTTATCTGTTCCTCTTTCAGATGGCATTAACATTTTTTACGAAAAGTCGTAAGAAATAAAATTTTTTTGATCGAAACTAAAATATCCTCGAAATCATTGGAAAAGAAGTCCCTTATCAGACGAAAATATGCCTTATCTAATAAGAGACATTTAAATTTTTTTAATTGCATAAACAGGCGGCAGTTTATTCAGAATTAATAGTTTTTTTACATGGACAAAAATTTCGTTTAATTTTTTCCAATTAAATACTATAATTAAAGAAAAGTACTTTGCGAAAAGAATCGGCAGTAGGACGGAAACGTGTTGACCACCGATCAGTTTTTTGCTAATAACTCTTGCATCCTTCGACCGACTTCTTCGACTAAGAGCTCGATGGAAAGCTTATCTGTTCCTCTTTCAGATGGCATTAACATATTTTACGAAAAGTCGTAAGAAATAACATTTTTTTGATCAAAACTAAAAAATCCTCGAAATCATTGAAAAAGAAGTTCCTTATCGTACGAAAATATGCCTTATCTAATAAGAGACATTTAAATTTTTTTAATTGCATAAATGGGTAGCATTTTATTCAGAATTAATAGTTTTTTTACATGGACAAAAAATTCGTTTAATTTTTTCCCATTAAATACGAGAATTATAGAAAAGCATTTTGCGAAAAGAATCGGCAGTAGGACGGAATCGTGTTGACCACCGATTGGTTTTTTGCTAACAACTATTGCATTCTTCGACCGAATTCTTCGAAGAAGAGCTCGATGGAACGCTTATCTGTTCGTCTTTCAGATGGCATTAACATATTTTACGAAAAGTCGTAAGAAATAAAACTTTTTTGATCAAATCTAAAATATCCTCGAAATCATTGAAGGCGAAGTACCTTATCAGACGAAAATATGCCTTATCTAATAAAAGACATTTAAATTTTTTTAATTTCATAAATGGGTGGCATTTTATTCAGAATAAATAGTTTTTTACATGGACAAAAAATTCGTTTAATTTTTTCCCATTAAATACTAGAATTATTGAAAAGCATTTTGCGAAAAGAATCGGCAGTAGGATGGACACGTGTTGACCACCGATTAGTTTTTTGCTAATAACTCTTGCATCCTTCGACCGACTTCTTCGACTAAGAGCTCGATGGAAGGCTTATCTGTTCCTCTTTCAGATGGCATTAACATCTTTTACGAAAAGTCGTAAAAAATAAAATTTTTTTGATCAAAACAAAAATATCCTCGAAATCATTGAAAAAGAAGTACCTTATCAGACGAAAATATGCCTTATCTAATAAGAGACATTTAAATTTTTTTAATTTCATAAATGGGTGGCATTTTATTCAGAATTAATAGTTTTTTACATGGACAAAAAATTCGTTTAATTTTTTCCCATTAAATATTAGAATTATAGAAAAGTACTTTGCGAAAAGAATCGGCAGTAAGACGGAAACGTGTTGACCACCGATTAGTTTTTTGCTAAAACCTCTTGCATCCTTCGGCCGACTTCTTCGACTAAAAGCTCGATGGAAAGCTTATCTGATCCTCTTTCAGATGGCATTAACATATTTTACGAAAAGTCGTAAGAAATAAAATTTTTTTGATCGAAACTAAAATATCGTCGAAATCATTGAAAAAGATGAACCTTATCAGACGAAAATATGCCTTATCTAATAAGAGACATTTAAATTTTTTTAATTTCATAAATGGGTGGCATTTTATTCAGAATTAATAGTTTTTAACATGGACAAAAAATTCGTTTAATTTTTTCCCATTAAATACTACAATTATAGAAAAGAATTTTGCGAAAAGAATCGGCAGTAGGACGGAAACGTGTTGACCACCGATTAGTTTTTTGCTAATAACTCTTGAATCTTTCGACCGACTTCTTCGACTAAGAGCTCGATGGAAAGCTTATCTGTTCCTCTTTCAGATGGCATTAACATATTTTACGAAAAGTCGTAAGAAATAAAATTTTTTTGATCAAAACTAAAATATCCTTGAAATCATTGAAAAAGAAGTCTTTTATCAGACGAAAATATGCCTTATCTGATAAGAGACATTTAAATTTTTTTAATTTCATAAATGGGTGGAATTTTATTCAGAATTAATAGTTTTTTACATGGACAAAAAATTCGTTTAATTTTTTCCCATTAAATACTAGAATTATTGAAAAGCATTTTGCGAAAAGAATCGGCAGTAGGATGGAAACGTGTTGACCACCGATTAGTTTTTTGCTAATAACTCTTGCATCCTTCGACCGACTTCTTCGACTAAGAGCTCGATGGAAAGCTTATCTGTTCCTCTTTCAGATGGCATTAACATATTTTACGAAAAGTCGTAAGAAATAAAATTTTGTTGATCAAAACTAAGATATCCTCGAAATCATTGAAAAAGAAGTACCTTATCAGACGAAAATATGCCTTATCTAATAAGAGACATTTAAATATTTTTAATTTCATAAATGGGTGGCATTTTATTCAGAATTGATAGTTTTTTACATGGACAAGAAATTCGTTTAATTTTTTCACATTAAATACTAGAATTATAGAAAAGTACTTTGCGAAAAGAATCGGCAGTAGGACGGAAACGTGTTGACCACCGATTAGTTTTTTGCTAATAATTCTTGCATCCTTCGAGCGACTTCTTCGACTAAAAGCTCGATGGAAAGCTTATCTGTTCCTCTTTCAGATGGCATTAACATATTTTACGAAAAGTCGTAGGAAATAAAATTTTTTTGATCGAAACTAAAATATCCTCGAAATCATTGGAAAAGAAGTCCCTTATCAGACGAAAATATGCCTTATCTAATAAGAGACATTTAAATTTTTTTAATTGCATAAACAGGCGGCAGTTTATTCAGAATTAATAGTTTTTTTACATGGACAAAAATTTCGTTTAATTTTTTCCAATTAAATACTATAATTAAAGAAAAGTACTTTGCGAAAAGAATCGGCAGTAGGACGGAAACGTGTTGACCACCGATCAGTTTTTTGCTAATAACTCTTGCATCCTTCGACCGACTTCTTCGACTAAGAGCTCGATGGAAAGCTTATCTGTTCCTCTTTCAGATGGCATTAACATATTTTACGAAAAGTCGTAAGAAATAAAATTTTTTTGATCAAAACTAAAAAATCCTCGAAATCATTGAAAAAGAAGTTCCTTATCATACGAAAATATGCCTTATCTAATAAGAGACATTTAAATTTTTTTAATTGCATAAATGGGTAGCATTTTATTCAGAATTAATAGTTTTTTTACATGGACAAAAAATTCGTTTAATTTTTTCCCATTAAATACGAGAATTATAGAAAAGCATTTTGCGAAAAGAATCGGCAGTAGGACGGAAACGTGTTGACCACCGATCAGTTTTTTGCTAATAACTCTTGCATCCTTCAACCGACTTCTTCGACTAAGAGCTCGATGGAAAGCTTATCTGTTCCTCTTTCAGATGGCATTAACATATTTTACGAAAAGTCGTAAGAAATAAAACTTTTTTGATCAAATCTAAAATATCCTCGAAATCATTGAAGGCGAAATACCTTATCAGACGAAAATATGCCTTATCTAATAAAAGACATTTAAATTTTTTTAATTTCATAAGTGGGTGGCATTTTTTTCAGAATTAATAGTTTTTTACAAGGACAAAAAATTCGTTTAATTTTTTTCTCATTAAATACTACAATTATAGAAAAGTATTTTGCGAAAAGAATCGGCAGTAGGACGGAATCATGTTGACCACTGATTGGTTTTTTGCTAACAACTATTGCATTCTTCGACCGAATTCTTCGAAGAAGAGCTCGATGGAACGCTTATCTGTTCGTCTTTCAGATGGCATTAACATATTTTACGAAAAGTCGTAAGAAATAAAACTTTTTTGATCAAATCTAAAATATCCTCGAAATCATTGAAGGCGAAGTACCTTATCAAACGAAAATATGCCTTATCTAATAAAAGACATTTAAATTTTTTTAATTTCATAAACAGGCGGCATTTTATTCAGAATAAATAGTTTTTTACATGGACAAAAAATTCGTTTAATTTTTTCCCATTAAATACTACAATTATAGAAAAGCATTTTGCGAAAAGAATCGGCAGTAGGACGGAATCGTGTTGACCACCGATCAGTTTTTTGCTAATAACTCTTGCATCCTTCGACCGACTTCTTCGACTAAGAGCTCGATGGAAAGCTTATCTGTTCCTCTTTCAGATGGCATTAACATATTTTACGAAAAGTCGTAAGAAATAAAATTTTTTTGATCAAACCTAAAATATCCTCGAAATCATTGAAAACGAAGTACCTTATCAGACGAAAATATGCCTTATCTAATAAGAGAAATTTAAATTTTTTAATTGCATAAACAGGCGGCAATTTATTCAGAATAAATAGTTTTTTACATGGACAAAAAATTCGTTTAATTTTTTCCCATTAAATACTACAATTATAGAAAAGTATTTTGCGAAAAGAATCGGCAGTAGGACGGAATCGTGTTGACCACCGATTGGTTTTTTGCTAACAACTATTGCATTCTTCGACCGAATTCTTCGAAGAAGAGCTCGATGGAACGCTTATCTGTTCGTCTTTCAGATGGCATTAACATATTTTACGAAAAGTCGTAAGAAATAAAACTTTTTTGATCAAATCTAAAATATCCTCGAAATCATTGAAAACGAAGTACCTTATCAGACGAAAATATGCCTTATCTAATAAAAGACATTTAAATTTTTTTAATTTCATAAATGGGTGGCATTTTTTTCAGAATTAATAGTTTTTTACAAGGACAAAAAATTCGTTTAATTTTTTTCTCATTAAATACTACAATTATAGAAAAGTATTTTGCGAAAAGAAATCGGCAGTAGGACGGAAACGTGTTGACCACCGATTAGTTTTTTGCTAATAACTCTTGCATCCTTCGACCGACTTCTTCGACTAAGAGCTCGATGGAAAGCTTATCTGTTCCTCTTTCAGATGGCATTAACATATTTTACGAAAAGTCGTAAGAAATAAAATTTTTTGATCGAAACTAAAATATCCTCGAAATCATTGGAAAAGAAGTCCCTTATCAGACGAAAATATGCCTTATCTAATAAGAGACATTTAAATTTTTTTAATTGCATAAACAGGCGGCAGTTTATTCAGAATTAATAGTTTTTTTACATGGACAAAAATTTCGTTTAATTTTTTCCAATTAAATACTAGAATTATAGAAAAGTACTTTGCGAAAAGAATAGGCAGTAGGACAGAAACGTGTTGAACACCGATTAGTTTTTTGCTAATAACTCTTGCATCCTTCGACCGACTTCTTCGACTAAGAGCTAAATGGAAAGCTTATTTGTTCCTCTTTCAGATGGCATTAACATATTTTTACGAAAAGTCGTAAGAAATAAAATTTTTTTGATCAAAACTAAAAATCCTCGAAATCATTGAAAAAGAAGTACCTTATCAAACGAACATATGCCTTATCTAATAAGAGACACTTAAATTTTTTTAATTGCATAAATGGGTAGCATTTTATTCAGAATTAATAGTTTTTTTACATGGACAAAAAATTCGTTTAATTTTTTCCCATTAAATACGAGAATTATAGAAAAGCATTTTGCGAAAGAATCGGCAGTAGGACGGAAACGTGTTGACCACCGATTAGTTTTTTGCTAATAACTCTTGCATCCTTCGACCGACTTCTTCGACTAAGAGCTCGATGGAAAGCTTATCTGTTCCTCTTTTAGTTGGCATTAACATTTTTTACGAAAAGGCGTAAGAAATAAAATTTTTTTTAACAAAACTAAAATATCCTCGAAATCATTGAAGAAGAAGTACCTTATCAGACGAACATATGCCTTATCTAATAAAAGACATTTAAATGTTTTTAATTTCATAACTGGGTGGCATTTTATTCAGTATTCATAGTTTTTTACATGGACAAAAAATTCGTTTTATTGTTTCCCATTAAATACTAGAATTATAGAAAAGTACTTTGCGAAAAGAATCGGCATTAGGACTGAAACGTGTTGACCACCGATTAGTTTTTTGCTAATAACTCTTGCATCCTTCGACCGACTTCTTCGACTAAGAGCTCGATGGAAAGCTTATCTGTTCCTCTTTCAGATGGCATTAACATATTTTACGAAAAGTCGTAAGAAATACAATTTTTTTATCAAAACTAAAATATCCTCGAAATCATGAAAACGAAGTACCTTATCAGACGAAAATATGCCTTATCTAATAAGAGAAATTTAAATTTTTTTAATTGCATAAACAGGCGGCAATTTATTCAGAATTAATAGTTTTTTACATGGACAAAAAATTCGTTAAATTTTTTCCCATTAAATACTACAATTATAGAAAAGTATTTTGCGAAAAGAATCGGCAGTAGGACGGAAACGTGTTGACCACCGATCAGTTTTTTGCTAATAACTCTTGCATCCTTCGACCGACTTCTTCGACTAAGAGCTCGATGGAAAGCTTATCTCTTCCTCTTTCAGAAGGCATTAACATTTTTTACGAAAAGGCGTAAGAAATAAAATTTTTTTGATCAAAACTAAAATATCCTCGAAATCATTGAAGACGAAGTACCTTATCAGACGAAAATATGCCTTATCTAATAAAAGACATTTAAATTTTTTTAATTTCATAAATGGGTGGCATTTTTTTCAGAATTAATAGTTTTTTACATGGACAAAAAATTCGTTTAATTTTTTCCCATTAAATACTAGAATTATAGAAAAGTACTTTGCGAAAAGAATCAGCAGTAGGACGGAAAGGTGTTGACCACCGATTAGTTTTTTGCTAATAACTCTTGCATCCTTCGACCGACTTCTTCGACTAAAAGCTCGGTGGAAAGCTTATCTATTCCTCTTTCAGTTGGCATTAACTTTTTTTACGAAAAGTCATGAGGAACAAAATTTTTTTGATCAAAACTAAAATATCCTCGAAATCATTGGAAAAGAAGTCCCTTATCAGACGAAAATATGCCTTATCTAATAAGAGACATTTAAATTTTTTTAATTGCATAAACAGGCGGCAGTTTATTCAGAATTAATAGTTTTTTTACATGGACAAAAATTTCGTTTAATTTTTCCAATTAAATACTAGAATTATAGAAAAGTACTTTGCGAAAAGAATAGGCAGTAGGACAGAAACGTGTTGAACACCGATTAGTTTTTTGCTAATAACTCTTGCATCCTTCGACCGACTTCTTCGACTAAGAGCTAAATGGAAAGCTTATTTGTTCCTCTTTCAGATGGCATTAACATATTTTACGAAAAGTCGTAAGAAATAAAATTTTTTTGATCAAAACTAAAAAATCCTCGAAATCATTGAAAAAGAAGTACCTTATCAAACGAACATATGCCTTATCTAATAAGAGACACTTAAATTTTTTTAATTGCATAAATGGGTAGCATTTTATTCAGAATTAATAGTTTTTTTACATGGACAAAAAATTCGTTTAATTTTTTCCCATTAAATACGAGAATTATAGAAAAGCATTTTGCGAAAAGAATCGGCAGTAGGACGGAAACGTGTTGACCACCGATTAGTTTTTTGCTAATAACTCTTGCATCCTTCGACCGACTTCTTCGACTAAGAGCTCGATGGAAAGCTTATCTGTTCCTCTTTTAGTTGGCATTAACATTTTTTACGAAAAGGCGTAAGAAATAAAATTTTTTTTAACAAAACTAAAATATCCTCGAAATCATTGAAGAAGAAGTACCTTATCAGACGAACATATGCCTTATCTAATAAAAGACATTTAAATGTTTTTAATTTCATAACTGGGTGGCATTTTATTCAGTATTCATAGTTTTTTACATGGACAAAAAATTCGTTTTATTGTTTCCCATTAAATACTAGAATTATAGAAAAGTACTTTGCGAAAAGAATCGGCATTAGGACTGAAACGTGTTGACCACCGATTAGTTTTTTGCTAATAACTCTTGCATCCTTCGACCGACTTCTTCGACTAAGAGCTCGATGGAAAGCTTATCTGTTCCTCTTTCAGATGGCATTAACATATTTTACGAAAAGTCGTAAGAAATACAATTTTTTTATCAAAACTAAAATATCCTCGAAATCATTGAAAACGAAGTACCTTATCAGACGAAAATATGCCTTATCTAATAAGAGAAATTTAAATTTTTTTAATTGCATAAACAGGCGGCAATTTATTCAGAATTAATAGTTTTTTACATGGACAAAAAATTCGTTAAATTTTTTCCCATTAAATACTACAATTATAGAAAAGTATTTTGCGAAAAGAATCGGCAGTAGGACGGAAACGTGTTGACCACCGATCAGTTTTTTGCTAATAACTCTTGCATCCTTCGACCGACTTCTTCGACTAAGAGCTCGATGGAAAGCTTATCTCTTCCTCTTTCAGAAGGCATTAACATTTTTTACGAAAAGGCGTAAGAAATAAAATTTTTTTGATCAAAACTAAAATATCCTCGAAATCATTGAAGACGAAGTACCTTATCAGACGAAAATATGCCTTATCTAATAAAAGACATTTAAATTTTTTTAATTTCATAAATGGGTGGCATTTTTTTCAGAATTAATAGTTTTTTACATGGACAAAAAATTCGTTTAATTTTTTCCCATTAAATACTAGAATTATAGAAAAGTACTTTGCGAAAAGAATCAGCAGTAGGACGGAAAGGTGTTGACCACCGATTAGTTTTTTGCTAATAACTCTTGCATCCTTCGACCGACTTCTTCGACTAAAAGCTCGGTGGAAAGCTTATCTATTCCTCTTTCAGTTGGCATTAACTTTTTTTACGAAAAGTCATGAGGAACAAAATTTTTTTGATCAAAACTAAAATATCCTCGAAATCATTGAAAAAGAAGTACCTTATCATACGAAAATATGCCTTATCTAATAAGAGACATTTAAATTTTTTTAATTGCATAAACAGGCGGCAATTTATTCAGAATTAATAGTTTTTTACATGGACAAAAAATTCGTTTAATTTTTTCCCATTAAATACTACAATTATAGAAAAGTATTTTGCGAAAAGAATCGGCAGTAGGACGGAATCGTGTTGACCACCGATTGGTTTTTTGCTAACAACTATTGCATCCTTCGACCGACATCTTCGACTAAGAGCTCGATGGAAAGCTTATCTGTTCCTCTTTTAGTTGGCATTAACATTTTTTACGAAAAGGCGTAAGAAATAAAATTTTTTTTAACAAAACTAAAATATCCTCGAAATCATTGAAGAAGAAGTACCTTATCAGACGAAAATATGCCTTATCTAATAAAAGACATTAAAATTTTTTTAATTTCATAAATGGGTGGCATTTTTTTCAGAATTAATAGTTTTTTACATGGACAAAAAATTCGTTTAATTTTTTCCCATTAAATACTAGAATTATAGAAAAGTACTTTGCGAAAAGAATCGCCAGTAGGACTGAAACGTGTTGACCACCGATTAGTTTTTTGCTAATAACTATTGCATCCTTCTATCGACTTCTTCGACTAAGAGCTCGATCGAAAGCTTATCTGTTCCTCTTTCAGATGTCATTAACATTTTTTACGAAAAGTGGTAAGAAATAAAATTTTTTTGATCAAAACTAAAATATCCTCGAAATCATTGAAAACTAAGTACCTTATCAGACGAAAATATGCCTTATCTAATAAGAGAAATTAAAATTTTTTTAATTGCATAAACAGGCGGCAATTTATTCAGAATTAATAGTTTTTTACATGGACAAAAAATTCGTTTAATTTTTTCCCATTAAATACTACAATTATAGAAAAGTATTTTGCGAAAAGAATCGGCAGTAGGACGGAATCGTGTTGACCACCGATTGGATTTTTGCTAACAACTATTGCATCCTTCGACCGAATTCTTCGAATAAGAGCTCGATGGAAAGCTTATCTGTTCCTCTTTCAGATGGCATTAACATATTTTACGAAAAGTCGTAAGAAATAAAATTTTTTTGATCAAAACTAAAAAATCGTCGAAATCATTGAAAAAGAAGTACCTTATCATACGAAAATATGCCTTTTCTAATAAGAGACATTTAAATTTTTTTAACTGCATAGATGGGTAGCATTTTATTCAGAATTAATAGTTTTTTTACATGGACAAAAAATTCGTTTAATTTTTTCCCATTAAATACGATAATTATGGAAAAGCATTTTGCGAAAAGAATCGGCAGTAGGACGGAAACGTGTTGACCACCGATTAGTTTCTTGCTTATAACTCTTGCATCCTTCGACCGACTTCTTCGACTAAGAGCTCGATGGAAAGCTTATCTGTTCCTCTTTTAGTTGGCATTAACATTTTTTACGAAAAGGCGTAAGAAATAAAATTTTTTTGATCAAAACTAAAATATCCTCGAAATAATTGAAGACGAAGTACCTTATCAGACGAAAATATGCCTTATCTAATAAAAGACATTTAAATTTTTTTAATTTCATAAATGGGTGGCATTTTTTTCAGAATTAATAGTTTTTTACATGGTCAAAAAATTCGTTTAATTTTTTCCCATTAAATACTAGAATTATAGAAAAGTACTTTGCGAAAAGAATCAGCAGTAGGACGGAAACGTGTTGACCACGTTTCTTGCTAATAACTCTTGCATCTTTCGACCGACTTCTTCGACTAAAAGCTCGATGGAAAGCTTATCTATTCCTCTTTCAGTTGGCATTAACTTTTTTTACGAAAAGTCATGAGGAACAAAATTTTTTTGATCAAAACTAAAATATCCTAGAAATCATTGAAAAAGAAGTACCTTATCATACGAAAATATGCCTTATCTAATAAGGACATTTCAATTTTATTGATTGCATTAATGGGTGGCATTTTATTCAGAAGTAATAGTTTTTAACATGGACAAAAAATTCATTTTAAGTTTTTCCCATTAAATACTAGAATTATAGAAAATTACTTTGCGAGAAGAATCGGCAGTAGGACGGAATCGTGTTGACCACCGATTAGTTTTTTGCTAATAACTCTTGCATCCTTCGACCGACTTCTTCGACTAAGAGCTCGATGGAAAGCTTATCTGTTCCTCTTTCAGATGGCATTAACATTTTTTACGAAAAGTCGTAAGAAATAAAATTTTTTTGATCAAAACTAAAATATCCTCGAAATCATTGAAAAAGAAGTACCTTATCATACGAAAATATGCCTTTTCTAATAAGAGACATTTAAATTTTTTTAACTGCATAAATGGGTGGCATTTTATTCAGAATTAATAGTTTTTTTACATGGACGAAAAATTCGTTTAATTTTTTCCCATTAAATACTAGAATTATAAAAAAGCATTTTGCGAAAAGAATCGGCAGTAGGACGGAATCGTGTTGACCACCGATTGGTTTTTTGCTAACAACTCTTGCATCCATCAACCGAATTCTTCGAAGAAGAGCTCGATGGAAAGCTTATCTGTTCCTCTTTCAGATGGCATTAACATATTTTACGAAAAGTCGTAAGAAATAAAACTTTTTTGATCAAAACTAAAATATCCTCGAAATCATTGAAGACGAAGTACCTTATCAGACGAAAATATGCCTTATCTAATAAAATACATTTAAATTTTTTTAATTTCATAAATGGGTGGCATTTTTTTCAGAATTAATAGTTTTTTACATGGACAAAAAATTCGTTTAATTTTTTTCTCATTAAATACTACAATTATAGAAAAGTATTTTGCGAAAAGAATCGGCAGTACGACGGAATCGTGTTGACCACCGATTGGTTTTTTGCTAACAACTATTGCATCCTTCGACCGAATTCTTCGAATAAGAGCTCGATGGAAAGCTTATCTGTTCCTCTTTCAGATGGCATTAACATATTTTACGAAAAGTCGTAAGAAATAAAATTTTTTTGATCAAAACTAAAATATTCTCGAAATCATTGAAAAAGAAGTACCTTATCATACGAAAATATGCCTTTTCTAATAAAAGACATTTAAATTTTTTTAACTGCATAAATGGGTGGCATTTTATTCATAATTAATAGTTTTTTTACATGGACAAAAAATGCGTTTAATTTTTTCCCATTAAATACTACAATTATAGAAAAGTATTTTGCGAAAAGAATCGGCAGTAGGACGGAATCGTGTTGACCATCGATTGGTTTTTTGCTAACAACTCTTGCATCCTTCGACCGAATTCTTCGAAGAAGAGCTCGATGGAAAGCTTATCTGTTCCTCCTTCAGATGACATTAACATATTTTATGAAAAGTCGTAAGAAATAAAATTTTTTTGATCAAAACTAAAATATCCTCGAAATCATTGAAAAAGATGTACCTTTTCATACGAAAATATGCCTTATCTAATAAGAGACATTTGCATTTTTTTAATTTCATAAATGGGTGGCATTTTATTCAGAAATAATAGTTTTTTACATGGACAAAAAATTCGTTTAATTTTTCCCATTAAATACTACAATTATAGAAAAGTACTTTGCGAAAAGAATCGGCAGTAGAACGGAAACGTGTTGACCACGGATTAGTTTTTTTGCTAATAACTCTTGCATCCTTCGACCGACTTCTTCGACTAAGAGCTCGATGGAAAGCTTATCTGTTCCTCTTTCTGATGGCATTAACATATTTTACGAAAAGTCATAAGAAAAGTACTTTGCAAAAAGAATCGGCAGTAGGACGGAATCGTCTTGACCACCGAATAGTTTTTTGCTAATAACTCTTGCATCCCTCGACCGCTTTCGTCCACTAAGAGCTCGATGGAAATCTTATCTGTTCTTCTTTCAGGTGGCATTAACATATTTTACGAAAAGTCATAAGAATAGAATTTTGCGAAAAGAATCGGCAGTAGGACGGAATCGTGTTGACCACCCATTAGTTTTTTGCTAATAACTCTTGCAACCTTCGACCGACTTCTTCGACTAAGAGCTCGATGGAAAGTTTATCTGTTCCTCTTTCAGATGGCATTAACATATTTTACGAAACATCATAAGAAAAGTACTTTGCAAAAAGAATCGGCAGTAAAACGGAAACGTGTTGACCACCGATTAGTTTTTTGCTAATAACTCTTGCATCCTTCGAGCGACTTCTTCGACTAAGAGCTCGATGGAAAGCTTATCTGTTCCTCTTTCAGATGGCATTAACATATTTTACGAAAAGTCGTAAGAAATACAATTTTTTTGATCAAAACTAAAAAATCGTCGAAATCATTGAAAAAGAAGTACCTTATCATACGAAAATATGCCTTATCTAATAAGAGACATTTAAATTTTTTTAATTGCATAAACAGGCGACAGTTTATTCAGAATTAATAGTTTTTTTACATGGACAAAAATTTCGTTTAATTTTTTCCCATTAAATACTAGAATTATAGAAAAGTACTTTGCGAAAAGAATCGGGAGTAGAACGGAAACGTGTTGACCACCGATTAGTTTTTTGCTAATAACTCTTGCATCCTTCGACAGACTTCTTCGACTAAGAGCTCGATGGAAAGCTTATCTGTTCCTCTTTCAGATGGCATTAACATATTTTACGAAAAGTCGTAAGAAATACAATTTTTTTGATCAAAACTAAAAAATCGTCGAAATCATTGAAAAAGAAGTACCTTATCATACGAAAATATGCCTTATCTAATAAGAGACATTTACATTTTTTTAATTTCATAAATGGGTGGCATTTTATTCAGAATTAATAGTTTTTTACATGGACAAAAAATTCGTTTAATTTTTCCCATTAAATACTTGAATTATAGAAAAGTACTTTGCGAAAAGAATCGGCAGTAGAACGGAAACGTGTTGACCACCGATTAGTTTTTTGCTAATAAATCTTTCATCCTTCGACCGACTTCTTCGACTAAGAGCTCGATGGAAAGCTTATCTGTTCCTCTTTCAGATGGCATTAACATATTTTACGAAAAGTCGTAAGAAATAAAATTTTTTTGATCAAAACTAAAAAATCCTCGAAATCATTGAAAAAGAAGTACCTTATCATACGAAAATATGCCTTATCTAATAAGAGACATTTAAATTTTTTTAATTTCATAAATGGGTGGCATTTTATTCAGAATTAATAGTTTTTTACATGGACAAGAAATTCGTTTAATTTTTTCCCATTAAATACTAGAATTATAGAAAAGTACTTTGCGAAAAGAATCGGCAGTAAAACGGAAATGTGTTGACCACCGATTAGTTTTTTGCTAATAACTCTTGCATCCTTCGAGCGACTTCTTCGACTAAGAGCTCGATGGAAAGCTTATCTGTTCCTCTTTCAGATGGCATTAACATATTTTACGAAAAGTCATAAGAAATAAAATTTTTTTGATCAAAACTAAAATATCCTCGAAGTCATTGACAACGAAGTACCTTATCAGACGAAAATATGCCTTATCTAATAAGAGACATTTAAATTTTTTTAATTGCATACACAGGCGGCAGTTTATTCAGAATTAATAGTTTTTTTAAATGGACAAAAATTTCGTTTAATTTTTTCCCATTAAATACTAGAATTATAGAAAAGTACTTTGCGAAAAGAATCGGCAGTAGAACGGAAACGTGTTGACCACGGATTAGTTTTTTGCTAATAACTCTTGCATCCTTCGACCGACTTCTTCGACTAAGAGCTCGATGGAAAGCTTATCTGTTCCTCTTCAGATGGCATTACCGTATTTTACGAAAAGTCGTAAGAAATAAAATTTTTTTGATCAAAACTAAAAAATCGTCGAAATCATTGAAAAAGAAGTACCTTATCATACGAAAATATGCCTTATCTAATAAGAGTCATTTAAATTTTTTTAATTTCATAAATGGGTGGCAGTTTATTCAGAATTAATAGTTTTTTTAAATGGACAAAAAATTCGTTTAATTTTTTCCCATTAAATACTAGAATTATTGAAAAGCATTTTGCGAAAAGAATCGGCAGTAGGATGGAAACGTGTTGACCACCGATTAGTTTTTTGCTAATAACTCTTGCATCCTTCGACCGACTTCTTCGACTAAGAGCTCGATGGAAAGCTTATCTGTTCCTCTTTCAGATGGCATTAACATATTTTACGAAAAGTCGTAAGAAATAAAATTTTGTTGATCAAAACTAAGATATCCTCGAAATCATTGAAAAAGATGTACCTTATCAGACGATAATATGCCTTATCTAATAAGAGACATTTAAATTTTTTAATTTCATAAATGGGTGGCATTTTATTCAGAATTGATAGTTTTTTACATGGACAAGAAATTCGTTTAATTTTTTCACATTAAATACTACAATTATAGAAAAGTACTTTGCGAAAAGAATCGGCAGTAGGACGGAAACGTGTTGACCACCGATTAGTTTTTTGCTAATAATTCTTGCATCCTTCGAGCGACTTCTTCGACTAAAGGCTCGATGGAAAGCTTATCTGTTCCTCTTTCAGATGGCATTAACATATTTTACGAAAAGTCGTAAGAAATAAAATTTTTTTGATCGAAACTAAAATATCCTCGAAATCATTGGAAAAGAAGTCCCTTATCAGACGAAAATATGCCTTATCTAATAAGAGACATTTAAATTTTTTTAATTGCATAAACAGGCGGCAGTTTATTCAGAATTAATAGTTTTTTTACATGGACAAAAATTTCGTTTAATTTTTCCAATTAAATACTAGAATTATAGAAAAGTACTTTGCGAAAAGAATAGGCAGTAGGACAGAAACGTGTTGAACACCGATTAGTTTTTTGCTAATAACTCTTGCATCCTTCGACCGACTTCTTCGACTAAGAGCTAAATGGAAAGCTTATTTGTTCCTCTTTCAGATGGCATTAACATATTTTACGAAAAGTCGTAAGAAATAAAATTTTTTTGATCAAAACTAAAAAATCCTCGAAATCATTGAAAAAGAAGTACCTTATCAAACGAACATATGCCTTATCTAATAAGAGACACTTAAATTTTTTTAATTGCATAAATGGGTAGCATTTTATTCAGAATTAATAGTTTTTTTACATGGACAAAAAATTCGTTTAATTTTTTCCCATTAAATACGAGAATTATAGAAAAGCATTTTGCGAAAAGAATCGGCAGTAGGACGGAAACGTGTTGACCACCGATTAGTTTTTTGCTAATAACTCTTGCATCCTTCGACCGACTTCTTCGACTAAGAGCTCGATGGAAAGCTTATCTGTTCCTCTTTTAGTTGGCATTAACATTTTTTACGAAAAGGCGTAAGAAATAAAATTTTTTTTAACAAAACTAAAATATCCTCGAAATCATTGAAGAAGAAGTACCTTATCAGACGAACATATGCCTTATCTAATAAAAGACATTTAAATGTTTTTAATTTCATAACTGGGTGGCATTTTATTCAGTATTCATAGTTTTTTACATGGACAAAAAATTCGTTTTATTGTTTCCCATTAAATACTAGAATTATAGAAAAGTACTTTGCGAAAAGAATCGGCATTAGGACTGAAACGTGTTGACCACCGATTAGTTTTTTGCTAATAACTCTTGCATCCTTCGACCGACTTCTTCGACTAAGAGCTCGATGGAAAGCTTATCTGTTCCTCTTTCAGATGGCATTAACATATTTTACGAAAAGTCGTAAGAAATACAATTTTTTTATCAAAACTAAAATATCCTCGAAATCATTGAAAACGAAGTACCTTATCAGACGAAAATATGCCTTATCTAATAAGAGAAATTTAAATTTTTTTAATTGCATAAACAGGCGGCAATTTATTCAGAATTAATAGTTTTTTACATGGACAAAAAATTCGTTAAATTTTTTCCCATTAAATACTACAATTATAGAAAAGTATTTTGCGAAAAGAATCGGCAGTAGGACGGAAACGTGTTGACCACCGATCAGTTTTTTGCTAATAACTCTTGCATCCTTCGACCGACTTCTTCGACTAAGAGCTCGATGGAAAGCTTATCTCTTCCTCTTTCAGAAGGCATTAACATTTTTTACGAAAAGGCGTAAGAAATAAAATTTTTTTGATCAAAACTAAAATATCCTCGAAATCATTGAAGACGAAGTACCTTATCAGACGAAAATATGCCTTATCTAATAAAAGACATTTAAATTTTTTTAATTTCATAAATGGGTGGCATTTTTTTCAGAATTAATAGTTTTTTACATGGACAAAAAATTCGTTTAATTTTTTCCCATTAAATACTAGAATTATAGAAAAGTACTTTGCGAAAAGAATCAGCAGTAGGACGGAAAGGTGTTGACCACCGATTAGTTATTTGCTAATAACTCTTGCATCCTTCGACCGACTTCTTCGACTAAAAGCTCGGTGGAAAGCTTATCTATTCCTCTTTCAGTTGGCATTAACTTTTTTTACGAAAAGTCATGAGGAACAAAATTTTTTTGATCAAAACTAAAATATCCTCGAAATCATTGAAAAAGAAGTACCTTATCATACGAAAATATGCCTTATCTAATAAGAGACATTTAAATTTTTTTAATTGCATAAACAGGCGGCAATTTATTCAGAATTAATAGTTTTTTACATGGACAAAAAATTCGTTTAATTTTTTCCCATTAAATACTACAATTATAGAAAAGTATTTTGCGAAAAGAATCGGCAGTAGGACGGAATCGTGTTGACCACCGATTGGTTTTTTGCTAACAACTATTGCATCCTTCGACCGACATCTTCGACTAAGAGCTCGATGGAAAGCTTATCTGTTCCTCTTTTAGTTGGCATTAACATTTTTTACGAAAAGGCGTAAGAAATAAAATTTTTTTTAACAAAACTAAAATATCCTCGAAATCATTGAAGAAGAAGTACCTTATCAGACGAAAATATGCCTTATCTAATAAAAGACATTAAAATTTTTTTAATTTCATAAATGGGTGGCATTTTTTTCAGAATTAATAGTTTTTTACATGGACAAAAAATTCGTTTAATTTTTTCCCATTAAATACTAGAATTATAGAAAAGTACTTTGCGAAAAGAATCGCCAGTAGGACTGAAACGTGTTGACCACCGATTAGTTTTTTGCTAATAACTATTGCATCCTTCTATCGACTTCTTCGACTAAGAGCTCGATCGAAAGCTTATCTGTTCCTCTTTCAGATGTCATTAACATTTTTTACGAAAAGTGGTAAGAAATAAAATTTTTTTGATCAAAACTAAAATATCCTCGAAATCATTGAAAACTAAGTACCTTATCAGACGAAAATATGCCTTATCTAATAAGAGAAATTAAAATTTTTTTAATTGCATAAACAGGCGGCAATTTATTCAGAATTAATAGTTTTTTACATGGACAAAAAATTCGTTTAATTTTTTCCCATTAAATACTACAATTATAGAAAAGTATTTTGCGAAAAGAATCGGCAGTAGGACGGAATCGTGTTGACCACCGATTGGATTTTTGCTTATAACTCTTGCATCCTTCGACCGACTTCTTCGACTAAGAGCTCGATGGAAAGCTTATCTGTTCCTCTTTTAGTTGGCATTAACATTTTTTACGAAAAGGCGTAAGAAATAAAATTTTTTTGATCAAAACTAAAATATCCTCGAAATAATTGAAGACGAAGTACCTTATCAGACGAAAATATGCCTTATCTAATAAAAGACATTTAAATTTTTTTAATTTCATAAATGGGTGGCATTTTTTTCAGAATTAATAGTTTTTTACATGGTCAAAAAATTCGTTTAATTTTTTCCCATTAAATACTAGAATTATAGAAAAGTACTTTGCGAAAAGAATCAGCAGTAGGACGGAAACGTGTTGACCACGTTTCTTGCTAATAACTCTTGCATCTTTCGACCGACTTCTTCGACTAAAAGCTCGATGGAAAGCTTATCTATTCCTCTTTCAGTTGGCATTAACTTTTTTTACGAAAAGTCATGAGGAACAAAATTTTTTTGATCAAAACTAAAATATCCTCGAAATCATTGAAAAAGAAGTACCTTATCATACGAAAATATGCCTTATCTAATAAGGACATTTCAATTTTATTGATTGCATTAATGGGTGGCATTTTATTCAGAAGTAATAGTTTTTAACATGGACAAAAAATTCATTTTAAGTTTTTCCCATTAAATACTAGAATTATAGAAAATTACTTTGCGAGAAGAATCGGCAGTAGGACGGAATCGTGTTGACCACCGATTAGTTTTTTGCTAATAACTCTTGCATCCTTCGACCGACTTCTTCGACTAAGAGCTCGATGGAAAGCTTATCTGTTCCTCTTTCAGATGGCATTAACATTTTTTACGAAAAGTCGTAAGAAATAAAATTTTTTTGATCAAAACTAAAATATCCTCGAAATCATTGAAAAAGAAGTACCTTATCATACGAAAATATGCCTTTTCTAATAAGAGACATTTAAATTTTTTTAACTGCATAAATGGGTGGCATTTTATTCAGAATTAATAGTTTTTTTACATGGACGAAAAATTCGTTTAATTTTTTCCCATTAAATACTAGAATTATAAAAAAGCATTTTGCGAAAAGAATCGGCAGTAGGACGGAATCGTGTTGACCACCGATTGGTTTTTTGCTAACAACTCTTGCATCCATCAACCGAATTCTTCGAAGAAGAGCTCGATGGAAAGCTTATCTGTTCCTCTTTCAGATGGCATTAACATATTTTACGAAAAGTCGTAAGAAATAAAACTTTTTTGATCAAAACTAAAATATCCTCGAAATCATTGAAGACGAAGTACCTTATCAGACGAAAATATGCCTTATCTAATAAAAGACATTTAAATTTTTTTAATTTCATAAATGGGTGGCATTTTTTTCAGAATTAATAGTTTTTTACATGGACAAAAAGTTCGTTTAATTTTTTTCTCATTAAATACTACAATTATAGAAAAGTATTTTGCGAAAAGAATCGGCAGTAGGACGGAATCGTGTTGACCACCGATTGGTTTTTTGCTAACAACTATTGCATCCTTCGACCGAATTCTTCGAATAAGAGCTCGATGGAAAGCTTATCTGTTTCTCTTTCAGATGGCATTAACATATTTTACGAAAAGTCGTAAGAAATAAAATTTTTTTGATCAAAACTAAAATATCCTCGAAATCATTGAAGACGAAGTACCTTATCAGACGAAAATATGCCTTATCTAATAAAATACATTTAAATTTTTTTAATTTCATAAATGGGTGGCATTTTTTTCAGAATTAATAGTTTTTTACATGGACAAAAAATTCGTTTAATTTTTTTCTCATTAAATACTACAATTATAGAAAAGTATTTTGCGAAAAGAATCGGCAGTAGGACGGAATCGTGTTGACCACCGATTGGTTTTTTGCTAACAACTATTGCATCCTTCGACCGAATTCTTCGAATAAGAGCTCGATGGAAAGCTTATCTGTTCCTCTTTCAGATGGCATTAACATATTTTACGAAAAGTCGTAAGAAATAAAATTTTTTTGATCAAAACTAAAATATTCTCGAAATCATTGAAAAAGAAGTACCTTATCATACGAAAATATGCCTTTTCTAATAAAAGACATTTAAATTTTTTTAACTGCATAAATGGGTGGCATTTTATTCATAATTAATAGTTTTTTTACATGGACAAAAAATGCGTTTAATTTTTTCCCATTAAATACTAGAATTATAGAAAAGCATTTTGCGAAAAGAATCGGCAGTAGGACGGAATCGTGTTGACCATCGATTGGTTTTTTGCTAACAACTCTTGCATCCTTCGACCGAATTCTTCGAAGAAGAGCTCGATGGAAAGCTTATCTGTTCCTCCTTCAGATGACATTAACATATTTTATGAAAAGTCGTAAGAAATAAAATTTTTTTGATCAAAACTAAAATATCCTCGAAATCATTGAAAAAGATGTACCTTTTCATACGAAAATATGCTTTATCTAATAAGAGACATTTAAATTTTTTTAATTTCATAAATGGGTGGCATTTTTTTCAGAATTAATAGTTTTTTACATGGACGAAAATTCGTTTAATTTTTTCCCATTAAATACTAGAATTATAGAAAAGTACTTTGCGAAAAGAATCGGCAGTAGGACGGAATCGTGTTGACCACCGATTAGTTTTTTGCTAATAACTCTTGCATCCTTCGACCGACTTCTTCTTCTAAGAGCTCGATGGAAAGCTTATTTATTCCTCGTTCTGTTGGCATTAACAATTTTTACGAAAAATCGTAAGAAATAAAATTTTTTTGATCAAAACTAAAATATCCTCGAAATCATTGAAAACGAAGTACCTTATCAGACGAAAATATGCCTTATCTAATAAAAGACATTAAAATTTTTTTAATTTCATAAATGGGTGTTATTTTTTTCAGAATTAATAGTTTTTTACATGTACAAAAAATTCGTTTAATTTTTTTCTCATTAAATACTACAATTATAGAAAAGTACTTTGCGAAAAGAATCGGCAGTAGAACGGAAACGTGTTGACCACGGATTAGTTTTTTTGCTAATAACTCTTGCATCCTTCGACCGACTTCTTCGACTAAGAGCTCGATGGAAAGCTTATCTGTTCCTCTTTCAGATAGCATTAACATATTTTACGAAAAGTCATACGAACAGTACTTTGTGAAAAGAATCGGCAGTAGGACGGAATCGTGTTGACCACCGATTAGTTTTTTGCTAATAACTCTTGCAACCTTCGACCGACTTCTTCGACTAAGAGCTCGATGGTAAGCTTATCTGTTCTTCTTTCAGATGGCATTAACATATTTTACGAAAAGTCATAAAAACAGTACTTTGCGAAAAGAATCGGCAGTAGGACGGAATCGTGTTGACCACCCATTAGTTTTTTGCTAATAACTCTTGCAACCTTCGACCTACTTCTTCGACTAAGAGCACGATGGAAAGCTTATCTGTTCCTCTTTCTGATGGCATTAACATATTTTACGAAAAGTCGTAAGAAATACAATTTTTTTGATCAAAACTAAAAAATCGTCGAAATCATTGAAAAAGAAGTACCTTATCATACGAAAATATGCCTTATCTAATAAGAGACATTTACATTTTTTTAATTTCATAAATGGGTGGCATTTTATTCAGAATTAATAGTTTTTTACATGGACAAAAAATTCGTTTAATTTTTCCCATTAAATAGTTGAATTATAGAAAAGTACTTTGCGAAAAGAATCGGCAGTAGAACGGAAACGTGTTGACCACCGATTAGTTTTTTGCTAATAAATCTTTCATCCTTCGACCGACTTCTTCGACTAAGAGCTCGATGGAAAGCTTATCTGTTCCTCTTTCAGATGGCATTAACATATTTTACGAAAAGTCATAAGAAATAAAATTTTTTTGATCAAAACTAAAATATCCTCGAAATCATTGACAACGAAGTACCTTATCATACGAAAATATGCCTTATCTAATAAGAGACATTTACATTTTTTTAATTTCATAAATGGGTGGCATTTTATTCAGAATTAATAGTTTTTTACATGGACAAAAAATTCGTTTAATTTTTCCCATTAAATACTACAATTATAGAAAAGTACTTTGCGAAAAGAATCGGCAGTAGAACGGAAACGTGTTGACCACGGATTAGTTTTTTTGCTAATAACTCTTGCATCCTTCGACCGACTTCTTCGACTAAGAGCTCGATGGAAAGCTTATCTGTTCCTCTTTCTGATGGCATTAACATATTTTACGAAAAGTCATAAGAAAAGTACTTTGCAAAAAGAATCGGCAGTAGGACGGAATCGTCTTGACCACCGAATAGTTTTTTTGCTAATAACTCTTGCATCCCTCGACCGCTTTCGTCCACTAAGAGCTCGATGGAAATCTTATCTGTTCTTCTTTCAGATGGCATTAACATATTTTACGAAAAGTCATAAGAATAGAATTTTGCGAAAAGAATCGGCAGTAGGACGGAATCGTGTTGACCACCCATTAGTTTTTTGCTAATAACTCTTGCAACCTTCGACCGACTTCTTCGACTAAGAGCTCGATGGAAAGTTTATCTGTTCCTCTTTCAGATGGCATTAACATATTTTACGAAACATCATAAGAAAAGTACTTTGCAAAAAGAATCGGCAGTAAAACGGAAACGTGTTGACCACCGATTAGTTTTTTGCTAATAACTCTTGCATCCTTCGAGCGACTTCTTCGACTAAGAGCTCGATGGAAAGCTTATCTGTTCCTCTTTCAGATGGCATTAACATATTTTACGAAAAGTCATAAGAAATAAAATTTTTTTGATCAAAACTAAAATATCCTCGAAATCATTGACAACGAAGTACCTTATCAGACGAAAATATGCCTTATCTAATAAGAGACATTTAAATTTTTTTAATTGCATAAACAGGCGACAGTTTATTCAGAATTAATAGTTTTTTTACATGGACAAAAAATTCGTTTAATTTTTTCCCATTAAATACTACAATTATAGAAAAGTACTTTGCGAAAAGAATCGGGAGTAGAACGGAAACGTGTTGACCACCGATTAGTTTTTTGCTAATAACTCTTGCATCCTTCGACCGACTTCTTCGACTAAGAGCTCGATGGAAAGCTTATCTGTTCCTCTTTCAGATGGCATTAACATATTTTACGAAAAGTCGTAAGAAATACAATTTTTTTGATCAAAACTAAAAAATCGTCGAAATCATTGAAAAAGAAGTACCTTATCATACGAAAATATGCCTTATCTAATAAGAGACATTTACATTTTTTTAATTTCATAAATGGGTGGCATTTTATTCAGAATTAATAGTTTTTTACATGGACAAAAAATTCGTTTAATTTTTCCCATTAAATACTTGAATTATAGAAAAGTACTTTGCGAAAAGAATCGGCAGTAGAACGGAAACGTGTTGACCACCGATTAGTTTTTTGCTAATAAATCTTTCATCCTTCGACCGACTTCTTCGACTAAGAGCTCGATGGAAAGCTTATCTGTTCCTCTTTCAGATGGCATTAACATATTTTACGAAAAGTCATAAGAAATAAAATTTTTTTGATCAAAACTAAAATATCCTCGAAGTCATTGACAACGAAGTACCTTATCAGACGAAAATATGCCTTATCTAATAAGAGACATTTAAATTTTTTTAATTGCATACACAGGCGGCAGTTTATTCAGAATTAATAGTTTTTTTAAATGGACAAAAATTTCGTTTAATTTTTTCCCATTAAATACTAGAATTATAGAAAAGTACTTTGCGAAAAGAATCGGCAGTAGAACGGAAACGTGTTGACCACGGATTAGTTTTTTGCTAATAACTCTTGCATCCTTCGACCGACTTCTTCGACTAAGAGCTCGATGGAAAGCTTATCTGTTCCTCTTTCAGATGGCATTACCGTATTTTACGAAAAGTCGTAAGAAATAAAATTTTTTTGATCAAAACTAAAAAATCGTCGAAATCATTGAAAAAGAAGTACCTTATCATACGAAAATATGCCTTATCTAATAAGAGTCATTTAAATTTTTTTAATTTCATAAATGGGTGGCATTTTATTCAGAATTAATAGTTTTTTACATGGACAAAAAATTCGTTTAATTTTTTCCCATTAAATACTAGAATTATAGAAAAGTACTTTGCGAAAAGAATCGGCAGTAAAACGGAAACGTGTTGACCACCGATTAGTTTTTTGCTAATAACTCTTGCATCCTTCGAGCGACTTCTTCGACTAAGAGCTCGATGGAAAGCTTATCTTTTCCTCTTTCAGATGGCATTAACATATTTTACGAAAAGTCGTAAGAAATAAAATTTTTTTGATCAAAACTAAAAAATCCTCGAAATCATTGAAAAAGAAGTACCTTATCATACGAAAATATGCCTTATCTAATAAGAGACATTTAAATTTTTTTAATTGCATAAATGGGTGGCATTTTATTCAGAATTAATAGTTTTTTACATGGATAAAAAATTCGTTTAATTTTTTCCCATTAAATACTACAATTATAGAAAAGCATTTTGCGAAACGAATCGGCAGTAGAACGGAAACTTGTTGACCACCGATTAGTTTTTTGCTATTAACTCTTGCATCCTTCGACCGACTTCTTCGACTAAAGGCTCGATGGAAAGCTTATCTGTTCCTCTTTCAGATGGCATTAACATATTTTACGAAAAGTTGTAAGAAATAACATTTTTTTGATCAAAACTAAAATATCCTCGAAATCATTGAAAAAGAAGTACCTTATCAGACGAAAATATGCCTTATCTAATAAGAGACATTTAAATTTTTTTAATTGCATAAACAGGCGGCAGTTTATTCAGAATTAATAGTTTTTTTAAATGGACAAAAATTTCGTTTAATTTTTTCCCATTAAATACTAGAATTATAGAAAAGTACTTTGCGAAAAGAATCGGCAGTAGAACGGAAACGTGTTGACCACGGATTAGTTTTTTGCTAATAACTCTTGCATCCTTCGACCGACTTCTTCGACTAAGAGCTCGATGGAAAGCTTATCTGTTTCTCTTTCAGATGGCATTAACATATTTTACGAAAAGTCGTAAGAAATAAAATTTTTTTGATCAAAACTCAAAAATCGTCGAAATCATTGAAAAAGAAGTACCTTATCATACGAAAATATGCCTTATCTAATAAGAGTCATTTAAATTTTTTTAATTTCATAAATGGGTGGCATTTTATTCAGAATTAATAGTTTTTTACATGGACAAAAAATTCGTTTAATTTTTTCCCATTAAATACTACAATTATAGAAAAGCATTTTGCGAAACGAATCGGCAGTAGAACGGAAACTTGTTGACCACCGATTAGTTTTTTGCTATTAACTCTTGCATCCTTCGACCGACTTCTTCGACTAAAGGCTCGATGGAAAGCTTATCTGTTCCTCTTTCAGATGGCATTAACATATTTTACGAAAAGTTTTAAGAAATAAAATTTTTTTGATCAAAACTAAAATATCCTCGAAATCATTGAAAAAGAAGTACCTTATCAGACGAACATATGCCTTATCTAATAAGAGACATTTAAATTTTTTTAATTTCATAAATGGGTGGCATTTTATTCAGAATTAATAGTTTTTTACATGGACAAAAAATTCGTTTAATTTTTTCCCATTAAATACTCGAATTATAGAAAAGTACTTTGCGAAAAGAATCGGCAGTAGGACGGAAACGTGCTGAGCACCGATTAGTTTTTTGCTAATAACTCTTGCATCCTTCGACCGACTTTTTCGACTAAGAGCTCGATGGAAAGCTTATCTGTTCTTTTTTCAGATGGCATTAATATATTTTACGAAAAGTCGTAAAAAATAAAATTTTTTTGATCAAAACTAAAATATCCTCGAAATCATTGAAAAAGAAGTCCCTTATCAGACGAAAATATGCCTTATCTAATAAGAGACATTTAAATTTTTTTAATTTCATAAATGGGTGGCATTTTATTCAGAATTAATAGTTTTTTAAATGGACAAAAAATTCGTTTAATTTTTTCCCATTAAATACATACTATAATTATAGAAAAGTACTTTGCAAAAAGAATCGGCAGTAGGACGGAAACGTGTTGACCACCGATTAGTTTTTTGCTAATAACTCTTGCATCCTTCGACCGACTTCTTCGACTAAGAGCTCGATGGAAAGCTTATCTGTTTCTCTTTCAGATGGCATTAACATATTTTACGAAAAGTCATAAAAACAGTACTTTGCGAAAAGAATCGGCAGTAGGACGGAATCGTGTTGACCACCCATTAGTTTTTTGCTAATAACTCTTGCATCCTTCGACCGGCTTCTTCGACTAAAGGCTCGATGGAAAGCTTATCTGTTCCTTTTTCAGATGGTATTAACATATCTTACGAAAAGTCGTAAGAAATAAAATTTTTTTGATCGAAACTAAAATATCCTCGAAATCATTGAAAAAGAAGTACCTTATCAGACGAAAATATGCCTTATCTAATAAAAGACATTAAAATTTTTTTAATTTCATAAATGGGTGTTATTTTTTTCAGAATTAATAGTTTTTTACATGTACAAAAAATTCGTTTAATTTTTTTCTCATTAAATACTACAATTATAGAAAAGTACTTTGCGAAAAGAATCGGCTGTAGAACGGAAATGTGTTGACCACGGATTAGTTTTTTTGCTAATAACTCTTGCATCCTTCGACCGACTTCTTCGACTAAGAGCTCGATGGAAAGTTTATCTGTTCCTCTTTCTGATGGCATTAACATATTTTACGAAAAGTCATAAGAAAAGTACTTTGCAAAAAGAATCGGCAGTAGGACGGAATCGTCTTGACCACCGAATAGTTTTTTGCTAATAACTCTTGCATCCCTCGACCGCTTTCGTCCACTAAGAGCTCGATGGAAATCTTATCTGTTCTTCTTTCAGATGGCATTAACATATTTTACGAAAAGTCATAAGAATAGAATTTTGCGAAAAGAATCGGCAGTAGGACGGAATCGTGTTGACCACCCATTAGTTTTTTGCTAATAACTCTTGCAACCTTCGACCTACTTCTTCGACTAAGAGCTCGATGGAAAGCTTATCTGTTCCTCTTTCAGATAGCATTAACATATTTTACGAAAAGTCATACGAACAGTACTTTGTGAAAAGAATCGGCAGTAGGACGGAATCGTGTTGACCACCGATTAGTTTTTTGCTAATAACTCTTGCAACCTTCGACCGACTTCTTCGACTAAGAGCTCGATGGTAAGCTTATCTGTTCTTCTTTCAGATGGCATTAACATATTTTACGAAAAGTCATAAAAACAGTACTTTGCGAAAAGAATCGGCAGTAGGACGGAATCGTGTTGACCACCGATTAGTTTTTTGCTAATAACTCTTGCAACCTTCGACCGACTTCTTCGACTAAGAGCTCGATGGAAAGTTTATCTGTTCCTCTTTCAGATGGCATTAACATATTTTACGAAACATCATAAGAAAAGTACTTTGCAAAAAGAATCGGCAGTAAAACGGAAACGTGTTGACCACCGATTAGTTTTTTGCTAATAACTCTTGCATCCTTCGAGCGACTTCTTCGACTAAGAGCTCGATGGAAAGCTTATCTATTCCTCTTTCAGATGGCATTAACATATTTTACGAAAAGTCATAAGAAATAAAATTTTTTTGATCAAAACTAAAATATCCTCGAAATCATTGACAACGAAGTACCTTATCAGACGAAAATATGCCTTATCTAATAAGAGACATTTAAATTTTTTTAATTGCATAAACAGGCGGCAGTTTATTCAGAATTAATAGTTTTTTTAAATGGACAAAAATTTCGTTTAATTTTTTCCCATTAAATACTAGAATTATAGAAAAGTACTTTGCGAAAAGAATCGGCAGTAGAACGGAAACGTGTTGACCACGGATTAGTTTTTTGCTAATAACTCTTGCATCCTTCGACCGACTTCTTCGACTAAGAGCTCGATGGAAAGCTTATCTGTTTCTCTTTCAGATGGCATTAACATATTTTACGAAAAGTCGTAAGAAATAAAATTTTTTTGATCAAAACTCAAAAATCGTCGAAATCATTGAAAAAGAAGTACCTTATCATACGAAAATATGCCTTATCTAATAAGAGTCATTTAAATTTTTTTAATTTCATAAATGGGTGGCATTTTATTCAGAATTAATAGTTTTTTACATGGACAAAAAATTCGTTTAATTTTTTCCCATTAAATACTACAATTATAGAAAAGCATTTTGCGAAACGAATCGGCAGTAGAACGGAAACTTGTTGACCACCGATTAGTTTTTTGCTATTAACTCTTGCATCCTTCGACCGACTTCTTCGACTAAAGGCTCGATGGAAAGCTTATCTGTTCCTCTTTCAGATGGCATTAACATATTTTACGAAAAGTTTTAAGAAATAAAATTTTTTTGATCAAAACTAAAATATCCTCGAAATCATTGAAAAAGAAGTACCTTATCAGACGAACATATGCCTTATCTAATAAGAGACATTTAAATTTTTTTAATTTCATAAATGGGTGGCATTTTATTCAGAATTAATAGTTTTTTACATGGACAAAAAATTCGTTTAATTTTTTCCCATTAAATACTCGAATTATAGAAAAGTACTTTGCGAAAAGAATCGGCAGTAGGACGGAAACGTGCTGAGCACCGATTAGTTTTTTGCTAATAACTCTTGCATCCTTCGACCGACTTTTTCGACTAAGAGCTCGATGGAAAGCTTATCTGTTCTTCTTTCAGATGGCATTAATATATTTTACGAAAAGTCGTAAAAAATAAAATTTTTTTGATCAAAACTAAAATATCCTCGAAATCATTGAAAAAGAAGTCCCTTATCAGACGAAAATATGCCTTATCTAATAAGAGTCATTTAAATTTTTTTAATTTCATAAATGGGTGGCATTTTATTCAGAATTAATAGTTTTTTACATGGACAAAAAATTCGTTTAATTTTTTCCCATTAAATACATACTATAATTATAGAAAAGTACTTTGCAAAAAGAATCGGCAGTAGGACGGAAACGTGTTGACCACCGATTAGTTTTTTGCTAATAACTCTTGCATCCTTCGACCGACTTCTTCGACTAAGAGCTCGATGGAAAGCTTATCTGTTTCTCTTTCAGATGGCATTAACATATTTTACGAAAAGTCATAAAAACAGTACTTTGCGAAAAGAATCGGCAGTAGGACGGAATCGTGTTGACCACCCATTAGTTTTTTGCTAATAACTCTTGCATCCTTCGACCGGCTTCTTCGACTAAAGGCTCGATGGAAAGCTTATCTGTTCCTTTTTCAGATGGTATTAACATATCTTACGAAAAGTCGTAAGAAATAAAATTTTTTTGATCGAAACTAAAATATCCTCGAAATCATTGAAAAAGAAGTACCTTATCAGACGAAAATATGCCTTATCTAATAAGAGACATTTAAATTTTTTTAATTTCATAAATGGGTGGCATTTTATTCAGAATTAATAGTTTTTTAAATGGACAAAAATTTCGTTTAATTTTTTCCCATTAAATACTAGAATTATAGAAAAGTACTTTGCGAAAAGAATCGGCAGTAGAACGGAAACGTGTTGACCACGGATTAGTTTTTTTGCTAATAACTCTTGCATCCTTCGACCGACTTCTTCGACTAAGAGCTCGATGGAAAGTTTATCTGTTCCTCTTTCTGATGGCATTAACATATTTTACGAAAAGTCATAAGAAAAGTACTTTGCAAAAAGAATCGGCAGTAGGACGGAATCGTCTTGACCACCGAATAGTTTTTTGCTAATAACTCTTGCATCCCTCGACCGCTTTCGTCCACTAAGAGCTCGATGGAAATCTTATCTGTTCTTCTTTCAGATGGCATTAACATATTTTACGAAAAGTCATAAAAACAGTACTTTGCGAAAAGAATCGGCAGTAGGACGGAATCGTGTTGACCACCGATTAGTTTTTTGCTAATAACTCTTGCAACCTTCGACCGACTTCTTCGACTAAGAGCTCGATGGAAAGTTTATCTGTTCCTCTTTCAGATGGCATTAACATATTTTACGAAACATCATAAGAAAAGTACTTTGCAAAAAGAATCGGCAGTAAAACGGAAACGTGTTGACCACCGATTAGTTTTTTGCTAATAACTCTTGCATCCTTCGAGCGACTTCTTCGACTAAGAGCTCGATGGAAAGCTTATCTATTCCTCTTTCAGATGGCATTAACATATTTTACGAAAAGTCATAAGAAATAAAATTTTTTTGATCAAAACTAAAATATCCTCGAAATCATTGACAACGAAGTACCTTATCAGACGAAAATATGCCTTATCTAATAAGAGACATTTAAATTTTTTTAATTGCATACACAGGCGGCAGTTTATTCAGAATTAATAGTTTTTTTAAATGGACAAAAATTTCCTTTAATTTTTTCCCATTAAATACTAGAATTATAGAAAAGTACTTTGCGAAAAGAATCGGGAGTAGAACGGAAACGTGTTGACCACCGATTAGTTTTTTGCTAATAACTCTTGCATCCTTCGACCGACTTCTTCGACTAAGAGCTCGATGGAAAGCTTATCTGTTTCTCTTTCAGATGGCATTAACATATTTTACGAAAAGTCATAAAAACAGTACTTTGCGAAAAGAATCGGCAGTAGGACGGAATCGTGTTGACCACCCATTAGTTTTTTGCTAATAACTCTTGCATCCTTCGACCGGCTTCTTCGACTAAAGGCTCGATGGAAAGCTTATCTGTTCCTTTTTCAGATGGTATTAACATATCTTACGAAAAGTCGTAAGAAATAAAATTTTTTTGATCGAAACTAAAATATCCTCGAAATCATTGAAAAAGAAGTACCTTATCAGACGAAAATATGCCTTATCTAATAAGAGACATTTAAATTTTTTTAATTTCATAAATGGGTGGCATTTTATTCAGAATTAATAGTTTTTTAAATGGACAAAAATTTCGTTTAATTTTTTCCCATTAAATACTAGAATTATAGAAAAGTACTTTGCGAAAAGAATCGGCAGTAGAACGGAAACGTGTTGACCACGGATTAGTTTTTTTGCTAATAACTCTTGCATCCTTCGACCGACTTCTTCGACTAAGAGCTCGATGGAAAGTTTATCTGTTCCTCTTTCTGATGGCATTAACATATTTTACGAAAAGTCATAAGAAAAGTACTTTGCAAAAAGAATCGGCAGTAGGACGGAATCGTCTTGACCACCGAATAGTTTTTTGCTAATAACTCTTGCATCCCTCGACCGCTTTCGTCCACTAAGAGCTCGATGGAAATCTTATCTGTTCTTCTTTCAGATGGCATTAACATATTTTACGAAAAGTCATACGAACAGTACTTTGTGAAAAGAATCGGCAGTAGGACGGAATCGTGTTGACCACCGATTAGTTTTTTGCTAATAACTCTTGCAACCTTCGACCGACTTCTTCGACTAAGAGCTCGATGGTAAGCTTATCTGTTCTTCTTTCAGATGGCATTAACATATTTTACGAAAAGTCATAAAAACAGTACTTTGCGAAAAGAATCGGCAGTAGGACGGAATCGTGTTGACCACCGATTAGTTTTTTGCTAATAACTCTTGCAACCTTCGACCGACTTCTTCGACTAAGAGCTCGATGGAAAGTTTATCTGTTCCTCTTTCAGATGGCATTAACATATTTTACGAAACATCATAAGAAAAGTACTTTGCAAAAAGAATCGGCAGTAAAACGGAAACGTGTTGACCACCGATTAGTTTTTTGCTAATAACTCTTGCATCCTTCGAGCGACTTCTTCGACTAAGAGCTCGATGGAAAGCTTATCTATTCCTCTTTCAGATGGCATTAACATATTTTACGAAAAGTCATAAGAAATAAAATTTTTTTGATCAAAACTAAAATATCCTCGAAATCATTGACAACGAAGTACCTTATCAGACGAAAATATGCCTTATCTAATAAGAGACATTTAAATTTTTTTAATTGCATACACAGGCGGCAGTTTATTCAGAATTAATAGTTTTTTTAAATGGACAAAAATTTCGTTTAATTTTTTCCCATTAAATACTAGAATTATAGAAAAGTACTTTGCGAAAAGAATCGGGAGTAGAACGGAAACGTGTTGACCACCGATTAGTTTTTTGCTAATAACTCTTGCATCCTTCGACCGACTTCTTCGACTAAGAGCTCGATGGAAAGCTTATCTGTTCCTCTTTCAGATGGCATTAACATATTTTACGAAAAGTCGTAAGAAATACAATTTTTTTGATCAAAACTAAAAAATCGTCGAAATCATTGAAAAAGAAGTACCTTATCATACGAAAATATGCCTTATCTAATAAGAGACATTTACATTTTTTTAATTTCATAAATGGGTGGCATTTTATTCAGAATTAATAGTTTTTTACATGGACAAAAAATTCGTTTAATTTTTCCCAGTAAATACTTGAATTATAGAAAAGTACTTTGCGAAAAGAATCGGCAGTAGAACGGAAACGTGTTGACCACCGATTAGTTTTTTGCTAATAAATCTTTCATCCTTCGACCGACTTCTTCGACTAAGAGCTCGATGGAAAGCTTATCTGTTCCTCTTTCAGATGGCATTAACATATTTTACGAAAAGTCGTAAGAAATAAAATTTTTTTGATCAAAACTAAAAAATCCTCGAAATCATTGAAAAAGAAGTACCTTATCATACGAAAATATGCCTTATCTAATAAGAGACATTTAAATTTTTTTAATTTCATAAATGGGTGGCATTTTATTCAGAATTAATAGTTTTTTACATGGACAAGAAATTCGTTTAATTTTTTCCCATTAAATACTAGAATTATAGAAAAGTACTTTGCGAAAAGAATCGGCAGTAAAACGGAAATGTGTTGACCACCGATTAGTTTTTTGCTAATAACTCTTGCATCCTTCGAGCGACTTCTTCGACTAAGAGCTCGATGGAAAGCTTATCTGTTCCTCTTTCAGATGGCATTAACATATTTTACGAAAAGTCATAAGAAATAAAATTTTTTTGATCAAAACTAAAATATCCTCGAAGTCATTGACAACGAAGTACCTTATCAGACGAAAATATGCCTTATCTAATAAGAGACATTTAAATTTTTTTAATTGCATACACAGGCGGCAGTTTATTCAGAATTAATAGTTTTTTTAAATGGACAAAAATTTCGTTTAATTTTTTCCCATTAAATACTAGAATTATAGAAAAGTACTTTGCGAAAAGAATCGGCAGTAGAACGGAAACGTGTTGACCACGGATTAGTTTTTTGCTAATAACTCTTGCATCCTTCGACCGACTTCTTCGACTAAGAGCTCGATGGAAAGCTTATCTGTTCCTCTTTCAGATGGCATTAACGTATTTTACGAAAAGTCGTAAGAAATAAAATTTTTTTGATCAAAACTAAAAAATCGTCGAAATCATTGAAAAAGAAGTACCTTATCATACGAAAATATGCCTTATCTAATAAGAGTCATTTAAATTTTTTTAATTTCATAAATGGGTGGCATTTTATTCAGAATTAATAGTTTTTTACATGGACAAAAAATTCGTTTAATTTTTTCCCATTAAATACTAGAATTATAGAAAAGTACTTTGCGAAAAGAATCGGCAGTAAAACGGAAACGTGTTGACCACCGATTAGTTTTTTGCTAATAACTCTTGCATCCTTCGAGCGACTTCTTCGACTAAGAGCTCGATGGAAAGCTTATCTTTTCCTCTTTCAGATGGCATTAACATATTTTACGAAAAGTCGTAAGAAATAAAATTTTTTTGATCAAAACTAAAAAATCCTCGAAATCATTGAAAAAGAAGTACCTTATCATACGAAAATATGCCTTATCTAATAAGAGACATTTAAATTTTTTTAATTGCATAAATGGGTGGCATTTTATTCAGAATTAATAGTTTTTTACATGGATAAAAAATTCGTTTAATTTTTTCCCATTAAATACTACAATTATAGAAAAGCATTTTGCGAAACGAATCGGCAGTAGAACGGAAACTTGTTGACCACCGATTAGTTTTTTGCTATTAACTCTTGCATCCTTCGACCGACTTCTTCGACTAAAGGCTCGATGGAAAGCTTATCTGTTCCTCTTTCAGATGGCATTAACATATTTTACGAAAAGTCGTAAGAAATAAAATTTTTTTGATCAAAACTAAAATATCCTCGAAATCATTGAAAAAGAAGTACCTTATCAGACGAAAATATGCCTTATCTAATAAGAGACATTTAAATTTTTTTAATTGCATAAACAGGCGGCAGTTTATTCAGAATTAATAGTTTTTTTAAATGGACAAAAATTTCGTTTAATTTTTTCCCATTAAATACTAGAATTATAGAAAAGTACTTTGCGAAAAGAATCGGCAGTAGAACGGAAACGTGTTGACCACCGATTAGTTTTTTGCTAATAACTCTTGCATCCTTCGACCGACTTTTTCGACTAAGAGCTCGATGGAAAGCTTATCTGTTCTTCTTTCAGATGGCATTAATATATTTTACGAAAAGTCGTAAAAAATAAAATTTTTTTGATCAAAACTAAAATATCCTCGAAATCATTGAAAAAGAAGTCCCTTATCAGACGAAAATATGCCTTATCTAATAAGAGACATTTAAATTTTTTTAATTTCATAAATGGGTGGCATTTTATTCAGAATTAATAGTTTTTTAAATGGACAAAAAATTCGTTTAATTTTTACCCATTAAATACTACAATTATAGAAAAGCATTTTGCGAAACGAATCGGCAGTAGAACGGAAACGTGGTGACCACCGATTAGTTTTTTGCTAATAACTCTTGCATCCTTCGACCGACTTCTTCGACTAAGAGCTCGATAGAAAGCTTATCTGTTTCTCTTTCAGATGGCATTAACATATTTTACGAAAAGTCGTAAGAAATAAAATTTTTTTGATCAAAACTAAAATATCCTCGAAATCATTGAAAAAGAAGTCCCTTATCAGACGAAAATATGCCTTATCTAATAAGAGACATTTACATTTTTTTAATTTCATAAATGGGTGGCATTTTATTCAGAATTAATAGTTTTATACATGGACAAAAAATTCGTTTAATTTTTTCCCATTAAATACTAGAATTATAGAAAAGTACTTTGCAAAAAGAAAAGGCAGTAGGACGGAAACGTGTTAACCACCGATTAGTTTTCTGCTAATAACTCTTGCATCCTTCGACCGACTTCTTCGACTAAGAGCTCGATGGAAAGCTTATCTGTTCCCCTTTCAGATGGCATTAACATATTTTACGAAAAGTCGTAAGAAATAAAATTTTTTTGATCAAAACTAAAATATCCTCGAAATCATTGAAAAAGAAGTACCTTATCAGACGAAAATATGCCTTATCTAATAAGAGACATTTTAATTTTGTTAATTGCATAAATGGGTGGCATTTTATTCAGAATTATTAGTTTTCTTACATGGACAAAAAATTCGTTTAATTTTTTCCCATTAAATACTAGAATTATAGAAAAGTACTTTGCGAAAAGAATCGGCAGTAGGACGGAAACGTGTTGACCACCGATTAGTTTTTTGCTAATAACTCTTGCATCCTTCGACCGGCTTCTTCGACTAAAGGCTCGATGGAAAACTTATCTGTTCCTCTTTCAGATGGCATTAACATATTTTACGAAAAGTCGTAAGAAATAAAATTTTTTTGATCGAAACTAAAATATCCTCGAAATCATTGAAAAAGAAGTACCTTATCAGACGAAAATATGCCTTATCTAATAAGAGACATTTAAATTTTTTTAATTTCATAAATGGGTGGCATTTTATTCAGAATTAATAGTTTTTCACATGGACAAGAAATTCGTTTAATTTTTTCCCATTAAATACTACAATTATAGAAAAGCATTTTGCGAAAAGAATCGGCAGTAGGACGGAAACGTGTTGACCACTGATTAGTTTTTTGCTAACGAGCTAAGAGCTCGATGGAAAGCTTATCTGTTCCTTTTTCAGATGGTATTAACATATTTTACGAAAAGTCGTAAGAAATAAAATTTTTTTGATCAAAACTAAAATATCCTCGAAATCATTGAAAAAGAAGTACCTTATCAGACGAAAATATGCCTTATCTAATAAGAGACATTTAAATTTTTTTAATTGCATAAACAGGCGGCAGTTTATTCAGAATTAATAGTTTTTTTACATGGACAAGAAATTCGTTTAATTTTTTCCCATTAAATACTACAATTATAGAAAAGCATTTTGCGAAAAGAATCGGCAGTAGAACGGAAACGTGTTGACCACGGATTAGTTTTTTGCTAATAACTCTTGCATCCTTCGAGCGACTTCTTCGACTAAGAGCTCGATGGAAAGCTTATCTGTTCCTCTTTCAGATGGCATTAACATATTTTACGAAAAGTCATAAGAAATAAAATTTTTTTGATCAAAACTAAAATATCCTCGAAGTCATTGATAACGAAGTACCTTATCAGACGAAAATATGCCTTATCTAATAAGAGACATTTAAATTTTTTTAATTGCATACACAGGCGGCAGTTTATTCAGAATTAATAGTTTTTTTAAATGGACAAAAATTTCGTTTAATTTTTTCCCATTAAATACTAGAATTATAGAAAAGTACTTTGCGAAAAGAATCGGCAGTAGAACGGAAACGTGTTGACCACGGATTAGTTTTTTGCTAATAACTCTTGCATCCTTCGACCGACTTCTTCGACTAAGAGCTCGATGGAAAGCTTATCTGTTCCTCTTTCAGATGGCATTAACGTATTTTACGAAAAGTCGTAAGAAATAAAATTTTTTTGATCAAAACTAAAAAATCGTCGAAATCATTGAAAAAGAAGTACCTTATCATACGAAAATATGCCTTATCTAATAAGAGTCATTTAAATTTTTTTAATTTCATAAATGGGTGGCATTTTATTCAGAATTAATAGTTTTTTACATGGACAAAAAATTCGTTTAATTTTTTCCCATTAAATACTAGAATTATAGAAAAGTACTTTGCGAAAAGAATCGGCAGTAAAACGGAAACGTGTTGACCACCGATTAGTTTTTTGCTAATAACTCTTGCATCCTTCGAGCGACTTCTTCGACTAAGAGCTCGATGGAAAGCTTATCTTTTCCTCTTTCAGATGGCATTAACATATTTTACGAAAAGTCGTAAGAAATAAAATTTTTTTGATCAAAACTAAAAAATCCTCGAAATCATTGAAAAAGAAGTACCTTATCATACGAAAATATGCCTTATCTAATAAGAGACATTTAAATTTTTTTAATTGCATAAATGGGTGGCATTTTATTCAGAATTAATAGTTTTTTACATGGATAAAAAATTCGTTTAATTTTTTCCCATTAAATACTACAATTATAGAAAAGCATTTTGCGAAACGAATCGGCAGTAGAACGGAAACTTGTTGACCACCGATTAGTTTTTTGCTATTAACTCTTGCATCCTTCGACCGACTTCTTCGACTAAAGGCTCGATGGAAAGCTTATCTGTTCCTCTTTCAGATGGCATTAACATATTTTACGAAAAGTTGTAAGAAATAAAATTTTTTTGATCAAAACTAAAATATCCTCGAAATCATTGAAAAAGAAGTACCTTATCAGACGAAAATATGCCTTATCTAATAAGAGACATTTAAATTTTTTTAATTGCATAAACAGGCGGCAGTTTATTCAGAATTAATAGTTTTTTTAAATGGACAAAAATTTCGTTTAATTTTTTCCCATTAAATACTAGAATTATAGAAAAGTACTTTGCGAAAAGAATCGGCAGTAGAACGGAAACGTGTTGACCACGGATTAGTTTTTTGCTAATAACTCTTGCATCCTTCGACCGACTTCTTCGACTAAGAGCTCGATGGAAAGCTTATCTGTTTCTCTTTCAGATGGCATTAACATATTTTACGAAAAGTCGTAAGAAATAAAATTTTTTTGATCAAAACTCAAAAATCGTCGAAATCATTGAAAAAGAAGTACCTTATCATACGAAAATATGCCTTATCTAATAAGAGTCATTTAAATTTTTTTAATTTCATAAATGGGTGGCATTTTATTCAGAATTAATAGTTTTTTACATGGACAAAAAATTCGTTTAATTTTTTCCCATTAAATACTACAATTATAGAAAAGCATTTTGCGAAACGAATCGGCAGTAGAACGGAAACTTGTTGACCACCGATTAGTTTTTTGCTATTAACTCTTGCATCCTTCGACCGACTTCTTCGACTAAAGGCTCGATGGAAAGCTTATCTGTTCCTCTTTCAGATGGCATTAACATATTTTACGAAAAGTTTTAAGAAATAAAATTTTTTTGATCAAAACTAAAATATCCTCGAAATCATTGAAAAAGAAGTACCTTATCAGACGAACATATGCCTTATCTAATAAGAGACATTTAAATTTTTTTAATTTCATAAATGGGTGGCATTTTATTCAGAATTAATAGTTTTTTACATGGACAAAAAATTCGTTTAATTTTTTCCCATTAAATACTCGAATTATAGAAAAGTACTTTGCGAAAAGAATCGGCAGTAGGACGGAAACGTGCTGAGCACCGATTAGTTTTTTGCTAATAACTCTTGCATCCTTCGACCGACTTTTTCGACTAAGAGCTCGATGGAAAGCTTATCTGTTCTTCTTTCAGATGGCATTAATATATTTTACGAAAAGTCGTAAAAAATAAAATTTTTTTGATCAAAACTAAAATATCCTCGAAATCATTGAAAAAGAAGTCCCTTATCAGACGAAAATATGCCTTATCTAATAAGAGACATTTAAATTTTTTTAATTTCATAAATGGGTGGCATTTTATTCAGAATTAATAGTTTTTTAAATGGACAAAAAATTCGTTTAATTTTTACCCATTAAATACATACTATAATTATAGAAAAGTACTTTGCAAAAAGAATCGGCAGTAGGACGGAAACGTGGTGACCACCGATTAGTTTTTTGCTAATAACTCTTGCATCCTTCGACCGACTTCTTCGACTAAGAGCTCGATGGAAAGCTTATCTGTTTCTCTTTCAGATGGCATTAACATATTTTACGAAAAGTCGTAAGAAATAAAATTTTTTTGATCAAAACTAAAATATCCTCGAAATCATTGAAAAAGAAGTCCCTTATCAGACGAAAATATGCCTTATCTAATAAGAGACATTTACATTTTTTTAATTTCATAAATGGGTGGCATTTTATTCAGAATTAATAGTTTTATACATGGACAAAAAATTCGTTTAATTTTTTCCCATTAAATACTAGAATTATAGAAAAGTACTTTGCAAAAAGAAAAGGCAGTAGGACGGAAACGTGTTAACCACCGATTAGTTTTCTGCTAATAACTCTTGCATCCTTCGACCGACTTCTTCGACTAAGAGCTCGATGGAAAGCTTATCTGTTCCCCTTTCAGATGGCATTAACATATTTTACGAAAAGTCGTAAGAAATAAAATTTTTTTGATCAAAACTAAAATATCCTCGAAATCATTGAAAAAGAAGTACCTTATCAGACGAAAATATGCCTTATCTAATAAGAGACATTTTAATTTTGTTAATTGCATAAATGGGTGGCATTTTATTCAGAATTATTAGTTTTCTTACATGGACAAAAAATTCGTTTAATTTTTTCCCATTAAATACTAGAATTATAGAAAAGTACTTTGCGAAAAGAATCGGCAGTAGGACGGAAACGTGTTGACCACCGATTAGTTTTTTGCTAATAACTCTTGCATCCTTCGACCGGCTTCTTCGACTAAAGGCTCGATGGAAAACTTATCTGTTCCTCTTTCAGATGGCATTAACATATTTTACGAAAAGTCGTAAGAAATAAAATTTTTTTGATCGAAACTAAAATATCCTCGAAATCATTGAAAAAGAAGTACCTTATCAGACGAAAATATGCCTTATCTAATAAGAGACATTTAAATTTTTTTAATTTCATAAATGGGTGGCATTTTATTCAGAATTAATAGTTTTTCACATGGACAAGAAATTCGTTTAATTTTTTCCCATTAAATACTACAATTATAGAAAAGCATTTTGCGAAAAGAATCGGCAGTAGGACGGAAACGTGTTGACCACTGATTAGTTTTTTGCTAACGAGCTAAGAGCTCGATGGAAAGCTTATCTGTTCCTTTTTCAGATGGTATTAACATATTTTACGAAAAGTCGTAAGAAATAAAATTTTTTTGATCAAAACTAAAATATCCTCGAAATCATTGAAAAAGAAGTACCTTATCAGACGAAAATATGCCTTATCTAATAAGAGACATTTAAATTTTTTTAATTGCATAAACAGGCGGCAGTTTATTCAGAATTAATAGTTTTTTTACATGGACAAAAATTTCGTTTAATTTTTTCCCATTAAATACTAGAATTATAGAAAAGTACTTTGCGAAAAGAATCGGGAGTAGAACGGAAACGTGTTGACCACCGATTAGTTTTTTGCTAATAACTCTTGCATCCTTCGACCGACTTCTTCGACTAAGAGCTCGATGGAAAGCTTATCTGTTCTTCTTTCAGATGGCATTAACATATTTTACGAAAAGTCGTAAGAAATAAAATTTTTTTGATCAAAACTAAAAAATCGTCGAAATCATTGAAAAAGAAGTACCTTATCATACGAAAATATGCCTTATCTAATAAGAGACATTTACATTTTTTTAATTTCATAAATGGGTGGCATTTTATTCAGAATTAATAGTTTTTTACATGGACAAAAAATTCGTTTAATTTTTCCCATTAAATACTTGAATTATAGAAAAGTACTTTGCGAAAAGAATCGGCAGTAGAACGGAAACGTGTTGACCACCGATTAGTTTTTTGCTAATAAATCTTTCATCCTTCGACCGACTTCTTCGACTAAGAGCTCGATGGAAAGCTTATCTGTTCCTCTTTCAGATGGCATTAACATATTTTACGAAAAGTCGTAAGAAATAAAATTTTTTTGATCAAAACTAAAAAATCCTCGAAATCATTGAAAAAGAAGTACCTTATCATACGAAAATATGTCTTATCTAATAAGAGACATTTAAATTTTTTTAATTTCATAAATGGGTGGCATTTTATTCAGAATTAATAGTTTTTTACATGGACAAAAAATTCGTTTAATTTTTTCCCATTAAATACTAGAATTATAGAAAAGTACTTTGCGAAAAGAATCGGCAGTAAAACGGAAATGTGTTGACCACCGATTAGTTTTTTGCTAATAACTCTTGCATCCTTCGAGCGACTTCTTCGACTAAGACCTCGATGGAAAGCTTATCTGTTCCTCTTTCAGATGGCATTAACATATTTTACGAAAAGTCATAAGAAATAAAATTTTTTTGATCAAAACTAAAATATCCTCGAAATCATTGACAACGAAGTACCTTATCAGACGAAAATATGCCTTATCTAATAAGAGACATTTAAATTTTTTTAATTGCATAAACAGGCGGCAGTTTATTCAGAATTAATAGTTTTTTTAAATGGACAAAAATTTCGTTTAATTTTTTCCCATTAAATACTAGAATTATAGAAAAGTACTTTGCGAAAAGAATCGGCAGTAGAACGGAAACGTGTTGACCACGGATTAGTTTTTTGCAAATAACTCTTGCATCCTTCGACCGACTTCTTCGACTAAGAGCTCGATGGAAAGCTTATCTGTTCCTCTTTCAGATGGCATTAACATATTTTACGAAAAGTCGTAAGAAATAAAATTTTTTTTATCAAAACTAAAAAATCGTCGAAATCATTGAAAAAGAAGTACCTTATCATACGAAAATATGCCTTATCTAATAAGAGTCATTTAAATTTTTTTAATTTCATAAATGGGTGGCATTTTATTCAGAATTAATAGTTTTTTACATGGACAAAAAATTCGTTTAATTTTTTCCCATTAAATACTAGAATTATAGAAAAGTACTTTGCGAAAAGAATCGGCAGTAAAACGGAAACGTGTTGACCACCGATTAGTTTTTTGCTAATAACTCTTGCATCCTTCGAGCGACTTCTTCGATTAAGAGCTCGATGGAAAGCTTATCTGTTCCTCTTTCAGATGGCATTAACATATTTTACGAAAAGTCGTAAGAAATAAAATTTTTTTGATCAAAACTAAAAAATCCTCGAAATCATTGAAAAAGAAGTACCTTATCATACGAAAATATGCCTTATCTAATAAGAGACATTTAAATTTTTTTAATTGCATAAATGGGTGGCATTTTATTCAGAATTAATAGTTTTTTACATGGATAAAAAATTCGTTTAATTTTTTCCCATTAAATACTACAATTATAGAAAAGCATTTTGCGAAACGAATCGGCAGTAGAACGGAAACTTGTTGACCACCGATTAGTTTTTTGCTATTAACTCTTGCATCCTTCGACCGACTTCTTCGACTAAGAGCTCGATGGAAAGCTTATCTGTTCCTCTTTCAGATGGCATTAACATATTTTACGAAAAGTTGTAAGAAATAAAATTTTTTTGATCAAAACTAAAATATCCTCGAAATCATTGAAAAAGAAGTACCTTATCAGACGAAAATATGCCTTATCTAATAAGAGACATTTAAATTCTTTTAATTGCATAAACAGGCGGCAGTTTATTCAGAATTAATAGTTTTTTTAAATGGACAAAAATTTCGTTTAATTTTTTCCCATTAAACACTAGAATTATAGAAAAGTACTTTGCGAAAAGAATCGGCAGTAGAACGGAAACGTGTTGACCACGGATTAGTTTTTTGCTAATAACTCTTGCATCCTTCGACCGACTTCTTCGACTAAGAGCTCGATGGAAAGCTTATCTGTTCCTCTTTCAGATGGCATTAACATATTTTACGAAAAGTCGTAAGAAATAAAATTTTTTTGATCAAAACTAAAAAATCGTCGAAATCATTGAAAAAGAAGTACGTTATAAGACGAAAATATGCCTTATCTAATAAGAGTCATTTAAATTTTTTTAATTTCATAAATGGGTGGCATTTTATTCAGAATTAATAGTTTTTTACATGGACAAAAAATTCGTTTAATTTTTTCCCATTAAATACTAGAATTATAGAAAAGTACTTTGCGAAAAGAATCGGCAGTAAAACGGAAACGTGTTGACCACCGATTAGTTTTTTGCTAATAACTCTTGCATCCTTCGAGCGACTTCTTCGACTAAAAGCTCGATGGAAAGCTTATCTGTTCCTCTTTCAGATGGCATTAACATATTTTACGAAAAGTCGTAAGAAATAAAATTTTTTTGATCAAAACTAAAAAATCCTCGAAATCATTGAAAAAGAAGTACCTTATCATACGAAAATATGCCTTATCTAATAAGAGACATTTAAATTTTTTTAATTGCATAAACAGGCGGCAGTTTATTCAGAATTAATAGTTTTTTTAAATGGACAAAAATTTCGTTTAATTTTTTCCCATTAAATACTAGAATTATAGAAAAGTACTTTGCGAAAAGAATCGGCAGTAGAACGGAAACGTGTTGACCACGGATTAGTTTTTTGCTAATAACTCTTGCATCCTTCGACCGACTTCTTCGACTAAGAGCTCGATGGAAAGCTTATCTGTTTCTCTTTCAGATGGCATTAACATATTTTACGAAAAGTCGTATGAAATAAAATTTTTTTGATCAAAACTAAAATATCCTCGAAATCATTGAAAAAGAAGTACCTTATCATACGAAAATATGCCTTATCTAATAAGAGTCATTTAAATTTTTTTAATTTCATAAATGGGTGGCATTTTATTCAGAATTAATAGTTTTTTACATGGACAAAAAATTCGTTTAATTTTTTCCCATTAAATACTCGAATTATAGAAAAGTACTTTGCGAAAAGAATCGGCAGTAGGACGGAAACGTGCTGAGCACCGATTAGTTTTTTGCTAATAACTCTTGCATCCTTCGACCGACTTTTTCGACTAAGAGCTCGATGGAAAGCTTATCTGTTCTTCTTTCAGATGGCATTAATATATTTTACGAAAAGTCGTAAAAAATAAAATTTTTTTGATCAAAACTAAAATATCCTCGAAATCATTGAAAAAGAAGTCCCTTATCAGACGAAAATATGTCTTATCTAATAAGAGACATTTAAATTTTTTTAATTTCATAAATGGGTGGCATTTTATTCAGAATTAATAGTTTTTTAAATGGACAAAAAATTCGTTTAATTTTTACCCATTAAATACATACTATAATTATAGAAAAGTACTTTGCAAAAAGAATCGGCAGTAGGACGGAAACGTGTTGACCACCGATTAGTTTTTTGCTAATAACTCTTGCATCCTTCGACCGACTTCTTCGACTAAGAGCTCGATGGAAAGCTTATCTGTTTCTCTTTCAGATGGCATTAACATATTTTACGAAAAGTCGTAAGAAATAAAATTTTTTTGATCAAAACTAAAATATCCTCGAAATCATTGAAAAAGAAGTCCCTTATCAGACGAAAATATGCCTTATCTAATAAGAGACATTTACATTTTTTTAATTTCATAAATGGGTGGCATTTTATTCAGAATTAATAGTTTTATACATGGACAAAAAATTCGTTTAATTTTTTCCCATTAAATACTAGAATTATAGAAAAGTACTTTGCAAAAAGAAAAGGCAGTAGGACGGAAACGTGTTAACCACCGATTAGTTTTCTGCTAATAACTCTTGCATCCTTCGACCGACTTCTTCGACTAAGAGCTCGATGGAAAGCTTATCTGTTCCCCTTTCAGATGGCATTAACATATTTTACGAAAAGTCGTAAGAAATAAAATTTTTTTGATCAAAACTAAAATATCCTCGAAATCATTGAAAAAGAAGTACCTTATCAGACGAAAATATGCCTTATCTAATAAGAGACATTTTAATTTTGTTAATTGCATAAATGGGTGGCATTTTATTCAGAATTATTAGTTTTCTTACATGGACAAAAAATTCGTTTAATTTTTTCCCATTAAATACTAGAATTATAGAAAAGTACTTTGCGAAAAGAATCGGCAGTAGGACGGAAACGTGTTGACCACCGATTAGTTTTTTGCTAATAACTCTTGCATCCTTCGACCGGCTTCTTCGACTAAAGGCTCGATGGAAAACTTATCTGTTCCTCTTTCAGATGGCATTAACATATTTTACGAAAAGTCGTAAGAAATAAAATTTTTTTGATCGAAACTAAAATATCCTCGAAATCATTGAAAAAGAAGTACCTTATCAGACGAAAATATGCCTTATCTAATAAGAGACATTTAAATTTTTTTAATTTCATAAATGGGTGGCATTTTATTCAGAATTAATAGTTTTTCACATGGACAAGAAATTCGTTTAATTTTTTCCCATTAAATACTACAATTATAGAAAAGCATTTTGCGAAAAGAATCGGCAGTAGGACGGAAACGTGTTGACCACTGATTAGTTTTTTGCTAACGAGCTAAGAGCTCGATGGAAAGCTTATCTGTTCCTTTTTCAGATGGTATTAACATATTTTACGAAAAGTCGTAAGAAATAAAATTTTTTTGATCAAAACTAAAATATCCTCGAAATCATTGAAAAAGAAGTACCTTATCAGACGAAAATATGCCTTATCTAATAAGAGACATTTAAATTTTTTTAATTGCATAAACAGGCGGCAGTTTATTCAGAATTAATAGTTTTTTTACATGGACAAAAATTTCGTTTAATTTTTTCCCATTAAATACTAGAATTATAGAAAAGTACTTTGCGAAAAGAATCGGGAGTAGAACGGAAACGTGTTGACCACCGATTAGTTTTTTGCTAATAACTCTTGCATCCTTCGACCGACTTCTTCGACTAAGAGCTCGATGGAAAGCTTATCTGTTCTTCTTTCAGATGGCATTAACATATTTTACGAAAAGTCGTAAGAAATAAAATTTTTTTGATCAAAACTAAAAAATCGTCGAAATCATTGAAAAAGAAGTACCTTATCATACGAAAATATGCCTTATCTAATAAGAGACATTTACATTTTTTTAATTTCATAAATGGGTGGCATTTTATTCAGAATTAATAGTTTTTTACATGGACAAAAAATTCGTTTAATTTTTCCCATTAAATACTTGAATTATAGAAAAGTACTTTGCGAAAAGAATCGGCAGTAGAACGGAAACGTGTTGACCACCGATTAGTTTTTTGCTAATAAATCTTTCATCCTTCGACCGACTTCTTCGACTAAGAGCTCGATGGAAAGCTTATCTGTTCCTCTTTCAGATGGCATTAACATATTTTACGAAAAGTCGTAAGAAATAAAATTTTTTTGATCAAAACTAAAAAATCCTCGAAATCATTGAAAAAGAAGTACCTTATCATACGAAAATATGCCTTATCTAATAAGAGACATTTAAATTTTTTTAATTTCATAAATGGGTGGCATTTTATTCAGAATTAATAGTTTTTTACATGGACAAAAAATTCGTTTAATTTTTTCCCATTAAATACTAGAATTATAGAAAAGTACTTTGCGAAAAGAATCGGCAGTAAAACGGAAATGTGTTGACCACCGATTAGTTTTTTGCTAATAACTCTTGCATCCTTCGAGCGACTTCTTCGACTAAGAGCTCGATGGAAAGCTTATCTGTTCCTCTTTCAGATGGCATTAACATATTTTACGAAAAGTCATAAGAAATAAAATTTTTTTGATCAAAACTAAAATATCCTCGAAATCATTGACAACGAAGTACCTTATCAGACGAAAATATGCCTTATCTAATAAGAGACATTTAAATTTTTTTAATTGCATAAACAGGCGGCAGTTTATTCAGAATTAATAGTTTTTTTAAATGGACAAAAATTTCGTTTAATTTTTTCCCATTAAATACTAGAATTATAGAAAAGTACTTTGCGAAAAGAATCGGCAGTAGAACGGAAACGTGTTGACCACGGATTAGTTTTTTGCAAATAACTCTTGCATCCTTCGACCGACTTCTTCGACTAAGAGCTCGATGGAAAGCTTATCTGTTCCTCTTTCAGATGGCATTAACATATTTTACGAAAAGTCGTAAGAAATAAAATTTTTTTTATCAAAACTAAAAAATCGTCGAAATCATTGAAAAAGAAGTACCTTATCATACGAAAATATGCCTTATCTAATAAGAGTCATTTAAATTTTTTTAATTTCATAAATGGGTGGCATTTTATTCGGAATTAATAGTTTTTTACATGGACAAAAAATTCGTTTAATTTTTTCCCATTAAATACTAGAATTATAGAAAAGTACTTTGCGAAAAGAATCGGCAGTAAAATGGAAACGTGTTGACCACCGATTAGTTTTTTGCTAATAACTCTTGCATCCTTCGAGCGACTTCTTCGACTAAGAGCTCGATGGAAAGCTTATCTGTTCCTCTTTCAGATGGCATTAACATATTTTACGAAAAGTCGTAAGAAATAAAATTTTTTTGATCAAAACTAAAAAATCGTCGAAATCATTGAAAAAGAAGTACCTTATCATACGAAAATATGCCTTATCTAATAAGAGACATTTAAATTTTTTTAATTGCATAAATGGGTGGCATTTTATTCAGAATTAATAGTTTTTTACATGGATAAAAAATTCGTTTAATTTTTTCCCATTAAATACTACAATTATAGAAAAGCATTTTGCGAAACGAATCGGCAGTAGAACGGAAACTTGTTGACCACCGATTAGTTTTTTGCTATTAACTCTTGCATCCTTCGACCGACTTCTTCGACTAAAGGCTCGATGGAAAGCTTATCTGTTCCTCTTTCAGATGGCATTAACATATTTTACGAAAAGTTGTAAGAAATAAAATTTTTTTGATCAAAACTAAAATATCCTCGAAATCATTGAAAAAGAAGTACCTTATCAGACGAAAATATGCCTTATCTAATAAGAGACATTTAAATTTTTTTAATTGCATAAACAGGCGGCAGTTTATTCAGAATTAATAGTTTTTTTAAATGGACAAAAATTTCGTTTAATTTTTTCCCATTAAATACTAGAATTATAGAAAAGTACTTTGCGAAAAGAATCGGCAGTAGAACGGAAACGTGTTGACCACGGATTAGTTTTTTGCTAATAACTCTTGCATCCTTCGACCGACTTCTTCGACTAAGAGCTCGATGGAAAGCTTATCTGTTCCTCTTTCAGATGGCATTAACATATTTTACGAAAAGTCGTAAGAAATAAAATTTTTTTGATCAAAACTAAAAAATCGTCGAAATCATTGAAAAAGAAGTACCTTATCATACGAAAATATGCCTTATCTAATAAGAGTCATTTAAATTTTTTTAATTTCATAAATGGGTGGCATTTTATTCAGAATTAATAGTTTTTTACATGGACAAAAAATTCGTTTAATTTTTTCCCATTAAATACTAGAATTATAGAAAAGTACTTTGCGAAAAGAATCGGCAGTAAAACGGAAACGTGTTGACCACCGATTAGTTTTTTGCTAATAACTCTTGCATCCTTCGAGCGACTTCTTCGACTAAAAGCTCGATGGAAAGCTTATCTGTTCCTCTTTCAGATGGCATTAACATATTTTACGAAAAGTCGTAAGAAATAAAATTTTTTTGATCAAAACTAAAAAATCCTCGAAATCATTGAAAAAGAAGTACCTTATCATACGAAAATATGTCTTATCTAATAAGAGACATTTAAATTTTTTTAATTGCATAAATGGGTGGCATTTTATTCAGAATTAATAGTTTTTTACATGGATAAAAAATTCGTTTAATTTTTTCCCATTAAATACTACAATTATAGAAAAGCATTTTGCGAAACGAATCGGCAGTAGAACGGAAACTTGTTGACCACCGATTAGTTTTTTGCTATTAACTCTTGCATCCTTCGACCGACTTCTTCGACTAAAGGCTCGATGGAAAGCTTATCTGTTCCTCTTTCAGATGGCATTAACATATTTTACGAAAAGTTGTAAGAAATAAAATTTTTTTGATCAAAACTAAAATATCCTCGAAATCATTGAAAAAGAAGTACCTTATCAGACGAACATATGCCTTATCTAATAAGAGACATTTAAATTTTTTTAATTTCATAAATGGGTGGCATTTTATTCAGAATTAATAGCTTTTTACATGGACAAAAAATTCGTTTAATTTTTTCCCATTAAATACTCGAATTATAGAAAAGTACTTTGCGAAAAGAATCGGCAGTAGGACGGAAACGTGCTGAGCACCGATTAGTTTTTTGCTAATAACTCTTGCATCCTTCGACCGACTTTTTCGACTAAGAGCTCGATGGAAAGCTTATCTGTTCTTCTTTCAGATGGCATTAATATATTTTACGAAAAGTCGTAAAAAATAAAATTTTTTTGATCAAAACTAAAATATCCTCGAAATCATTGAAAAAGAAGTCCCTTATCAGACGAAAATATGCCTTATCTAATAAGAGACATTTAAATTTTTTTAATTTCATAAATGGGTGGCATTTTATTCAGAATTAATAGTTTTATACTTGGACAAAAAATTCGTTTAATTTTTTCCCATTAAATACTAGAATTATAGAAAAGTACTTTGCAAAAAGAAAAGGCAGTAGGACGGAAACGTGTTAACCACCGATTAGTTTTCTGCTAATAACTCTTGCATCCTTCGACCGACTTCTTCGACTAAGAGCTCGATGGAAAGCTTATCTATTCCCCTTTCAGATGGCATTAACATATTTTACGAAAAGTCGTAAGAAATAAAATTTTTTTGATCAAAACTAAAATATCCTCGAAATCATTGAAAAAGAAGTACCTTATCAGACGAAAATATGCCTTATCTAATAAGAGACATTTTAATTTTGTTAATTGCATAAATGGGTGGCATTTTATTCAGAATTATTAGTTTTCTTACATGGACAAAAAATTCGTTTAATTTTTTTGCATTAAATACTAGAATTATAGAAAAGTACTTTGCGAAAAGAATCGGCAGTAGCACGGAAACGTGTTGACCACCGATTAGTTTTTTGCTAATAACTCTTGCATCCTTCGACCGACTTCTTCGACTAAGAGCTCGATGGAAAGCTTATCTGTTTCTCTTTCAGATGGCATTAACATATTTTACGAAAAGTCGTAAGAAATAAAATTTTTTTGATCAAAACTAAAATATCCTCGAAATCATTGAAAAAGAAGTACCTTATCAGACGAAAATATGCCTTATCTAATAAGAGACATTTAAATTTTTTTAATTTCATAAATGGGTGGCATTTTATTCAGAATTAATAGTTTTTCACATGGACAAGAAATTCGTTTAATTTTTTCCCATTAAATACTACAATTATAGAAAAGCATTTTGCGAAAAGAATCGGCAGTAGGACGGAAACGTGTTGACCACTGATTAGTTTTTTGCTAACGAGCTAAGAGCTCGATGGAAAGCTTATCTGTTCCTCTTTCAGATGGTATTAACATATTTTACGAAAAGTCGTAAGAAATAAAATTTTTTTGATCAAAACTAAAATATCCTCGAAATCATTGAAAAAGAAGTACCTTATCAGACGAAAATATGCCTTATCTAATAAGAGACATTTAAATTTTTTTAATTTCATAAATGAGTGGCATTTTATTCAGAATCAATAGTTTTTTACATAAACAAAAAATTCGTTTAATTTTTTCCCATTAAATACTAGAATTATATAAAAGCATTTTGCGAAAAGAATCGGCAGTAGGACGGAAACGTGTTGACCACCGAATAGTTTTTTGCTAATAACTCTTGCATCCTTCGACCGACTTCTTCGACTAAGAGCTCGATGGAAAGCTTATCTGTTCTTCTTTCAGATGGCATTAACATATTTTACGAAAAGTCGTAAAAAATAAAATTTTTTTGATCAAAACTAAAATATCCTCGAAATCATTGAAAAAGAAGTACCTTATCAGACGAAAATATGCCTTATCCAATAAGAGACATTTAAATTTTTTTAATTTCATAAATGGGTGGCATTTTATTCAGAATTAATAGTTTTTTACATGGACAAAAAATTCGTTTAATTTATTCCCATTAAATATTCGAATTATAGAAAAGTACTTTGCGAAAAGAATCGGCAGTAGGACGGAAACGTGTTGACCACCGATTAGTTTTTTGCTAATAACTCTTGCATCCTTCGACCGACTTCTTCGACTAAAAGCTCGATGGAAAACTTTTCTGTTCCTCTTTCAGATGGCATTAACATATTTTACGAAAAGTCGTAAGAAATAAAATTTTTTTGATCGAAACTAAATATCCTCGAAATCATTGAAAAAGATGTCCCTTATCAGACGAAAATATGACTTTTCTAATAAGAGACATTTAAATTTTTTTAATTTCATAAATGGGTGGCATTTTATTCAGAATTAATAGTTTTTTACATGGACAAAAAATTCGTTTAATTTATTCCCATTAAATATTAGAATTATAGAAAAGTACTTTGCGAAAAGAATCGGCAGTAGGACGGAAACGTGTTGACCACCGATTAGTTTTTTACTAATAACTCTTGCATCCTTCGACCGACTTCTTCGACTAAAAGCTCGATGGAAAACTTTTCTGTTCCTCTTTCAGATGGCATTAACATATTTTACGAAAAGTCGTAAGAAATAAAATTTTTTTGATCGAAACTAAATATCCTCGAAATCATTGAAAAAGATGTCCCTTATCAGACGAAAATATGCCTTTTCTAATAAGAGACATTTAAATTTTTTTAATTTCATAAATGGGTGGCATTTTATTCAGAATTAATAGTTTTTTACATGGACAAAAAATTCGTTTAATTTATTCCCATTAAATATTAGAATTATAGAAAAGTACTTTGCGAAAATAATCGGCAGTAGGACGGAAACGTGTTGACAACCGATTAGTTTTTTGCTAATAACTCTTGCATCCTTCGACCGACTTCTTCGACTAAAAGCTCGATGGAAAGCTTTTCTGTTCCTCTTTCAGATGGCATTAACATATTTTACGAAAAGTCGTAAGAAATAAAACTTTTTTGGTCAAAACTAAAATATCCTCGAAATCATTGAAAAAGAAGTCCCTTATCAGACGAATATATGCCCTATCTAATAAGAGACATTTAAATTTTTTTAATTTCATAAATGGGTGGCATTTTATTCAAAATTAATAGTTTTTTACATGGACAAAAAATTCGTTTAATTTTTTCCCATTAAATACTAGAATTATAGAAAAGCATTTTGCGAAAAGAATCGGCAGTATGACGGAAACGTGTTGACCACCGATTAGTTTTTTGCTATTAACTCTTGCATCCTTCGACCGACTTCTTCGACTAAAGGCGCGATGGAAAGCTTATCTGTTCCTCTTTCAGATAGCATTAACATATTTTACGACAAGTCGTAAGAAATAAAATTTTTTTGATCAAAACTAAAATATCCTCGAAATCATTGAAAAAGAAGTACCTTATCAGACGAAAATATGCCTTATCTAATAAGAGACATTTAAATTTTTTTAATTGCATGAATGGGTGGCATTTTATTCAGAATTAATAGTTTTTTACATGGACAAAAAATTCGTTTAATTTTTTCCCATTAAATACTACAATTATAGAAAAGCATTTTGCGAAAAGAATCGGCAGTATGACGGAAACGTGTTGACCACCGATTAGTTTTTTGCTATTAACTCTTGCATCCTTCGACCGACTTCTTCGACTAAAGGAGCGATGGAAAGCTTATCTGTTCCTCTTTCAGATACCATTAACATATTTTACGACAAAACGTAAGAAATAAAATTTTTTTGATCAAAACTAAAATATCCTCGAAATCATTGAAAAAGAAGTACCTTATCAGACGAAAATATGCCTTATCTAATAAGAGAAATTTAAATTTTTTTAATTTCATAAATGGGTGGCATTTTATTCAGAATTAATAGTTTTTTACATAAACAAAAAATTCGTTTAATTTTTTCCCATTAAATATTAGAATTATAGAAAAGTACTTTGCGAAAAGAATCGGCAGTAGGACGGAAACGTGTTGACCACCGATTAGTTTTTTACTAATAACTCTTGCATCCTTCGACCGACTTCTTCGACTAAAAGCTCGATGGAAAACTTTTCTGTTCCTCTTTCAGATGGCATTAACATATTTTACGAAAAGTCGTAAGAAATAAAACTTTTTTGGTCAAAACTAAAATATCCTCGAAATCATTGAAAAAGAAGTCCCTTATCAGACGAATATATGCCCTATCTAATAAGAGACATTTAAATTTTTTTAATTTCATAAATGGGTGGCATTTTATTCAAAATTAATAGTTTTTTACATGGACAAAAAATTCGTTTAATTTTTTCCCATTAAATACTAGAATTATAGAAAAGCATTTTGCGAAAAGAATCGGTAGTATGACGGAAACGTGTTGACCACCGATTAGTTTTTTGCTATTAACTCTTGCATCCTTCGACCGACTTCTTCGACTAAAGGCGCGATGGAAAGCTTATCTGTTCCTCTTTCAGATAGCATTAACATATTTTACGACAAGTCGTAAGAAATAAAATTTTTTTGATCAAAACTAAAATATCCTCGAAATCATTGAAAAAGAAGTACCTTATCAGACGAAAATATGCCTTATCTAATAAGAGACATTTAAATTTTTTTAATGGCATGAATGGGTGGCATTTTATTCAGAATTAATAGTTTTTTACATGGACAAAAAATTCGTTTAATTTTTTCCCATTAAATACTACAATTATAGAAAAGCATTTTGCGAAAAGAATCGGCAGTATGACGGAAACGTGTTGACCACCGATTAGTTTTTTGCTATTAACTCTTGCATCCTTCGACCGACTTCTTCGACTAAAGGCGCGATGGAAAGCTTATCTGTTCCTCTTTCAGATACCATTAACATATTTTACGACAAAACGTAAGAAATAAAATTTTTTTGATCAAAACTAAAATATCCTCGAAATCATTGAAAAAGAAGTACCTTATCAGACGAAAATATGCCTTATCTAATAAGAGACATTTAAATTTTTTTAATTGCATGAATGGGTGGCATTTTATTCAGAATTAATAGTTTTTTACATGGACAAAAAATTCGTTTAATTTTTTCCCATTAAATACTACAATTATAGAAAAGCATTTTGCGAAAAGAATCGGCAGTATGACGGAAACGTGTTGACCACCGATTAGTTTTTTGCTATTAACTCTTGCATCCTTCGACCGACTTCTTCGACTAAAGGCGCGATGGAAAGCTTATCTGTTCCTCTTTCAGATACCATTAACATATTTTACGACAAAACGTAAGAAATAAAATTTTTTTGATCGAAACTAAATATCCTCGAAATCATTGAAAAAGATGTCCCTTATCAGACGAAAATATGCCTTTTCTAATAAGAGACATTTAAATTTTTTTAATTTCATAAATGGGTGGCATTTTATTCAGAATTAATAGTTTTTTACATGGACAAAAAATTCGTTTAATTTATTCCCATTAAATATTAGAATTATAGAAAAGTACTTTGCGAAAATAATCGGCAGTAGGACGGAAACGTGTTGACAACCGATTAGTTTTTTGCTAATAACTCTTGCATCCTTCGACCGACTTCTTCGACTAAAAGCTCGATGGAAAGCTTTTCTGTTCCTCTTTCAGATGGCATTAACATATTTTACGAAAAGTCGTAAGAAATAAAACTTTTTTGGTCAAAACTAAAATATCCTCGAAATCATTGAAAAAGAAGTCCCTTATCAGACGAATATATGCCCTATCTAATAAGAGACATTTAAATTTTTTTAATTTCATAAATGGGTGGCATTTTATTCAAAATTAATAGTTTTTTACATGGACAAAAAATTCGTTTAATTTTTTCCCATTAAATACTAGAATTATAGAAAAGCATTTTGCGAAAAGAATCGGCAGTATGACGGAAACGTGTTGACCACCGATTAGTTTTTTGCTATTAACTCTTGCATCCTTCGACCGACTTCTTCGACTAAAGGCGCGATGGAAAGCTTATCTGTTCCTCTTTCAGATAGCATTAACATATTTTACGACAAGTCGTAAGAAATAAAATTTTTTTGATCAAAACTAAAATATCCTCGAAATCATTGAAAAAGAAGTACCTTATCAGACGAAAATATGCCTTATCTAATAAGAGACATTTAAATTTTTTTAATTGCATGAATGGGTGGCATTTTATTCAGAATTAATAGTTTTTTACATGGACAAAAAATTCGTTTAATTTTTTCCCATTAAATACTACAATTATAGAAAAGCATTTTGCGAAAAGAATCGGCAGTATGACGGAAACGTGTTGACCACCGATTAGTTTTTTGCTATTAACTCTTGCATCCTTCGACCGACTTCTTCGACTAAAGGCGCGATGGAAAGCTTATCTGTTCCTCTTTCAGATACCATTAACATATTTTACGACAAAACGTAAGAAATAAAATTTTTTTGATCAAAACTAAAATATCCTCGAAATCATTGAAAAAGAAGTACCTTATCAGACGAAAATATGCCTTATCTAATAAGAGAAATTTAAATTTTTTTAATTTCATAAATGGGTGGCATTTTATTCAGAATTAATAGTTTTTTACATAAACAAAAAATTCGTTTAATTTTTTCCCATTAAATATTAGAATTATAGAAAAGTACTTTGCGAAAAGAATCGGCAGTAGGACGGAAACGTGTTGACCACCGATTAGTTTTTTACTAATAACTCTTGCATCCTTCGACCGACTTCTTCGACTAAAAGCTCGATGGAAAACTTTTCTGTTCCTCTTTCAGATGGCATTAACATATTTTACGAAAAGTCGTAAGAAATAAAATTTTTTTGATCGAAACTAAATATCCTCGAAATCATTGAAAAAGATGTCCCTTATCAGACGAAAATATGCCTTTTCTAATAAGAGACATTTAAATTTTTTTAATTTCATAAATGGGTGGCATTTTATTCAGAATTAATAGTTTTTTACATGGACAAAAAATTCGTTTAATTTATTCCCATTAAATATTAGAATTATAGAAAAATACTTTGCGAAAATAATCGGCAGTAGGACGGAAACGTGTTGACAACCGATTAGTTTTTTGCTAATAACTCTTGCATCCTTCGACCGACTTCTTCGACTAAAAGCTCGATGGAAAGCTTTTCTGTTCCTCTTTCAGATGGCATTAACATATTTTACGAAAAGTCGTAAGAAATAAAACTTTTTTGGTCAAAACTAAAATATCCTCGAAATCATTGAAAAAGAAGTCCCTTATCAGACGAATATATGCCCTATCTAATAAGAGACATTTAAATTTTTTTAATTTCATAAATGGGTGGCATTTTATTCAAAATTAATAGTTTTTTACATGGACAAAAAATTCGTTTAATTTTTTCCCATTAAATACTAGAATTATAGAAAGCATTTTGCGAAAAGAATCGGCAGTATGACGGAAACGTGTTGACCACCGATTAGTTTTTTGCTATTAACTCTTGCATCCTTCGACCGACTTCTTCGACTAAAGGCGCGATGGAAAGCTTATCTGTTCCTCTTTCAGATAGCATTAACATATTTTACGACAAGTCGTAAGAAATAAAATTTTTTTGATCAAAACTAAAATATCCTCGAAATCATTGAAAAAGAAGTACCTTATCAGACGAAAATATGCCTTATCTAATAAGAGACATTTAAATTTTTTTAATTGCATGAATGGGTGGCATTTTATTCAGAATTAATAGTTTTTTACATGGACAAAAAATTCGTTTAATTTTTTCCCATTAAATACTACAATTATAGAAAAGCATTTTGCGAAAAGAATCGGCAGTATGACGGAAACGTGTTGACCACCGATTAGTTTTTTGCTATTAACTCTTGCATCCTTCGACCGACTTCTTCGACTAAAGGCGCGATGGAAAGCTTATCTGTTCCTCTTTCAGATACCATTAACATATTTTACGACAAAACGTAAGAAATAAAATTTTTTTGATCAAAACTAAAATATCCTCGAAATCATTGAAAAAGAAGTACCTTATCAGACGAAAATATGCCTTATCTAATAAGAGAAATTTAAATTTTTTTAATTTCATAAATGGGTGGCATTTTATTCAGAATTAATAGTTTTTTACATAAACAAAAAATTCGTTTAATTTTTTCCCATTAAATACTAGAATTATAGAAAAGCATTTTGCGAAAAGAATCGGCAGTAGGACGGAAACGTGTTGACCACCGATTAGTTTTTTGCTAATAACTCTTGCATCCTTCGACCGACTTCTTCGACTAAGAGCTCGATGGAAAGCTTATCTGTTCCTCTTTCAGATGGCATTAACATCTTTTACGAAAAGTCGTAAAAAATAAAATTTTTTTGATCAAAACTAAAATATCCTCGAAATCATTGAAAAAGAAGTACCTTATCAGACGAAAATATGCCTTATCTAATAAGAAACATTTAAATTTTTTTAATTTCATAAATGGGTGGCATTTTATTCAGAATTAATAGTTTTTTACATGGACAAAAAATTCGTTTAATTTTTTCCCATTAAATATTAGAATTATAGAAAAGTACTTTGCGAAAAGAATCGGCAGTAAGACGGAAACGTGTTGACCACCGCTTAGTTTTTTGCTAAAACCTCTTGCATCCTTCGACCGACTTTTTCGACTAAAAGCTCGATGGAAAGCTTATCTGATCCTCTTTCAGATGGCATTAACATATTTTACGAAAAGTCGTAAGAAATAAAATTTTTTTGATCAAAACTAAAATATCCTCGAAATCATTGAAGAAGAAGTACCTTATCAGAAGAAAATATGCCTTATCTAATAAGAGACATTTAAATTTTTTTAATTGCATAAATGGGAGCATTTTATTCAGAATTAATAGTTTTTTTTGCATGGACAAAAAATTCGTTTAATTTTTTCCCATTAAATACTACAATTATAAAAAAGCATTTTGCGAAAAGAATCGGCAATAGGACGGAAACGTGTTGACCACCGATTAGTTTTTTGCTATTAACTCTTGCATCCTTCGACCGACTTCTTCGACTAAAGGCGCGATGGAAAGCTTATCTGTTCCTCTTTCAGATAGCATTAACATATTTTACGACAAGTCGTAAGAAATAAAATTTTTTTGATCAAAACTAAAATATCCTCGAAATCATTGAAAAAGAAGTCCCTTATCAGACGAAAATATGCCTTATCTAATAAGAGACATTTAAATTTTTTTAATTTCATAAATGGGTGGCATTTTATTCTGAATTATTAGTTTTTTTTGCATGGACAAAAAATTCGTTTAATTTTTTCCCATTAAATACTAGAATTATAGAAAAGTACTTTGCGAAAAGAATCGGCAGTAGGACGGAAACGTGTTGACCACCGATTAGTTTTTTGCTATTAACTCTTGCATCCTTCGACCGACTTCTTCGACTAAAGGCGCGATGGAAAGCTTATCTGTTCCTCTTTCAGATAGCATTAACATATTTTACGACAAGTCGTAAGAAATAAAATTTTTTTGATCAAAACTAAAATATCCTCGAAATCATTGAAAAAGAAGTACCTTATCAGACGAAAATATGCCTTATCTAATAAGAGACATTTAAATTTTTTTAATTGCATGAATGGGTGGCATTTTATTCAGAATTAATAGTTTTTTACATGGACAAAAAATTCGTTTAATTTTTTCCCATTAAATACTACAATTATAGAAAAGCATTTTGCGAAAAGAATCGGCAGTATGACGGAAACGTGTTGACCACCGATTAGTTTTTTGCTATTAACTCTTGCATCCTTCGACCGACTTCTTCAACTAAAGGCGCGATGGAAAACTTATCTGTTCCTCTTTCAGATACCATTAACATATTTTACGACAAGTCGTAAGAAATAAAATTTTTTTGATCAAAACTAAAATATCCTCGAAATCATTGAAAAAGAAGTACCTTATCAGACGAAAATATGCCTTATCTAATAAGAGACATTTAAATTTTTTTAATTTCATAAATGGGTGGCATTTTATTCAGAATTAATAGTTTTTTACATGGACAAAAAATTCGTTTAATTTATTCCCATTAAATATTAGAATTATAGAAAAGTACTTTGCGAAAAGAATCGGCAGTAGGACGGAAACGTGTTGACCACCGATTAGTTTTTTGCTAATAACTCTTGCATCCTTCGACCGACTTCTTCGACTAAGAGCTCGATGGAAAGCTTATCTGTTCCTCTTTCAGATGGCATTAACATCTTTTACGAAAAGTCGTAAAAAATAAAATTTTTTTGATCAAAACTAAAATATCCTCGAAATCATTGAAAAAGAAGTACCTTATCAGACGAAAATATGCCTTATCTAATAAGAAACATTTAAATTTTTTTAATTTCATAAATGGGTGGCATTTTATTCAGAATTAATAGTTTTTTACATGGACAAAAAATTCGTTTAATTTTTTCCCATTAAATACTACAATTATAGAAAAGTACTTTGCGAAAAGAATCGGCAGTATGACGGAAACGTGTTGACCACCGATTAGTTTTTTGCTATTAACTCTTGCATCCTTCGACCGACTTCTTCGACTAAAGGCGCGATGGAAAGCTTATCTGTTCCTCTTTCAGATAGCATTAACATATTTTACGACAAGTCGTAAGAAATAAAATTTTTTTGATCAAAACTAAAATATCCTCGAAATCATTGAAAAAGAAGTACCTTATCAGACGAAAATATGCCTTATCTAATAAGAGACATTTAAATTTTTTTAATTGCATGAATGGGTGGCATTTTATTCAGAATTAATAGTTTTTTACATGGACAAAAAATTCGTTTAATTTTTTCCCATTAAATACTACAATTATAGAAAAGCATTTTGCGAAAAGAATCGGCAGTATGACGGAAACGTGTTGACCACCGATTAGTTTTTTGCTATTAACTCTTGCATCCTTCGACCGACTTCTTCGACTAAAGGCGCGATGGAAAACTTATCTGTTCCTCTTTCAGATGGCATTAACATCTTTTACGAAAAGTCGTAAAAAATAAAATTTTTTTGATCAAAACTAAAATATCCTCGAAATCATTGAAAAAGAAGTACCTTATCAGACGAAAATATGCCTTATCTAATAAGAAACATTTAAATTTTTTTAATTTCATAAATGGGTGGCATTTTATTCAGAATTAATAGTTTTTTACATGGACAAAAAATTCGTTTAATTTTTTCCCATTAAATATTAGAATTGTAGAAAAGTACTTTGCGAAAAGAATCGGCAGTAAGACGGAAACGTGTTGACCACCGATTAGTTTTTTGCTAAAACCTCTTGCATCCTTCGACCGACTTTTTCGACTAAAAGCTCGATGGAAAGCTTATCTGATCCTCTTTCAGATGGCATTAACATATTTTACGAAAAGTCGTAAGAAATAAAATTTTTTTGATCAAAACTAAAATATCCTCGAAATCATTGAAGAAGAAGTACCTTATCAGAAGAAAATATGCCTTATCTAATAAGAGACATTTAAATTTTTTTAATTGCATAAATGGGAGCATTTTATTCAGAATTAATAGTTTTTTTTGCATGGACAAAAAATTCGTTTAATTTTTTCCCATTAAATACTACAATTATAGAAAAGCATTTTGCGAAAAGAATCGGCAATAGGACGGAAACGTGTTGACCACCGATTAGTTTTTTGCTATTAACTCTTGCATCCTTCGACCGACTTCTTCGACTAAAGGCGCGATGGAAAGCTTATCTGTTCCTCTTTCAGATAGCATTAACATATTTTACGACAAGTCGTAAGAAATAAAATTTTTTTGATCAAAACTAAAATATCCTCGAAATCATTGAAAAAGAAGTCCCTTATCAGACGAAAATATGCCTTATCTAATAAGAGACATTTAAATTTTTTTAATTTCATAAATGGGTGGCATTTTATTCAGAATTAATAGTTTTTTACATGGACAAAAAATTCGTTTAATTTTTTCCCATTAAATACTAGAATTATAGAAAAGTACTTTGCAAAAAGAAGCGGCAGTAGGACGGAAACGTGTTGACCACCGATTAGTTTTCTGCTAATAACTCTTGCATCCTTCGACCGACTTCTTCGACTAAGAGCTCGATGGAAAGCTTATCTGTTCCCCTTTCAGATGGCATTAACATATTTTACGAAAAGTCGTAAGAAATAAAATTTTTTTGATCAAAACTAAAATATCCTCGAAATCATTGAAAAAGAAGTACCTTATCAGACGAAAATATGCCTTATCTAATAAGAGACATTTTAATTTTGTTAATTTCATAAATGGGTGGCATTTTATTCAGAATTATAAGTTTTCTTACATGGACAAAAAATTCGTTTAATTTTTTCCCATTAAATACTAGAATTATAGAAAAGTACTTTGCGAAAAGAATCGGCAGTAGGACGGAAACGTGTTGACCACCGATTAGTTTTTTGCTAATAACTCTTGCATCCTTCGACCGACTTCTTCGACTAAAGGCTCGATTGAAAACTTATCTGTTCCTCTTTCAGATGGCATTAACATATTTTACGAAAAGTCGTAAGAAATAAAATTTTTTTGATCGAAACTAAAATATCCTCGAAATCATTGAAAAAGAAGTACCTTATCAGACGAAAATATGCCTTATCTAATAAGAGACATTTAAATTTTTTTAATTGCATAAACAGGCGGCAGTTTATTCAGAATTAATAGTTTTTTTACATGGACAAAAATTTCGTTTAATTTTTTCCAATTAAATACTAGAATTATAGAAAAGTACTTTGCGAAAAGAATCGGCAGTAGGACGGAAACGTGTTGACCACCGATTAGTTTTTTGCTAATAACTCTTGCATCCTTCGACCGACTTCTTCGACTAAGAGCTCGATGGAAAGCTTATCTGTTCCTCTTTAGATGGCATTAACATCTTTTACGAAAAGTCGTAAAAAATATAATTTTTTTGATCAAATCTAAAATATCCTCGAAATCATTGAAAAAGAAGTACCTTATCAGACGAAAATATGCCTTATCTAATAAGAGACATTTAAATTTTTTTAATTGGATAAACAGGCGGCAGTTTATTCAGAATTAATAGTTTTTTTACATGGACAAAAATTTCGTTTAATTTTTTCCAATTAAATACTAGAATTATAGAAAAGTACTTTGCGAAAAGAATCGGCAGTAGGACGGAAACGTGTTGACCACCGATTAGTTTTTTGCTAATAACTCTTGCATCCTTCGACCGACTTCTTCGACTAAGAGCTCGATGGAAAGCTTATCTGTTCCTCTTTCAGATGGCATTAACATATTTTACGAAAAGTCGTAAGAAATAAAATTTTTTTGATCAAAACTAAAAAATCCTCGAAATCATTGAAAAAGAAGTACCTTATCATACGAAAATATGCCTTATCTAATAAGAGACATTTAAATTTTTTTAATTGCATAAATGGGTAGCATTTTATTCAGAATTAATAGTTTTTTTACATGGACAAAAAATTCGTTTAATTTTTTTCCATTTAATACGAGAATTATAGAAAAGCATTTTGCGAAAAGAATCGGCAGTAGGACGGAAACGTGTTGACCACCGATTAATTTATTGCTAAAACCTCTTGCATCCTTCGACCGACTTCTTCGACTAAGAGCTCGATGGAAAGCTTATCTGTTCCTCTTTTAGTTGGCATTAACATTTTTTACGAAAATGCGTAAGAAATAAAATTTTTTTTAACAAAACTAAAATATCCTCGAAATCATTGAAGAAGAAGTACCTTATCAGACGAACATATGCCTTATCTAATAAAAGACATTTAAATTTTTTTAATTTCATAAATGGGTGGCATTTTATTCAGTATTAATAGTTTTTTACATGGACAAAAAATTCGTTTAATTTTTTCCCATTAAATACTACAATTATAGAAAAGTATTTTGCGAAAAGAATCGGCAGTAGGACGGAATCGTGTTGACCACCGATTGGTTTTTTGCTAACAACTATTGCATCCTTCGACCGAATTTTTCGAATAAGAGCTCGATGGAAAGCTTATCTGTTCCTCTTTTAGTTGGCATTAACATTTTTTACGAAAAGGCGTAAGAAATAAAATTTTTTTTAACAAAACTAAAATATCCTCGAAATCATTGAAGAAGAAGTACCTTATCAGACGAACATATGCCTTATCTAATAAAAGACATTTAAATTTTTTTAATTTCATAAATGGGTGGCATTTTATTCAGTATTAATAGTTTTTTACATGGACAAAAAATTCGTTTAATTTTTTCCCATTAAATACTAGAATTATAGAAAAGCATTTTGCGAAAAGAATCGGCAGTATGACGGAAACGTGTTGACCACCGATTAGTTTTTTGCTATTAACTCTTGCATCCTTCGACCGACTTCTTCGACTAAAGGCGCGATGGAAAGCTTATCTGTTCCTCTTTCAGATAGCATTAACATATTTTACGACAAGTCGTAAGAAATAAAATTTTTTTGATCAAAACTAAAATATCCTCGAAATCATTGAAAAAGAAGTACCTTATCAGACGAAAATATGCCTTATCTAATAAGAGACATTTAAATTTTTTTAATTGCATGAATGGGTGGCATTTTATTCAGAATTAATAGTTTTTTACATGGACAAAAAATTCGTTTAATTTTTTCCCATTAAATACTACAATTATAGAAAAGCATTTTGCGAAAAGAATCGGCAGTATGACGGAAACGTGTTGACCACCGATTAGTTTTTTGCTATTAACTCTTGCATCCTTCGACCGACTTCTTCGACTAAAGGCGCGATGGAAAGCTTATATGTCCCTCTTTCAGATACCATTAACATATTTTACGACAAAACGTAAGAAATAAAATTTTTTTGATCAAAACTAAAATATCCTCGAAATCATTGAAAAAGAAGTACCTTATCAGACGAAAATATGCCTTATCTAATAAGAGTCATTTAAATTTTTTTAATTTCATAAATGGGTGGCATTTTATTCAGAATGAATAGTTTTTTACATAAACAAAAAATTCGTTTAATTTTTTCCCATTAAATACTAGAATTATAGAAAAGCATTTTGCGAAAAGAATCGGCAGTAGGACGGAAACGTGTTGACCACCGATTAGTTTTTTGCTAATATTTCTTGCATCCTTCGACCGACTTCTTCGACTAAGAGCTCGATGGAAAGCTTATCTGTTCCTCTTTCAGATGGCATTAACATATTTTACGAAAAGTCGTAAAAAATAAAATTTTTTTGATCAAAACTAAAATATCCTCGAAATCATTGAAAAAGAAGTACCTTATCAGACGAAAATATGCCTTATCTAATAAGAAACATTTAAATTTTTTTAATTTCATAAATGGGTGGCATTTTATTCAGAATTAATAGTTTTTTACATGGACAAAAAATTCGTTTAATTTTTTCCCATTGAATATTAGAATTATAGAAAAGTACTTTGCGAAAAGAATCGGCAGTAAGACGGAAACGTGTTGACCACCGATTAGTTTTTTGCTATTAACTCTTGCATCCTTCGACCGACTTCTTCGACTAAAGGCGCGATGGAAAGCTTATCTGTTCCTCTTTCAGATAGCATTAACATATTTTACGACAAGTCGAAAGAAATAAAATTTTTTTGATCAAAACTAAAATATCCTCGAAATCATTGAAAAAGAAGTCCCTTATCAGACGAAAATATGCCTTATCTAATAAGAGACATTTAAATTTTTTTAATTTCATAAATGGGTGGCATTTTATTCAGAATTATTAGTTTTCTTACATGGACAAAAAATTCGTTTAATTTTTTCCCATTAAATACTAGAATTATAGAAAAGTACTTTGCGAAAAGAATCGGCAGTAGGACGGAAACGTGTTGACCACCGATTAGTTTTTTGCTAATAACTCTTGCATCCTTCGACCGACTTCTTCGACTTAAAGCTCGATGGAAAGCTTATCTCTTCCTCTTTCAGATGGCATTAACATATTTTACGAAAAGTAGTAAGAAATAAAATTTTTTTGATCAAAACTAAAATATCCTCGAAATCATTGAAAAAGAAGTCCCTTATCAGACGAATATATGCCCTATCTAATAAGAGACATTTAAATTTTTTTAATTTCATAAATGGGTGGCATTTTATTCAAAATTAATAGTTTTTTACATGGACAAAAAATTCGTTTAATTTTTTCCCATTAAATACTAGAATTATAGAAAAGCATTTTGCGAAAAGAATCGGCAGTATGACGGAAACGTGTTGACCACCGATTAGTTTTTTGCTATTAACTCTTGCATCCTTCGACCGACTTCTTCGACTAAAGGCGCGATGGAAAGCTTATCTGTTCCTCTTTCAGATAGCATTAACATATTTTACGACAAGTCGTAAGAAATAAAATTTTTTTGATCAAAACTAAAATATCCTCGAAATCATTGAAAAAGAAGTACCTTATCAGACGAAAATATGCCTTATCTAATAAGAGACATTTAAATTTTTTTAATTGCATGAATGGGTGGCATTTTATTCAGAATTAATAGTTTTTTACATGGACAAAAAATTCGTTTAATTTTTTCCCATTAAATACTACAATTATAGAAAAGCATTTTGCGAAAAGAATCGGCAGTATGACGGAAACGTGTTGACCACCGATTAGTTTTTTGCTATTAACTCTTGCATCCTTCGACCGACTTCTTCGACTAAAGGCGCGATGGAAAACTTATCTGTTCCTCTTTCAGATACCATTAACATATTTTACGACAAGTCGTAAGAAATAAAATTTTTTTGATCAAAACTAAAATATCCTCGAAATCATTGAAAAAGAAGTACCTTATCAGACGAAAATATGCCTTATCTAATAAGAGACATTTAAATTTTTTTAATTTCATAAATGGGTGGCATTTTATTCAGAATTAATAGTTTTTTACATAAACAAAAAATTCGTTTAATTTTTTCCCATTAAATACTAGAATTATAGAAAAGCATTTTGCGAAAAGAATCGGCAGTAGGACGGAAACGTGTTGACCACCGATTAGTTTTTTGCTAATAACTCTTGCATCCTTCGACCGACTTCTTCGACTAAGAGCTCGATGGAAAGCTTATCTGTTCCTCTTTCAGATGGCATTAACATCTTTTACGAAAAGTCGTAAGAAATAAAATTTTTTTGATCAAAACTAAAATATCCTCGAAATCATTGAAAAAGAAGTCCCTTATCAGACGAAAATATGCCTTATCTAATAAGAGACATTTAAATTTTTTTAATTTCATAAATGGGTGGCATTTTATTCAGAATTAATAGTTTTTTACATGGACAAAAAATTCGTTTAATTTTTTCCCATTAAATACTAGAATTATAGAAAAGTACTTTGCAAAAAGAAGCGGCAGTAGGACGGAAACGTGTTGACCACCGATTAGTTTTCTGCTAATAACTCTTGCATCCTTCGACCGACTTCTTCGACTAAGAGCTCGATGGAAAGCTTATCTGTTCCCCTTTCAGATGGCATTAACATATTTTACGAAAAGTCGTAAGAAATAAAATTTTTTTGATCAAAACTAAAATATCCTCGAAATCATTGAAAAAGAAGTACCTTATCAGACGAAAATATGCCTTATCTAATAAGAGACATTTTAATTTTGTTAATTGCATAAATGGGTGGCATTTTATTCAGAATTATTAGTTTTCTTACATGGACAAAAAATTCGTTTAATTTTTTCCCATTAAATACTAGAATTATAGAAAAGTACTTTGCGAAAAGAATCGGCAGTAGGACGGAAACGTATTGACCACCGATTAGTTTTTTGCTAATAACTCTTGCATCCTTCGACCGACTTCTTCGACTAAAGGCTCGATGGAAAACTTATCTGTTCCTCTTTCAGATGGCATTAACTTATTTTACGAAAAGTCGTAAGAAATAAAATTTTTTTGATCGAAACTAAAATATCCTCGAAATCATTGAAAAAGAAGTACCTTATCAGACGAAAATATGCCTTATCTAATAAGAGACATTTAAATTTTTTTAATTTCATAAGTGGGTGGCATTTTATTCAGAATTAATAGTTTTTCACATGGACAAGAAATTCGTTTAATTTTTTCCCATTAAATACTACAATTATAGAAAAGCATTTTGCGAAAAGAATCGGCAGTAGGACGGAAACGTGTTGACCACTGATTAGTTTTTTGCTAACGAGCTAAGAGCTCGATGGAAAGCTTATCTGTTCCTCTTTCAGATGGTATTAACATATTTTACGAAAAGTCGTAAAAAATAAAATTTTTTTGATCAAAACTAAAATATCCTCGAAATCATTGAAAAAGAAGTACCTTATCAGACGAAAATATGCCTTATCTAATAAGAGACATTTAAATTTTTTTAATTTCATAAATGGGTGGCATTTTATTCAGAATTAATAGTTTTTTACATGGACAAAAAATTCGTTTAATTTATTCCCATTAAATATTAGAATTATAGAAAAGTACTTTGCGAAAAGAATCGGCAGTAGGACGGAAACGTGTTGACCACCGATTAGTTTTTTGCTAATAACTCTTGCATCCTTCGACCGACTTCTTCGACTAAAAGCTCGATGGAAAACTTTTCTGTTCCTCTTTCAGATGGCATTAACATATTTTACGAAAAGTCGTAAGAAATAAAATTTTTTTGATCAAAACTAAAATATCCTCGAAATCATTGAAAAAGAAGTACCTTATCAGACGAAAATATGCCTTATCTAATAAGAGACATTTAAATTTTTTTAATTTCATAAATGGGTGGCATTTTATTCAGAATTAATAGTTTTTTACATGGACAAAAAATTCGTTTAATTTATTCCCATTAAATATTAGAATTATAGAAAAGTACTTTGCGAAAAGAATCGGCAGTAGGACGGAAACGTGTTGACCACCGATTAGTTTTTTGCTAATAACTCTTGCATCCTTCGACCGACTTCTTCGACTAAAAGCTCGATGGAAAACTTTTCTGTTCCTCTTTCAGATGGCATTAACATATTTTACGAAAAGTCGTAAGAAATAAAATTTTTTTGATCGAAACTAAATATCCTCGAAATCATTGAAAAAGATGTCCCTTATCAGACGAAAATATGCCTTTTCTAATAAGAGACATTTAAATTTTTTTAATTTCATAAATGGGTGGCATTTTATTCAGAATTAATAGTTTTTTACATGGACAAAAAATTCGTTTAATTTATTCCCATTAAATATTAGAATTATAGAAAAGTACTTTGCGAAAATAATCGGCAGTAGGACGGAAACGTGTTGACAACCGATTAGTTTTGTGCTAATAACTCTTGCATCCTTCGTAGTAAGAAATAAAATTTTTTTGATCAAAACTAAAATATCCTCGAAATCATTGAAAAATAAGTCCCTTATCAGACGAATATATGCCCTATCTAATAAGAGACATTTAAATTTTTTTAATTTCATAAATGGGTGTCATTTTATTCAGAATTAATAGTTTTTTACATGGACAAAAAATTCGTTTAATTTTTTCCTATTAAATACTAGAATTATAGAAAAGCATTTTGCGAAAAGAATCGGCAGTATGACGGAAACGTGTTGACCACCGATTAGTTTTTTGCTATTAACTCTTGCATCCTTCGACCGACTTCTTCGACTAAAGGCGCGATGGAAAGCTTATCTGTTCCTCTTTCAGATAGCATTAACATATTTTACGACAAGTCGTAAGAAATAAAATTTTTTTGATCAAAACTAAAATATCCTCGAAATCATTGAAAAAGAAGTACCTTATCAGACGAAAATATGCCTTATCTAATAAGAGACATTTAAATTTTTTTAATTGCATGAATGGGTGGCATTTTATTCAGAATTAATAGTTTTTTACATGGACAAAAAATTCGTTTAATTTTTTCCCATTAAATACATACTATAATTATAGAAAAGTACTTTGCAAAAAGAATCGGCAGTAGGACGGAAACGTGTTGACCACCGATTAGTTTTTTGCTAAAACCTCTTGCATCCTTCGACCGACTTCTTCGACTAAAAGCTCGATGGAAAGCTTATCTGATCCTCTTTCAGATGGCATTAACATATTTTACGAAAAGTCGTAAGAAATAAAATTTTGTTGATCAAAACTAAAATATCCTCGAAATGATTGAAGAAGAAGTACCTTATCAGAAGAAAATATGCCTTATCTAATAAGAGACATTTAAATTTTTTTAATTGCATAAATGGGAGCATTTTATTCAGAATTAATAGTTTTTTTTGCATGGACAAAAAATTCGTTTAATTTTTTCCCATTAAATACTACAATTATAGAAAAGCATTTTGCGAAAAGAATCGGCAATAGGACGGAAACGTGTTGACCACCGATTAGTTTTTTGCTATTAACTCTTGCATCCTTCGACCGACTTCTTCGACTAAAGGCGCGATGGAAAGCATATCTGTTCCTCTTTCAGATAGCATTAACATATTTTACGACAAGTCGTAAGAAATAAAATTTTTTTGATCAAAACTAAAATATCCTCGAAATCATTGAAAAAGAAGTACCTTATCAGACGAAAATATGCCTTATCTAATAAGAGACATTTAAATTTTTTTTATTGCATGAATGGGTGGCATTTTATTCAGAATTAATAGTTTTTTACATGGACAAAAAATTCGTTTAATTTTTTCCCATTAAATACTACAATTATAGAAAAGCATTTTGCGAAAATAATCGGCAGTAGGACGGAAACGTGTTGACCACCGATTAGTTTTTTGCTAATAACTCTTGCATCCTTCGACCGACTTCTTCGACTAAGAGCTCGATGGAAAGCTTATCTGTTCCTCTTTAGATGGCATTAACATCTTTTACGAAAAGTCGTAAAAAATATAATTTTTTTGATCAAATCTAAAATATCCTCGAAATCATTGAAAAAGAAGTACCTTATCAGACGAAAATATGCCTTATCTAATAAGAGACATTTAAATTTTTTTAATTGCATAAACAGGCGGCAGTTTATTCAGAATTAATAGTTTTTTTACATGGACAAAAATTTCGTTTAATTTTTTCCAATTAAATACTAGAATTATAGAAAAGTACTTTGCGAAAAGAATCGGCAGTAGGACGGAAACGTGTTGACCACCGATTAGTTTTTTGCTAATAACTCTTGCATCCTTCGACCGACTTCTTCGACTAAGAGCTCGATGGAAAGCTTATCTGTTCCTCTTTCAGATGGCATTAACATATTTTACGAAAAGTCGTAAGAAATAAAATTTTTTTGATCAAAACTAAAAAATCCTCGAAATCATTGAAAAAGAAGTACCTTATCATACGAAAATATGCCTTATCTAATAAGAGACATTTAAATTTTTTTAATTGCATAAATGGGTAGCATTTTATTCAGAATTAATAGTTTTTTTACATGGACAAAAAATTCGTTTAATTTTTTCCCATTTAATACGAGAATTATAGAAAAGCATTTTGCGAAAAGAATCGGCAGTAGGACGGAAACGTGTTGACCACCGATTAATTTATTGCTAATAACTCTTGCATCCTTCGACCGACTTCTTCGACTAAGAGCTCGATGGAAAGCTTATCTGTTCCTCTTTTAGTTGGCATTAACATTTTTTACGAAAAGGCGTAAGAAATAAAATTTTTTTTAACAAAACTAAAATATCCTCGAAATCATTGAAGAAGAAGTACCTTATCAGACGAACATATGCCTTATCTAATAAAAGACATTTATTTTTTTTAATTTCATAAATGGGTGGCATTTTATTCAGTATTAATAGTTTTTTACATGGACAAAAAATTCGTTTAATTTTTTCCCATTAAATACTACAATTATAGAAAAGTATTTTGCGAAAAGAATCGGCAGTAGGACGGAATCGTGTTGACCACCGATTGGTTTTTTGCTAACAACTATTGCATCCTTCGACCGAATTTTTCGAATAAGAGCTCGATGGAAAGCTTATCTGTTCCTCTTTCAGATGGCATTAACATATTTTACGAAAAGTCGTAAGAAATAAAATTTTTTTGATCAAAACTAAAATATCCTCGAAATCATTGAAAAAGAAGTACTTTATCATACGAAAATATGCCTTATCTAATAAAAGACATTTAAATTTTTTTAATTTCATAAATGGGTGGCATTTTTTTCAGAATTAATAGTTTTTTACAAGGACAAAAAATTCGTTTAATTTTTTTCTCATTAAATACTACAATTATAGAAAAGTATTTTGCGAAAAGAATCGGCAGTAGGACGGAATCGTGTTGACCACTGATTGGTTTTTTGCTAACAACTATTGCATCCTTCGACCGAATTCTTCGAATAAGAGCTCGATGGAAAGCTTATCTGTTCCTCTTTCAGATGGCATTAACATATTTTACGAAAAGTCGTAAGAAATAAAATTGTTTTGATCAAAACTAAAATATCCTTGAAATCATTGAAAAAGAATTCTCTTATCAGACGAAAATATGCCTTATCTGATAAGAGACATTTAAATTTTTTTAATTTCATAAATGGGTGGCATTTTATTCAGAATTAATAGTTTTTTACATGGACAAAAAATTCGTTTAATTTTTTCCCATTAAATACTAGAATTATTGAAATGCATTTTGCGAAAAGAATCGGCAGTAGGATGGAAACGTGTTGACCACCGATTAGTTTTCTGCTAATAACTCTTGTATCCTTCGACCGACTTCTTCGACTAAGAGCTCGATGGAAAGCTTATCTGTTCCTCTTTCAGATGGCATTAACATATTTTACGAAAAGTCGTAAGAAATAAAATTTTGTTGATCAAAACTAAGATATCCTCGAAATCATTGAAAAAGAAGTACCTTATCAGACGAAAATATGCCTTATCTAATAAGAGACATTTTAATTTTTTTAATTTCATAAATGGGTGGCATTTTATTCAGAATTGATAGTTTTTTACATGGACAAGAAATTCGTTTAATTTTTTCACATTAAATACTAGAATTATAAAAAAGTACTTTGCGAAAAGAATCGGCAGTAGGACGGAAACGTGTTGACCACCGATTAGTTTTTTGCTAATAATTCTTGCATCCTTCGAGCGACTTCTTCGACTAAAGGCTCGATGGAAAGCTTATCTGTTCCTCTTTCAGATGGCATTAACATATTTTACGAAAAGTCGTAAGAAATAAAATTTTTTTGATCGAAACTAAAATATCCTCGAAATCATTGAAAACGAAGTACCTTATCAGACGAAAATATGCCTTATCTAATAAAAGACATTTAAATTTTTTTAATTTCATAAATGGGTGGCATTTTTTTCAGAATTAATAGTTTTTTACAAGGACAAAAAATTCGTTTAATTTTTTTCTCATTAAATACTACAATTATAGAAAAGTATTTTGCGAAAAGAAGCGGCAGTAGGACGGAATCGTGTTGACCACTGATTGGTTTTTTGCTAACAACTATTGCATCCTTCGACCGAATTCTTCGAATAAGAGCTCGATGGAAAGCTTATCTGTTCCTCTTTCAGATGGCATTAACATATTTTACGAAAAGTCGTAAGAAATACAATTTTTTTGATCAAAACTAAAATATCCTCGAAATCATTGAAAACGAAGTACCTTATCAGACGAAAATATGCCTTATCTAATAAGAGAAAATTAAATTTTTTTAATTGCATAAACAGGCGGCAATTTATTCAGAATTAATAGTTTTTTACATGGACAAAAAATTCGTTTAATTTTTTCCCATTAAATACTACAATTATAGAAAAGTATTTTGCGAAAACAATCGGCAGTAGGACGGAATCGTGTTGACCACCGATTGGTTTTTTGCTAACAACTATTGCATCCTTCGACCGAATTCTTCGCATAAGAGCTCGATGGAAAGCTTATCTGTTCCTCTTTCAGATGGCATTAACATATTTTACGAAAAGTCGTAAGAAATAAAATTTTTTTGATCAAAACTAAAATATCCTCGAAATCATTGAAAAACCAGTAAGGGCGGTATAGTTGAGTATTCTCAACTATATAATACCCTGTACACACACCTATGTTGCTAACACGTTAAACATTCGCCGACAGCAAAAGCAGTGTACCACGATATGGTTTGTGTATTTGCTAATAGTGAGGCAGGGCTCACAGTGCAATGTTGCCATTAGATGGCGCTTTAGTACGGGTTTTGTTACAAAGCATTGCTGCAAAATTTTAGTGTGTTGGTCTTTGCGGGGAAAGTGGTAGTTTGTTGTATGCAGTTTTAAAAAGGTATGTTAACTGAGTTTGCATACAAAATTTCAGCATTGTATTCTTTATACTTTAGGAGATACAGCAATTTTAAGAAAAAAATGACCTTTTGTTATGCTTGATGGGCGGGAAGGAATGGGCGTGGCGAAAATTCCTTCAAACTTCATCTAGTGTTCGACCACACGAGACTATCTTCCAAATTTCAAGTCTCTAGCTTTAATAGTTTTCGAGAACCATTGGTGAGGACGGACGGACGAACGGACGGACGGACGGACAGACAGGGCTATATCAATTCGTCTTGTCATCCTGATCAAGAATATATATACTTTATAGGGTCCCCCTCCCCTCCTTCTATGCGTTACATACAAACCGTCTCAAACAAACTTAATATACCCTGATACACAGTGTGTGTACAGGGTATAAGAAGTACCTTATCATACGAAAATATGCCTTTTCTAATAAGAGACATTTAAATTTTTTTAACTGCATAAATGGGTGGCATTTTATTCAGAATAAATAATTTTTTTTCATGAACAAGAAATTCGTTTAATTTTTTCCCATTAAATACTAGAATTATAAAAAAGCATTTTGCGAAAAGAATTGGCAGTAGGACGGAATCGTGTTGACCACGGATTGGTTTTTTGCTAACAACTCTTGCATCCATCAACCGAATTCTTCGAAGAAGAGCTCGATGGAACGCTTATCTGTTCGTCTTTCAGATGGCATTAACATATTTTACGAAAAGTCGTAAGAAATAAAACTTTTTTGATCAAAACTAAAATATCCTCGAAATCATTGAGGGCGAAGTACCTTATCAGACGAAAATATGCCTTATCTAATAAGAGACATTTAAATTTTTTTAATTTCATAAATGGGTGGCATTTTATTCAGAATTAATAGTTTTTTACATGGACAAAAAATTCGTTTAATTTATTCCCATTAAATATTAGAATTATAGAAAAGTACTTTGCGAAAAGAATCGGCAGTAGGACGGAAACGTGTTGACCACCGATTAGTTTTTTGCTATTAACTCTTGCATCCTTCGACCGACTTCTTCGACTAAAGGCGCGATGGAAAGCTTATCTGTTCCTCTTTCAGATAGCATTAACATATTTTACGACAAGTCGTAAGAAATAAAATTTTTTTGATCAAAACTAAAATATCCTCGAAATCATTGAAAAAGAAGTCCCTTATCAGACGAATATATGCCCTATCTAATAAGAGACATTTAAATTTTTTTAATTTCATAAATGGGTGGCATTTTATTCAAAATTAATAGTTTTTTACATGGACAAAAAATTCGTTTAATTTTTTCCCATTAAATACTAGAATTATAGAAAAGCATTTTGCGAAAAGAATCGGCAGTATGACGGAAACGTGTTGACCACCGATTAGTTTTTTGCTATTAACTCTTGCATCCTTCGACCGACTTCTTCGACTAAAGGCGCGATGGAAAGCTTATCTGTTCCTCTTTCAGATAGCATTAACATATTTTACGACAAGTCGTAAGAAATAAAATTTTTTTGATCAAAACTAAAATATCCTCGAAATCATTGAAAAAGAAGTACCTTATCATACGAAAATATGCCTTATCTAATAAGAGACATTTAAATTTTTTTAATTGCATGAATGGGTGGCATTTTATTCAGAATTAATAGTTTTTTACATGGACAAAAAATTCGTTTAATTTTTTCCCATTAAATACTACAATTATAGAAAAGCATTTTGCGAAAAGAATCGGCAGTATGACGGAAACGTGTTGACCACCGATTAGTTTTTTGCTATTAACTCTTGCATCCTTCGACCGACTTCTTCGACTAAAGGCGCGATGGAAAGCTTATCTGTTCCTCTTTCAGATACCATTAACATATTTTACGACAAAACGTAAAAAATAAAATTTTTTTGATCAAAACTAAAATATCCTCGAAATCATTGAAAAAGAAGTACCTTATCAGACGAAAATATGCCTTATCTAATAAGAGACATTTAAATTTTTTTAATTTCATAAATGGGTGGCATTTTATTCAGAATTAATAGTTTTTTACATAAACAAAAAATTCGTTTAATTTTTTCCCATTAAATACTAGAATTATAGAAAAGCATTTTGCGAAAAGAATCGGCAGTAGGACGGAAACGTGTTGACCACCGATTAGTTTTTTGCTAATAACTCTTGCATCCTTCGACCGACTTCTTCGACTAAGAGCTCGATGGAAAGCTTATCTGTTCCTCTTTCAGATGGCATTAACATCTTTTACGAAAAGTCGTAAAAAATAAAATTTTTTTGATCAAAACTAAAATGTCCTCGAAATCATTGAAAAAGAAGTACCTTATCAGACGAAAATATGCCTTATCTAATAAGAAACATTTAAATTTTTTTAATTTCATAAATGGGTGGCATTTTATTCAGAATTAATAGTTTTTTTCATGGACAAAAAATTCGTTTAATTTTTTCCCATTAAATATTAGAATTATAGAAAAGTACTTTGCGAAAAGAATCGGCAGTAAGACGGAAACGTGTTGACCACCGCTTAGTTTTTTGCTAAAACCTCTTGCATCCTTCGACCGACTTTTTCGACTAAAAGCTCGATGGAAAGCTTATCTGATCCTCTTTCAGATGGCATTAACATATTTTACGAAAAGTCGTAAGAAATAAAATTTTTTTGATCAAAACTAAAATATCCTCGAAATCATTGAAGAAGAAGTACCTTATCAGAAGAAAATATGCCTTATCTAATAAGAGACATTTAAATTTTTTTAATTGCATAAATGGGAGCATTTTATTCAGAATTAATAGTTTTTTTTGCATGGACAAAAAATTCGTTTAATTTTTTCCCATTAAATACTACAATTATAGAAAAGCATTTTGCGAAAAGAATCGGCAATAGGACGGAAACGTGTTGACCACCGATTAGTTTTTTGCTATTAACTCTTGCATCCTTCGACCGACTTCTTCGACTAAAGGCGCGATGGAAAGCTTATCTGTTCCTCTTTCAGATAGCATTAACATATTTTACGACAAGTCGTAAGAAATAAAATTTTTTTGATCAAAACTAAAATATCCTCGAAATCATTGAAAAAGAAGTCCCTTATCAGACGAAAATATGCCTTATCTAATAAGAGACATTTACATTTTTTTAATTTCATAAATGGGTGGCATTTTATTCAGAATTATTAGTTTTCTTACATGGACAAAAAATTCGTTTAATTTTTTCCCATTAAATACTAGAATTATAGAAAAGTACTTTGCGAAAAGAATCGGCAGTAGGACGGAAACGTGTTGACCACCGATTAGTTTTTTGCTAATAACTCTTGCATCCTTCGACCGACTTCTTCGACTAAAAGCTCGATGGAAAGCTTATCTCTTCCTCTCTCAGATGGCATTAACATATTTTACGAAAAGTAGTAAGAAATAAAATTTTTTTGATCAAAACTAAAATATCCTCGAAATCATTGAAAAAGAAGTCCCTTATCAGACGAATATATGCCCTATCTAATAAGAGACATTTAAATTTTTTTAATTTCATAAATGGGTGGCATTTTATTCAAAATTAATAGTTTTTTACATGGACAAAAAATTCGTTTAATTTTTTCTCATTAAATACTAGAATTATAGAAAAGCATTTTGCGAAAAGAATCGGCAGTATGACGGAAACGTGTTGACCACCGATTAGTTTTTTGCTAATAACTCTTGCATCCTTCGACCGACTTCTTCGACTAAAGGCGCGATGGAAAGCTTATCTGTTCCTCTTTCAGATAGCATTAACATATTTTACGACAAGTCGTAAGAAATAAAATTTTTTTGATCAAAACTAAAATATCCTCGAAATCATTGAAAAAGAAGTACCTTATCAGACGAAAATATGCCTTATCTAATAAGAGACATTTAAATTTTTTTAATTGCATGAATGGGTGGCATTTTATTCAGAATTAATAGTTTTTTACATGGACAAAAAATTCGTTTAATTTTTTCCCATTAAATACTACAATTATAGAAAAGCATTTTGCGAAAAGAATCGGCAGTATGACGGAAACGTGTTGACCACCGATTATTTTTTTGCTATTAACTCTTGCATCCTTCGACCGACTTCTTCGACTAAAGGCGCGATGGAAAACTTATCTGTTCCTCTTTCAGATACCATTAACATATTTTACGACAAGTCGTAAGAAATAAAATTTTTTTGATCAAAACTAAAATATCCTCGAAATCATTGAAAAAGAAGTACCTTATCAGACGAAAATATGCCTTATCTAATAAGAGACATTTAAATTTTTTTAATTTCATAAATGGGTGGCATTTTATTCAGAATTAATAGTTTTTTACATAAACAAAAAATTCGTTTAATTTTTTCCCATTAAATACTAGAATTATAGAAAAGCATTTTGCGAAAAGAATCGGCAGTAGGACGGAAACGTGTTGACCACCGATTAGTTTTTTGCTAATAACTCTTGCATCCTTCGACCGACTTCTTCGACTAAGAGCTCGATGGAAAGCTTATCTGTTCCTCTTTCAGATGGCATTAACATCTTTTACGAAAAGTCGTAAAAAATAAAATTTTTTTGATCAAAACTAAAATATCCTCGAAATCATTGAAAAAGAAGTACCTTATCAGACGAAAATATGCCTTATCTAATAAGAAACATTTAAATTTTTTTAATTTCATAAATGGGTGGCATTTTATTCAGAATTAATAGTTTTTTACATGGACAAAAAATTCGTTTAATTTTTTCCCATTAAATATTAGAATTATAGAAAAGTACTTTGCGAAAAGAATCGGCAGTAGGACGGAAACGTGTTGACCACTGATTAGTTTTTTGCTAACGAGCTAAGAGCTCGATGGAAAGCTTATCTGTTCCTCTTTCAGATGGTATTAACATATTTTACGAAAAGTCGTAAAAAATAAAATTTTTTTGATCAAAACTAAAATATCCTCGAAATCATTGAAAAAGAAGTACCTTATCAGACGAAAATATGCCTTATCTAATAAGAGACATTTAAATTTTTTTAATTGCATGAATGGGTGGCATTTTATTCAGAATTAATAGTTTTTTACATGGACAAAAAATTCGTTTAATTTTTTCCCATTAAATACTACAATTATAGAAAAGCATTTTGCGAAAAGAATCGGCAGTATGACGGAAACGTGTTGACCACCGATTAGTTTTTTGCTATTAACTCTTGCATCCTTCGACCGACTTCTTCGACTAAAGGCGCGATGGAAAGCTTATCTGTTCCTCTTTCAGATACCATTAACATATTTTACGACAAAACGTAAGAAATAAAATTTTTTTGATCAAAACTAAAATATCCTCGAAATCATTGAAAAAGAAGTACCTTATCAGACGAAAATATGCCTTATCTAATAAGAGACATTTAAATTTTTTTAATTTCATAAATGGGTGGCATTTTATTCAGAATTAATAGTTTTTTACATAAACAAAAAATTCGTTTAATTTTTTCCCATTAAATACTAGAATTATAGAAAAGCATTTTGCGAAAAGAATCGGCAGTAGGACGGAAACGTGTTGACCACCGATTAGTTTTTTGCTAATAACTCTTGCATCCTTCGACCGACTTCTTCGACTAAGAGCTCGATGGAAAGCTTATCTGTTCCTCTTTCAGATGGCATTAACATCTTTTACGAAAAGTCGTAAAAAATAAAATTTTTTTGATCAAAACTAAAATATCCTCGAAATCATTGAAAAAGAAGTACCTTATCAGACGAAAATATGCCTTATCTAATAAGAAACATTTAAATTTTTTTAATTTCATAAATGGGTGGCATTTTATTCAGAATTAATAGTTTTTTTCATGGACAAAAAATTCGTTTAATTTTTTCCCATTAAATATTAGAATTATAGAAAAGTACTTTGCGAAAAGAATCGGCAGTAAGACGGAAACGTGTTGACCACCGCTTAGTTTTTTGCTAAAACCTCTTGCATCCTTCGACCGACTTTTTCGACTAAAAGCTCGATGGAAAGCTTATCTGATCCTCTTTCAGATGGCATTAACATATTTTACGAAAAGTCGTAAGAAATAAAATTTTTTTGATCAAAACTAAAATATCCTCGAAATCATTGAAGAAGAAGTACCTTATCAGAAGAAAATATGCCTTATCTAATAAGAGACATTTAAATTTTTTTAATTGCATAAATGGGAGCATTTTATTCAGAATTAATAGTTTTTTTTGCATGGACAAAAAATTCGTTTAATTTTTTCCCATTAAATACTACAATTATAGAAAAGCATTTTGCGAAAAGAATCGGCAATAGGACGGAAACGTGTTGACCACCGATTAGTTTTTTGCTATTAACTCTTGCATCCTTCGACCGACTTCTTCGACTAAAGGCGCGATGGAAAGCTTATCTGTTCCTCTTTCAGATAGCATTAACATATTTTACGACAAGTCGTAAGAAATAAAATTTTTTTGATCAAAACTAAAATATCCTCGAAATCATTGAAAAAGAAGTCCCTTATCAGACGAAAATATGCCTTATCTAATAAGAGACATTTACATTTTTTTAATTTCATAAATGGGTGGCATTTTATTCAGAATTATTAGTTTTCTTACATGGACAAAAAATTCGTTTAATTTTTTCCCATTAAATACTAGAATTATAGAAAAGTACTTTGCGAAAAGAATCGGCAGTAGGACGGAAACGTGTTGACCACCGATTAGTTTTTTGCTAATAACTCTTGCATCCTTCGACCGACTTCTTCGACTAAAAGCTCGATGGAAAGCTTATCTCTTCCTCTTTCAGATGGCATTAACATATTTTACGAAAAGTAGTAAGAAATAAAATTTTTTTGATCAAAACTAAAATATCCTCGAAATCATTGAAAAAGAAGTCCCTTATCAGACGAATATATGCCCTATCTAATAAGAGACATTTAAATTTTTTTAATTTCATAAATGGGTGGCATTTTATTCAAAATTAATAGTTTTTTACATGGACAAAAAATTCGTTTAATTTTTTCCCATTAAATACTAGAATTATAGAAAAGCATTTTGCGAAAAGAATCGGCAGTATGACGGAAACGTGTTGACCACCGATTAGTTTTTTGCTATTAACTCTTGCATCCTTCGACCGACTTCTTCGACTAAAGGCGCGATGGAAAGCTTATCTGTTCCTCTTTCAGATAGCATTAACATATTTTACGACAAGTCGTAAGAAATAAAATTTTTTTGATCAAAACTAAAATATCCTCGAAATCATTGAAAAAGAAGTACCTTATCAGACGAAAATATGCCTTATCTAATAAGAGACATTTAAATTTTTTTAATTGCATGAATGGGTGGCATTTTATTCAGAATTAATAGTTTTTTACATGGACAAAAAATTCGTTTAATTTTTTCCCATTAAATACTACAATTATAGAAAAGCATTTTGCGAAAAGAATCGGCGGTATGACGGAAACGTGTTGACCACCGATTAGTTTTTTGCTATTAACTCTTGCATCCTTCGACCGACTTCTTCGACTAAAGGCGCGATGGAAAACTTATCTGTTCCTCTTTCAGATACCATTAACATATTTTACGAAAAGTCGTAAAAAATAAAATTTTTTTGATCAAAACTAAAATATCCTCGAAATCATTGAACAAGAAGTACCTTATCAGACGAAAATATGCCTTATCTAATAAGAGACATTTAAATTTTTTTAATTTCATAAATGGGTGGCATTTTATTCAGAATTAATAGTTTTTTACATAAACAAAAAATTCGTTTAATTTTTTCCCGTTAAATACTAGAATTATAGAAAAGCATTTTGCGAAAAGAATCGGCAGTAGGACGGAAACGTGTTGACCACCGATTAGTTTTTTGCTAATAACTCTTGCATCCTTCGACCGACTTCTTCGACTAAGAGCTCGATGGAAAGCTTATCTGTTCCTCTTTCAGATGGCATTAACATCTTTTACGAAAAGTCGTAAAAAATAAAATTTTTTTGATCAAAACTAAAATATCCTCGAAATCATTGAAAAAGAAGTACCTTATCAGACGAAAATATGCCTTATCTAATAAGAAACATTTAAATTTTTTTAATTTCATAAATGGGTGGCATTTTATTCAGAATTAATAGTTTTTTACATGGACAAAAAATTCGTTTAATTTTTTCCCATTAAATACTAGAATTATAGAAAAGTACTTTGCAAAAAGAAGCGGCAGTAGGACGGAAACGTGTTGACCACCGATTAGTTTTCTGCTAATAACTCTTGCATCCTTCGACCGACTTCTTCGACTAAGTGCTCGATGGAAAGCTTATCTGTTCCCCTTTCAGATGGCAATAACATATTTTACGAAAAGTCGTAAGAAATAAAATTTTTTTGATCAAAACTAAAATATCCTCGAAATCACTGAAAAAGAAGTACCTTATCAGACGAAAATATGCCTTATCTAATAAGAGACATTTTAATTTTGTTAATTGCATAAATGGGTGGCATTTTATTCAGAATTATTAGTTTTCTTACATGGACAAAAAATTCGTTTAATTTTTTCCCATTAAATACTAGAATTATAGAAAAGTACTTTGCGAAAAGAATCGGCAGTAGGACGGAAACGTGTTGACCACCGATTAGTTTTTTGCTAATAACTCTTGCATCCTTCGACCGACTTCTTCGACTAAAGGCTCGATGGAAAACTTATCTGTTCCTCTTTCAGATGGCATTAACATATTTTACGAAAAGTCGTAAGAAATAAAATTTTTTTGATCGAAACTAAAATATCCTCGAAATCATTGAAAAAGAAGTACCTTATCAGACGAAAATATGCCTTATCTAATAAGAGACATTTAAATTTTTTTAATTTCATAAATGGGTGGCATTTTATTCAGAATTAATAGTTTTTCACATGGACAAGAAATTCGTTTAATTTTTTCCCATTAAATACTACAATTATAGAAAAGCATTTTGCGAAAAGAATCGGCAGTAGGACGGAAACGTGTTGACCACTGATTAGTTTTTTGCTAACGAGCTAAGAGCTCGATGGAAAGCTTATCTGTTCCTCTTTCAGATGGTATTAACATATTTTACGAAAAGTCGTAAAAAATAAAATTTTTTTGATCAAAACTAAAATATCCTGGAAATCATTGAAAAAGAAGTACCTTATCAGACGAAAATATGCCTTATCTAATAAGAGACATTTAAATTTTTTTAATTGCATGAATGGGTGGCATTTTATTCAGAATTAATAGTTTTTTACATGGACAAAAAATTCGTTTAATTTTTTCCCATTAAATACTACAATTATAGAAAAGCATTTTGCGAAAAGAATCGGCAATAGGACGGAAACGTGTTGACCACCGATTAGTTTTTTGCTATTAACTCTTGCATCCTTCGACCGACTTCTTCGACTAAAGGCGCGATGGAAAGCTTATCTGTTCCTCTTTCAGATAGCATTAACATATTTTACGACAAGTCGTAAGAAATAAAATTTTTTTGATCAAAACTAAAATATCCTCGAAATCATTGAAAAAGAAGTCCCTTATCAGACGAAAATATGCCTTATCTAATAAGAGACATTTAAATTTTTTTAATTTCATAAATGGGTGGCATTTTATTCAGAATTAATAGTTTTTTACATGGACAAAAAATTCGTTTAATTTTTTCCCATTAAATACTAGAATTATAGAAAAGTACTTTGCAAAAAGAAGCGGCAGTAGGACGGAAACGTGTTGACCACCGATTGGTTTTCTGCTAATAACTCTTGCATCCTTCGACCGACTTCTTCGACTAAGAGCTCGATGGAAAGCTTATCTGTTCCCCTTTCAGATGGCATTAACATATTTTACGAAAAGTCGTAAGAAATAAAATTTTTTTGATCAAAACTAAAATATCCTCGAAATCATTGAAAAAGAAGTACCTTATCAGACGAAAATATGCCTTATCTAATAAGAGACATTTTAATTTTGTTAATTGCATAAATGGGTGGCATTTTATTCAGAATTATTAGTTTTCTTACATGGACAAAAAATTCGTTTAATTTTTTCCCATTAAATACTAGAATTATAGAAAAGTACTTTGCGAAAAGAATCGGCAGTAGGACGGAAACGTGTTGACCACCGATTAGTTTTTTGCTAATAACTCTTGCATCCTTCGACCGACTTCTTCGACTAAAGGCTCGATGGAAAACTTATCTGTTCCTCTTTCAGATGGCATTAACATATTTTACGAAAAGTCGTAAGAAATAAAATTTTTTTGATCGAAACTAAAATATCCTCGAAATCATTGAAAAAGAAGTACCTTATCAGACGAAAATATGCCTTATCTAATAAGAGACATTTAAATTTTTTTAATTTCATAAATGGGTGGCATTTTATTCAGAATTAATAGTTTTTCACATGGACAAGAAATTCGTTTAATTTTTTCCCATTAAATACTACAATTATAGAAAAGCATTTTGCGAAAAGAATCGGCAGTAGGACGGAAACGTGTTGACCACTGATTAGTTTTTTGCTAACGAGCTAAGAGCTCGATGGAAAGCTTATCTGTTCCTCTTTCAGATGGTATTAACATATTTTACGAAAAGTCGTAAAAAATAAAATTTTTTTGATCAAAACTAAAATATCCTCGAAATCATTGAAAAAGAAGTACCTTATCAGACGAAAATATGCCTTATCTAATAAGAGACATTTAAATTTTTTTAATTGCATGAATGGGTGGCATTTTATTCAGAATTAATAGTTTTTTACATGGACAAAAAATTCGTTTAATTTTTTCCCATTAAATACTACAATTATAGAAAAGCATTTTGCGAAAAGAATCGGCAGTATGACGGAAACGTGTTGACCACCGATTAGTTTTTTGCTATTAACTCTTGCATCCTTCGACCGACTTCTTCGACTAAAGGCGCGATGGAAAGCTTATCTGTTCCTCTTTCAGATACCATTAACATATTTTACGACAAAACGTAAGAAATAAAATTTTTTTGATCAAAACTAAAATATCCTCGAAATCATTGAAAAAGAAGTACCTTATCAGACGAAAATATGCCTTATCTAATAAGAGACATTTAAATTTTTTTAATTTCATAAATGGGTGGCATTTTATTCAGAATTAATAGTTTTTTTCATGGACAAAAAATTCGTTTAATTTTTTCCCATTAAATATTAGAATTATAGAAAAGTACTTTGCGAAAAGAATCGGCAGTAAGACGGAAACGTGTTGACCACCGCTTAGTTTTTTGCTAAAACCTCTTGCATCCTTCGTCCGACTTTTTCGACTAAAAGCTCGATGGAAAGCTTATCTGATCCTCTTTCAGATGGCATTAACATATTTTACGAAAAGTCGTAAGAAATAAAATTTTTTTGATCAAAACTAAAATATCCTCGAAATCATTGAAGAAGAAGTACCTTATCAGAAGAAAATATGCCTTATCTAATAAGAGACATTTAAATTTTTTTAATTACATAAATGGGAGCATTTTATTCAGAATTAATAGTTTTTTTTGCATGGACAAAAAATTCGTTTAATTTTTTCCCATTAAATACTACAATTATAGAAAAGCATTTTGCGAAAAGAATCGGCAATAGGACGGAAACGTGTTGACCACCGATTAGTTTTTTGCTATTAACTCTTGCATCCTTCGACCGACTTCTTCGACTAAAGGCGCGATGGAAAGCTTATCTGTTCCTCTTTCAGATAGCATTAACATATTTAACGACAAGTCGTAAGAAATAAAATTTTTTTGATCAAAACTAAAATATCCTCGAAATCATTGAAAAAGAAGTCCCTTATCAGACGAAAATATGCCTTATCTAATAAGAGACATTTAAATTTTTTTAATTTCATAAATGGGTGGCATTTTATTCAGAATTATTAGTTTTCTTACATGGACAAAAAATTCGTTTAATTTTTTCCCATTAAATACTAGAATTATAGAAAAGTACTTTGCGAAAAGAATCGGCAGTAGGACGGAAACGTGTTGACCACCTATTAGTTTTTTGCTAATAACTCTTGCATCCTTCGACCGACTTCTTCGACTAAAAGCTCGATGGAAAGCTTATCTCTTCCTCTTTCAGATGGCATTAACATATTTTACGAAAAGTAGTAAGAAATAAAATTTTTTTGATCAAAACTAAAATATCCTCGAAATCATTGAAAAAGAAGTCCCTTATCAGACGAATATATGCCCTATCTAATAAGAGACATTTAAATTTTTTTAATTTCATAAATGGGTGGCATTTTATTCAAAATTAATAGTTTTTTACATGGACAAAAAATTCGTTTAATTTTTTCCCATTAAATACTAGAATTATAGAAAAGCATTTTGCGAAAAGAATCGGCAGTATGACGGAAACGTGTTGACCACCGATTAGTTTTTTGCTATTAACTCTTGCATCCTTCGACCGACTTCTTCGACTAAAGGCGCGATGGAAAACTTATCTGTTCCTCTTTCAGATACCATTAACATATTTTACGACAAGTCGTAAGAAATAAAATTTTTTTGATCAAAACTAAAATATCCTCGAAATCATTGAAAAAGAAGTACCTTATCATACGAAAATATGCCTTATCTAATAAGAGACATTTAAATTTTTTTAATTGCATAAATGGGTGGCATTTTATTCAGAATTAATAGTTTTTCACATGGACAAGAAATTCGTTTAATTTTTTCCCATTAAATACTACAATTATAGAAAAGCATTTTGCGAAAAGAATCGGCAGTAGGACGGAAACGTGTTGACCACTGATTAGTTTTTTGCTAACGAGCTAAGAGCTCGATGGAAAGCTTATCTGTTCCTCTTTCAGATGGTATTAACATATTTTACGAAAAGTCGTAAAAAATAAAATTTTTTTGATCAAAACTAAAATATCCTCGAAATCATTGAAAAAGAAGTACCTTATCAGACGAAAATATGCCTTATCTAATAAGAGACATTTAAATTTTTTTAATTGCATGAATGGGTGGCATTTTATTCAGAATTAATAGTTTTTTACATGGACAAAAAATTCGTTTAATTTTTTCCCATTAAATACTAGAATTATAGAAAAGCATTTTGCGAAAAGAATCGGCAGTATGACGGAAACGTGTTGACCACCGATTAGTTTTTTGCTTTTAACTCTTGCATCCTTCGACCGACTTCTTCGACTAAAGGCGCGATGGAAAGCTTATCTGTTCCTCTTTCAGATACCATTAACATATTTTACGACAAAACGTAAGAAATAAAATTTTTTTGATCAAAACTAAAATATCCTCGAAATCATTGAAAAAGAAGTACCTTATCAGACGAAAATATGCCTTATCTAATAAGAGACATTTAAATTTTTTTAATTTCATAAATGGGTGGCATTTTATTCAGAATTAATAGTTTTTTACATAAACAAAAAATTCGTTTAATTTTTTCCCATTAAATACTAGAATTATAGAAAAGCATTTTGCGAAAAGAATCGGCAGTAGGACGGAAACGTGTTGACCACCGATTAGTTTTTTGCTAATAACTCTTGCATCCTTCGACCGACTTCTTCGACTAAAGGCTCGATGGAAAACTTATCTGTTCCTCTTTCAGATGGCATTAACATATTTTACGAAAAGTCGTAAGAAATAAAATTTTTTTGATCGAAACTAAATATCCTCGAAATCATTGAAAAAGATGTCCCTTATCAGACGAAAATACGCCTTATCTAATAAGAGACATTTAAATTTTTTTAATTGCATAAATGGGTGGCATTTTATTCAGAATTAATAGTTTTTTTACATGGACAAAAAATTCGTTTAATTTTTTCCCATTAAATACTACAATTATAGAAAAGCATTTTGCGAAAAGAATCGGCAGTAGGACGGAAACGTGTTGACCACTGATTAGTTTTTTGCTAACGAGCTAAGAGCTCGATGGAAAGCTTATCTAAAAAAATAAAATTTTTTTGATCAAAACTAAAATATCCTCGAAATCATTGAAAAAGAAGTACCTTATCAGACGAAAATATGCCTTATCTAATAAGAGACATTTAAATTTTTTTAATTTCATAAATGGGTGGCATTTTATTCAGAATTAATAGTTTTTTACATGGACAAAAAATTCGTTTAATTTATTCCCATTAAATATTAGAATTATAGAAAAGTACTTTGCGAAAAGAATCGGCAGTAGGACGGAAACGTGTTGACCACCGATTAGTTTTTTGCTAATAACTCTTGCATCCTTCGACCGACTTCTTCGACTAAAAGCTCGATGGAAAACTTTTCTGTTCCTCTTTCAGATGGCATTAACATATTTTACGAAAAGTCGTAAGAAATAAAATTTTTTTGATCGAAACTAAATATCCTCGAAATCATTAAAAAAGATGTCCCTTATCAGACGAAAATATGCCTTTTCTAATAAGAGACATTAAAATTTTTTTAATTTCATAAATGGGTGGCATTTTATTCAGAATTAATAGTTTTTTACATGGACAAAAAATTCGTTTAATTTATTCCCATTAAATATTAGAATTATAGAAAAGTACTTTGCGAAAATAATCGGCAGTAGGACGGAAACGTGTTGACAACCGATTAGTTTTTTGCTAATAACTCTTGCATCCTTCGTAGTAAGAAATAAAATTTTTTTGATCAAAACTAAAATATCCTCGAAATCATTGAAAAAGAAGTCCCTTATCAGACGAATATATGCCCTATCTAATAAGAGACATATAAATTTTTTTAATTTCATAAATGGGTGTCATTTTATTCAGAATTAATAGTTTTTTACATGGACAAAAAATTCGTTTAATTTTTTCCCATTAAATACTAGAATTATAGAAAAGCATTTTGCGAAAAGAATTGGCAGTATGACGGAAACGTGTTGACCACCGATTAGTTTTTTGCTATTAACTCTTGCATCCTTCGACCGACTTCTTCGACTAAAGGCGCGATGGAAAGCTTATCTGTTCCTCTTTCAGATAGCATTAACATATTTTACGACAAGTCGTAAGAAATAAAATTTTTTTGATCAAAACTAAAATATCCTCGAAATCATTGAAAAAGAAGTACCTTATCAGACGAAAATATGCCTTATCTAATAAGAGACATTTAAATTTTTTTAATTGCATGAATGGGTGGCATTTTATTCAGAATTAATAGTTTTTTACATGGACAAAAAATTCGTTTAATTTTTTCCCATTAAATACTACAATTACAGAAAAGCATTTTGCGAAAAGAATCGGCAGTAGGACGGAAACGTGTTGACCACCGATTAGTTTTTTGCTAATAACTCTTGCATCCTTCGACCGACTTCTTCGACTAAGAGCTCGATGGAAAGCTTATCTGTTCCTCTTTCAGATGGCATTAACATCTCTTACGAAAAGTCGTAAAAAATAAAATTTTTTTGATCAAAACTAAAATATCCTCGAAATCATTGAAAAAGAATTACCTTATCAGACGAAAATATGCCTTATCTAATAAGAGACATTTAAATTTTTTTAATTTCATAAATGGGTGGCATTTTATTCAGAATTAATAGTTTTTTAAATGGACAAAAAATTCGTTTAATTTTTTCCCATTAAATACATACTATAATTATAGAAAAGTACTTTGCAAAATGAATCGGCAGTAGGACGGAAACGTGTTGACCACCGATTAGTTTTTTGCTAATAACTCTTGCATCCTTCGACCGACTTCTTCGACTAAGAGCTCGATGGAAAGCTTATCTGTTTCTCTTTCAGATGGCATTAACATATTTTACGAAAAGTCGTAAGAAATAAAATTTTTTTGATCGAAACTAAATATCCTCGAAATCATTGAAAAAGATGTCCCTTATCAGACGAAAATACGCCTTATCTAATAAGAGACATTTAAATTTTTTTAATTGCATAAATGGGTGGCATTTTATTCAGAATTAATAGTTTTTTTACATGGACAAAAAATTCGTTTAATTTTTTCCCATTAAATACTACAATTATAGAAAAGCATTTTGCGAAAAGAATCGGCAGTAGGACGGAAACGTGTTGACCACTGATTAGTTTTTTGCTAACGAGCTAAGAGCTCGATGGAAAGCTTATCTAAAAAAATAAAATTTTTTTGATCAAAACTAAAATATCCTCGAAATCATTGAAAAAGAAGTACCTTATCAGACGAAAATATGCCTTATCTAATAAGAGACATTTAAATTTTTTTAATTTCATAAATGGGTGGCATTTTATTCAGAATTAATAGTTTTTTACATGGACAAAAAATTCGTTTAATTTATTCCCATTAAATATTAGAATTATAGAAAAGTACTTTGCGAAAAGAATCGGCAGTAGGACGGAAACGTGTTGACCACCGATTAGTTTTTTGCTAATAACTCTTGCATCCTTCGACCGACTTCTTCGACTAAAAGCTCGATGGAAAACTTTTCTGTTCCTCTTTCAGATGGCATTAACATATTTTACGAAAAGTCGTAAGAAATAAAATTTTTTTGATCGAAACTAAATATCCTCGAAATCATTAAAAAAGATGTCCCTTATCAGACGAAAATATGCCTTTTCTAATAAGAGACATTAAAATTTTTTTAATTTCATAAATGGGTGGCATTTTATTCAGAATTAATAGTTTTTTACATGGACAAAAAATTCGTTTAATTTATTCCCATTAAATATTAGAATTATAGAAAAGTACTTTGCGAAAATAATCGGCAGTAGGACGGAAACGTGTTGACAACCGATTAGTTTTTTGCTAATAACTCTTGCATCCTTCGTAGTAAGAAATAAAATTTTTTTGATCAAAACTAAAATATCCTCGAAATCATTGAAAAAGAAGTCCCTTATCAGACGAATATATGCCCTATCTAATAAGAGACATATAAATTTTTTTAATTTCATAAATGGGTGTCATTTTATTCAGAATTAATAGTTTTTTACATGGACAAAAAATTCGTTTAATTTTTTCCCATTAAATACTAGAATTATAGAAAAGCATTTTGCGAAAAGAATTGGCAGTATGACGGAAACGTGTTGACCACCGATTAGTTTTTTGCTATTAACTCTTGCATCCTTCGACCGACTTCTTCGACTAAAGGCGCGATGGAAAGCTTATCTGTTCCTCTTTCAGATAGCATTAACATATTTTACGACAAGTCGTAAGAAATAAAATTTTTTTGATCAAAACTAAAATATCCTCGAAATCATTGAAAAAGAAGTACCTTATCAGACGAAAATATGCCTTATCTAATAAGAGACATTTAAATTTTTTTAATTGCATGAATGGGTGGCATTTTATTCAGAATTAATAGTTTTTTACATGGACAAAAAATTCGTTTAATTTTTTCCCATTAAATACTACAATTACAGAAAAGCATTTTGCGAAAAGAATCGGCAGTAGGACGGAAACGTGTTGACCACCGATTAGTTTTTTGCTAATAACTCTTGCATCCTTCGACCGACTTCTTCGACTAAGAGCTCGATGGAAAGCTTATCTGTTCCTCTTTCAGATGGCATTAACATCTCTTACGAAAAGTCGTAAAAAATAAAATTTTTTTGATCAAAACTAAAATATCCTCGAAATCATTGAAAAAGAATTACCTTATCAGACGAAAATATGCCTTATCTAATAAGAGACATTTAAATTTTTTTAATTTCATAAATGGGTGGCATTTTATTCAGAATTAATAGTTTTTTAAATGGACAAAAAATTCGTTTAATTTTTTCCCATTAAATACATACTATAATTATAGAAAAGTACTTTGCAAAATGAATCGGCAGTAGGACGGAAACGTGTTGACCACCGATTAGTTTTTTGCTAATAACTCTTGCATCCTTCGACCGACTTCTTCGACTAAGAGCTCGATGGAAAGCTTATCTGATCCTCTTTCAGATGGCATTAACATATTTTACGAAAAGTCGTAAAAAATAAAATTTTGTTGATCAAAACTAAAATATCCTCGAAATGATTGAAGAAGAAGTACCTTATCAGAAGAAAATATGCCTTATCTAATAAGAGACATTTAAATTTTTTTAATTGCATAAATGGGAGCATTTTATTCAGAATTAATAGTTTTTTTTGCATGGACAAAAAATTCGTTTAATTTTTTCCCATTAAATACTACAATTATAGAAAAGCATTTTGCGAAAAGAATCGGCAATAGGACGGAAACGTGTTGACCACCGATTAGTTTTTTGCTATTAACTCTTGCATCCTTCGACCGACTTCTTCGACTAAAGGCGCGATGGAAAGCTTATCTGTTCCTCTTTCAGATAGCATTAACATATTTTACGAAAAGTCGTAAGAAATAAAATTTTTTTGATCAAAACTAAAATATCCTCGAAATCATTGAAAAAGAAGTACCTTATCAGACGAAAATATGCCTTATCTAATAAGAGACATTTAAATTTTTTTAATTGCATGAATGGGTGGCATTTTATTCAGAATTAATAGTTTTTTACATGGACAAAAAATTCGTTTAATTTTTTCCCATTAAATACTACAATTATAGAAAAGCATTTTGCGAAAAGAATCGGCAGTAGGACGGAAACGTGTTGACCACCGATTAGTTTTTTGCTAATAACTCTTGCATCCTTCGACCGACTTCTTCGACTAAGAGCTCGATGGAAAGCTTATCTGTTCCTCTTTAGATGGCATTAACATCTTTTACGAAAAGTCGTAAAAAATATAATTTTTTTGATCAAATCTAAAATATCCTCGAAATCATTGAAAAAGAAGTACCTTATCAGACGAAAATATGCCTTATCTAATAAGAGACATTTAAATTTTTTTAATTTCATAAATGGGTGGCATTTTATTCAGAATTAATAGTTTTTTACATGGACAAAAAATTCGTTTAATTGTTTCCCATTAAATATTAGAATTATAGAAAAGTACTTTGCGAAAAGAATCGGCAGTAAGACGGAAACGTGTTGACCACCGATTAGTTTTTTGCTAAAACCTCTTGCATCCTTCGGCCGACTTCTTCCACTAAAAGCTCGATGGAAAGCTTATCTGATCCTCTTTCAGATGGCATTAACATATTTTACGAAAAGTCGTAAGAAATAAAATTTTGTTGATCAAAACTAAGATATCCTCGAAATCATTGAAAAAGAAGTACCTTATCAGACGAAAATATGCCTTATCTAATAAGAGACATTTAAATTTTTTTAATTTCATAAATGGGTGGCATTTTATTCAGAATTGATAGTTTTTTACATGGACAAGAAATTCGTTTAATTTTTTCACAGTACAAAAGTACTTTGCGAAAAGAATCGGCAGTAGGACGGAAATGTGTTGACCACCGATTAGTTTTTTGCTAATAATTCTTGCATCCTTCGAGCGACTTCTTCGACTAAAAGCTCGATGGAAAGCTTATCTGTTCCTCTTTCAGATGGCATTAACATATTTTACGAAAAGTCGTAAGAAATAAAATTTTTTTGATCGAAACTAAAATATCCTCGAAATCATTGGAAAAGAAGTCCCTTATCAGACGAAAATATGCCTTATCTAATAAGAGACATTTAAATTTTTTTAATTGCATAAACAGGCGGCAGTTTATTCAGTATTAATAGTTTTTTACATGGACAAAAAATTCGTTTAATTTTTTCCCATTAAATACTAGAATTATAGAAAAGTATTTTGCGAAAAGAATCGGCAGTATGACGGAATCGTGTTGACCACCGATTAGTTTTTTGCTAATAACTCTTGCATCCTTCGACCGACTTCTTCGACTAAGAGCTCGATGGAAAGCTTATCTGTTCCTCTTTCAGATGGCATTAACATATTTTACGACAAGTCGTAAGAAATAAAATTTTTTTGATCAAAACTAAAATATCCTCGAAATCATTGAAAAAGAAGTACCTTATCAGACGAAAATATGCCTTATCTAATAAGAGACATTTAAATTTTTTTAATTGCATAAATGGGAGCATTTTATTCAGAATTAATAGTTTTTTTTGCATGGACAAAAAATTCGTTTAATTTTTTCCCATTAAATACTACAATTATAGAAAAGCATTTTGCGAAAAGAATCGGCAATAGGACGGAAACGTGTTGACCACCGATTAGTTTTTTGCTATTAACTCTTACATCCTTCGACCGACTTCTTCGACTAAAGGCGCGATGGAAAGCTTATCTGTTCCTCTTTCAGATAGCATTAACATATTTTACGACAAGTCGTAAGAAATAAAATTTTTTTGATCAAAACTAAAATATCCTCGAAAACATTGAAAAAGAAGTACCTTATCAGACGAAAATATGCCTTATCTAATAAGAGACATTTAAATTTTTTTAATTGCATGAATGGGTGGCATTTTATTCAGAATTAATAGTTTTTTACATGGACAAAAAATTCGTTTAATTTTTTCCCATTAAATACTACAATTATAGAAAAGCATTTTGCGAAAAGAATCGGCAGTAGGACGGAAACGTGTTGACCACCGATTAGTTTTTTGCTAATAACTCTTGCATCCTTCGACCGACTTCTTCGACTAAGAGCTCGATGGAAAGCTTATCTGTTCCTCTTTAGATGGCATTAACATCTTTTACGAAAAGTCGTAAAAAATATAATTTTTTTGATCAAATCTAAAATATCCTCGAAATCATTGAAAAAGAAGTACCTTATCAGACGAAAATATGCCTTATCTAATAAGAGACATTTAAATTTTTTTAATTTCATAAATGGGTGGCATTTTATTCAGAATTAATAGTTTTTTACATGGACAAAAAATTCGTTTAATTTTTTCCCATTAAATATTAGAATTATAGAAAAGTACTTTCCGAAAAGAATCGGCAGTAAGACGGAAACGTGTTGACCACCGATTAGTTTTTTGCTAATAACTCTTGCATCCTTCGACCGACTTCTTCGACTAAAAGCTCGATGGAAAGCTTATCTGATCCTCTTTCAGATGGCATTAACATATTTTACGAAAAGTCGTAAGAAATAAAATTTTGTTGATCAAAACTAAGATATCCTCGAAATCATTGAAAAAGAAGTACCTTATCAGACGAAAATATGCCTTATCTAATAAGAGACATTTAAATTTTTTTAATTTCATAAATGGGTGGCATTTTATTCAGAATTGATAGTTTTTTACATGGACAAGAAATTCGTTTAATTTTTTCACAGTACAAAAGTACTTTGCGAAAAGAATCGGCAGTAGGACGGAAACGTGTTGACCACCGATTAGTTTTTTGCTAATAACTCTTGCATCCTTCGACCGACTTCTTCGACTAAAAGCTCGATGGAAAGCTTATCTGATCCTCTTTCAGATGGCATTAACATATTTTACGAAAAGTCGTAAGAAATAAAATTTTGTTGATCAAAACTAAGATATCCTCGAAATCATTGAAAAAGAAGTACCTTATCAGACGAAAATATGCCTTATCTAATAAGAGACATTTAAATTTTTTTAATTTCATAAATGGGTGGCATTTTATTCAGAATTAATAGTTTTTTACATGGACAAAAAATTCGTTTAATTTTTTCCCATTAAATATTAGAATTATAGAAAAGTACTTTCCGAAAAGAATCGGCAGTAAGACGGAAACGTGTTGACCACCGATTAGTTTTTTGCTAATAACTCTTGCATCCTTCGACCGACTTCTTCGACTAAAAGCTCGATGGAAAGCTTATCTGATCCTCTTTCAGATGGCATTAACATATTTTACGAAAAGTCGTAAGAAATAAAATTTTGTTGATCAAAACTAAGATATCCTCGAAATCATTGAAAAAGAAGTACCTTATCAGACGAAAATATGCCTTATCTAATAAGAGACATTTAAATTTTTTTAATTGCATAAATGGGAGCATTTTATTCAGAATTAATAGTTTTTTTTGCATGGACAAAAAATTCGTTTAATTTTTTCCCATTAAATACTACAATTATAGAAAAGCATTTTGCGAAAAGAATCGGCAATAGGACGGAAACGTGTTGACCACCGATTAGTTTTTTGCTAATAATTCTTGCATCCTTCGATCGACTTCTTCGACTAAAAGCTCGATGGAAAGCTTATCTGTTCCTCTTTCAGATGGCATTAACATATTTTACGAAAAGTCGTAAGAAATAAAATTTTGTTGATCAAAACTAAGATATCCTCGAAATCATTGAAAAAGAAGTACCTTATCAGACGAAAATATGCCTTATCTAATAAGAGACATTTAAATTTTTTTAATTGCATAAATGGGAGCATTTTTTTCAGAATTAATAGTTTTTTACAAGGACAAAAAATTCGTTTAATTTTTTTCTCATTAAATACTACAATTATAGAAAAGTATTTTGCGAAAAGAATCGGCAGTAGGACGGAATCGTGTTGACCACTGATTGGTTTTTTGCTAACAACTATTGCATCCTTCGACCGAATTCTTCGAATAAGAGCTCGATGGAAAGCTTATCTGTTCCTCTTTCAGATGGCATTAACATATTTTACGAAAAGTCGTAAGAAATAAAATTTTTTTGATCAAAACTAAAATATCCTTGAAATCATTGAAAAAGAAGTCTCTTATCAGACGAAAATATGCCTTATCTGATAAGAGACATTTAAATTTTTTTAATTTCATAAATGGGTGGCATTTTATTCAGAATTAATAGTTTTTTACATGGACAAAAAATTCGTTTAATTTTTTCCCATTAAATACTAGAATTATTGAAAAGCATTTTGCGAAAAGAATCGGCAGTAGGATGGAAACGTGTTGACCACCGATTAGTTTTTTGCTAATAACTCTTGCATCCTTCGACCGACTTCTTCGACTAAGAGCTCGATGGAAAGCTTATCTGTTCCTCTTTCAGATGGCATTAACATATTTTACGAAAAGTCGTAAGAAATAAAATTTTGTTGATCAAAACTAAGATATCCTCGAAATCATTGAAAAAGAAGTACCTTATCAGACGAAAATATGCCTTATCTAATAAGAGACATTTAAATTTTTTTAATTTCATAAATGGGTGGCATTTTATTCAGAATTGATAGTTTTTTACATGGACAAGAAATTCGTTTAATTTTTTCACATTAAATACTAGAATTATAGAAAAGTACTTTGCGAAAAGATTCGGCAGTAGGACCGAAACGTGTTGACCACCGATTAGTTTTTTGCTAATAATTCTTGCATCCTTCGAGCGACTTCTTCGACTAAAGGCTCGATGGAAAGCTTATCTGTTCCTCTTTCAGATGGCATTAACATATTTTACGAAAAGTCGTAAGAAATAAAATTTTTTTGATCGAAACTAAAATATCCTCGAAATCATTGAAAACGAAGTACCTTATCAGACGAAAATATGCCTTATCTAATAAAAGACATTTAAATTTTTTTAATTTCATAAATGGGTGGCATTTTCTTCAGAATTAATAGTTTTTTACAAGGACAAAAAATTCGTTTAATTTTTTTCTCATTAAATACTACAATTATAGAAAAGTATTTTGCGAAAAGAAGCGGCAGTAGGACGGAATCGTGTTGACCACTGATTGGTTTTTTGCTAACAACTATTGCATCCTTCGACCGAATTCTTCGAATAAGAGCTCGATGGAAAGCTTATCTGTTCCTCTTTCAGATGGCATTAACATATTTTACGAAAAGTCGTAAGAAATAAAATTTTTTTGATCAAAACTAAAATATCCTCGAAATCATTGAAAACGAAGTACCTTATCAGACGAAAATATGCCTTATCTAATAAGAGAAATTTAAATTTTTTTAATTGCATAAACAGGCGGCAATTTATTCAGAATTAATAGTTTTTTACATGGACAAAAAATTTGTTTAATTTTTTCCCATTAAATACTACAATTATAGAAAAGTATTTTGCGAAAAGAATCGGCAGTAGGACGGAATCGTGTTGACCACCGATTGGTTTTTTGCTAACAACTATTGCATCCTTCGACCGAATTCTTCGAATAAGAGCTCGATGGAAAGCTTATCTGTTCCTCTTTCAGATGGCATTAACATATTTTACAAAAAGTCGTAAGAAATAAAATTTTTTTGATCAAAACTAAAATATCCTCGAAATCATTGAAAAAGAAGTACCTTATCATACGAAAATATGCCTTTTCTAATAAGAGACATTTAAATTTTTTTAACTGCATAAATGGGTGGCATTTTATTCAGAATATATAATTTTTTTTCATGAACAAGAAATTCGTTTAATTTTTTCCCATTAAATACTAGAATTATAAAAAAGCATTTTGCGAAAAGAATCGGCAGTAGGACGGAATCGTGTTGACCACGGATTGGTTTTTTGCTAACAACTCTTGTATCCATCAACCGAATTCTTCGAAGAAGAGCTCGATGGAACGCTTATCTGTTCGTCTTTCAGATGGCATTAACATATTTTACGAAAAGTCGTAAGAAATAAAATTTTTTTGATCAAAACTAAAATATCCTCGAAATCATTGAAAAAGAAGTACCTTATCAGACGAAAATATGCCTTATCTAATAAAAGACATTTAAATTTTTTTAATTTGATAAATGGGTGGCATTTCTTTCAGAATTAATAGTTTTTTACAAGGACAAAAAATTCGTTTAATTTTTTTCTCATTAAATACTACAATTATAGAAAAGTATTTTGCGAAAAGAATCGGCAGTAGGACGGAATCGTGTTGACCACTGATTGGTTTTTTGCTAACAACTATTGCATCCTTCGACCGAATTCTTCGAATAAGAGCTCGATGGAAAGCTTATCTGTTCCTCTTTCAGATGGCATTAACATATTTTACGAAAAGTCGTAAGAAATAAAATTTTTTTGATCAAAACTAAAATGTCCTTGAAATCATTGAAAAAGAAGTCTCTTATCAGACGAAAATATGCCTTATCTGATAAGAGACATTTAAATTTTTTTAATTTCATAAATGGGTGGCATTTTATTCAGAATTAATAGTTTTTTACATGGACAAAAAATTCGTTTAATTTTTTCCCATTAAATACTAGAATTATTGAAAAGCATTTTGCGAAAAGAATCGGCAGTAGGATGGAAACGTGTTGACCACCGATTAGTTTTTTGCTAATAATTCTTGCATCCTTCGAGCGACTTCTTCGACTAAAGGCTCGATGGAAAGCTTATCTGTTCCTCTTTCAGATGGCATTAACATATTTTACGAAAAGTCGTAAGAAATAAAATTTTTTTGATCGAAACTAAAATATCCTCGAAATCATTGGAAAAGAAGTCCCTTATCAGACGAAAATATGCCTTATCTAATAAGAGACATTTAAATTTTTTTAATTGCATAAACAGGCGGCAGTTTATTCAGAATTAATAGTTTTTCTACATGGACAAAAATTTCGTTTAATTTTTTCCAATTAAATACTAGAATTATCGAAAAGTACTTTGCGAAAAGAATAGGCAGTAGGACTGAAACGTGTTGAACACCGATTAGTTTTTTGCTAATAACTCTTGCATCCTTCGACCGACTTCTTCGACTAAGAGCTCGATGGAAAGCTTATTTGTTCCTCTTTCAGATGGCATTAACATATTTTACGAAAAGTCGTAAGAAATAAAATTTTTTTGATCAAAACTAAAAAATCGTCGAAATCATTGAAAAAGAAGTACCTTATCATACGAACATATGCCTTATCTAATAAGAGACATTTAAATTTTTTTAATTGCATAAATGGGTAGCATTTTATTCAGAATTAATAGTTTTTTTACATGGACAAAAAATTCGTTTAATTTTTTCCCATTAAATACGAGAATTATAGAAAAGCATTTTGCGAAAAGAATCGGCAGTAGGACGGAAACGTGTTGACCACCGATTAGTTTTTTGCTAATAACTCTTGCATCCTTCGACCGACTTCTTCGACTAAGAGCTCGATGGAAAGCTTATCTGTTCCTCTTTTAGTTGGCATTAACATTTCTTACGAAAAGGCGTAAGAAATAAAATTTTTTTGATCGAAACTAAAATATCCTCGAAATCATTGAAAACGAAGTACCTTATCAGACGAAAATATGCCTTATCTAATAAAAGACATTTAAATTTTTTTAATTTCATAAATGGGTGGCATTTTTTTCAGAATTAATAGTTTTTTACAAGGACAAAAAATTCGTTTAATTTTTTTCTCATTAAATACTACAATTATAGAAAAGTATTTTGCGAAAAGAAGCGGCAGTAGGACGGAATCGTGTTGACCACTGATTGGTTTTTTGCTAACAACTATTGCATCCTTCGACCGAATTCTTCGAATAAGAGCTCGATGGAAAGCTTATCTGTTCCTCTTTCAGATGGCATTAACATATTTTACGAAAAGTCGTAAGAAATAAAATTTTTTTGATCAAAACTAAAATATCCTCGAAATCATTGAAAACGAAGTACCTTATCAGACGAAAATATGCCTTATCTAATAAGAGAAATTTAAATTTTTTTAATTTCATAAATGGGTGGCATTTTATTCAGAATTAATAGTTTTTCACATGGACAAGAAATTCGTTTAATTTTTTCACATTAAATACTAGAATTATAGAAAAGTACTTTGCGAAAAGAATCGGCAGTAGGACGGAAACGTGTTGACCACCGATTAGTTTTTTGCTAATAATTCTTGCATCCTTCGACCGAATTCTTCGAATAAGAGCTCGATGGAAAGCTTATCTGTTCCTCTTTCAGATGGCATTAACATATTTTACGAAAAGTCGTAAGAAATTCAATTTTTTTGATCAAAACTAAAATATCCTCGAAATCATTGAAAACGAAGTACCTTTTCAGACGAAAATATGCCTTATCTAATAAGAGAAAATTAAATTTTTTTAATTGCATAAACAGGCGGCAATTTATTCAGAATTAATAGTTTTTTACATGGACAAAAAATTCGTTTAATTTTTTCCCATTAAATACTACAATTATAGAAAAGTATTTTGCGAAAAGAATCGGCAGTAGGACGGAATCGTGTTGACCACGGATTGGTTTTTTGCTAACAACTCTTGCATCCATCAACCGAATTCTTCGAAGAAGAGCTCGATGGAACGCTTATCTGTTCGTCTTTCAGATGGCATTAACATATTTTACGAAAAGTCGTAAGAAATAAAACTTTTTTGATCAAAACTAAAATATCCTCGAAATCATTGAGGGCGAAGTACCTTATCAGACGAAAATATGCCTTATCTAATAAGAGACATTTAAATTTTTTTAATTTCATAAATGGGTGGCATTTTATTCAGAATTAATAGTTTTTTACATGGACAAAAAATTCGTTTAATTTATTCCCATTAAATATTAGAATTATAGAAAAGTACTTTGCGAAAAGAATCGGCAGTAGGACGGAAACGTGTTGACCACCGATTAGTTTTTTGCTAATAACTCTTGCATCCTTCGACCGACTTCTTCGACTAAAAGCTCGATGGAAAACTTTTCTGTTCCTCTTTCAGATGGCATTAACATATTTTACGAAAAGTCGTAAGAAAAAAAATTTTTTTGATCGAAACTAAATATCCTCGAAATCATTGAAAAAGATGTCCCTTATCAGACGAAAATATGACTTTTCTAATAAGAGACATTTAAATTTTTTTAATTTCATAAATGGGTGGTATTTTATTCAGAATTAATAGTTTTTTACATGGGCAAAAAATTCGTTTAATTTTTTCCCATTAAATACTAGAATTATAGAAAAGTACTTTGCGAAAAGAATCGGCAGTAGGACGGAAACGTGTTGACCACCGATTAGTTTTTTGCTAATAACTCTTGCATCCTTCGACCGACTTCTTCGACTAAAGGCTCGATGGAAAACTTATCTGTTCCTCTTTCAGATGGCATTAACATATTTTACGAAAAGTCGTAAGAAATAAAATTTTTTTGATCGAAACTAAAATATCCTCGAAATCATTGAAAAAGAAGTACCTTATCAGACGAAAATATGCCTTATCTAATAAGAGACATTTAAATTTTTTTAATTTCATAAATGGTTGGCATTTTATTCAGAATTAATAGTTTTTCACATGGACAAGAAATTCGTTTAATTTTTTCCCATTAAATACTACAATTATAGAAAAGCATTTTGCGAAAAGAATCGGCAGTAGGACGGAAACGTGTTGACCACTGATTAGTTTTTTGCTAACGAGCTAAGAGCTCGATGGAAAGCTTATCTGTTCCTCTTTCAGATGGTATTAACATATTTTACGAAAAGTCGTAAAAAATAAAATTTTTTTGATCAAAACTAAAATATCCTCGAAATCATTGAAAAAGAAGTACCTTATCAGACGAAAATATGCCTTATCTAATAAGAGACATTTAAATTTTTTTAATTTCATAAATGGGTGGCATTTTATTCAGAATTAATAGTTTTTTACATGGACAAAAAATTCGTTTAATTTATTCCCATTAAATATTAGAATTATAGAAAAGTACTTTGCGAAAAGAATCGGCAGTAGGACGGAAACGTGTTGACCACCGATTAGTTTTTTGCTAATAACTCTTGCATCCTTCCACCGACTTCTTCGACTAAAAGCTCGATGGAAAACTTTTCTGTTCCTCTTTCAGATGGCATTAACATATTTTACGAGAAGTCGTAAGAAATAGAATTTTTTTGATCAAAACTAAAATATCCTCGAAATCATTGAAAAAGAAGTACCTTATCAGACGAAAATATGCCTTATCTAATAAGAGACATTTTAATTTTGTTAATTGCATAAATGGGTGGCATTTTATTCAGAATTATTAGTTTTCTTACATGGACAAAAAATTCGTTTAATTTTTTCCCATTAAATACTAGAATTATAGAAAAGTACTTTGCGAAAAGAATCGGCAGTAGGACGGAAACGTGTTGACCACCGATTAGTTTTTTGCTAATAACTCTTGCATCCTTCGACCGACTTCTTCGACTAAAAGCTCGATGGAAAGCTTATCTGTTCCTCTTTTAGTTGGCATTAACATTTTTTACGAAAAGGCGTAAGAAATAAAATTTTTTTTAACAAAACTAAAATATCCTCGAAATCATTGAAGAAGAAGTACCTTATCAGACGAACATATGCCTTATCTAATAAAAGACATTTAAATTTTTTTAATTTCATAAATGGGTGGCATTTTATTCAGTATTAATAGTTTTTTACATGGACAAAAAATTCGTTTAATTTTTTCCCATTAAATACTACAATTATAGAAAAGTATTTTGCGAAAAGAATCGGCAGTAGGACGGAATCGTGTTGACCACCGATTGGTTTTTTGCTAACAACTATTGCATCCTTCGACCGAATTCTTCGAATAAGAGCTCGATGGAAAGCTTATCTGTTCCTCTTTCAGATGGCATTAACATATTTTACGAAAAGTCGTAAGAAATAAAATTTTTTTGATCAAAACTAAAATATCCTCGAAATCATTGAAAAAGAAGTACCTTATCATACGAAAATATGCCTTATCTAATAAAAGACATTTAAATTTTTTTAATTTCATAAATGGGTGGCATTTTTTTCAGAATTAATAGTTTTTTACAAGGACAAAAAATTCGTTTAATTTTTTTCTCATTAAATACTACAATTATAGAAAAGTATTTTGCGAAAAGAATCGGCAGTAGGACGGAATCGTGTTGACCACCGATTAGTTTTTTGCTAATAACTCTTGCATCCTTCGACCGACTTCTTCGACTAAGAGCTCGATGGAAAGCTTATCTGTTCCTCTTTCAGATGGCATTAACATATTTTACGAAAAGTCGTAAGAAATACAATTTTGTTGATCAAAACTAAGATATCCTCGAAATCATTGAAAAAGAAGTACCTTATCAGACGAAAATATGCCTTATCTAATAAGAGACATTTAAATTTTTTTAATTTCATAAATGGGTGGCATTTTATTCAGAATTGATAGTTTTTTACATGGACAAGAAATTCGTTTAATTTTTTCACATTAAATACTAGAATTATAGAAAAGTACTTTGCGAAAAGAATCGGCAGTAGGACGGAAACGTGTTGACCACCGATTAGTTTTTTGCTAATAATTCTTGCATCCTTCGAGCGACTTCTTCGACTAAAGGCTCGATGGAAAGCTTATCTGTTCCTCTTTCAGATGGCATTAACATATTTTACGAAAAGTCGTAAGAAATAAAATTTTTTTGATCGAAACTAAAATATCCTCGAAATCATTGAAAACGAAGTACCTTATCAGACGAAAATATGCCTTATCTAATAAGAGACATTTAAATTTTTTTAATTTCATAAATGGGTGGCATTTTTTTCAGAATTAATAGTTTTTTACAAGGACAAAAAATTCGTTTAATTTTTTTCTCATTAAATACTACAATTATAGAAAAGTATTTTGCGAAAAGAAGCGGCAGTAGGACGGAATCGTGTTGACCACTGATTGGTTTTTTGCTAACAACTATTGCATCCTTCGACCGAATTCTTCGAATAAGAGCTCGATGGAAAGCTTATCTGTTCCTCTTTCAGATGGCATTAACATATTTTACGAAAAGTCGTAAGAAATAAAATTTTTTTGATCAAAACTAAAATATCCTCGAAATCATTGAAAACGAAGTACCTTATCAGACGAAAATATGCCTTATCTAATAAGAGAAATTTAAATTTTTTTAATTGCATAATCAGGCGGCAATTTATTCAGAATTAATAGTTTTTTACATGGACAAAAAATTCGTTTAATTTTTTCCCATTAAATACTACAATTATAGAAAAGTATTTTGCGAAAAGAATCGGCAGTAGGACGGAATCGTGTTGACCACCGATTGGTTTTTTGCTAACAACTATTGCATCCTTCGACCGAATTCTTCGAATAAGAGCTCGATGGAAAGCTTATCTGTTCCTCTTTCAGATGGCATTAACATATTTTACGAAAAGTCGTAAGAAATAAAATTTTTTTGATTAAAACTAAAATATCCTCGAAATCATTGAAAAAGAAGTACCTTATCATACGACCAGTAAGGGAGCTATTTTCAGCTTTGCTGAAACTTATATACTCTTGCAAGCATTTGGAAAATCCGTTTTATAGTTTTTCTAATAAGAATCTTATAAGTTTATAAAGATAAAGGGGCATAGCCCCGCCCATTTTCTAACTTGTTTTGAAGAGTACAATGCAATCATTCTACACTTCATTTTACGATTTTCTATCACATTTTTAAGTTTTTCTCTATATGGGCGGTGCCACGCCCTTATGTCCGATTCTTATGAAACTTTGTAATATGGTCAAGGATTCTTAAAAACGCGTAACTGCAAGGTTTCATTTGTTTATAGTTGAAAACAAAAAAGTTTTTCTAACAAAAACCGAATTTTTAACCGATTGTTCCTATGGGAGCTATATGCTATATTTATCCGATCTTCACCAATTTTGCAGTGCGTCTTTATTTACATCCAAGATGTTCTTGTGCAAAAAATCGAGGCGATAGCTTTGAAATCAAAGAGTTTATTGAGCAAAAACCTCATTTTTGACCGATCGTTCCTATGGCAGCTATATGCTATAATATTCCGATCAAGCTGGTTTCTACATATAAACTGCCTGCAAGGAAAAGAAAATTTTCTGCGTTTAAATTTTTTTGCTAACTTCAAAACTCTGGGAGGAGTTCGCATTGAAACAGACAGACAGACAGACAGACAGACGGACAGACAGACAGACGGACAGACGGACAGACGGACATGGCTATTTGAACTCGTCTCGTCGTGCTGATCAAGAATATATATACTTTATATAGTCGGAGATGTCTCCTTCTCTGCGTTGCAAACTTCACGACAAAGTTAATATACTCTTGCAAGAGTATAAAAATATGCCTTTTCTAATAAGAGACATTTAAATTTTTTTAACTGCATAAATGGGTGGCATTTTATTCAGAATAAATAATTTTTTTTCATGAACAAGAAATTCGTTTAATTTTTTCCCATTAAATACTAGAATTATAAAAAAGCATTTTGCGAAAAGAATCGGCAGTAGGACGGAATCGTGTTGACCACGGATTGGTTTTTTGCTAACAACTCTTGCATCCATCAACCGAATTCTTCGAAGAAGAGCTCGATGGAACGCTTATCTGTTCGTCTTTCAGATGGCATTAACATATTTTACGAAAAGTCGTAAGAAATAAAACTTTTTTGATCAAAACTAAAATATCCTCGAAATCATTGAGGGCGAAGTACCTTATCAGACGAAAATATGCCTTATCTAATAAAAGACATTTAAATTTTTTTAATTTGATAAATGGGTGGCATTTTTTTCAGAATTAATAGTTTTTTACAAGGACAAAAAATTCGTTTAATTTTTTTCTCATTAAATACTACAATTATAGAAAAGTATTTTGCGAAAAGAATCGGCAGTAGGACGGAATCGTGTTGACCACTGATTGGTTTTTTGCTAACAACTATTGCATCCTTCGACCGAATTCTTCGAATAAGAGCTCGATGGAAAGCTTATCTGTTCCTCTTTCAGATGGCATTAACATATTTTACGAAAAGTCGTAAGAAATAAAATTTTTTTGATCAAAACTAAAATATCCTTGAAATCATTGAAAAAGAAGTCTCTTATCAGACGAAAATATGCCTTATCTGATAAAAGACATTTAAATTTTTTTAATTTCATAAATGGGTGGCATTTTATTCAGAATTAATAGTTTTTTACATGGACAAAAAATTCGTTTAATTTGTTCCCATTAAATACTAGAATTATTGAAAAGCATTTTGCGAAAAGAATCGGCAGTAGGATGGAAACGTGTTGACCACCGATTAGTTTTTTGCTAATAACTCTTGCATCCTTCGACCGACTTCTTCGACTAAGAGCTCGATGGAAAGCTTATCTGTTCCTCTTTCAGATGGCATTAACATATTTTACGAAAAGTCGTAAGAAATAAAATTTTGTTGATCAAAACTAAGATATCCTCGAAATCATTGAAAAAGAAGTACTTTATCAGACGAAAATATGCCTTATCTAATAAGAGACATTTAAATTTTTTTAATTTCATAAATGGGTGGCATTTTATTCAGAATTAATAGTTTTTTACATGGACAAAAAATTCGTTTAATTTTTTCCCATTAAATACTAGAATTATTGAAAAGCATTTTGCGAAAAGAATCGGCAGTAGGATGGAAACGTGTTGACCACCGATAAGTTTTTTGCTAATAACTCTTGCATCCTTCGACCGACTTCTTCGACTAAGAGCTCGATGGAAAGCTTATCTGTTCCTCTTTCAGATGGCATTAACATATTTTACGAAAAGTCGTAAGAAATAAAATTTTGTTGATCAAAACTAAGATATCCTCGAAATCATTGAAAAAGAAGTACTTTATCAGACGAAAATATGCCTTATCTAATAAGAGACATTTAAATTTTTTTAATTTCATAAATGGGTGGCATTTTATTCAGAATTAATAGTTTTTTACATGGACAAAAAATTCGTTTAATTTTTTCCCATTAAATACTAGAATTATTGAAAAGCATTTTGCGAAAAGAATCGGCAGTAGGATGGAAACGTGTTGACCACCGATTAGTTTTTTGCTAATAACTCTTGCATCCTTCGACCGACTTCTTCGACTAAGAGCTCGATGGAAAGCTTATCTGTTCCTCTTTCAGATGGCATTAACATATTTTACGAAAAGTCGTAAGAAATAAAATTTTTTTGATCAAAACTAAAAAATCGTCGAAATCATTGAAAAAGAAGTACCTTATCATACGAACATATGCCTTATCTAATAAGAGACATTTAAATTTTTTTAATTGCATAAATGGGTAGCATTTTATTCAGAATTAATAGTTTTTTTACATGGACAAAAAATTCGTTTAATTTTTTCCCATTAAATACGAGAATTATAGAAAAGCATTTTGCGAAAAGAATCGGCAGTAGGACGGAAACGTGTTGACCAGCGATTAGTTTTTTGCTAATAACTCTTGCATCCTTCGACCGACTTCTTCGACTAAGAGCTCGATGGAAAGCTTATCTGTTCCTCTTTTAGTTGGCATTAACACTTTTTACGAAAAGGCGTAAGAAATAAAATTTTTTTTAACAAAACTAAAATATCCTCGAAATCATTGAAGAAGAAGTACCTTATCAGACGAACATATGCCTTATCTAATAAAAGACATTTAAATTTTTTTAATTTCATAAATGGGTGGCATTTTTTTCAGAATTAATAGTTTTTTACAAGGACAAAAAATTCGTTTAATTTTTTTCTCATTAAATACTACAATTATAGAAAAGTATTTTGCGAAAAGAAGCGGCAGTAGGACGGAATCGTGTTGACCACTGATTGGTTTTTTGCTAACAACTATTGCATCCTTCGACCGAATTCTTCGAATAAGAGCTCGATGGAAAGCTTATCTGTTCCTCTTTCAGATGGCATTAACATATTTTACGAAAAGTCGTAAGAAATAAAATTTTTTTGATCAAAACTAAAATATCCTCGAAATCATTGAAAACGAAGTACCTTATCAGACGAAAATATGCCTTATCTAATAAGAGAAATTTAAATTTTTTTAATTGCATAAACAGGCGGCAATTTATTCAGAATTAATAGTTTTTTACATGGACAAAAAATTCGTTTAATTTTTTCCCATTAAATACTACAATTATAGAAAAGTATTTTGCGAAAAGAATCGGCAGTAGGACGGAATCGTGTTGACCACCGATTGGTTTTTTGCTAACAACTATTGCATCCTTCGACCGAATTCTTCGACTAAGAGCTCGATGGAAAGCTTATCTGTTCCTCTTTCAGATGGCATTAACATATTTTACGAAAAGTCGTAAGAAATAAAATTTTTTTGATCAAAACTAAAATATCCTCGAAATCATTGAAAAAGAAGTACCTTATCATACGAAAATATGCCTTTTCTAATAAGAGACATTTAAATTCTTTTAACTGCATAAATGGGTGGCATTTTATTCAGAATAAATAATTTTTTTTCATGAACAAGAAATTCGTTTAATTTTTTCCCATTAAATACTAGAATTATAAAAAAGCATTTTGCGAAAAGAATCGGCAGTAGGACGGAATCGTGTTGACCACGGATTGGTTTTTTGCTAACAACTCTTGCATCCATCAACCGAATTCTTCGAAGAAGAGCTCGATGGAACGCTTATCTGTTCGTCTTTCAGATGGCATTAACATATTTTACGAAAAGTCGTAAGAAATAAAACTTTTTTGATCAAAACTAAAATATCCTCGAAATCATTGAGGGCGAAGTACCTTATCAGACGAAAATATGCCTTGTCTAATAAAAGACATTTAAATTTTTTTAATTTGATAAATGGGTGGCATTTTTTTCAGAATTAATAGTTTTTTACAAGGACAGAAAATTCGTTTAATTTTTTTCTCATTAAATACTACAATTATAGAAAAGTATTTTGCGAAAAGAATCGGCAGTAGGACGGAATCGTGTTGACCACTGATTGGTTTTTTGCTAACAACTATTGCATCCTTCGACCGAATTTTTCGAATAAGAGCTCGATGGAAAGCTTATCTGTTCCTCTTTCAGATGGCATTAACATATTTTACGAAAAGTCGTAAGAAATAAAATTTTTTTGATCAAAACTAAAATATCCTTGAAATTATTGAAAAAGAAGTCTCTTATCAGACGAAAATATGCCTTATCTGATAAGAGACATTTAAATTTTTTTAATTTCATAAATGGGTTGCATTTTATTCAGAATTAATAGTTTTTTACATGGACAAAAAATTCGTTTAATTTTTTCCCATTAAATACTAGAATTATTGAAAAGCATTTTGCGAAAAGAATCGGCAGTAGGATGGAAACGTGTTGACCACCGATAAGTTTTTTGCTAATAACTCTTGCATCCTTCGACCGACTTCTTCGACTAAGAGCTCGATGGAAAGCTTATCTGTTCCTCTTTCAGATGGCATTAACATATTTTACGAAAAGTCGTAAGAAATAAAATTTTGTTGATCAAAACTAAGATATCCTCGAAATCATTGAAAAAGAAGTACCTTATCAGACGAAAATATGCCTTATCTAATAAGAGACATTTAAATTTTTTTAATTTCATAAATGGGTGGCATTTTATTCAGAATTGATAGTTTTTTACATGGACAAGAAATTCGTTTAATTTTTTCACATTAAATATTAGAATTATAGAAAAGTACTTTGCGAAAAGAATCGGCAGTAGGACGGAAACGTGTTGACCACCGATTAGTTTTTTGCTAATAATTCTTGCATCCTTCGAGCGACTTCTTCGACTAAAGGCTCGATGGAAAGCTTATCTGTTCCTCTTTCAGATGGCATTAACATATTTTACGAAAAGTCGTAAGAAATAAAATTTTTTTGATCGAAACTAAAATATCCTCGAAATCATTGGAAAAGAAGTCCCTTATCAGACGAAAATATGCCTTATCTAATAAGAGACATTTAAATTTTTTTAATTTCATAAATGGGTGGCATTTTATTCAGAATTAATAGTTTTTTACATGGACAAAAAATTCGTTTAATTTTTTCCCATTAAATACTAGAATTATTGAAAAGCATTTTGCGAAAAGAATCGGCAGTAGGATGGAAACGTGTTGACCACCGATTAGTTTTTTGCTAATAACTCTTGCATCCTTCGACCGACTTCTTCGACTAAGAGCTCGATGGAAAGCTTATCTGTTCCTCTTTCAGATGGCATTAACATATTTTACGAAAAGTCGTAAGAAATAAAATTTTTTTGATCAAAACTAAAAAATCGTCGAAATCATTGAAAAAGAAGTACCTTATCATACGAACATATGCCTTATCTAATAAGAGACATTTAAATTTTTTTAATTGCATAAATGGGTAGCATTTTATTCAGAATTAATAGTTTTTTTACATGGACAAAAAATTCGTTTAATTTTTTCCCATTAAATACGAGAATTATAGAAAAGCATTTTGCGAAAAGAATCGGCAGTAGGACGGAAACGTGTTGACCAGCGATTAGTTTTTTGCTAATAACTCTTGCATCCTTCGACCGACTTCTTCGACTAAGAGCTCGATGGAAAGCTTATCTGTTCCTCTTTTAGTTGGCATTAACACTTTTTACGAAAAGGCGTAAGAAATAAAATTTTTTTTAACAAAACTAAAATATCCTCGAAATCATTGAAGAAGAAGTACCTTATCAGACGAACATATGCCTTATCTAATAAAAGACATTTAAATTTTTTTAATTTCATAAATGGGTGGCATTTTTTTCAGAATTAATAGTTTTTTACAAGGACAAAAAATTCGTTTAATTTTTTTCTCATTAAATACTACAATTATAGAAAAGTATTTTGCGAAAAGAAGCGGCAGTAGGACGGAATCGTGTTGACCACTGATTGGTTTTTTGCTAACAACTATTGCATCCTTCGACCGAATTCTTCGAATAAGAGCTCGATGGAAAGCTTATCTGTTCCTCTTTCAGATGGCATTAACATATTTTACGAAAAGTCGTAAGAAATAAAATTTTTTTGATCAAAACTAAAATATCCTCGAAATCATTGAAAACGAAGTACCTTATCAGACGAAAATATGCCTTATCTAATAAGAGAAATTTAAATTTTTTTAATTGCATAAACAGGCGGCAATTTATTCAGAATTAATAGTTTTTTACATGGACAAAAAATTCGTTTAATTTTTTCCCATTAAATACTACAATTATAGAAAAGTATTTTGCGAAAAGAATCGGCAGTAGGACGGAATCGTGTTGACCACCGATTGGTTTTTTGCTAACAACTATTGCATCCTTCGACCGAATTCTTCGACTAAGAGCTCGATGGAAAGCTTATCTGTTCCTCTTTCAGATGGCATTAACATATTTTACGAAAAGTCGTAAGAAATAAAATTTTTTTGATCAAAACTAAAATATCCTCGAAATCATTGAAAAAGAAGTACCTTATCATACGAAAATATGCCTTTTCTAATAAGAGACATTTAAATTCTTTTAACTGCATAAATGGGTGGCATTTTATTCAGAATAAATAATTTTTTTTCATGAACAAGAAATTCGTTTAATTTTTTCCCATTAAATACTAGAATTATAAAAAAGCATTTTGCGAAAAGAATCGGCAGTAGGACGGAATCGTGTTGACCACGGATTGGTTTTTTGCTAACAACTCTTGCATCCATCAACCGAATTCTTCGAAGAAGAGCTCGATGGAACGCTTATCTGTTCGTCTTTCAGATGGCATTAACATATTTTACGAAAAGTCGTAAGAAATAAAACTTTTTTGATCAAAACTAAAATATCCTCGAAATCATTGAGGGCGAAGTACCTTATCAGACGAAAATATGCCTTGTCTAATAAAAGACATTTAAATTTTTTTAATTTGATAAATGGGTGGCATTTTTTTCAGAATTAATAGTTTTTTACAAGGACAGAAAATTCGTTTAATTTTTTTCTCATTAAATACTACAATTATAGAAAAGTATTTTGCGAAAAGAATCGGCAGTAGGACGGAATCGTGTTGACCACTGATTGGTTTTTTGCTAACAACTATTGCATCCTTCGACCGAATTTTTCGAATAAGAGCTCGATGGAAAGCTTATCTGTTCCTCTTTCAGATGGCATTAACATATTTTACGAAAAGTCGTAAGAAATAAAATTTTTTTGATCAAAACTAAAATATCCTTGAAATTATTGAAAAAGAAGTCTCTTATCAGACGAAAATATGCCTTATCTGATAAGAGACATTTAAATTTTTTTAATTTCATAAATGGGTTGCATTTTATTCAGAATTAATAGTTTTTTACATGGACAAAAAATTCGTTTAATTTTTTCCCATTAAATACTAGAATTATTGAAAAGCATTTTGCGAAAAGAATCGGCAGTAGGATGGAAACGTGTTGACCACCGATAAGTTTTTTGCTAATAACTCTTGCATCCTTCGACCGACTTCTTCGACTAAGAGCTCGATGGAAAGCTTATCTGTTCCTCTTTCAGATGGCATTAACATATTTTACGAAAAGTCGTAAGAAATAAAATTTTGTTGATCAAAACTAAGATATCCTCGAAATCATTGAAAAAGAAGTACCTTATCAGACGAAAATATGCCTTATCTAATAAGAGACATTTAAATTTTTTTAATTTCATAAATGGGTGGCATTTTATTCAGAATTGATAGTTTTTTACATGGACAAGAAATTCGTTTAATTTTTTCACATTAAATATTAGAATTATAGAAAAGTACTTTGCGAAAAGAATCGGCAGTAGGACGGAAACGTGTTGACCACCGATTAGTTTTTTGCTAATAATTCTTGCATCCTTCGAGCGACTTCTTCGACTAAAGGCTCGATGGAAAGCTTATCTGTTCCTCTTTCAGATGGCATTAACATATTTTACGAAAAGTCGTAAGAAATAAAATTTTTTTGATCGAAACTAAAATATCCTCGAAATCATTGGAAAAGAAGTCCCTTATCAGACGAAAATATGCCTTATCTAATAAGAGACATTTAAATTTTTTTAATTGCATAAACAGGCGGCAGTTTATTCAGAATTAATAGTTTTTTTACATGGACAAAAATTTCGTTTAATTTTTTCCAATTAAATACTAGAATTATAGAAAAGTACTTTGCGAAAAGAATAGGCAGTAGGACTGAAACGTGTTGAACACCGATTAGTTTTTTGCTAATAACTCTTGCATCCTTCGACCGACTTCTTCGACTAAGAGCTCCATGGAAAGCTTATCTGTTCCTCTTTCAGATGGCATTAACATATTTTACGAAAAGTCGTAAGAAATAAAATTTTTTTGATCAAAACTAAAAAATCGTCGAAATCATTGAAAAAGAAGTACCTTATCATACGAACATATGCCTTATCTAATAAGAGACATTTAAATTTTTTTAATTGCATAAATGGGTAGCATTTTATTCAGAATTAATAGTTTTTTTACATGGACAAAAAATTCGTTTAATTTTTTCACCATTAAATACGAGAATTATAGAAAAGCATTTTGCGAAAAGAATCGGCAGTAGGACGGAAACGTGTTGACCACCGATTAGTTTTTTGCTAATAACTCTTGCATCCTTCGACCGACTTCTTCGACTAAGAGCTCGATGGAAAGCTTATCTGTTCCTCTTTTAGTTGGCATTAACATTTTTTACGAAAAGGCGTAAGAAATAAAATTTTTTTTAACAAAACTAAAATATCCTCGAAATCATTGAAGAAGAAGTACCTTATCAGACGAACATATGCCTTATCTAATAAAAGACATTTAAATTTTTTTAATTTCATAAATGGGTGGCATTTTATTCAGTATTAATAGTTTTTTACATGGACAAAAAATTCGTTTAATTGTTTCCCATTATATACTAGAATTATAGAAAAGTACTTTGCGAAAAGAATCGGCAGTAGGACGGAGTCGTGTTGACCACCGATTAGTTTTTTGCTAATAACTCTTGCATCCTTCGACCGACTTCTTCGACTAAGAGCTCGATGGAAAGCTTATCTGTTCCTCTTTCAGATGGCATTAACATATTTTACGAAAAGTCGTAAGAAATACAATTTTTTTGATCAAAACTAAAATATCCTCGAAATCATTGAAAACGAAGTACCTTATCAGACGAAAATATGCCTTATCTAATAAGAGAAATTTAAATTTTTTTAATTGCATAAACAGGCGGCAATTTATTCAGAATTAATAGTTTTTTACATGGACAAAAAATTCGTTTAATTTTTTTCTCATTAAATACTACAATTATAGAAAAGTATTTTGCGAAAAGAATCGGCAGTAGGACGGAATCGTGTTGACCACTGATTGGTTTTTTGCTAACAACTATTGCATCCTTCGACCGAATTCTTCGAATAAGAGCTCGATGGAAAGCTTATCTGTTCCTCTTTCAGATGGCATTAACATATTTTACGAAAAGTCGTAAGAAATAAAATTTTTTTGAGCAAAACTAAAATATCCTCGAAATCATTGAAAAAGAAGTACCTTATCATACGAAAATATGCCTTTTCTAATAAGAGACATTTAAATTGTTTTAACTGCATAAATGGGTAGCATTTTATTCAGAATTAATAGTTTTTTTACATGGACAAAAAATTCGTTTAATTTTTTCCCATTAAATACGATAATTATAGAAAAGCATTATGCGAAAAGAATCGGAAGTAGGACGGAAACGTGTTGACCACCGATTAGTTTTTTGCTAATAACTCTTGCATCCTTCGACCGACTTCTTCGACTAAGAGCTCGATGGAAAGCTTATCTCTTCCTCTTTCAGATGGCATTAACATTTTTTACGAAAAGGCGTAAGAAATAAAATTTTTTTGATCAAAACTAAAATATCCTCGAAATCATTGAAGACGAAGTACCTTATCAGACGAAAATATGCCTTATCTAATAAAAGACATTTAAATTTTTTTAATTTCATAAATGGGTGGCATTTTTTTCAGAATTAATAGTTTTTTACATGGACAAAAAATTCGTTTAATTTTTTCCCATTAAATACTAGAATTATAGAAAAGTACTTTGCGAAAAGAATCAGCAGTAGGACGGAAACGTGTTGACCACCGATTAGTTTTTTGCTAATAACTCTTGCATCCTTCGACCGACTTCTTCGACTAAAAGCTCGATGGAAAGCTTATCTATTCCTCTTTCAGTTGGCATTAACATTTTTTACGAAAAGTGGTAAGAAATAAAATTTTTTTGATCAAAACTAAAATATCCTCGAAATCATTGAAAACGAAGTACCTTATCAGACGAAAATATGCCTTATCTAATAAGAGAAATTACAATTTTTTTAATTGCATAAACAGGCGGCAATTTATTCAGAATTAATAGTTTTTTACATGGACAAAAAATTCGTTTAATTTTTTCCCATTAAATACTACAATTATAGAAAAGTATTTTGCGAAAAGAATCGGCAGTAGGACGGAATCGTGTTGACCACCGATTGGTTTTTTGCTAACAACTATTGCATCCTTCGACCGAATTCTTCGAATAAGAGCTCGATGGAAAGCTTATCTGTTCCTCTTTCAGATGGCATTAACATATTTTACGAAAAGTCGTAAGAAATAAAATTTTTTTGATCAAAACTAAAATATCCTCGAAATCATTGAAAAAGAAGTACCTTATCATACGAAAATATACCTTTTCTAATAAGAGACATTTAAATTTTTTTAACTGCATAAATGGGTAGCATTTTATTCAGAATTAATAGTTTTTTTACATGGACAAAAAATTCGTTTAATTTTTTCCCATTAAATACGATAATTATAGAAAAGCATTTTGCGAAAAGAATCGGCAGTAGGACGGAAACGTGTGGACCACCGATTAGTTTCTTGCTTATAACTCTTGCATCCTTCGACCGACTTCTTCGACTAAGAGCTCGATGGAAAGCTTATCTGTTCCTCTTTTAGTTGGCATTAACATTTTTTACGAAAAGGCGTAAGAAATAAAATTTTTTTGATCAAAACTAAAATATCCTCGAAATAATTGAAGACGAAGTACTTTATCAGACGAAAATATGCCTTATCTAATAAAAGACATTTAAATTTTTTTAATTTCATAAATGGGTGGCATTTTTTTCAGAATTAATAGTTTTTTACATGGACAAAAAATTCGTTTAATTTTTTCCCATTAAATACTAGAATTATAGAAAAGTACTTTGCGAAAAGAATCAGCAGTAGGACGGAAACGTGTTGACCACGTTTCTTGCTAATAACTCTTGCATCTTTCGACCGACTTCTTCGACTAAAAGCTCGATGGAAAGCTTATCTATTCCTCTTTCAGTTGTCATTAACTTTTTTTACGAAAAGTCATGAGGAACAAAATTTTTTTGATCAAAACTAAAATATCCTCGAAATCATTGAAAAAGAAGTACCTTATCATACGAAAATATGCCTTATCTAATAAGAGAGATTTAAATTTTTTTAATTGCATAAATGGGTAGCATTTTATTCAGAATTAATAGTTTTTTTACATGGACAAAAAATTCGTTTAAGTTTTTCCCATTAAATACTAGAATTATAGAAAAGTACTTTGCGAAAAGAATCGGCAGTAGGACGGAAACGTGTTGACCACCGATAAGTTTCTTGCTAATAACTCTTGCATCTTTCGACCGACTTCTTCGACTAAGAGCTCGATGGAAAGCTTATCTATTCCTCTTTCAGTTGGCATTAACTTTTTTTTACGAAAAGTCATGAGGAACAAAATTTTTTTGATCAAAACTAAAATATCCTCGAAATCATTGAAAAAGAAGTACCTTATCAGACGAAAATATGCCTTATCTAATAAAAGACATTTAAATTTTTTTAATTTCATAAATGGGTGGCATTTTTTTCAGAATTAATAGTTTTTTACATGGACAAAAAATTCGTTTAATTTTTTCCCATTAAATACTAGAATTATAGAAAAGTACTTTGCGAAAAGAATCAGCAGTAGGACGGAAACGTTTTGACCACCGATAAGTTTCTTGCTAATAACTCTTGCATCTTTCGACCGACTTCTTCGACTAAAAGCTCGATGGAAAGCTTATCTATTCCTCTTTCAGTTGGCATTAACTTTTTTTACGAAAAGTCATGAGGAACAAAATTTTTTTGATCAAAACTAAAACATCCTCGAAATCATTGAAAAAGAAGTACCTTATCAGACGAAAATATGTCTTATCTTATAAGAGAAATTTAAACTTTTTTAATTGCATAAACAGGCGGCAATTTATTCAGAATTAATAGATTTTTACATGGACAAAAAATTCGTTTAATTTTTTCCCATTATATACTACAATTATAGAAAAGTATTTTGCGAAAAGAATCGGCAGTAGGACGGAATCGTGTTGACCACCGATTGGTCTTTTGCTAACAACTCTTGCATCCTTCGACCGACTTCTTCGACTAAGAGCTCGATGGAAAGCTTATCTGTTCCTCTTTCAGATGGCATTAACATATTTTACGAAAAGTCGTAAGAAATAAAATTTTTTTGATCAAAACTGAAATATCCTCGAAATCACTGAAAAAGAAGTACCTTATCAGACGAAAATATGCCTTATCTAATAAGGACATTTCAATTTTATTAATTGCATTAATGGGTGGCATTTTATTCAGAAGTAATAGTTTTTAACGTGGACAAAAAATTCATTTTAAGTTTTTCCCATTAAATACTAGAATTATAGAAAAGTACTTTGCGAAAAGAATCGGCAGTAGGACGGAATCGTGTTGACCACCGATTAGTTTTTTGCTTATAACTCTTGCATCCTTCGACCGACTTCTTCGACTAAGAGCTCGATGGAAAGCTTATTTATTCCTCGTTCTGTTGGCATTAAAATTTTTTACGAAAAATCGTAAGAAATAAAATTTTATTGATCAAAACTAAAATATCCTCGAAATCATTGAAAACGAAGTACCTTATCAGACGAAAATATGCCTTATCTAATAAGAGACATTTAAATTTTTTTAATTGCATAAACAGGCGGCATTTTATTCAGAATTAATAGTTTTTTACATGGACAAAAAATTCGTTTAATTTTTTTCCCATTAAATACTGCAATTAAACAAAAGTATTTTGCGAAAAGAATCTGCAGTAGGACGGAATCGTGTTGACCACCGATTGGTTTTTTGCTAACATCTTCGACTAAGAGCTCGATGGAAAGATTATCTGTTCCTCTTTCAGATGGCATTAACATATTTTACGAAAAGTCGTTAGAAATAAAATTTTTTTGATCGAAACTAAAATATCCTCGAAATCATTGAAAAAGAAGTACCTTATCTGACGAAAATATGCCTTATCTAATATGAGACATTTAAATTTTTTTAATTGCATAAACAGGCGGCAATTTATTCAGAATTAATAGTTTTTTACATGGACAAAAAATTCGTTTAATTTTTTCCCATTAAATACTACAATTATAGAAAAGTATTTTGCGAAAAGAATCGGCAGTAGGACGGAATCGTGTTGACCACCGATTGGTTTTTTGCTAACAACTATTGCATCCTTCGACCGAATTCTTCGAATAAGAGCTCGATGGAAAGCTTATCTGTTCCTCTTTCAGATGGCATTAACATATTTTACAAAAAGTCGTAAGAAATAAAATTTTTTTGATCAAAACTAAAATATCCTCGAAATCATTGAAAAAGAAGTACCTTATCATACGAAAATATGCCTTTTCTAATAAGAGACATTTAAATTTTTTTAACTGCATAAATGGGTGGCATTTTATTCAGAATAAATAATTTTTTTTCATGAACAAGAAATTCGTTTAATTTTTTCCCATTAAATACTAGAATTATAAAAAAGCATTTTGCGAAAAGAATCGGCAGTAGGACGGAATCGTGTTGACCACGGATTGGTTTTTTGCTAACAACTCTTGCATCCATCAACCGAATTCTTCGAAGAAGAGCTCGATGGAACGCTTATCTGTTCGTCTTTCAGATGGCATTAACATATTTTACGAAAAGTCGTAAGAAATAAAACTTTTTTGATCAAAAATAAAATATCCTCGAAATCATTGAGGGCGAAGTACCTTATCAGACGAAAATATGCCTTATCTAATAAAAGACATTTAAATTTTTTTAATTTGATAAATGGGTGGCATTTTTTTCAGAATTAATAGTTTTTTACAAGGACAAAAAATTCGTTTAATTTTTTTCTCATTAAATACTACAATTATAGAAAAGTATTTTGCGAAAAGAATCGGCAGTAGGACGGAATCGTGTTGACCACTGATTGGTTTTTTGCTAACAACTATTGCATCCTTCGACCGAATTCTTCGAATAAGAGCTCGATGGAAAGCTTATCTGCATTAACATATTTTACGAAAAGTCGAAAGAAATAAAATTTTTTTGATCAAAACTAAAATATCCTTGAAATCATTGAAAAAGAAGTCTCTTATCAGACGAAAATATGCCTTATCTGATAAGAGACATTTAAATTTTTTTAATTTCATAAATGGGTGGCATTTTATTCAGAATTAATAGTTTTTTACATGGACAAAAAATTCGTTTAATTTTTTCCCATTAAATACTAGAATTATTGAAAAGCATTTTGCGAAAAGAATCGGCAGTAGGATGGAAACGTGTTGACCACCGATAAGTTTTTTGCTAATAACTCTTGCATCCTTCGACCGACTTCTTCGACTAAGAGCTCGATGGAAAGCTTATCTGTTCCTCTTTCAGATGGCATTAACATATTTTACGAAAAGTCGTAAGAAATAAAATTTTGTTGATCAAAACTAAGATATCCTCGAAATCATTGAAAAAGAAGTACCTTATCAGACGAAAATATGCCTTATCTAATAAGAGACATTTAAATTTTTTTAATTTCATAAATGGGTGGCATTTTATTCAGAATTGATAGTTTTTTACATGGACAAGAAATTCGTTTAATTTTTTCACATTAAATACTATAATTATAGAAAAGTACTTTGCGAAAAGAATCGGCAGTAGGACGGAAGCGTGTTGACCACCGATTAGTTTTTTGCTAATAATTCTTGCATCCTTCGAGCGACTTCTTCGACTAAAGGCTCGATGGAAAGCTTATCTGTTCCTCTTTCAGATGGCATTAACATATTTTACGAAAAGTCGTAAGAAATAAAATTTTTTTGATCGAAACTAAAATATCCTCGAAATCATTGGAAAAGAAGTCCCTTATCAGACGAAAATATGCCTTATCTAATAAGAGACATTTAAATTTTTTTAATTGCATAAACAGGCGGCAGTTTATTCAGAATTAATAGTTTTTTTACATGGACAAAAATTTCGTTTAATTTTTTCCAATTAAATACTAGAATTATAGAAAAGTACTTTGCGAAAAGAATAGGCAGTAGGACTGAAACGTGTTGAACACCGATTAGTTTTTTGCTAATAACTCTTGCATCCTTCGACCGACTTCTTCGACTAAGAGCTCCATGGAAAGCTTATCTGTTCCTCTTTCAGATGGCATTAACATATTTTACGAAAAGTCGTAAGAAATAAAATTTTTTTGATCAAAACTAAAAAATCGTCGAAATCATTGAAAAAGAAGTACCTTATCATACGAACATATGCCTTATCTAATAAGAGACATTTAAATTTTTATACCCTGTACACATACTGTGTATCAGGGTATATTGTGTTTGTTTGAGCGAAATGTATGTAACGCACAGAAGGAGGGCAGGGGGACCCTATAAAGTATATATATTCTTGATCAGGACGACAAGAGAAATTGATTAAGCCATGTCCGTCCGTCTGTCCGTCCGTCCGTCTGTCCGTCCGTATTCACCAATGGTTCTCAGAAACTATAATAGCTAGAGACTTGAAATTTGGTGGGTAGACTCGTGATGCTCGGCAGCAGATCAAGTTTGAACGGTTTTGTGCCACGCCCACTCCTTCCCGCCCATCCAGCACCACCCACTTTTTTAAAATGCTATAACTCGATCATTCAAAGAGATAGAAAAATGAAAGTCGGTATGTAGTCTCAGTATAAGTAGCTCTACAAAACTGCATACCACAATTTTTCCCCCTCCTCTTCATTTCCCCTCCCCCAGTTCTTTTCTTAAATTTGCTGTATCTCCAAAACTAACAAAGGTATGAACCTGAAATTTTGTATACAAGCTCAGTGATAATACATCTTAAAAACTGCATACCACAAATTTCCCCTCTCTTTAATGGCTACCCCTCAGAGGCCTACAAACTTAAATTTTTTGTAAAATCCACATTTTTTGACCGATTTTCTTGATATTTTGAACACTATTTGAATAGGCGACGTCAGATCAATATGTTTTTGTAGATTGAGGGTGTGGCAACGCCTACCATGTGTGCAGGGTATTATATTGTCGAGTATACTCGACTATACCGCCCTTACTGGTTTTAATTGCATAAATGGGTAGCATTTTATTCAGAATTAATAGTTTTTTTACATGGACAAAAAATTCGTTTAATTTTTTCCCATTAAATACGAGAATTATAGAAAAGCATTTTGCGAAAAGAATCGGCAGTAGGACGGAAACGTGTTGACCACCGATTAGTTTTTTGCTAATAACTCTTGCATCCTTCGACCGACTTCTTCGACTAAGAGCTCGATGGAAAGCTTATCTGTTCCTCTTTTAGTTGGCATTAACATTTTTTACGAAAAGGCGTAAGAAATAAAATTTTTTTTAACAAAACTAAAATATCCTCGAAATCATTGAAGAAGAAGTACCTTATCAGACGAACATATGCCTTATCTAATAAAAGACATTTAAATTTTTTTAATTTCATAAATGGGTGGCATTTTATTCAGTATTAATAGTTTTTTACATGGACAAAAAATTCGTTTAATTGTTTCCCATTATATACTAGAATTATAGAAAAGTACTTTGCGAAAAGAATCGGCAGTAGGACGGAAACGTGTTGACCACCGATTAGTTTTTTGCTAATAACTCTTGCATCCTTCGACCGACTTCTTCGACTAAGAGCTCGATGGAAAGCTTATCTGTTCCTCTTTCAGATGGCATTAACATATTTTACGAAAAGTCGTAAGAAATACAATTTTTTTGATCAAAACTAAAATATCCTCGAAATCATTGAAGAAGAAGTACCTTATCAGACGAACATATGCCTTATCTAATAAAAGACATTTAAATTTTTTTAATTTCATAAATGGGTGGCATTTTTTTCAGAATTAATAGTTTTTTACATGGACAAAAAATTCGTTTAATTTTTTCCCATTAAATACTAGAATTATAGAAAAGTACTTTGCGAAAAGAATCAGCAGTAGGACGGAAACGTGTTGACCACCGATTAGTTTTTTGCTAATAACTCTTGCATCCTTCGACCGACTTCTTCGACTAAGAGCTCGATGGAAAGCTTATCTGTTCCTCTTTCAGATGGCATTAACATATTTTACGAAAAGTCGTAAGAAATACAATTTTTTTGATCAAAACTAAAATATCCTCGAAATCATTGAAAACGAAGTACCTTATCAGACGAAAATATGCCTTATCTAATAAGAGAAATTTAAATTTTTTTAATTGCATAAACAGGCGGCAATTTATTCAGAATTAATAGTTTTTTACATGGACAAAAAATTCGTTTAATTTTTTTCTCATTAAATACTACAATTATAGAAATGTATTTTGCGAAAAGAATCGGCAGTAGGACGGAATCGTGTTGACCACTGATTGGTTTTTTGCTAACAACTATTGCATTCTTCGACCGATTTCTTCGAATAAGAGCTCGATGGAAAGCTTATCTGTTCCTCTTTCAGATGGCATTAACATATTTTACGAAAAGTCGTAAGAAATAAAATTTTTTTGAGCAAAACTAAAATATCCTCGAAATCATTGAAAAAGAAGTACCTTATCATACGAAAATATGCCTTTTCTAATAAGAGACATTTAAATTGTTTTAACTGCATAAATGGGTAGCATTTTATTCAGAATTAATAGTTTTTTTACATGGACAAAAAATTCGTTTAATTTTTTCCCATTAAATACGATAATTATAGAAAAGCATTATGCGAAAAGAATCGGAAGTAGGACGGAAACGTGTTGACCACCGATTAGTTTTTTGCTAATAACTCTTGCATCCTTCGACCGACTTCTTCGACTAAGAGCTCGATGGAAAGCTTATCTCTTCCTCTTTCAGATGGCATTAACATTTTTTACGAAAAGGCGTAAGAAATAAAATTTTTTTGATCAAAACTAAAATATCCTCGAAATCATTGAAGACGAAGTACCTTATCAGACGAAAATATGCCTTATCTAATAAAAGACATTTAAATTTTTTTAATTTCATAAATGGGTGGCATTTTTTTCAGAATTAATAGTTTTTTACATGGACAAAAAATTCGTTTAATTTTTTCCCATTAAATACTAGAATTATAGAAAAGTACTTTGCGAAAAGAATCAGCAGTAGGACGGAAACGTGTTGACCACCGATTAGTTTTTTGCTAATAACTCTTGCATCCTTCGACCGACTTCTTCGACTAAAAGCTCGATGGAAAGCTTATCTATTCCTCTTTCAGTTGGCATTAACATTTTTTACGAAAAGTGGTAAGAAATAAAATTTTTTTGATCAAAACTAAAATATCCTCGAAATCATTGAAAACGAAGTACCTTATCAGACGAAAATATGCGTTATCTAATAAGAGAAATTAAAATTTTTTTAATTGCATAAACAGCCGGCAATTTATTCAGAATTAATAGTTTTTTACATGGACAAAAAATTCGTTTAATTTTTTCCCATTAAATACTACAATTATAGAAAAGTATTTTGCGAAAAGAATCGGCAGTAGGACGGAATCGTGTTGACCACCGATTGGTTTTTTGCTAACAACTATTGCATCCTTCGACCGAATTCTTCGAATAAGAGCTCGACGGAAAGCTTATCTGTTCCTCTTTCAGATGGCATTAACATATTTTACGAAAAGTCGTAAGAAATACAATTTTTTTGATCAAAACTAAAATATCCTCGAAATCATTGAAAACGAAGTACCTTATCAGACGAATATATGCCTTATCTAATAAGAGAAATTTAAATTTTTTTAATTGCATAAACAGGCGGCAATTTATTCAGAATTAATAGTTTTTTACATGGACAAAAAATTCGTTTAATTTTTTTCTCATTAAATACTACAATTATAGAAAAGTATTTTGCGAAAAGAATCGGCAGTAGGACGGAATCGTGTTGACCACTGATTGGTTTTTTGCTAACAACTATTGCATCCTTCGACCGAATTCTTCGAATAAGAGCTCGATGGAAAGCTTATCTGTTCCTCTTTCAGATGGCATTAACATATTTTACGAAAAGTCGTAAGAAATAAAATTTTATTGAGCAAAACTAAAATATCCTCGAAATCATTGAAAAAGAAGTACCTTATCATACGAAAATATGCCTTTTCTAATAAGAGACATTTAAATTGTTTTAACTGCATAAATGGGTAGCATTTTATTCAGAATTAATAGTTTTTTTACATGGACAAAAAATTCGTTTAATTTTTTCCCATTAAATACGATAATTATAGAAAAGCATTATGCGAAAAGAATCGGAAGTAGGACGGAAACGTGTTGACCACCGATTAGTTTTTTGCTAATAACTCTTGCATCCTTCGACCGACTTCTTCGACTAAGAGCTCGATGGAAAGCTTATCTCTTCCTCTTTCAGATGGCATTAACATTTTTTACGAAAAGGCGTAAGAAATAAAATTTTTTTGATCAAAACTAAAATATCGTCGAAATCATTGAAGACGAAGTACCTTATCAGACGAAAATATGCCTTATCTAATAAAAGACATTTAAATTTTTTTAATTTCATAAATGGGTGGCATTTTTTTCAGAATTAATAGTTTTTTACATGGACAAAAAATTCGTTTAATTTTTTCCCATTAAATACTAGAATTATAGAAAAGTACTTTGCGAAAAGAATCAGCAGTAGGACGGAAACGTGTTGACCACCGATTAGTTTTTTGCTAATAACTCTTGCATCCTTCCACCGACTTCTTCGACTAAAAGCTCGATGGAAAGCTTATCTATTCCTCTTTCAGTTGGCATTAACATTTTTTACGAAAAGTGGTAAGAAATAAAATTTTTTTGATCAAAACTAAAATATCCTCGAAATCATTGAAAACGAAGTACCTTATCAGACGAAAATATGCCTTATCTAATAAGAGAAATTAAAATTTTTTTAATTGCATAAACAGGCGGCAATTTATTCAGAATTAATAGTTTTTTACATGGACAAAAAATTCGTTTAATTTTTACCCATTAAATACTACAATTATAGAAAAGTATTTTGCGAAAAGAATCGGCAGTAGGACGGAATCGTGTTGACCACCGATTGGTTTTTTGCTAACAACTATTGCATCCTTCGACCGAATTCTTCGAATAAGAGCTCGATGGAAAGCTTATCTGTTCCTCTTTCAGATGGCATTAACATATTTTACGAAAAGTCGTAAGAAATAACATTTTTTTGATCAAAACTAAAATATCCTCGAAATCATTGAAAAAGAAGTACCTTATCATACGAAAATATACCTTTTCTAATAAGAGACATTTAAATTTTTTTAACTGCATAAATGGGTAGCATTTTATTCAGAATTAATAGTTTTTTTACATGGACAAAAAATTCGTTTAATTTTTTCCCATTAAATACGATAATTATAGAAAAGCATTTTGCGAAAAGAATCGGCAGTAGGACGGAAACGTGTTGACCACCGATTAGTTTCTTGCCTATAACTCTTGCATCCTTCGACCGACTTCTTCGACTAAGAGCTCGATGGAAAGCTTATCTGTTCCTCTTTTAGTTGGCATTAACATTTTTTACGAAAAGGCGTAAGAAATAAAATTTTTTTGATCAAAACTAAAATATCCTCGAAATAATTGAAGACGAAGTACTTTATCAGACGAAAATATGCCTTATCTAATAAAAGACATTTAAATTTTTTTAATTTCATAAATGGGTGGCATTTTTTTCAGAATTAATAGTTTTTTACATGGACAAAAAATTCGTTTAATTTTTTCCCATTAAATACTAGAATTATAGAAAAGTACTTTGCGAAAAGAATCAGCAGTAGGACGGAAACGTGTTGACCACGTTTCTTGCTAATAACTCTTGCATCTTTCGACCGACTTCTTTGACTAAAAGCTCGATGGAAAGCTTATCTATTCCTCTTTCAGTTGTCATTAACTTTTTTTACGAAAAGTCATGAGGAACAAAATTTTTTTGATCAAAACTAAAATATCCTCGAAATCATTGAAAAAGAAGTACCTTATCATACGAAAATATGCCTTATCTAATAAGAGACAATTATAGAAAAGTATTTTGCGAAAAGAATAGGCAGTAGGACGAAAACGTATTGACCACCGATTAGTTTTTTGCTAATAACTCTTGCATCCTTCGACCGACTTCTTCGACTAAGAGCTCGATGGAAAGCTTATCTGTTCCTCTTTCAGATGGCATTAACATATTTTACGAAAAGTCGTAAGAAATAAAATTTTTTTGATCAAAACTGAAATATCCTCGAAATCACTGAAAAAGAAGTACCTTATCAGACGAAAATATGCCTTATCTAATAAGGACATTTCAATTTTATTAATTGCATTAATGGGTGGCATTTTATTCAGAAGTAATAGTTTTTAACGTGGACAAAAAATTCATTTTAAGTTTTTGCCATTAAATACTAGAATTATAGAAAAGTACTTTGCGAAAAGAATCAGCAGTAGGACGGAAACGTTTTGACCACCGATAAGTTTCTTGCTAATAACTCTTGCATCTTTCGACCGACTTCTTCGACTAAAAGCTCGATGGAAAGCTTATCTATTCCTCTTTCAGTTGGCATTAACTTTTTTTACGAAAAGTCATGAGGAACAAAATTTTTTTGATCAAAACTAAAACATCCTCGAAATCATTGAAAAAGAAGTACCTTATCAGACGAAAATATGCCTTATCTAATAAGAGAAATTTAAATTTTTTTAATTGCATAAACAGGCGGCAATTTATTCAGAATTAATAGATTTTTACATGGACAAAAAATTCGTTTAATTTTTTCCCATTAAATACTACAATTATAGAAAAGTATTTTGCGAAAACAATCGGCAGTAGGACGGAATCGTGTTGACCACCGATTGGTCTTTTGCTAACAACTCTTGCATCCTTCGACCGACTTCTTCGACTAAGAGCTCGATGGAAAGCTTATCTGTTCCTCTTTCAGATGGCATTAACATATTTTACGAAAAGTCGTAAGAAATAAAATTTTTTTGATCAAAACTGAAATATCCTCGAAATCACTGAAAAAGAAGTACCTTATCAGACGAAAATATGCCTTATCTAATAAGGACATTTCAATTTTATTAATTGCATTAATGGGTGGCATTTTATTCAGAAGTAATAGTTTTTAACGTGGACAAAAAATTCATTTTAAGTTTTTGCCATTAAATACTAGAATTATAGAAAATTACTTTGCGAGAAGAATCGGCAGTAGGACGGAATCGTGTTGACCACCGATTAGTTTTTTGCTAATAACTCTTGCATCCTTCGACCAACTTCTTCGACTAAGAGCTCGATGGAAAGCTTATCTGTGTCTCTTTCAGATGGCATTAACATATTTTACGAAAAGTCGTAAGAAATAACATTTTTTTGATCAAAACTAAAATATCTTCGAAATCATTGAAAACGAAGAACCTTAACAGACGAATATATGCCTTATCTAATAAGAGACATTTAAATTTTTTTAATTTCATAAATGGGTGGCATTTTTTTCAGAATTAATAGTTTTTTACATGGACAAAAAATTCGTTTAATTTTTTCCCATTAAATACTAGAATTATAGAAAAGTACTTTGCGAAAAGAATCGGCAGTAGGACGGAATCGTGTTGACCACCGATTAGTTTTTTGCTAATAACTCTTGCATCCTTCGACCGACTTCTTCGACTAAGAGCTCGATGGAAAGCTTATTTATTCCTCGTTCTGTTGGCATTAACATTTTTTACGAAAAATCGTAAGATATAAAATTTTTTTGATCAAAACTAAAATATCCTCGAAATCATTGAAGACGAAGTACCTTATCAGACGAAAATATGCCTTATCTAATAAAAGACATTTAAATTTTTTTAATTTCATAAATGGGTGGCATTTTTTTCAGAATTAATAGTTTTTTACATGGACAAAAAATTCGTTTAATTTTTTCCCATTAAATACTAGAATTATAGAAAAGTACTTTGCGAAAAGAATCGGCAGTAGGACGGAATCGTGTTGACCACCGATTAGTTTTTTGCTAATAACTCTTGCATCCTTCGACCGACTTCTTCGACTAAGAGCTCGATGGAAAGCTTATTTATTCCTCGTTCTGTTGGCATTAACATTTTTTACGAAAAATCGTAAGATATAAAATTTTTTAGATCAAAACTAAAATATCCTCGAAATCATTGAAGACGAAGTACCTTATCAGACGAAAATATGCCTTATCTAATAAAAGACATTTAAATTTTTTTAATTTCATAAATGGGTGGCATTTTTTTCAGAATTAATAGTTTTTTACATGGACAAAAAATTCGTTTAATTTTTTCCCATTAAATACTAGAATTATAGAAAAGTACTTTGCGAAAAGAATCGGCAGTAGGACGGAATCGTGTTGACCACCGATTAGTTTTTTGCTAATAACTCTTGCATCCTTCGACCGACTTCTTCGACTAAGAGCTCGATGGAAAGCTTATTTATTCCTCGTTCTGTTGGCATTAACATTTTTTACGAAAAATCGTAAGATATAAAATTTTTTTGATCAAAACTAAAATATCCTCGAAATCATTGAAGACGAAGTACCTTATCAGACGAAAATATGCCTTATCTAATAAAAGACATTTAAATTTTTTTAATTTCATAAATGGGTGGCATTTTTTTCAGAATAAATAGTTTTTTACATGGACAAAAAATTCGTTTAATTTTTTTCCCATTAAATACTGCAATTAAACAAAAGTATTTTGCGAAAAGAATCTGCAGTAGGACGGAATCGTGTTGACCACCGATTGGTTTTTTGCTAACATCTTCGACTAAGAGCTCGATGGAAAGATTATCTGTTCCTCTTTTAGATGGCATTAACATATTTTACGAAAAGTCGTAAGAAATAAAATTTTTTTGATCGAAACTAAAATATCCTCGAAATCATTGAAAAAGAAGTACCTTATCTGACGAAAATATGCCTTATCTAATATGAGACATTTAAATTTTTTTAATTGCATAAATGGGCGGCATTTTATTCAGAATTAATAGTTTTTTACATAAACAAAAACTCCGTTTAATTTTTTCCCATTAAATACTAGAATTATAAAAAAGCATTTTGGGAAAAGAATAGGCAGTATGACGGAATCGTGTTGACCACCGATTGGTTTTTTGCTAACAACTCTTGCATCCATCAACCGAATTCTTCGAAGAAGAGCTCGATGGAAAGCTTATCTGTTCCTCTTTCAGATGGCATTAACATATTTTACGAAAAGTCGTAAGAAATAAAACTTTTTTGATCAAAACTAAAATATCCTCGAAATCATTGAAGACGAAGTACCTTATCACACGAAAATATGCCTTATCTAATAAAAGACATTTAAATTTTTTTAATTTCATAAATGGGTGGCATTTTTTTCAGAATTAATAGTTTTTTATATGGACAAAAAATTCGTTTAATTTTTTCCCATTAAATACTAAAATTATAGAAAAGCATTTTGCGAAAAGAATCGGCAGTAGGACGGAATCGTGTTGACCATCGATTGGTTTTTTGCTAACAACTCTTGCATCCTTCGACCGAATTCTTCGAAGAAGAGCTCGATGGAAAGCTTATCTGTTCCTCCTTCAGATGACATTAACATATTTTATGAAAAGTCGTAAGAAATAAAATTTTTTTGATCAAAACTAGAAAATCCTCGAAATCATTGAAAAAGATGTACCTTTTCATACGAAAATATGCCTTATCTAATAAGAGACATTTAAATTTTTTTAATTTCATAAATGAGTGTCATTTTTTTCAGAATTAATAGTTTTTTACATGGACAAAAAATTCGTTTAATTTTTTCCCATTAAATACTACAATTATAGAAAAGTATTTTGCGAAAAGTATCGGCAGTAGGACGGAATCGTGTTGACCACCGATTAGTTTTTTGCTAAAAACTCTTGCATCCTTCGACCAACTTCTTCGACTAAAAGCTCGATGGAAAGCTCATCTGTTCCTCTTTCAGATGGCATTAACATATTTTACGAAAAGTCGTAAGAAATAAAATTTTTTTGATCAAAACTAAAATATCCTCGAAATCATTGAAAAAGAAGTACCTTATCATACGAAAATATAACTTTTCTAATAAGAGACATTTAAATTTTTTTAATTGCATAAACAGGCGGGTTTTTATTCAGAATTATTAGTTTTTACATGGACAAAAAATTCGTTTAATTTTTTCCAATTAAATACCATAATTATAGAAAAGTACCTTGCGAAAAGAATCGGCAGTAGGACGGAAACGTGTTGACCACCGATTAGTTTTTTCTTTAACTCTTGCATCCTTCGACCGACTTCTTCGACTAAGAGCTCGATGGAAAGCTTATCTATTCCTCTTTCAGATGGCAATAACATATTTTAGGAAAAGTCGTAAGAAATAAAATTTTTTTGATCAAAACTAGAAAATCCTCGAAATCATTGAAAAAGATGTAACTTTTCATACGAAAATATGCCTTATCTAATAAGAGACATTTAAATTTTTTTAATTTCATAAATGAGTGTCATTTTTTTCAGAATTAATAGTTTTTTACATAAACAAAAACTCCGTTTAATTTTTTCCCATTAAATACTATAATTTTAGAAAAGTACTTTGCGAAAAGAATCGGCAGTAGAACGGAATCGTGTTGAGCACCGATTAGTTTTTTGCTAATAACTCTTGCATCCTTCAACCGACTTCTTCGACTAAGAGCTCGATGGAAAGCTTATGTGTTCCTCTTTCAGATGGCATTAACATATTTTACGAAAAGTCATGAGAAATAAAATTTTTTTGATCAAAACTAAAATATCCTCGAAATCATTGAAGAAGAAGTACCTTATCTGACGAAAATATGCTTTATCTAATAAGAGACATTTAAATTTTTCTAATTGCATAAATGGGTGGCATTTTATTCAGAATTAATAGTTTTTTACATAAACAAAAACTCTGTTTAATTTTTTCCCATTAAATACTATAATTTTAGAAAAGTACTTTGCGAAAAGAATCGGCAGTAGAACGGAATCGTGTTGAGCACCGATTAGTTTTTTGCTAATAACTCTTGCATCCTTCAACCGACTTCTTCGACTAAGAGCTCGATGGAAAGCTTATCTGTTCCTCTTTCAGATGGCATTAACATATTTTACGAAAAGTCGTAAGAAATAAAATTTTTTTGATCAAAACTAAAATATCCTCGAAATCATTGAAAAAGACGTACCTTATCATACGAAAATATGCCTTATCTAATATGAGACATTTAAATTTTTTTAATTGCATAAATGGGCGGCATTTTATTCAGAATTAATAGTTTTTTACATAAACAAAAACTCCGTTTAATTTTTTCCCTTTAAATATTATAATTATAGAAAAGTATTTTGCGAAAAGAATCGGCAGTAGGACGGAATCGTGTTGAGCACCGATTAGTTTTTTGCTAATAACTCTTGCATCCTTCAACCGACTTCTTCGACTAAGAGCTCGATGGAAAGCTTATCTGTTCCTCTTTCAGATGGCATTAACATATTTTACGAAAAGTCGTAAGAAATAAAATTTTTTTGATCGATACTAAAATATCCTCGAAATCATTGAAAAAAAAGTACTTTATCCGACGAAAATATGCCTTATCTAATAAGAGACATTTAAATTTTTTTAATTGCATAAACAGGCGGCATATTATTCAGAATTAATAGTTTTTTACATGGACAAAAAATTCGTTTAATTTTTTCCCATTAAATACTACAATTATAGAAAAGTATTTTGCGAAAAGTATCGGCAGTAGGACGGAATCGTGTTGATTACCAATTGGTTTTTTGCTAACAACTCTTGCATCCTTCGACCGACTTCTTCGACTAAGAGCTCGATGGAAAGCTTATCTGTTCCTTATTCAGATGGCATTAACATATTTTACGAAAAGTCGTAAGAAATAATATTTTTTTGATCAAAACTAAAATATCCTCGAAATCATTGAAAAAGAAGTACCTTATCATACGAAAATATAACTTATCTAATAAGAGACATTTAAATTTTTTTAATTGCATAAACAGGCGGGTTTTTATTCAGAATTATTAGTTTTTTACATGGACAAAAAATTCGTTTAATTTTTTCCAATTAAATACTATAATTATAGAAAAGTACTTTGCGAAAAGAATCGGCAGTTGGACGGAAACGTGTTGACCACCGATTACTTTTTGCTATAACTCTTGCATCCTTCGACCGACTTCTTCGACTAAGAGCTCGATGGAAAGCTTATCTATTCCTCTTTCAGTTGGCATTAACGTTTTTACGAAAAGTCGTTAGAAATAAAATTTTTTTGATCAAAACTAAAATATCCTCGAAATCATTGAAAACGAAGTACCTTATCAGACGAAAATATGCCTTGTCTAATAAGAGACATTTAAAATTTTTAATTGCATAAACAGGCGGCTTTTTATTCAGAATTATTAGTTTTTTACATGGACAAAAAATTCGTTTAATTTTTTCCCATTAAATACTAATATTAGAGAAAAGTATTTTGCGAAAAGAATCGGCAGTAGGACGGAATCGTGTTGACCACCGATTGGTTTTTTGCTAATAACTCTTGCTACCTTTGACCGACTTCTTCGAATAAGAGCTCGATGGAAAGCTTATCTGTTCCTCTTTCAGATGGCATTAACATATTTTACGAAAAGTCATAGAAATAAAATTTTTTTGATCAAAACTAAAATATCCTCGAAATCATTGAGGAAGAAGTACCTTCTCTGACGAAAATATGCCGTATCTAATAAGAGACATTTAAATTTTTTTTAATTGCATAAATGGGTGGCATTTTATTCAGAATTAATAGTTTTTTTACATGGACAAAAAATGCGTTTAATTTTTTCCCATTAAATACTAGAATTATAGAAAAGCATTTTGCGAAAAGAATCGGCAGTAGGACGGAATCGTGTTGACCATCGATTGGTTTTTTGCTAACAACTCTTGCATCCTTCGACCGAATTCTTCGACTAAGAGCTCGATGGAAAGCTTATCTGTTCCTCGTTCTGTTGGCATTAACATTTTTTACGAAAAATCGTAAGAAATAAAATTTTTTTGATCAAAACTAAAATATCCTCGAAATCATTGAAAACGAAGTACCTAATCAGACGAAAATATGCCTTATCTAATAAGAGACATTTAAATTTTTTTAACTTCATAAATGGGTGGCATTTTTTTCAGAATTAATAGTTTTTTACATGGACAAAAAATTCGTTTAATTTTTTCCCATTAAATACTAGAATTAAAGAAAAGTACTTTGCAGAAAGAATCGGCAGTAGGACGGAATCGTGTTGACCACCGATTAGATTTTTGCTAATAACTAATCCTTCGACCGACTTCTTCTTCTAAGAGCTCGATGGAAAGCTTATTTATTCCTCGTTCTGTTGGCATTAACATTTTTTACGAAAAATCGTAAGAAATAAAATTTTTTTGATCAAAACTAAAATATCCTCGAAATCATTGAAAACGAAGTACCTTATCAGACGAAAATATGCCTTATCTAATAAAAGACATTTAAATTTTTTTAATTTCATAAATGGGTGGCATTTTTTTCAGAATTAATAGTTTTTTACATGTACAAAAAATTCGTTTAATTTTTTTCTCATTAAATACTACAATTATAGAAAAGTATTTTGCGAAAAGAATCGGCAGTAGGACGGAATCGTGTTGACCACTGATTGGTTTTTTGCTAACAACTATTGCATCCTTCGACCGAATTCTTCGAATAAGAGCTCGATGGAAAGCTTATGTGTTCCTCTTTCAGATGGTATTAACATATTTTACAAAAAGACATGAGAAATAAAATTTTTTTGATAAAAACTAAAATATCCTCGAAATCATTGAAGAAGAAGTACCTTATCTGACGAAAATATGCCTTATCTAATATGAGACATTTAAATTTTTTTAATTGCATAAATGGGCGGCATTTTATTCAGAATTAATAGTTTTTTACATAAACAAAAACTCCGTTTAATTTTTTCCCATTAAATACTATAATTATAGAAAAGTACTTTGCGAAAAGAATCGGCAGTAGGACGGAATCGTGTTGAGCACCGATTAGTTTTTTGGTAATAACTCTTGCATCCTTCAACCGACTTCTTCGACTAAGAGCTCGATGGAAAGATTATCTGTTCCTCTTTCAGATGGCATTAACATATTTTACGAAAAGTCGTAAGAAATAAAATTTTTTTGATCGAAACTAAAATATCCTCGAAATCATTGAAAAAGAAGTACTTTATCAGATGAAAATATGCCTTATCTAATAAGAGACATTTAAATTTTTTTAATTGCATAAACAGGCGGCATATTATTCAGAATTAATAGTTTTTTGCATGGACAAAAAATTCGTTTAATTTTTTCCCATTAAATACTACAATTATAGAAAAGTATTTTGCGAAAAGAATCGGCAGTAGGACGGAATCGTGTTGACTACCGATTGGTTTTTTGCTAACAACTCTTGAATCCTTCGACCGACTTCTTCGACTAAGAGCTCGATGTAAAGCTTATCTGTTCCTCTTTCAGATGGCATTAACATATTTTACGAAAAGTCATGAGAAATAAAATTTTTTTTATCAAAACTAAAATATCCTCGAAATCATTGAAGAAGAAGTACCTTCTCTGACGAAAATATGCCTTATCTAATATGAGACATTTAAATTTTTTTAATTGCATAAATGGGCGGCATTTTATTCAGAATTAATAGTTTTTTACATAAACAAAAACTCCGTTTAATTTTTTCCCATTAAATACTATAATTATAGAAAAGTATTTTGCGAAAAGAATCGGCAGTAGGACGGAACCGTGTTGAGCACCGATTAGTTTTTTGCTAATAACTCTTGCATCCTTCAATCGACTTCTTCGACTAAGAGCTCGATGGAAAGCTTATGTGTTCCTCTTTCAGATGGCATTAACATATTTTACGAAAAGTCATGAGAAATAAAATTTTTTTGATCAAAACTAAAATATCCTCGAAATCATTGAAGAAGAAGTACCTTATCTGACGAAAATATAACTTTTCTAATAAGAGACATTTAAATTTTTTTAATTGCATAAACAGGCGGGATTTTATTCAGAATTATTAGTTTTCACATGGACAAAAAATTCGTTTAATTTTTTCCAATTAAATACCATAATTATAGAAAAGTACCTTGCGAAAAGAATCGGCAGTAGGACGGAAACGTGTTGACCACCGATTAGTTTTTGCTTTAACTCTTGCATCCTTCGACCGACTTCTTCGACTAAGAGCTCGATGGAAAGCTTATCTATTCCTCTTTCAGATGGCAATAACATATTTTAAGAAAAGTCGTAAGAAATAAAATTTTTTTGATCAAAACTTAAATATCCTCGAAATCATTGAAAAAGACGTACCTTATCATACGAAAATATGCCTTATCTAATATGAGACATTTAAATTTTTTTAATTGCATAAATGGGCGGCATTTTATTCAGAATTAATAGTTTTTTACATAAACAAAAACTCCGTTTAATTTTTTCCCATTAAATACTATAATTATAGAAAAGTATTTTGCGAAAAGAATCGGCAGTAGGACGGAATCGTGTTGAGCACCGATTAGTTTTTTGCTAATAACTCTTGCATCCTTCAACCGACTTCTTCGACTAAGAGCTCGATGGAAAGCTTATCTGTTCCTCTTTCAGATGGCATTAACATATTTTACGAAAAGTCGTAAGAAATAAAATTTTTTTGATCAAAACTAAAATATCCTCGAAATCATTGAAAAAGACGTACCTTATCATACGAAAATATGCCTTATCTAATATGAGACATTTACGTTTTTTTAATTGCATAAATGGGCGGCATTTTATTCAGAATTAATAGTTTTTTACATAAACAAAAACTCCGTTTAATTTTTTCCCTTTAAATACTATAATTATAGAAAAGTATTTTGCGAAAAGAATCGGCAGTAGGACGGAATCGTGTTGAGCACCGATTAGTTTTTTGCTAATAACTCTTGCATCCTTCAACCGACTTTTTCGACTAAGAGCTCGATGGAAAGCTTATCTGTTCCTCTTTCAGATGGCATTAACATATTTTACGAAAAGTCGTAAGAAATAAAAATTTTTTGATCGATACTAAAATATCCTCGAAATCATTGAAAAAAAGTACCTTATCAGACGAAAATATGCCTTATCTAATAAGAGACATTTACATTTTTTTAATTGCATAAACAGGCGGCATATTATTCAGAATTAATAGTTTTTTACATGGACAAAAAATTCGTTTAATTTTTTCCCATTAAATACTATAATTATAGAAAAGTATTTTGCGAAAAGAATCGGCAGTAGGACGGAACCGTGTTGAGCACCGATTAGTTTTTTGCTAATAACTCTTGCATCCTTCAATCGACTTCTTCGACTAAGAGCTCGATGGAAAGCTTATGTGTTCCTCTTTCAGATGGCATTAACATATTTTACGAAAAGTCATGAGAAATAAAATTTTTTTGATCAAAACTAAAATATCCTCGAAATCATTGAAGAAGAAGTACCTTATCTGACGAAAATATAACTTTTCTAATAAGAGACATTTAAATTTTTATAATTGCATAAACAGGCGGGTTTTTATTCAGAATTATTAGTTTTCACATGGACAAAAAATTCGTTTAATTTTTTCCAATTAAATACCATAATTATAGAAAAGTACCATGCGAAAAGAATCGGCAGTAGGACGGAAACGTGTTGACCACCGATTAGTTTTTGCTTTAACTCTTGCATCCTTCGACCGACTTCTTCGACTAAGAGCTCGATGGAAAGCTTATCTATTCCTCTTTCAGATGGCAATAACATATTTTAAGAAAAGTCGTAAGAAATAAAATTTTTTTGATCAAAACTTAAATATCCTCGAAATCATTGAAAAAGACGTACCTTATCATACGAAAATATGCCTTATCTAATATGAGACATTTAAATTTTTTTAATTGCATAAATGGGCGGCATTTTATTCAGAATTAATAGTTTTTTACATAAACAAAAACTCCGTTTAATTTTTTCCCATTAAATACTATAATTATAGAAAAGTATTTTGCGAAAAGAATCGGCAGTAGGACGGAATCGTGTTGAGCACCGATTAGTTTTTTGCTAATAACTCTTGCATCCTTCAACCGACTTCTTCGACTAAGAGCTCGATGGAAAGCTTATCTGTTCCTCTTTCAGATGGCATTAACATATTTTACGAAAAGTCGTAAGAAATAAAATTTTTTTGATCAAAACTAAAATATCCTCGAAATCATTGAAAAAGACGTACCTTATCATACGAAAATATGCCTTATCTAATATGAGACATTTAAGTTTTTTTAATTGCATAAACAGGCGGCATATTATTCAGAATTAATAGTTTTTTACATGGACAAAAACTCCGTTTAATTTTTTCCCATTAAATACTATAATTATAGAAAAGTATTTTGCGAAAAGAATCGGCAGTAGGACGGAATCGTGTTGAGCACCGATTAGTTTTTTGCTAATAACTCTTGCATCCTTCAACCGACTTCTTCGACTAAGAGCTCGATGGAAAGCTTATCTGTTCCTCTTTCAGATGGCATTAACATATTTTACGAAAAGTCGTAAGAAATAAAAATTTTTTGATCGATACTAAAATATCCTCGAAATCATTGAAAAAAAGTACCTTATCAGACGAAAATATGCCTTATCTAATAAGAGACATTTACATTTTTTTAATTGCATAAACAGGCGGCATATTATTCAGAATTAATAGTTTTTTACATGGACAAAAAATTCGTTTAATTTTTTCCCATTAAATACTACAATTATAGAAAAGTATTTTGCGAAAAGTATCGGCAGTAGGACGGAATCGTGTTGATTACCAATTGGTTTTTTGCTAACAACTCTTGCATCCTTCGACCGACTTCTTCGACTAAGAGCTCGATGGAAAGCTTATCTGTTCCTCTTTCAGATGGCAATAACATATTTTACGAAAAGTCATAGAAATAAAATTTTTTTGATCAAAACTAAAATATCCGCGAAATCATTGAGGAAGAAGTACCTTATCTGACGAAAATATGCCTTATCTAATAAGAGACATTTAAATTTTTTTAATTGCATAAATGGGTGGAATATTATTCAGAATTAATAGTTTTTTACATAAACAAAAACTCCGTTTCATTTTTTCCCATTAAATACTATATTTATAGAAAAGTACTTTGCGAAAAGAATCGGCAGTAGGACGGAATCGTGTTGACCACCGATTAGTTTTTTGCTAATAACTCTTGCAGCCTTCGACCAACTTCTTCGACTAAAAGCTCGATGGAAAGCTCATCTGTTCCTTATTCAGATGGCATTAACATATTTTACGAAAAGTCGTAAGAAATAAAATTTTTTTGATCAAAATTAAAATATCCTCGAAATCATTGAAAAAGAAGTACCTTATCATACGAAAATATAACTTATCTAATAAGAGACATTTAAATATTTTTAATTGCATAAACAGGCGGGGTTTTATTCAGAATTATTAGTTTTTTACATGGACAAAAAATTCGTTTAATTTTTTCCAATTAAATACTATAATTATAGAAAAGTACTTTGCGAAAAGAATCGGCAGTTGGACGGAAACGTGTTGACCACCGATTAGTTTTTGCTATAACTCTTGCATCCTTCGACCGACTTCTTCGACTAAGAGCTCGATGGAAAGCTTATCTATTCCTCTTTCAGTTGGCATTAACGTTTTTACGAAAAGTCGTTAGAAATAAAATTTTTTTGATCAAAACTAAAATATCCTCGAAATCATTGAAAACGAAGTACCTTATCAGACGAAAATATGCCTTGTCTAATAAGAGACATTTAAAATTTTTAATTGCATAAACAGGCGGCTTTTTATTCAGAATTATTAGTTTTTTACATGGACAAAAAATTCGTTTAATTTTTTCCCATTAAATACTAATATTAGAGAAAAGTATTTTGCGAAAAGAATCAGCAGTAGGACGGAATCGTGTTGACCACCGATTGGTTTTTTGCTAATAACTCTTGCTACCTTTGACCGACTTCTTCGAATAAGAGCTCGATGGAAAGCTTATCTGTTCCTCTTTCAGATGGCATTAACATATTTTACGAAAAGTCATAGAAATAAAATTTTTTTGATCAAAACAAAAATATCCTCGAAATCATTGAGGAAGAAGTACCTTATCTGACGAAAATATGCCTTATCTAATAAGAGACATTTAAATTTTTTTAATTTCATAAATGGGTGGCATTTTTTTCAGAATTAATAGTTTTTTACATGGACAAAAAATTCGTTTCATTTTTTCCCATTAAATACTAGAATTATAGAAAAGTACTTTGCGAAAAGAATCGGCAGTAGGACGGAATCGTGTTGACCACCGATTAGTTTTTTGCTAATAACTCTTGCATCCTTCGACCGACTTCTTCTTCTAAGAGCTCGATGGAAAGCTTATTTATTCCTCGTTCTGTTGGCATTAACATTTTTTACGAAAAATCGTAAGAAATAAAATTTTTTTGATCAAAACTAAAATATCCTCGAAATCATTGAAAACGAAGTACCTTATCAGACGAAAATATGCCTTATCTAATAAAAGACATTTAAATTTTTTTAATTTCATAAATGGGTGGCATTTTTTTCAGAATTAATAGTTTTTTACATGTACAAAAAATTCGTTTAATTTTTTTCTCATTAAATACTACAATTATAGAAAAGTATTTTGCGAAAATAATCGGCAGTAGGACGGAATCGTGTTGACCACTGATTGGTTTTTTGCTAACAACTATTGCATCCTTCGACCGAATTCTTCGAATAAAAGCTCGATGGAAAGCTTATGTGTTCCTCTTTCAGATGGCATTAACATATTTTACAAAAAATCATGAGAAATAAAATTTTTTTGATAAAAACTAAAATATCCTCGAAATCATTGAAGAAGAAGTACCTTATCTGACGAAACTATGCCTTATCTAATATGAGACATTTAAATTTTTTTAATTGCATAAATGGGCGGCATTTTATTCAGAATTAATAGTTTTTTACATAAACAAAAACTCCGTTTAATTTTTTCCCATTAAATACTATAATTATAGAAAAGTATTTTGCGAAAAGAATCGGCAGTAGGACGGAATCGTGTTGAGCACCGATTAGTTTTTTGCTAATAACTCTTGCATCCTTCAACCGACTTCTTCGACTAAGAGCTCGATGGAAAGATTATCTGTTCCTCTTTCAGATGGCATTAACATATTTTACGAAAAGTCGTAAGAAATAAAATTTTTTTGATCGAAACTAAAATATCCTCGAAATCATTGAAAAAGAAGTACTTTATCAGACGAAAATATAACTTATCTAATAAGAGACATTTAAATTTTTTTAATTGCATAAACAGGCGGCATATTATTCAGAATTAATAGTTTTTTGCATGGACAAAAAATTCGTTTAATTTTTTCCCATTAAATACTACAATTATAGAAAAGTATTTTGCGAAAAGAATCGGCAGTAGGACGGAACCGTGTTGAGCACCGATCAGTTTTTTGCTATTAACTCTTGCATCCTTCAACCGACTTCTTCGACTAAGAGCTCGATGGAAAGCTTATGTGTTCCTCTTTCAGATGGCATTAACATATTTTACGAAAAGTCATGAGAAATAAAATTTTTTTGATCAAAACTAAAATATCCTCGAAATCATTGAAGAAGAAGTACCTTATCTGACGAAAATATGCCTTATCTAATGAGAGACATTTATATTTTTCTAATTGCATAAATGGGTGGCATTTTATTCAGAATTAATAGTTTTTTACATAAACAAAAACTCCGTTTAATTTTTTCCCATTAAATACTATAATTATAGAAAAGTACTTTGCGAAAAGAATCGGCAGTAGGACGGAATCGTGTTGAGCACCGATTAGTTTTTTGCTAATAACTCTTGCATCCTTCGACCGACTTCGTCGACTAAGAGCTCGATGGAAAGCTTATCTGTTCCTCTTTCAGATGGCATTAACATATTTTACGAAAAGTCGTAAGAAATAAAATTTTTTTGATCGATACTAAAATATCCTCGAAATCATTGAAAAAAAAGTACCTTATCAGACGAAAATATGCCTTATCTAATAAGAGACATTTAAATTTTTTTAATTGCATAAACAGGCGGCATATTATTCAGAATTAAGAGTTTTTTACATGGACAAAAAATTCGTTTAATTTTTTTCCATTAAATACTACAATTATAGAAAAGTATTTTGCGAAAAGTATCGGCAGTAGGACGGAATCGTGTTGATTACCAATTGGTTATTTGCTAACAACTCTTGAATCCTACGACCGACTTCTTCGACTAAGAGCTCGATGGAAAGCTTATCTGTTCCTCTTTCAGATGGCATTAACATATTTTACGAAAAGTCATGAGAAATAAAATTTTTTTGATCAAAACTAAAATATCCTCGAAATCATTGAAGATGAAGTACCTTATCTGACGAAAATATGCCTTATCTAATATGAGACATTTAAATTTTTTTAATTGCATAAATGGGAGCATTTTATTCAGAATTAATAGTTTTTTACATAAACAAAAACTCCGTTTAATTTTTTCCCATTAAATACTATAATTATAGAAAAGTATTTTGCGAAAAGAATCGGCAGTAGGACGGAACCGTGTTGAGCACCGATTAGTTTTTTGCTAATAACTCTTGCATTATTTAACCGACTTCTTCGACTAAGAGCTCGATGGAAAGCTTATGTGTTCCTCTTTCAGATGGCATTAACATATTTTACGAAAAGTCATGAGAAATAAAATTTTTTTGATCAAAACTAAAATATCCTCGAAATCATTGAAGAAGAAGTACCTTATCTGACGAAAATATGCCTTATCTAATAAGAGACATTTAAATTTTTCTAATTGCATAAATGGGTGGCATTTTATTCAGAATTAATAGTTTTTTACATAAACAAAAACTCCGTTTAATTTTTTCCCATTAAATACTATAATTATAGAAAAGTACTTTGCGAAAAGAATCGGCAGTAGGACGGAATCGTGTTGAGCACCGATTAGTTTTTTGCTAATAACTCTTGCATCCTTCGACCGACTTCTTCGACTAATGGCTCGATGGAAAGCTTATCTGTTCCTCTTTCAGATGGCATTAACATATTTTACGAAAAGTCGTAAGAAATAAAATTTTTTTGATCGATACTAAAATATCCTCGAAATCATTGAAAAAAAAGTACCTTATCAGACGAAAATATGCCTTATCTAATAAGAGACATTTAAATTTTTTTAATTTCATAAATGGGTGGCATTTTATTCAGAATTAATAGTTTTTTACATGGACAAAAAATTCGTTTAATTTTTTCCCATTAAATACTACAATTATAGAAAAGTATTTTGCGAAAAGTATCGGCAGTAGGACGGAATCGTGTTGATTACCAATTGGTTTTTTGCTAACAACTCTTGCATCCTTCGACCGACTTCTTCGACTAAGAGCTCGATGGAAAGCTTATCTGTTCCTCTTTCAGATGGCATTAACATATTTTACGAAAAGTCATAGAAATAAAATTTTTTTGATCAAAACTAAAATATCCTCGAAATCATTGAGGAAGAAGTACCTTATCTGACGAAAATATGCCTTATCTAATAAGAGACATTTAAATTTTTTTTAATTGCATAAATGGGTGGCATTTTATTCAGAATTAATAGTTTCTTACATAAACAAAAACTCCGTTTAATTTTTTCCCATTAAATACTATATTTATAGAAAAGTACTTTGCGAAAAGAATCGGCAGTAGGACGGAATCGTGTTGACCACCGATTAGTTTTTTGCTAATAACTCTTGCATCCTTCGACCAACTTCTTCGACTAAAAGCTCGATGGAAAGCTCATCTGTTCCTCTTTCAGATGGCATTAACATATTTTACGAAAAGTCGTAAGAAATAAAATTTTTTTGATCAAAACTAAAATATCCTCGAAATCATTGAAAAATAAGTACCTTATCATACGAAAATATAACTTTTCTAATAAGAGACATTTAAATCTTTTTAATTGCATAAACAGGCGGGGTTTTATTCAGAATTATTAGTTTTTTACATGGACAAAAAATTCGTTTAATTTTTTCCAATTAAATACCATAATTATAGAAAAGTACTTTGCGAAAAGAATCGGCAGTAGGACGGAAACGTGTTGACCACCGATTAGTTTTTGCTTTAACTCTTGCATCCTTCGACCGACTTCTTCGACTAAGAGCTCGATGGAAAGCTTATCTATTCCTCTTTCAGATGGCAATAACATATTTTAGGAAAAGTCGTAAGAAATAAAATTTTTTTGATCAAAACTAAAATATCCTCGAAATCATTGAAGAAGAAGTACCTTATCTGACGAAAATATGCCTTATCTAATAAGAGACAGTTAAATTTTTCTAATTGCATAAATGGGTGGCATTTTATTCAGAATTAATAGTTTTTTACATAAACAAAAACTCCGTTTAATTTTTTCCCATTAAATACTATAATTATAGAAAAGTACTTTGCGAAAACAATCGGCAGTAGGACGGAATCGTGTTGAGCACCGATTAGTTTTTTGCTAATAACTCTTGCATCCTTCGACCGACTTCGTCGACTAAGAGCTCGATGGAAAGCTTATCTGTTCCTCTTTCAGATGGCATTAACATATTTTACGAAAAGTCGTAAGAAATAAAATTTTTTTGATCGATACTAAAATATCCTCGAAATCATTGAAAAAAAAGTACCTTATCAGACGAAAATATGCCTTATCTAATAAGAGACATTTAAATTTTTTTAATTGCATAAACAGGCGGCATATTATTCAGAATTAAGAGTTTTTTACATGGACAAAAAATTCGTTTAATTTTTTCCCATTAAATACTACAATTATAGAAAAGTATTTTGCGAAAAGTATCGGCAGTAGGACGGAATCGTGTTGATTACCAATTGGTTATTTGCTAACAACTCTTGAATCCTACGACCGACTTCTTCGACTAAGAGCTCGATGGAAAGCTTATCTGTTCCTCTTTCAGATGGCATTAACATATTTTACGAAAAGTCATGAGAAATAAAATTTTTTTGATCAAAACTAAAATATCCTCGAAATCATTGAAGATGAAGTACCTTATCTGACGAAAATATGCCTTATCTAATATGAGACATTTAAATTTTTTTAATTGCATAAATGGGCGGCATTTTATTCAGAATTAATAGTTTTTTACATAAACAAAAACTCCGTTTAATTTTTTCCGATTAAATACTATAATTATAGAAAAGTATTTTGCGAAAAGAATCGGCAGTAGGACGGAACCGTGTTGAGCACCGATTAGTTTTTTGCTAATAACTCTTGCATTATTTAACCGACTTCTTCGACTAAGAGCTCGATGGAAAGCTTATGTGTTCCTCTTTCAGATGGCATTAACATATTTTACGAAAAGTCATGAGAAATAAAATTTTTTTGATCAAAACTAAAATATCCTCGAAATCATTGAAGAAGAAGTACCTTATCTGACGAAAATATGCCTTATCTAATAAGAGACATTTAAATTTTTCTAATTGCATAAATGGGTGGCATTTTATTCAGAATTAATAGTTTTTTACATAAACAAAAACTCCGTTTAATTTTTTCCCATTAAATACTATAATTATAGAAAAGTACTTTGCGAAAAGAATCGGCAGTAGGACGGAATCGTGTTGAGCACCGATTAGTTTTTTGCTAATAACTCTTGCATCCTTCGACCGACTTCTTCGACTAATGGCTCGATGGAAAGCTTATCTGTTCCTCTTTCAGATGGCATTAACATATTTTACGAAAAGTCGTAAGAAATAAAATTTTTTTGATCGATACTAAAATATCCTCGAAATCATTGAAAAAAAAGTACCTTATCAGACGAAAATATGCCTTATCTAATAAGAGACATTTAAATTTTTTTAATTTCATAAATGGGTGGCATTTTATTCAGAATTAATAGTTTTTTACATGGACAAAAAATTCGTTTAATTTTTTCCCATTAAATACTACAATTATAGAAAAGTATTTTGCGAAAAGTATCGGCAGTAGGACGGAATCGTGTTGATTACCAATTGGTTTTTTGCTAACAACTCTTGCATCCTTCGACCGACTTCTTCGACTAAGAGCTCGATGGAAAGCTTATCTGTTCCTCTTTCAGATGGCATTAACATATTTTACGAAAAGTCATAGAAATAAAATTTTTTTGATCAAAACTAAAATATCCTCGAAATCATTGAGGAAGAAGTACCTTATCTGACGAAAATATGCCTTATCTAATAAGAGACATTTAAATTTTTTTTAATTGCATAAATGGGTGGCATTTTATTCAGAATTAATAGTTTCTTACATAAACAAAAACTCCGTTTAATTTTTTCCCATTAAATACTATATTTATAGAAAAGTACTTTGCGAAAAGAATCGGCAGTAGGACGGAATCGTGTTGACCACCGATTAGTTTTTTGCTAATAACTCTTGCATCCTTCGACCAACTTCTTCGACTAAAAGCTCGATGGAAAGCTCATCTGTTCCTCTTTCAGATGGCATTAACATATTTTACGAAAAGTCGTAAGAAATAAAATTTTTTTGATCAAAACTAAAATATCCTCGAAATCATTGAAAAATAAGTACCTTATCATACGAAAATATAACTTTTCTAATAAGAGACATTTAAATCTTTTTAATTGCATAAACAGGCGGGGTTTTATTCAGAATTATTAGTTTTTTACATGGACAAAAAATTCGTTTAATTTTTTCCAATTAAATACCATAATTATAGAAAAGTACTTTGCGAAAAGAATCGGCAGTAGGACGGAAACGTGTTGACCACCGATTAGTTTTTGCTTTAACTCTTGCATCCTTCGACCGACTTCTTCGACTAAGAGCTCGATGGAAAGCTTATCTATTCCTCTTTCAGATGGCAATAACATATTTTAGGAAAAGTCGTAAGAAATAAAATTTTTTTGATCAAAACTAAAATATCCTCGAAATCATTGAAGAAGAAGTACCTTATCTGACGAAAATATGCCTTATCTAATAAGAGACAGTTAAATTTTTCTAATTGCATAAATGGGTGGCATTTTATTCAGAATTAATAGTTTTTACATAAACAAAAACTCCGTTTAATTTTTTCCCATTAAATACTATAATTATAGAAAAGTACTTTGCGAAAAGAATCGGCAGTAGGACGGAATCGTGTTGAGCACCGATTAGTTTTTTGCTAATAACTCTTGCATCCTTCGACCGACTTCTTCGACTAAGAGCTCGATGGAAAGCTTATCTGTTCCTCTTTCAGATGGCATTAACATATTTTACGAAAAGTCGTAAGAAATAAAATTTTTTTGATCGATACTAAAATATCCTCGAAATCATTGAAAAAAGTACCTTATCAGACGAAAATATGCCTTATCTAATAAGAGACATTTAAATTTTTTTAATTGCATAAACAGGCGGCATATTATTCAGAATTAATAGTTTTTTACATGGACAAAAAATTCGTTTAATTTTTTCCCATTAAATACTACAATTATAGAAAAGTATTTTGCGAAAAGTATCGGCAGTAGGACGGAATCGTGTTGATTACCAATTGGTTTTTTGCTAACAACTCTTGCATCCTTCGACCGACTTCTTCGACTAAGATCTCGATGGAAAGCTTATCTGTTCCTCTTTCAGATGGCATTAACATAATTTACGAAAAGTCATAGAAATAAAATTTTTTTGATCAAAACTAAAATATCCTCGAAATCATTGAGGAAGAAGTACCTTATCTGACGAAAATATTCCTTATCTAATAAGAGACATTTAAATTTTTTTAATTGCATAAATGGGTGGCATTTTATTCAGAATTAATAGTTTCTTACATAAACAAAAACTCCGTTTAATTTTTTCCCATTAAATACTATATTTATAGAAAAGTACTTTGCGAAAAGAATCGGCAGTAGGACGGAATCGTGTTGACCACCGATTAGTTTTTGCTAATAACTCTTGCATCCTTCGACCAACTTCTTCGACTAAAAGCTCGATGGAAAGCTCATCTGTTCCTCTTTCAGATGGCATTAACATATTTTACGAAAAGTCGTAAGAAATAAAATTTTTTTGATCAAAACTAAAATATCCTCGAAATCATTGAAAAAGAAGTACCTTATCAGACGAAAATATGCCTTATCTAATAAGAGATATTTAAATTTTTTTAATTGCATAAACAGGCGGGTTTTTATTCAGAATTATTAGTTTTTACATGGACAAAAAATTCGTTTAGTTTTTTCCAATTAAATACCATAATTATAGAAAAGTACCTTGCGAAAAGAATCGGCAGTAGGACGGAAACGTGTTGACCACCGATTAGTTTTTGCTTTAACTCTTGCATCCTTCGACCGACTTCTTCGACTAAGAGCTCGATGGAAAGCTTATCTATTCCTCTTTCAGATGGCAATAACATATTTTAGGAAAAGTCGTAAGAAATAAAATTTTTTTGATCAAAACTTAAATATCCTCGAAATCATTGAAAAAGACGTACCTTATCATACGAAAATATGCCTTATCTAATATGAGACATTTAAATTTTTTTAATTGCATAAATGGGCGGCATTTTATTCAGAATTAATAGTTTTTTACATAAACAAAAACTCCGTTTAATTTTTTCCCATTAAATACTATAATTATAGAAAAGTATTTTGCGAAAAGAATCGGCAGTAGGACGGAATCGTGTTGAGCACCGATTAGTTTTTTGCTAATAACTCTTGCATCCTTCAACCGACTTCTTCGACTAAGAGCTCGATGGAAAGCTTATGTGTTCCTCTTTCAGATGGCATTAACATATTTTACGAAAAGTCATGAGAAATAAAATTTTTTTGATCAAAACTAAAATATCCTCGAAATCATTGAAAAAGACGTACCTTATCATACGAAAATATGCCTTATCTAATATGAGACATTTAAATTTTTTTAATTGCATAAATGGGCGGCATTTTATTCAGAATTAATAGTTTTTTACATAAACAAAAACTCCGTTTAATTTTTTCCCTTTAAATACTATAATTATAGAAAAGTATTTTGCGAAAAGAATCGGCAGTAGGACGGAATCGTGTTGAGCACCGATTAGTTTTTTGCTAATAACTCTTGCATCCTTCAACCGACTTCTTCGACTAAGAGCTCGATGGAAAGCTTATCTGTTCCTCTTTCAGATGGCATTAACATATTTTACGAAAAGTTGTAAGAAATAAAATTTTTTTGATCGATACTAAAATATCCTCGAAATCATTGAAAAAAAAGTATCTTATCAGACGAAAATATGCCTTATCTAATAAGAGACATTTACATTTTTTTAATTGCATAAACAGGCGGCATATTATTCAGAATTAATAGTTTTTTACATGGACAAAAAATTCGTTTAATTTTTTCCCATTAAATACTACAATTATAGAAAAGTATTTTGCGAAAAGTATCGGCAGTAGGACGGAATCGTGGTGATTACCAATTGGTTTTTTGCTAACAACTCTTGCATCCTTCGACCGACTTCTTCGACTAAAAGCTCGATGGAAAGCTCATCTGTTCCTTATTCAGATGGCATTAACATATTTTACGAAAAGTCGTAAGAAATAAAATTTTTTTGATCAAAACTAAAATATCCTCGAAATCATTGAAAAAGAAGTACCTTATCATACGAAAATATAACTTATCTAATAAGAGACATTTAAATTTTTTTAATTGCATAAACAGGCGGGTTTTTATTCAGAATTATTAGTTTTTTACATGGACAAAAAATTCGTTTAATTTTTTCCAATTAAATACTATAATTATAGAAAAGTACTTTGCGAAAAGAATCGGCAGGTGGACGGAAACGTGTTGACCACCGATTAGTTTTTGCTATAACTCTTGCATCCTTCGACCGACTTCTTCGACTAAGAGCTCGATGGAAAGCTTATCTATTCCTTTTTCAGTTGGCATTAACGTTTTTACGAAAAGTCGTTAGAAATAAAATTTTTTTGATCAAAACTAAAATATCCTCGAAATCATTGAAAACGAAGTACCTTATCAGACGAAAATATGCCTTGTCTAATAAGAGACATTTAAAATTTTTAATTGCATAAACAGGCGGCTTTTTATTCAGAATTATTAGTTTTTTACATGGACAAAAAATTCGTTTAATTTTTTCCCATTAAATACTAATATTAGAGAAAAGTATTTTGCGAAAAGAATCGGCAGTAGGACGGAATCGTGTTGACCACCGATTGGTTTTTTGCTAATAACTCTTGCTACCTTTGACCGACTTCTTCGAATAAGAGCTCGATGGAAAGCTTATCTGTTCCTCTTTCAGATGGCATTAACATATTTTACGAAAAGTCATAGAAATAAAATTTTTTTGATCAAAACTAAAATATCCTCGAAATCATTGAGGAAGAAGTACCTTATCTGCTGAAAATATGCCTTATCTAATAAGAGACATTTAAATTTTTTTAATTGCATAAATGGGTGGCATTTTATTCAGAATTAATAGTTTTTTACATAAACAAAAACTCCGTTTAATTTTTTCTAATAAAAAAAAAAAATAAAATGCCGCCTGTTTATGCAATTAAAATAATTTAAATGTCTCTTATTAGATAAGGCATATTTTCGTCTGATAAGGTACTTTGTTTTCAATGATTTCGAGGATATTTTAGTTTTGATCAAAAAAATTCGTTTAATTTTTTTCCATTAAATACTAGAATTATAGAAAAGTACTTTGTGAAAAGAATCGGCAGTGCGACGGAAACGTGTTGACCACCGATTAGTTTTTTGCTAATAACTCTTGCATCCTTCAACCGACTTCTTCGACTAAGAGCTCGATGGAAAGCTTATCTGTTCCTCTTTCAGATGGCATTAACATATTTTACGAAAAGTCGTGAGAAATAAAATTTTTTTGATCAAAACTAAAATATCCTCGAAATCATTGAAGAAGAAGTACCTTATCAGACGAAAATATGCCTTATCTAATAAGAGACATTTAAATTTTTTTAATTGCATAAACAGTCGGCATTTTATTCGGAATTAATAGTTTTTTACATGGACAATAAATTCGATTAAATTTTTCCCATTTAATAATAAAATTATAGAAAAGTATTTTGCGAAAAGAATCGGCAGTAGGACGGAATCGTGTTGACCACCGATTGGTTTTTTTCTAACAACTCTTGCATCCTTCGACCGACTTCTTCGAATAAGAGCTCGATGGGAAGCTTATCTGTTCCTCTTTCAGATGGCATTAACATATTTTACGAAAAGTCGTAAGAAATAAAATTTTTTTGATCAAAACTAAAATATCCTCGAAATCATTGAAAAAGAAGTACCTTATCATACGAAAATCTGCCTTATCTAATAAGAGACATTTAAATTTTTTTAATTGCATAAATGGGTGGCATTTTATTAAGAATAAATAGTATTTTTACATGGACAAAAAATTCGTTTAATTCTTTCCCATTAAATACTACAATTATAGAAAAGCATTTTGCGAAAAGAATCGGTAGTAGGATGGAAACGTGTTGACCACCGATTAGTTTTTTGCTGATAACTCTTGCATCCTTCGACCGACTTCTTCGACTAAGATCTCGATGGAAAGCTTATCTGTTCCTCTTTCAGATGGCATTAATATATTTTACGAAAAGTCGTAAGAAATAAAATTTTTTTGATCAAAACTAAAATATCCTCGAAATCATTGAAAGAGAAGTCCCTTATCAGACGAAAATATGCCTTATCTAATAAGAGATTTAAATATTTTTAATTGCATAAATGGGTGGCATTTTATTCAGAATAAATAGTTTTTTTACATTGACAAAAAATTCGTTTAATTTTTTCCCATTGAATACTACAATAATAGAAAAGCATTTTGCGAAAATAATCGGCAGTAGGACGGAAATGTGTTCACCACCGATTAGTTTCTTGCTAATAGCTCTTGCATCCTTCGACCGACTTCTTCGACTAAGAGCTCGATGGAAAGCTTATCTCATCCTCTTTCAAATGGCATTAACATATTTTACAAAAAGTCATGAGAAATAAAATTTTTTTGATCAAAACTAAAATATCCTCGAAAACATTGAAAACGAAGTACCTTATCAGACGAAAATATGCCTTATCTAATAAGAGACATTTAAATTTTTTTTATTGTATAAATGGGTGGCATTTTATTGAGAAGTAATAGTTTATTTACATGGACAAAAAATTCGTTTAATTTTTTCCCATTAAATACTACAATTATAGAAAAGCATTTTGCGAAAAGAATCGGCAGTAGGACGGAAACGTGTTGAACACCGATTAGTTTTTTGCTAATAACTCTTGCTTCCTTCGACCAACTTCTTCGACTAAGAGCTCGATGGAAAGCTTATCTGTTCATCTTTCAGATGGCATTAACATATTTTACGAAAAGTCATGAGAAATAAAATTTTTTTGATCAAAACTAAAATATCCTCGAAATCATTGAAGAAGAAGTACCTTATCAGATGAAAATATGCCTTATCTAATAAGAGACATTTAAATTTTTTTAATTGCATAAATGGGTAGCATTTTATTCAGAATTAATAGGTTTTTACATAAACAAAAACTCCGTTTAATTTTTTCCCATTAAATACTAGAATTATAGAAAAGTACTTTGCGAAAAGAATCGGCAGTAGGACGGAATCGTGTTGACCACCGATTGGTTTTTAGCTAACAACTATTGCATCCTTCGACCGACTTCTTCGAATAAGAGCGCGATGGAAAGCTTATCTGTTCCTCTTTCAGATGGCATTAACACATTTTACGAAAAGTCGTAAGAAATAAAATTTTTTTGATCAAAACTAAGATATCCTCGAAACCATTGAAAAAGAAGTCCCTTATCAGACGAAAATAAGCCTTATCTAATAAGAGACAATTATAGAAAAGTATTTTGCGAAAAGAATCGGCAGTAGGACGGAAACGTGTTGACCACCGATTAGTTTTTTGCTAATAACTCTTGCATCCTTCGACCGACTTCTTCGACTAAGAGCTCGATGGAAAGCTTATCTGTTCCTATTCCAGATGGCATTAACATATTTTACGAAAAGTCGTAAGAAATAAAATTTTTTTGATCGAACTAAAATATCCTCGAAATCATTGAAAAAGAAGTACCTTATCAGACGAAAATATGCCTTATCTAATAAGAGATATTTAAATTTTTTTAAATTAATAAATGGGTGGCATTTTATTCAGAATTAATAGTTTTTTAAATGCACAAAAAGTTCGTTTAATTTTTTCCCACTAAATACTAGAATTATAGAAAAGTACTTTGCGAAATGAATCGGCAGTAGGACGGAATCGTGTTGACCACCGACTGGTTTTTTGCTAACAACTCTTGCATCCTTCGACCGACTTCTTCGAATAAGAGCGCGATGGAAAGCGTATCTTTTCCTCTCTATTAACATATTTTACGAAAAGTCATAAGGAATAAAATTTTTTTTAACAAAACTAAAATATCCTCGAAATCATTGAAAAAGAAGTACCTTATCATACGAAAATATGCCTTATCTAATAAGAGACAATTATAGAAATGTATTTTGCAAAAAGAATAGGCAGTAGGACGGAATCGTGTTGACCACCGATTGGTTTTTTGCTAACAACTTTTGCATCCTTCGACCGACTTCTTCGACTAAAACTCGATGGAAAGCTTATCTGTTCCTCTTTCAGATGGCATTAACATATTTTACGAAAAGTCGTAAGAATTAACATTTTTTTGATCAAAACTAAAATATCCTCGAAATAATTGAAAAAGAAGTACCTTATCATACGAAAATATGCCTTATCTAATAAGAGACAATTATAGAAAAGTATTTTGCGAAAAGAATAGGCAGTAGGACGAAAACGTATTGACCACCGATCAGTTTTTTGCTAATAACTCTTGCATCCTTCGACCGACTTCTTCGACTAAGAGCTCGATGGAAGGCTTATCTGTTCCTCTTTCAGATGGCATTAACATATTTTACGAAAAGTCATGAGAAATAAAATTTTTTTGATCAAAACTAAAATATCCTCGAAATCATTGAAAAAGTACCTTATCTGACGAAAATATGCCTTATCTAATAAGAGACATTTAAATTTTTTTAATTGCATAAATGGGTAGCATTTTATTCAGAATTAATAGGTTTTTACATAAACAAAAACTCCGTTTAATTTTTTCCCATTAAATACTAGAATTATAGAAAAGTACTTTGCGAAAAGAATCGGCAGTAGGACGGAATCGTGTTGACCACCGATTGGTTTTTAGCTAACAACTATTGCATCCTTCGACCGACTTCTTCGAATAAGAGCGCGATGGAAAGCTTATCTGTTCCTCTTTCAGATGGCATTAACACATTTTACGAAAAGTCGTAAGAAATAAAATTTTTTTGATCAAAACTAAGATATCCTCGAAACCATTGAAAAAGAAGTCCCTTATCAGACGAAAATAAGCCTTATCTAATAAGAGACAATTATAGAAAAGTATTTTGCGAAAAGAATCGGCAGTAGGACGGAAACGTGTTGACCACCGATTAGTTTTTTGCTAATAACTCTTGCATCCTTCGACCGACTTCTTCGACTAAGAGCTCGATGGAAAGCTTATCTGTTCCTATTCCAGATGGCATTAACATATTTTACGAAAAGTCGTAAGAAATAAAATTTTTTTGATCGAACTAAAATATCCTCGAAATCATTGAAAAAGAAGTACCTTATCAGACGAAAATATGCCTTATCTAATAAGAGATATTTAAATTTTTTTAAATTAATAAATGGGTGGCATTTTATTCAGAATTAATAGTTTTTTAAATGCACAAAAAGTTCGTTTAATTTTTTCCAACTAAATACTAGAATTATAGAAAAGTACTTTGCGAAATGAATCGGCAGTAGGACGGAATCGTGTTGACCACCGACTGGTTTTTTGCTAACAACTCTTGCATCCTTCGACCGACTTCTTCGAATAAGAGCGCGATGGAAAGCGTATCTTTTCCTCTCTATTAACATATTTTACGAAAAGTCATAAGGAATAAAATTTTTTTTAACAAAACTAAAATATCCTCGAAATCATTGAAAAAGAAGTACCTTATCATACGAAAATATGCCTTATCTAATAAGAGACAATTATAGAAATGTATTTTGCGAAAAGAATAGGCAGTAGGACGGAATCGTGTTGACCACCGATTGGTTTTTTGCTAACAACTTTTGCATCCTTTGACCGACTTCTTCGACTAAAACTCGATGGAAAGCTTATCTGTTCCTCTTTCAGATGGCATTAACATATTTTACGAAAAGTCGTAAGAATTAACATTTTTTTGATCAAAACTAAAATATCCTCGAAATAATTGAAAAAGAAGTACCTTATCATACGAAAATATGCCTTATCTAATAAGAGACAATTATAGAAAAGTATTTTGCGAAAAGAATAGGCAGTAGGACGAAAACGTATTGACCACCGATCAGTTTTTTGCTAATAACTCTTGCATCCTTCGACCGACTTCTTCCACTAAGAGCTCGATGGAAGGCTTATCTGTTCCTCTTTCAGATGGCATTAACATATTTTACGAAAAGTCGTAAGAAATAAAATTTTTTTGATCAAAACTAAAATATCTTCGAAATCATTGAAAAAGTACCTTATCTGACGAAAATATGCCTTATCTAATAAGAGACATTTAAATTTTGTTAATTTCATAAATGGGTGGCATTTTTTTCAGAATTAATAGTTTTTTACATGGACAAAAAAATTCGTTTAATTTTTTCCCATTAAATACTACAATTATAGAAGAGTACTTTGCGAAAAGAATCGGCAGTAGGACGGAAACGTGTTGACCACCGATTAGTTTTTTGCTAATAACTCTTGCATCCTTCGACCGACTTCTTCGACTAAGAGCTCGATAGAAAGCTTATCTATTCCTCTTTCAGATCGCATTAACATATTTTACGAAAAGTCGTAAGAAATAAAATTTTTTTGATCAAAACTAAAATATCATCGAAATCATTGAAAAAGACGTACCTTATCATACGAAAATATGCCTTATCTAATAAGAGACATTTACATTTTTTTAATTTCATAAATGGGTGGCATTTTATTCAGAATGAATAGATTTTTACATGGGCAAAAAATTCGTTTAATTTTTTCCCACTAAATACTAGAATTATAGAAAAGTACTTTGCGAAAAGAATCGACAGTAGGTCGGAAACGTGTTGACCACCGATTAGTTTTTTGCTAATAACTCTTGCATCCTTCGACCGACTTCTTCGACTAAGAGCTCGATGGAAAGCTTATCTGTTCCTCTTTCAGATGGCATTAATATATTTTACAAAAAGTCGAAGGAAATAAAATTTTTTTGATCAAAACTAAAATATCGTCGAAATCATTGAAAAATAAGTACCTTTTCAGACGAAAATATGCCTTATCTAATAAGAGACATTTAAAATTTTTTAATTGCATAAATGGGTGGCATTTTATTCAGAATTAATAGTTTTTTTACATGGACAAAAAATTCGTTTAATTTTTTCCCATTAAATACTACAATTATAGAAAAGCATTTTGCGAAAAGAATCGGCAGTAGGACGGAAACGTGTTGACCACCGATTAGTTTTTTGCTAATAACTCTTACATCCTCCGACCGACTTCTTCGAATAAGAGCTCGATGGAAAGCCTTTCTATTCCTCTTTCAGTTGGCATTAACATTTTTTACGAAAAGGCGTAAGAAATAAAATTTTTTTTAACAAAACTAAAATATCCTCGAAATCATTGAAGAAGAAGTACCTTATCAGACGAACATATGCCTTATCTAATAAGAGACATTTTAATTTTTTTAATTGCATAAACAGGCGGCATTTTATTCAGAATTAATAGTTTTTTACATGGACAAAAAATTCGTTTAATTTTTTCCCATTAAATACTACAATTATAGAAGAGTACTGTGCGAAAAGAATCTGCAGTAGGACGGAATCGTGTTGACCACCAATTGGTTTTTTGCTAACAACTCTTGCATACTTCGACCGACTTCCTCGACTAAGAGCTCGATGGAAAGCTTATCTGTTCCTCTTTCAGATGGCATTAACATATTTTACGAAAAGTCGTAAGAAATAAAATTTTTTTGATCAAAACTAAAATATCCTCGAAATCATTGAAAAAGAAGTACCTTATCAGACGAAAATATGCCTTATCTAATAAGAGACATTTACATTTTTTTAATTTCATATATGGGTGGCATTTTATTCAGAATTAATAGTTTTTTACATGGACAAAAAATTCGTTTAATTTTTTCCCACTAAATACTAGAATTATAGAAAAGTACTTTGCGAAAAGAATCGGCAGTAGGACGGAAACGTGTTGACCAACGATTAGTTTTTTGCTAATAACTCCAGCATCCTTCGACCGACTTCTTCGACTAAGAGCTCGATGGAAAGCGTATCTTTTCCTTTTTCAGATGGCATTAACATATTTTACGAAAAGTCATAAGGAATAAAATTTTTTTGATCAAAACTAAAATATTCTCGAAATCATTGAAGTAGAAGTACCTTATCAGACGAAAATATGCCTTATCTAATAAGAGACAATTTTAGAAAAGTATTTTGCGAAAAGAATAGGCAGTAGGACGGAATCGTGTTGACCACCGATTGGTTTTTTGCTAACAACTCTTGCATCCTTCGACCGACTTCTTCGACTAAGAGCTCGATGGAAAGCTGATCTGTTCTTCTTTGAGATGGCATTAACATATTTTACGAAAAGTCGTAAAAAATAAAATTTTTTTGATCAAAACTAAAATATCCTCGAAATCATTGAAGAAAAATTACCTTATCAGACGAAAATATGCCTTATCTAATAAGAGACATTTAAATTTTTTTAATTTCATAAATGGGTGGCATTTTATTCAGAATAAATAGTTTTAACATGGACAAAAAATTCGTTTAATTTTTTCCCACTAAATACTAGAATTCTAGAAAAGTACTTTGCGAAAAGAATCGGCAGTAGGACGGAAACGTGTTGACCACCGATTATTTTTTTGCTAATAACTCTTGCATCCTTCGACCGACTTCTTCGACTAAGAGCTCGATGGAAAGCTTATCTGTTCCTCTTTCAGATGGCATTAACATATTTTACGAAAAGTCGTAAGAAATAAAATTTTTTTGATCAAAACTAAAATATCCTCGAAATCATTGAAAAATAAGTCCCTTATCAGACGAAAATATGCCTTATCTAATAAGAGACATTTAAATTTTTTTAATTACATAAATGAAAGGCATTTTATTCAGAATCAATAGTTTTTTACATGGACAAAAAATTCATTTTAAGTTTTTCCCATTAAATACTAGAATTATAGAAAATTACTTTGCGAAAAGAATCGGCAGTAGGACGGAATCGTGTTGAGCACCGATTAGTTTTTTGCTAATAACTCTTGCATCCTTCGACCGACTTCTTCGACTAAGAGCTCGATGGAAAGCTTATCTGTTCCTCTTTCAGATGGCATTAACATATTTTACGAAAAGTCGCAAGAAATAAAATTTTTTTGATCAAAACTAAAATATCCTCGAAATCATTGAAAAAGAAGTACCTTATCAGACGAAAATATGCCTTATCTAATAAGATACATTTAAATTTTTTTAATTGCATAAATGGGTGTCATTTTATTCAGAAGTAATAGTTTTTAACATGGACAGAAAATTCGTTTAATTTTTTCCCATTAAATACTAGAATTATAGAAAAGTACTTTGAGAAAAGAATCGGCAGTAGGACGGAATCGTGTTGACCACCGATTGGTTTTTTGCTAACAACTCTTGCATCCTTCGACCGACTTCTTCGACTAAGAGCTCGATGGAAAGCTTATCTTTTCCTCTTTCAGATGGCATAAACATATTTTACGAAAAGTCGTAAGAAATAAAATTTTTTTGATCAAAAATCGTTTAAATTTTTCCCATAAAATAATAGAATTATAGAAAAGTACTTTGCGAAAAGAATCGGCAGTAGGACGGAATCGAGTTGACCACCGATTAGCTTTTTGCTAATAACTCTTGCATCCTTCGACCGACTTCTTCGACTAAGAGCTCGATAGAAGGTTTATCCGTTCCTCTTTCAGATGGCATTAACATAATGGGTGTCATTTTATTCAGAAGTAATAGTTTTTAACATGGACAAAAAAATCGTTTAATTTTTTCCCATTAAATACTACAATTATAGAAAAGCATTTTGCGAAAAGAATCGGTAGTAGGACGGAAACGTGTTGACCACCGATAAGTTTTTTTGCTAATAACTCTTGCATCCTTCGAACGACTTCTTCGACTAAAAGCTTGATGGAAAGCTTATCTGTTCCTCTTTCAGATGGCATTAACATATTTGACGAAACGTCGTAAGAAATACAATTTTTTTGATCGAAACTAAAATATCCTCGAAATCATTAAAAAAGCAGTACCTTATTAGACGAAAATATGGCTTATCTAATAAGAGACATTTAAATTTTTTTAATTACATAAATGAAAGGCATTTTATTCAGAATAAATAGTTTTTTTACATGGACAAAAAATTCGTTTAATTTTTTCCCATTAAATACTACAATTATAGAAAAGCATTTTGCGAAAAGAATCGGCAGTAGGACGGAAACGTGTTGACCACCGATTAGTTTTTTGCTAATAACTCTTGCATCCTTCGACCGACTTCTTCGACTAAGAGCTCGATTGAAAGCTTATCTGTTTATTTTTCAGATGGCATTAACATATTTTACGAAAAGTCGTAAGAAATAAAATTTTTTTGATCAAAAATCGTTTAATTTTTTCCCATAAAATAATGGAATTATAGAAAAGTACTTTGCGAAAAGAATCGGCAGTACGACGGAATAGTGTTGACCACCGATTAGTTTTTTGCTAATAACTCTTGCATCCTTCGACCAACTTCTTCGACTAAGAGCTCGATGGTAAGCTTATCTGTTCCTCTTTTAGATAGCATTAACATATTTTACGAAAAGTCGTAAGAAATAAAATTTTTTTGATCAAAACTAAAATATCCTCGAAATCATTGAAGAAGAAGTACCTTATCAGACGAAAATATGCCTTATCTAATAAGAGACATTTACATTTTTTTTATTGCATTAATGGGCGACATTTTATTCAGAATTAATAGTTTTTTACATGGACAAAAAATTCGTTTAATTTTTTCCCACTAAATACTAGAATTATAGAAAAGTACTTTGCGAAAAGAATCGGCAGTAGGACGGAAACGTGTTGACCACCGATTAGTTTTTTGCTAATAACTCTAGCATCCTTCGACCGACTTCTTCGACTAAGAGCTCGATGGAAAGCCTTTCTGTTCCTCTTTCAGTTGGCATTAACATTTTTTACGAAAAGGCGTAAGAAATAAAATTTTTTTGATCAAAACTAAAATATCTTCGAAATCATTGAAAACGAAGAACCTTAACAGACGAAAATATGCCTTATCTAATAAGAGACATTTTAATTTTTTTAATTGCATAAACAGGCGGCATTTTATTCAGAATTAATAGTTTTTTACATGGACAAAAAATTCGTTTAATTTTTTCCCACTAAATACTAGAATTATAGAAAAGTACTTTGCGAAAAGAATCGGCAGTAGGACGGAAACGTGTTGACCACCGATTTGTTTTTTGCAAATAACTCTAGCATCCTTCGACCGACTTCTTCGACTAAGAGCTCGATGGAAAGCGTATCTTTTCCTTTTTCAGATGGCATTAACATATTTTACGAAAAGTCATAAGGAATAAAATTTTTTTGATCAAAACAAAAATATTCTCGAAATCATTGAAGTAGAAGTACCTTATCAGACGAAAATATGCCTTATCTAATAAGAAACAATTTTAGAAAAGTATTTTGCGAAAAGAATAGGCAGTAGGACGGAAACGTGTTGACCACCGATTGGTTTTTTGCTAATAACTCTTGCATCCTTCGACCGACTTCTTCGACTAAGAGCTCGATGGAAAGCTTATCTGTTCCTCTTTCAGATGGCATTAATATATTTTACAAAAAGTCGTAAGAAATAAAATTTTTTTGATCAAAACTAAAATATCGTCGAAATCATTGAAAAAGAAGTACCTTATCAGACGAAAATATGCCTTATCTAATAAGAGACATTTAAATTTTTTTAATTACATAAATGAAAGGCATTTTATTCAGAATAAATAGTTTTTTTACATGGACAAAAAATTCGTTTAATTTTTTCCCATTAAATACTACAATTATAGAAAAGCATTTTGTGAAAAGAATCGGCAGTAGGACGGAATCGTGTTGACCACCGATTGGTTTTTTGCTAACAACTCTTGCATCCTTCGACCGACTTCTTCGACTAAGAGCTCGATGGAAAGCTTATCTGTTCCTCTTTCAGATGGCATAAACATATTTTACGAAAAGTCATGACAAATAAAATTTTTTTGATCAAAACTAAAATATCCTCGAAATCATTGAAGAAGAAGTACCTTATCAGACGAAAATATGCCTTATCTAATAAGAGACATTTACATTTTTTTTAATTGCATAAACAGGCGGCATTTTATTCAGAATTAATAGTTTTTTACATGGATAAAAAATTCGTTTAATTTTTTCCCATTAAATACCACAATTATAGAAAAGTATTTTGCGAAAAGAATCGGCAGTAGGACGGAATCGTGTTGACCACCGATTGGTTTTTTGCTAACAACTCTTGCATCCTTCGACCGACTTCTTCGACTAAGAGCTCGATGGAAAGCTTATCTTTTCCTCTTTCAGATGGCATAAACATATTTTACGAAAAGTCGTAAGAAATAAAATTTTTTTGATCAAAACTAAAATATCCTCAAAATCATTGAAGAAGAAGTACCTTATCAGACGAAAATATGCCTTATCTAATAAGAGACATTTAAATTTTTTTAATTGCATAAATGGGCGCCATTTGATTCAGAATCAATAGTTTTTTACATGGACAAAAAATTCATTTTAAGTTTTTCCCATTAAATACTAGAATTATAGAAAATTACTTTGCGAAAAGAATCGGCAGTAGGACGGAATCGTGTTGGGCACCGATTAGTTTTTTGCTAATAACTCTTGCAGCCTTCGACCGACTTCTTCGACTAAGAGCTCGATCAAAAGCTTATCTGTTCCTCTTTCAGATGGCATTAACATATTTTACGAAAAGTCGCAAGAAATAAAATTTTTTTGATCAAAACTAAAATATCCTCGAAATCATTGAAAAAGAAGTACCTTATCAGACGAAAATATGCCTTATCTAATAAGATACATTTAAATTTTTTTAATTGCATAAAAGTCATGACAAATAAAATTTTTTTGATCAAAACTAAAATATCCTCGAAATCATTGAAGAAGAAGTACCTTATCAGACGAAAATATGCCTTATCTAATAAGAGACATTTACATTTTTTTTAATTGCATAAACAGGCGGCATTTCGTTTAATTTTTTCCCATTAAATACTAGAATTATAGAAAAGTACTTTGAGAAAAGAATCGGCAGTAGGACGAAATCGTCTTGACCACCGATTAGTTTTTTGCTAATAACTCTTGCATTCTTTGACCGACTTCTTCGACTAAAAGCTCGATGGAAAGCTTATCTGTTCATCTTTCAGATGGCATTAACATATTTTACGAAAAGTCGTAAGAAATAAAATTTTTTTGATCAAAAATCGTTTAAATTTTTCCCATAAAATAATAGAATTATAGAAAAGTACTTTGCGAAAAGAATCGGCAGTAGGACGGAATCGAGTTGACCACCGATTAGCTTTTTGCTAATAACTCTTGCATCCTTCGACCGACTTCTTCGACTAAGAGCTCGATAGAAGGTTTATCCGTTCCTCTTTCAGATGGCATTAACATATTTTACGAAAAGTCGTAAGAAATAAAATTTTTTTGATCAAAACTGAAATATCCTCGATATCATTGAAGAAGAAGTACCTTATCAGACGAAAATAGGCCTTATCTAATAAGATACATTTAAATTTTTTTAATTGCATAAATGGGTGTCATTTTATTCAGAAGTAATAGTTTTTAACATGGACAAAAAAATCGTTTAATTTTTTCCCATTAAATACTACAATTATAGAAAAGCATTTTGCGAAAAGAATCGGTAGTAGGACGGAAACGTGTTGACCACCGATAAGTTTTTTTGCTAATAACTCTTGCATCCTTCGAACGACTTCTTCGACTAAAAGCTTGATGGAAAGCTTATCTGTTCCTCTTTCAGATGGCATTAACATATTTTACGAAACGTCGTAAGAAATACAATTTTTTTGATCGAAACTAAAATATCCTCGAAATCATTAAAAAAGCAGTACCTTATTAGACGAAAATATGGCTTATCTAATAAGAGACATTTAAATTTTTTTAATTACATAAATGAAAGGCATTTTATTCAGAATAAATAGTTTTTTTACATGGACAAAAAATTCGTTTAATTTTTTCCCATTAAATACTACAATTATAGAAAAGCATTTTGTGAAAAGAATCGGCAGTAGGACGGAATCGTGTTGACCACCGATTGGTTTTTTGCTAACAACTCTTGCATCCTTCGACCGACTTCTTCGACTAAGAGCTCGATGGAAAGCTTATCTGTTCCTCTTTCAGATGGCATTAATATATTTTACAAAAAGTCATAAGGAATAAAATTTTTTTGATCAAAACAAAAATATTCTCGAAATCATTGAAGTAGAAGTACCTTATCAGACGAAAATATGCCTTATCTAATAAGAAACAATTTTAGAAAAGTATTTTGCGAAAAGAATAGGCAGTAGGACGGAAACGTGTTGACCACCGATTGGTTTTTTGCTAATAACTCTTGCATCCTTCGAGCGACTTCTTCGACTAAGAGCTCGATGGAAAGCTTATCTGTTCCTCTTTCAGATGGCATTAACATATTTTACGAAAAGTCATAAGGAATAAAATTTTTTTGATCAAAACAAAAATATTCTCGAAATCATTGAAGTAGAAGTACCTTATCAGACGAAAATATGCCTTATCTAATAAGAAACAATTTTAGAAAAGTATTTTGCGAAAAGAATAGGCAGTAGGACGGAAACGTGTTGACCACCGATTGGTTTTTTGCTAATAACTCTTGCATCCTTCGACCGACTTCTTCGACTAAGAGCTCGATGGAAAGCTTATCTGTTCCTCTTTCAGATGGCATTAATATATTTTACAAAAAGTCGTAAGAAATAAAATTTTTTTGATCAAAACTAAAATATCGTCGAAATCATTGAAAAAGAAGTACCTTATCAGACGAAAATATGCCTTATCTAATAAGAGACATTTAAATTTTTTTAATTACATAAATGAAAGGCATTTTATTCAGAATAAATAGTTTTTTTACATGGACAAAAAATTCGTTTAATTTTTTCCCATTAAATACTACAATTATAGAAAAGCATTTTGTGAAAAGAATCGGCAGTAGGACGGAATCGTGTTGACCACCGATTGGTTTTTTGCTAACAACTCTTGCATCCTTCGACCGACTTCTTCGACTAAGAGCTCGATGGAAAGCTTATCTGTTCCTCTTTCAGATGGCATAAACATATTTTACGAAAAGTCATGACAAATAAAATTTTTTTGATCAAAACTAAAATATCCTCGAAATCATTGAAGAAGAAGTACCTTATCAGACGAAAATATGCCTTATCTAATAAGAGACATTTACATTTTTTTTAATTGCATAAACAGGCGGCATTTTATTCAGAATTAATAGTTTTTTACATGGATAAAAAATTCGTTTAATTTTTTCCCATTAAATACCACAATTATAGAAAAGTATTTTGCGAAAAGAATCGGCAGTAGGACGGAATCGTGTTGACCACCGATTGGTTTTTTGCTAACAACTCTTGCATCCTTCGACCGACTTCTTCGACTAAGAGCTCGATGGAAAGCTTATCTTTTCCTCTTTCAGATGGCATAAACATATTTTACGAAAAGTCGTAAGAAATAAAATTTTTTTGATCAAAACTAAAATATCCTCAAAATCATTGAAGAAGAAGTACCTTATCAGACGAAAATATGCCTTATCTAATAAGAGACATTTAAATTTTTTTAATTGCATAAATGGGCGCCATTTGATTCAGAATCAATAGTTTTTTACATGGACAAAAAATTCATTTTAAGTTTTTCCCATTAAATACTAGAATTATAGAAAATTACTTTGCGAAAAGAATCGGCAGTAGGACGGAATCGTGTTGGGCACCGATTAGTTTTTTGCTAATAACTCTTGCATCCTTCGACCGACTTCTTCGACTAAGAGCTCGATCAAAAGCTTATCTGTTCCTCTTTCAGATGGCATTAACATATTTTACGAAAAGTCGCAAGAAATAAAATTTTTTTGATCAAAACTAAAATATCCTCGAAATCATTGAAAAAGAAGTACCTTATCAGACGAAAATATGCCTTATCTAATAAGATACATTTAAATTTTTTTAATTGCATAAAAGTCATGACAAATAAAATTTTTTTGATCAAAACTAAAATATCCTCGAAATCATTGAAGAAGAAGTACCTTATCAGACGAAAATATGCCTTATCTAATAAGAGACATTTACATTTTTTTTAATTGCATAAACAGGCGGCATTTCGTTTAATTTTTTCCCATTAAATACTAGAATTATAGAAAAGTACTTTGAGAAAAGAATCGGCAGTAGGACGAAATCGTCTTGACCACCGATTAGTTTTTTGCTAATAACTCTTGCATTCTTTGACCGACTTCTTCGACTAAAAGCTCGATGGAAAGCTTATCTGTTCATCTTTCAGATGGCATTAACATATTTTACGAAAAGTCGTAAGAAATAAAATTTTTTTGATCAAAAATCGTTTAAATTTTTCCCATAAAATAATAGAATTATAGAAAAGTACTTTGCGAAAAGAATCGGCAGTAGGACGGAATCGAGTTGACCACCGATTAGCTTTTTGCTAATAACTCTTGCATCCTTCGACCGACTTCTTCGACTAAGAGCTCCATAGAAGGTTTATCCGTTCCTCTTTCAGATGGCATTAACATATTTTACGAAAAGTCGTAAGAAATAAAATTTTTTTGATCAAAACTGAAATATCCTCGAAATCATTGAAGAAGAAGTACCTTATCAGACGAAAATAGGCCTTATCTAATAAGATACATTTAAATTTTTTTAATTGCATAAATGGGTGTCATTTTATTCAGAAGTAATAGTTTTTAACATGGACAAAAAAATCGTTTAATTTTTTCCCATTAAATACTACAATTATAGAAAAGCATTTTGCGAAAAGAATCGGTAGTAGGACGGAAACGTGTTGACCACCGATAAGTTTTTTTTGCTAATAACTCTTGCATCCTTCGAACGACTTCTTCGACTAAAAGCTTGATGGAAAGCTTATCTGTTCCTCTTTCAGATGGCATTAACATATTTTACGAAACGTCGTAAGAAATACAATTTTTTTGATCGAAACTAAAATATCCTCGAAATCATTAAAAAAGCAGTACCTTATTAGACGAAAATATGGCTTATCTAATAAGAGACATTTAAATTTTTTTAATTACATAAATGAAAGGCATTTTATTCAGAATAAATAGTTTTTTTACATGGACAAAAAATTCGTTTAATTTTTTCCCATTAAATACTACAATTATAGAAAAGCATTTTGCGAAAAGAATCGGCAGTAGGACGGAAACGTGTTGACCACCGATTAGTTTTTTGCTAATAACTCTTGCATCCTTCGACCGACTTCTTCGACTAAGAGCTCGATTGAAAGCTTATCTGTTTATTTTTCAGATGGCATTAACATATTTTACGAAAAGTCGTAAGAAATAAAATTTTTTTGATCAAAAATCGTTTAATTTTTTCCCATAAAATAATAGAATTATAGAAAAGTACTTTGCGAAAAGAATCGGCAGTACGACGGAATAGTGTTGACCACCGATTAGTTTTTTGCTAATAACTCTTGCATCCTTCGACCAACTTCTTCGACTAAGAGCTCGATGGTAAGCTTATCTGTTCCTCTTTTAGATAGCATTAACATATTTTACGAAAAGTCGTAAGAAATAAAATTTTTTTGATCAAAACTAAAATATCCTCGAAATCATTGAAGAAGAAGTACCTTATCAGACGAAAATATGCCTTATCTAATAAGAGACATTTACATTTTTTTTATTGCATTAATGGGCGACATTTTATTCAGAATTAATAGTTTTTTACATGGACAAAAAATTCGTTTAATTTTTTCCCACTAAATACTAGAATTATAGAAAAGTACTTTGCGAAAAGAATCGGCAGTAGGACGGAAACGTGTTGACCACCGATTAGTTTTTTGCTAATAACTCTAGCATCCTTCGACCGACTTCTTCGACTAAGAGCTCGATGGAAAGCCTTTCTGTTCCTCTTTCAGTTGGCATTAACATTTTTTACGAAAAGGCGTAAGAAATAAAATTTTTTTGATCAAAACTAAAATATCTTCGAAATCATTGAAAACGAAGAACCTTAACAGACGAAAATATGCCTTATCTAATAAGAGACATTTTAATTTTTTTAATTGCATAAACAGGCGGCATTTTATTCAGAATTAATAGTTTTTTACATGGACAAAAAATTCGTTTAATTTTTTCCCACTAAATACTAGAATTATAGAAAAGTACTTTGCGAAAAGAATCGGCAGTAGGACGGAAACGTGTTGACCACCGATTAGTTTTTTGCAAATAACTCTAGCATCCTTCGACCGACTTCTTCGACTAAGAGCTCGATGGAAAGCGTATCTTTTCCTTTTTCAGATGGCATTAACATATTTTACGAAAAGTCATAAGGAATAAAATTTTTTTGATCAAAACAAAAATATTCTCGAAATCATTGAAGTAGAAGTACCTTATCAGACGAAAATATGCCTTATCTAATAATAGTAGGGGAGCCCAAGCGGGGATTTTCGTAGTTACTCCTGCGTGGCAGATTAGAATATGGGAGATAGCTTATACTCTATTGAGTAGATTCCCCAAGTATAAGATTTCTAAGTGGTGACGCGCGTGTATGGCAGACCATTGATTCTGTAAAAACGGCTGATTTACTCCTGCGTGGCAGATTAAGATATGGTAGGTTTATTACATGCTTATAAGTCCCCATTTCGCTAATCAGCCATTTTGAGAAAGACGTAAGGGAATGGGAGGGTTTCAAACTTCCAAACTAAAACCGTCAAATTTAGTTAGTTCTGTGCGTCAGTTTTTCTTACAGGTAGCTCAGCATGATCTCCTAGTCGTACTATTTCATAATCTAACAGTTATATGGAGGAACATTCTTTATTCCGCGGTATACAATATAAAACACCTTGTGGCGGTCGAACCCACCGCTAAATTAAAAAATTTTATAGAATCTTTTCCACTTTAAATTATTTAATCTTCAAAGTGCAACCACTCCCAACGACGCAGGAGTAAATCACGTTTTAGCATCGTCGGCTCCCCGACTATAAGAAACAATTTTAGAAAAGTATTTTGCGAAAAGAATAGGCAGTAGGACGGAAACGTGTTGACCACCGATTGGTTTTTTGCTAATAACTCTTGCATCCTTCGACCGACTTCTTCGACTAAGAGCTCGATGGAAAGCTTATCTGTTCCTCTTTCAGATGGCATTAATATATTTTACAAAAAGTCGTAAGAAATAAAATTTTTTTGATCAAAACTAAAATATCGTCGAAATCATTGAAAAAGAAGTACCTTATCAGACGAAAATATGCCTTATCTAATAAGAGACATTTAAATTTTTTTAATTGCATAAATGGGTGGCATTTTATTCAGAATTAATAGTTTTTTTACATGGACAAAAAATTCGTTTAATTTTTTCCCATTAAATACTACAATTATAGAAAAGCATTTTGCGAAAAGAATCGGTAGTAGGACGGAAACGTGTTGACCACCGATAAGTTTTTTTGCTAATAACTCTTGCATCCTTCGAACGACTTCTTCGACTAAAAGCTTGATGGAAAGCTTATCTGTTCCTCTTTCAGATGGCATTAACATATTTTACGAAACGTCGTAAGAAATACAATTTTTTTGATCGAAACTAAAATATCCTCGAAATCATTAAAAAAGCAGTACCTTATTAGACGAAAATATGCCTTATCTAATAAGAGACATTTAAATTTTTTTAATTACATAAATGAAAGGCATTTTATTCAGAATAAATAGTTTTTTTACATGGACAAAAAATTCGTTTAATTTTTTCCCATTAAATACTACAATTATAGAAAAGCATTTTGCGAAAAGAATCGGCAGTAGGACGGAAACGTGTTGACCACCGATTAGTTTTTTGCTAATAACTCTTGCATCCTTCGACCGACTTCTTCGACTAAGAGCTCGATTGAAAGCTTATCTGTTTATTTTTCAGATGGTATTAACATATTTTACGAAAAGTCGTAAGAAATAAAATTTTTTTGATCAAAAATCGTTTAATTTTTTCCCATAAAATAATAGAATTATAGAAAAGTACTTTGCGAAAAGAATCGGCAGTACGACGGAATAGTGTTGACCACCGATTAGTTTTTTGCTAATAACTCTTGCATCCTTCGACCAACTTCTTCGACTAAGAGCTCGATGGTAAGCTTATCTGTTCCTCTTTTAGATAGCATTAACATATTTTACGAAAAGTCGTAAGAAATAAAATTTTTTTGATCAAAACTAAAATATCCTCGAAATCATTGAAGAAGAAGTACCTTATCAGACGAAAATATGCCTTATCTAATAAGAGACATTTACATTTTTTTTATTGCATTAATGGGCGACATTTTATTCAGAATTAATAGTTTTTTACATGGACAAAAAATTCGTTTAATTTTTTCCCACTAAATACTAGAATTATAGAAAAGTACTTTGCGAAAAGAATCGGCAGTAGGACGGAAACGTGTTGACCACCGATTAGTTTTTTGCTAATAACTCTAGCATCCTTCGACCGACTTCTTCGACTAAGAGCTCGATGGAAAGCCTTTCTGTTCCTCTTTCAGTTGGCATTAACATTTTTTACGAAAAGGCGTAAGAAATAAAATTTTTTTGATCAAAACTAAAATATCTTCGAAATCATTGAAAACGAAGAACCTTAACAGACGAAAATATGCCTTATCTAATAAGAGACATTTAAATTTTTTTAATTGCATAAATGGGTGGCATTTTATTCAGAATTAATAGTTTTTTTACATGGACAAAAAATTCGTTTAATTTTTTCCCATTAAATACTACAATTATAGAAAAGCATTTTGCGAAAAGAATCGGCAGTAGGACGGAAACGTGTTGACCACCGATTAGTTTTTTGCTAATAACTCTTGCATCCTTCGACCGACTTCTTCGACTAAGAGCTCGATTGAAAGCTTATCTGTTTATTTTTCAGATGGTATTAACATATTTTACGAAAAGTCGTAAGAAATAAAATTTTTTTGATCAAAAATCGTTTAATTTTTTCCCATAAAATAATAGAATTATAGAAAAGTACTTTGCGAAAAGAATCGGCAGTACGACGGAATAGTGTTGACCACCGATTAGTTTTTTGCTAATAACTCTTGCATCCTTCGACCGACTTCTTCGACTAAGAGCTCGATGGAAAGCGTATCTTTTCCTTTTTCAGATGGCATTAACATATTTTACGAAAAGTCATAAGGAATAAAATTTTTTTGATCAAAACAAAAATATTCTCGAAATCATTGAAGTATAAGTACCTTATCAGACGAAAATATGCCTTATCTAATAAGAAACAATTTTAGAAAAGTATTTTGCGAAAAGAATAGGCAGTAGGACGGAAACGTGTTGACCACCGATTGGTTTTTTGCTAATAACTCTTGCATCCTTCGACCGACTTCTTCGACTAAGAGCTCGATGGAAAGCTTATCTGTTCCTCTTTCAGATGGCATTAATATATTTTACAAAAAGTCGTAAGAAATAAAATTTTTTTTATCAAAACTAAAATATCGTCGAAATCATTGAAAAAGAAGTACCTTATCAGACGAAAATATGCCTTATCTAATAAGAGACATTTAAATTTTTTTAATTGCATAAATGGGTGGCATTTTATTCAGAATTAATAGTTTTTTTACATGGACAAAAAATTCGTTTAATTTTTTCCCATTAAATACTACAATTATAGAAAAGCATTTTGCGAAAAGAATCGGTAGTAGGACGGAAACGTGTTGACCACCGATAAGTTTTTTTGCTAATAACTCTTGCATCCTTCGAACGACTTCTTCGACTAAAAGCTTGATGGAAAGCTTATCTGTTCCTCTTTCAGATGGCATTAACATATTTTACGAAACGTCGTAAGAAATACAACTTTTTTGATCGAAACTAAAATATCCTCGAAATCATTAAAAAAGCAGTACCTTATTAGACGAAAATATGCCTTATCTAATAAGAGACATTTAAATTTTTTTAATTACATAAATGAAAGGCATTTTATTCAGAATAAATAGTTTTTTTACATGGACAAAAAATTCGTTTAATTTTTTCCCATTAAATACTACAATTATAGAAAAGCATTTTGCGAAAAGAATCGGCAGTAGGACGGAAACGTGTTGACCACCGATTAGTTTTTTGCTAATAACTCTTGCATCCTTCGACCGACTTCTTCGACTAAGAGCTCGATTGGAAGCTTATCTGTTCTTCTTTCAGATGGCATTAACATATTTTACGAAAAGTCATGAGAAATAAAATTTTTTTGATCAAAACTAAAATATCCGCGAAATCATTGAAGAAGAAGTGCCTTATCAGACGAAAATATGCCTTATCTAATAAGAGACATTTACATTTTTTTTAATTGCATAAACAGGCTGCATTTTATTCAGAATTAATAGTTTTTTACATGGATAAAATATTCGTTTAATTTTTTCCCATTAAATACCACAATTATAGAAAAGTATTTTGCGAAAAGAATCGGCAGTAGGACGAAATCGTGTTGACCTCCGATTGGTTTTTTGCAAACAACTCTTGCATCCTTCGACCGACTTCTTCAACTAAGAGCTCGATGGAAAGCTTATCTGTTCCTCTTTCAGATGGCATAAACATATTTGACGAAAAGTCGTAAGAAATAAAATTTTTTTGATCAAAACTAAAATATCCTCAAAATCATTGAAGAAGAAGTACCTTATCAGACGAAAATATGCCTTATCTAATAAGAGACATTTAAATTTTTTTAATTGCATAAATGGGCGCCATTTGATTCAGAATCAATAGTTTTTTACATGGACAAAAAATTCATTTTAAGTTTTTCCCATTAAATACTAGAATTATAGAAAATTACTTTGCGAGAAGAATCGGCAGTAGGACGGAATCGTGTTGACCACCGAGTAGTTTTTTGCTAATAACTCTTGCATCCTTCGACCGACTTCTTCGACTAAGAGCTCGATTGGAAGCTTATCTGTTCTTCTTTCAGATGGCATTAACATATTTTACGAAAAGTCATGAGAAATAAAATTTTTTTGATCAAAACTAAAATATCCGCGAAATCATTGAAGAAGAAGTGCCTTATCAGACGAAAATATGCCTTATCTAATAAGAGACATTTACATTTTTTTTAATTGCATAAACAGGCTGCATTTTATTCAGAATTAATAGTTTTTTACATGGATAAAATATTCGTTTAATTTTTTCCCATTAAATACCACAATTATAGAAAAGTATTTTGCGAAAAGAATCGGCAGTAGGACGAAATCGTGTTGACCTCCGATTGGTTTTTTGCAAACAACTCTTGCATCCTTCGACCGACTTCTTCAACTAAGAGCTCGATGGAAAGCTTATCTGTTCCTCTTTCAGATGGCATAAACATATTTGACGAAAAGTCGTAAGAAATAAAATTTTTTTGATCAAAACTAAAATATCCTCAAAATCATTGAAGAAGAAGTACCTTATCAGACGAAAATATGCCTTATCTAATAAGAGACATTTAAATTTTTTTAATTGCATAAATGGGCGCCATTTGATTCAGAATCAATAGTTTTTTACATGGACAAAAAATTCATTTTAAGTTTTTCCCATTAAATACTGGAATTATAGAAAATTACTTTGCGAGAAGAATCGGCAGTAGGACGGAATCGTGTTGACCACCGAGTAGTTTTTTGCTAATAACTCTTGCATCCTTCGACCAACTTCTTCGACTAAGAGCTCGATGGAAAGCTTATCTGTTCCTCTTTCAGATGGCATTAACATATTTTACGAAAATTCGTAAGAAATAAAATTTTTTTGATCAAAACTAAAATATCCTCGAAATCATTGAAGAAGAAGTACCTTATCAGACGAAAATATGCCTTATCTAATAAGAGACATTTACATTTTTTTAATTGCATTAATGGGCGACATTTTATTCAGAATTAATAGTTTTTAACATGGACAAAAAAATCATTTTAAGTTTTTCCCATTAAATACTAGAATTATAGAAAAGTACTTTGCGAAAAGAATCGGCAGTACGACGGAATAGTGTTGACCACCGATTAGTTTTTTGCTAATAACTCTTGCATCCTTCGACCAACTTCTTCGACTAAGAGCTCGATGGAAAGCTTATCTGTTCCTCTTTCAGATGGCATTAACATATTTTACGAAAAGTCGTAAGAAATAAAATTTTTTTGATCAAAACTAAAATATCCTCGAAATCATTGAAGAAGAAGTACCTTATCAGACGAAAATATGCCTTATCTAATAAGAGACATTTACATTTTTTTAATTGCATTAATGGGCGACATTTTATTCAGAATTAATAGTTTTTTACATGGACAAAAAATTCGTTTAATTTTTTCCCATTAAATACTAGAATTATAGAAAAGTACTTTGCGAAAAGAATCGGCAGTAGGACGGAGTCGTGTTGACCACCGATTAGCTTTTTGCTAATAACTCTTGCATCCTTCGACCGACTTCTTCGACTAAGAGCTCGATAGAAGGCTTATCTGTTCCTCTTTCAGATGGCATTAACATATTTTACGAAAACTCGTAAGAAATACAATTTTTTTGATCGAAACTAAAATATCCTCGAAATCATTGAAGAAGAAGTACCTTATCAGACGAAAATATGCCTTATCTAATAAGAGACATTTCAATTTTTTTAATTGCATAAATGGGCGGCATTTTATTCAGAATTAATAGTTTTTTACATGGACAAAAAATTCGTTTAATTTTTTCGCATTAAATACTAGAATTATAGAAAAGTACTTTGCGAAAAGAATCGGCAGTAGGACGGAGTCGTATTGACCACCGATTAGCTTTTTGCTAATAACTCTTGCATCCTTCGACCGACTTCTTCGACTAAGAGCTCGATGGAAAGCTTATCTGTTCCTCTTTCAGATGGCATTAACATATTTTACGAAAAGTCGTAAGAAATAAAATTTTTTTGATCAAAACTGAAATATCCTCGAAATCATTGAAAAAGAAGTACTTTATCAGACGAAAATATGCCTTATCTAATAAGGACATTTCAATTTTTTTAATTGCATTAATGGGTGGCATTTTATTCAGAAGTAATAGTTTTTAACATGGACAAAAAATTCATTTTAAGTTTTTCCCATTAAATACTAGAATTATAGAAAATTACTTTGCGAGAAGAATCGGCAGTAGGACGGAAACGTGTTGACCACCGAGTAGTTTTTTGCTAATAACTCTTGCATCCTTCGACCGACTTCTTCGACTAAGAGCTCGATGGAAAGCTTATCTGTTCCTCTTTCAGATGGCATTAACATATTTTACGAAAAGTCGTAAGAAATAAAATTTTTTTGATCAAAACTAAAATATCCTCGAAATCATTGAAGAAGAAGTACCTTATCAGACGAAAATATGCCTTATCTAATAAGAGACATTTACATTTTTTTAATTGCATTAATGGGCGACATTTTATTCAGAATTGATAGTTTTTTACATGGACAAAAAATTCGTTTAATTTTTTCCCATTAAATACTAGAATTATAGAAAAGTACTTTGCGAAAAGAATCGGCAGTAGGACGGAATCGTGTTGACCACCGATTAGTTTTTTGCTAATAACTATTGCATCCTTCGACCGACTTCTTCGACTAAGAGCTCGATGGACAGCTTATCTGTTCCTTTTTCAGATGGCATTAACATATTTTACGAAAACTCGTAAGAAATAAAATTTTTTTGATCAAAACTGAAATATCCTCGAAATCATTGAAAAAGAAGTACCTTATCAGACGAAAATATGCCTTATCTAATAAGAGACATTTACATTTTTTTAATTGCATAAATGGGCGGCATTTTATTCAGAATTAATAGTTTTTTACATGGAAAAAAAATTCGTTTAATTTTTTCCCATTAAACACTAGAATTATAGAAAAGTACTTTGCGAAAAGAATCGGCAGTAGGACGGAATCGTGTTGACCACCGATTAGGTTTTTGCTAATAACTCTTGCATCCTTCGACCGACTTATTCGACTAAGAGCTCGATGGAAAACTTATCTGTTTCTCTTTCAGGTGGCATTAACATATTTTACGAACAGTCATAAGAAATAACATTTTTTTGATCAAAACTAAAATATCCTCGAAATCATTGAAGAAGAAGTAGCTTATCAGACGAAAATATGTCTTATCTAATAAGAGACATTTAAATGTTTTTATTTGCATAAATGGGCGCCATTTTATTCAGAATTAATAATTTTTTACATGGACAAAAAATTCGTTTAATTTTTTTTCCATTAAATACTAGAATTATAGAAAAGTACTTTGCGAAAAGAATCGGCAGTAGGACGAAATCGTCTTGACCACCGATTGGTTTTTTGCTAATAAGTCTTGCATCCTTCGACCGACTTCTTCGACTAAGAGTTCGATGGAAAGCTTATCTGTTCCTCTTTCAAATGGCATTAACATATTTTACGAAAAGTCATAAGAAATAACATTTTTTTTATCAAAACTAAAATATCCTCGAAATCATTGAAGAAGAAGTAGCTTATCAGACGAAAATATGTCTTATCTAATAAGAGACATTTAAATGTTTTTATTTGCATAAATGGGCGACTTTTTATTCAGAATTAATAGTTTTTTACATGGACTAAAAATTCGTTTAATTTTTTCCCATTAAACACTAGAATTATAGAAAAGTACTTTGCGAAAAGAATCGGCAGTAGGACGGAATCGTGTTGACCACCGATTAGTTTTTTGCTAATAACTCTTGCATCCTTCGACCGACTTATTCGACTAAGAGCTCGATGGAAAGCTTATCTGTTCCTCTTTCAGGTGGCATTAACATATTTTACGAACAGTCGTAAGAAATAACATTTTTTTGATCAAAACTAAAATAACCTCGAAATCATTGAAGATGAAGTACCTTATCAGTCGAAAATATGCCTTATCTAATAAGGTTAGGTTTGGTTCGTCCGGTCGACCTGTTGAGTTCACACATAGACCTAGTGGTCCTTAGTGGAACCGGGTATGTAGGAGAAGGCGGGCTTGTTCTCATTGAGGTTGCTCGAGGTCTAGCAGGATCTTTGCTCGTTTCACAAATGTCAGTAAATCCTTGGGTGGTTTGGCAGCTGCGTCCTCTAGTGACGCTAGTAGGTGGGCGCCTAAGTGCGCATTTCTAATGTTATTGATGGCAGGACATTTGCAGATGAGGTGTTCCAAAGTCTCTGCGACATTTGGTTCCTTACACTTCCTGCATGTATTGTCGTCGGTGAGGCGTAGTTTGCATGCGTGGGAGGCTGTTAGACAGTGCCCCGTGAGCATCCCCACCATTAGTCTACAGGCTTTCCTTTGTAGCTTTAGTAGGAATGGCGCCATTTCTTTTGCGTCGTGTTTCCTACACATAGTTTTCGTGATTCTGCAGTCTGTTGCCGTCTGCCACCTTGTTTTGTTCTCAAGCATGGCTGCATCTAACATTCTGCCGCATAGGGCTTGTAATGGTGTATTGATAGCCTCTACTCTGCCGTTAGATAGTTTAGTACCTGATTTGGCAAGACAGTCTGCCATTTCGTTACCCTCTATGCCCCGGTGGCTTGGAATCCAGTAGATGCGCACCTGTTTTGAGGCGCAAAGAACATCTAATGCTACCCTGCTTGCCAGGACATTTTGGGATCTGATAATGGGAGTCTGCATGGCTTTAATGGCCGCTTGGCTATCTACGAATATGTTGATTAGTCCTGAAGCCCAAGCTGATTGCTTGGGCTTCTTCTGCAGCTTTCCTAATGGCGAACACCTCCGCTTGGAAGATGCTGCAGAAGTATGGCAGTTTGAATGCCTTTTCTATACTCGGTGACGCGCAGAAAACTGCGGCACCCACCCCTGATTGGATCTTTGAGCCATCTGTGTAAATGTTTATCGCATTCTGTGCTATGCCCTCTCGCCAGTAATCCGGGTCTAGTCTGACTGTTACTTGAGCCATGTGCATATGTGGTGCTATGTAGTCAGTAGCGCATCCGAGTCCCATGAATATTTTGCTATGCCCAAAGGGACGGGCTTTTAGCAGACCTACAGCGGAGAGACGGTACGCAGTCTTCCGTGCTAGTAGGCGCGCCTGTATGTCCAATGGGAAGATTCCTATTAGTCTTTCCAATGCTTTGGTGGGAGTGGATCTTAGCGCTCCCGTCACGCACAGAAGTGCCTGTTGTTATGTGCGCTCTAGCTTCAATAAGTATGTGGATTTGGTGGTTGCTTGCCATCAGACCAATATGCCGTAGAAAAGTATTGGTCGCACTACTGAGATCCAATGCATTAGTCTGGGCAACAGGCCCCAAGTGCGGCCCAGCATCTTCTGGGATGCATAGAGCGCATTCGTTGCCTTTACTACGCTTTCCTCTGCATTGAGCCTCCAGCTCAGCTTGCTATCCAATACCACTCCGATATACTTGACCTTGCTTTTTGGCTCGAGGCTTGTATCTCCTATTCTAGGGGGTGACCAATTCGGAACCTTGCATCTCTTGGTAAAGAGAATGAGGTCCGTTTTGTCTGCATTGATACTGAGTCCGACCCCCTCTGCCCATCTCAGTATTCTTTTTAGTGTGACGTCCATAATTGAGCTGATAGTTGATGGACATTTCCCTGTGATAATTACGCTTATGTCATCCGCATAGGCGGTTATCTTGGGAGCTCCGTTCTTAAATTGTTTTAGCATTTCATCCACCACTAGGTTCCATAGTAGTGGTGAGAGGACACCTCCCTGCGGTGTTCCCCTGTGTGCTACCTTAGTTATACGGGATATGCCCCATTCGGCGCAAACTCTTCTGCAGTTCAGTAATCTACTAATCCACGAATTTATCGCTATGTGGGTGCTGTTGGCACCTAAGCATCTTATTATCGCGGATGTTGCCACGTTGTTAAATGCCCCAGATATATCAAGGAAGGCGCCTAGCGCGTATTCCTTGTGTTGGAGTGCACTTTCTATGATGGTAACCAGACTGTGGAGTGCAGTTTCGACTGATTTGCCCTTGATGTAGGCATGTTGATTCTTTTCGATATTAAGATCTGAACTCTCTTTGATATGGAGGTCTAGAAGCTTCTCGAGCGTCTTTAGCAGGAAAGAGGTGAGGCTGATGTGCCTGAAATCCTTGGGGAGCATGTTACTGCATTTACCCGCTTTGGGTAAGAACACTACACGGTCCGTTTTCCAGGCTACAGGTACATAGCTCCACCTCAGGCATGCTTCGTACACTAGTTTCTGCCATGGGATTGTTGTTTGTTTAGTCTTTTGCAGCATTGCTGGGAAGATGCCATCTGGTCCAGGGGACTTATAACCCTCGAAGGAGTCAATAGCCCATTTGATTTTATCCACAGTTATCATGTTAGTGGGTATCGTATTTTCTTGCGTAGGATTTTCCAGTGGAGTCTGTTCATCGACATCGGTGCAGCCTGGGAAGTGAGCATCCAAAATTGTGTTCGTAGCTTCCCTGCTGCTTTCCGTCCACCTTCCGTCTTCTTTTTTAATTTGGCTTTGAATGGCTGGCTGACTTGCAAGCAGTTTCCTAAGTCTAGCGGTTTCGGTAACCTTCTCCAACCCTTCACAAAAGGTCTTCCAAGAAACTCGCTTTGATTTGCGTACTTCTTTTTTGAAGTTACGCAACCTGATCTTGTATTCATCCCAGGCAATGTCATCATTCACCTGTTTGGCCAGTTTAAAGACCTCTTTTAGATCTAATCTTTGCTTTTTCAACTTTGGGTTCCACCACGGTGGGGTGGCTCTTTGCCTCGGTTTCGTCGGTCTACAGGACCTTCGGAACGCATCGTTTAGGTTTCCCGTTAGAATCTCAAGGGATCGTTCGATGTCTCCCGTCGATTCTAAATTAATGGGAGCAGTTAGTTTACTATCGACTACTTTAGTGAACTTTTCCCAGTTTGTATTCCGGGGGTTTCTATAAATGCGGTCAGGGGCTTTGTGGCTGAAGTTAATATTGAAACTCAGGTATTTATGATCTGAGAAGGAGTGTCTGCTGAGAACTCTCCAATCTTCTGCTCTACTTTCGTAGCTATTAAGCAATGTAAGGTCAGGGACGTTAGCCGAGGTGGGTCCAACATACGTTGGCTCCTCACCTCTGTTCGCTATGTCTATGTTATTTTGTAAAATATATTGTAATAACGACTCACACCTTTAATTGATGTCTTTACTGCCCCACACAGTACGATGTGCGTTGGCGTCAGTGCCTGTGATGAGCGGTTGGCCTTTGCTGCCTGTTTCAGCCACCAGCCTTCTCCACTCATTTGGCGGTGCCTCGTGTGCCATATAACAGGATGCCAGAATCAATTTCTCGTCCTTGCTGTTCTCAATGGCAACAACTGTGAGGTCATTGGTGCTGTAATTGGACATTAAGTAAGAATGCATACCGGTCGGCGAAAACTCCTCTGACTGAACCCTCCCCGAGGGTGCCGGCTGGGCAATGGATACTGCATTGTCTCGGGCAACCGAGGGATGCTAGCATCTCTTGCCTGTCCGCAGGACCTTGCAGTGTCTAGCAAAGGTGACGGACCCAAGTCTCTCAGACCTAGTCTGAGAGGCTTGGGCCCGAAGCCATGGTCAGAGGTACTTGGCAGCAAGTATAAACTGCATCACCCTTATGATGGGACGGAAGAACAGTAGAGAAGCACGGGCTGGGATGTCAGCCCAAACGTCGGTGGGAGGTGTGACCGCTACCACCGGCGGGCACGGGGAGGAGCAATCCTCTCTGCGTGTCGCCAGTGGTCACAGTGACGGAACGCGCGCGAGTGCGCTCCGTCGCCAGGAGGGTACAGAGCTGGAACCAACTGCCACAGAGTCGGAGTTTGTGTTCACAGGCCCATCGATGCCGGCTGCCGAGCTAGCGCTTGCGCTAGCGGGGCCGCCGCTAGACGATGAGTCATCGAGCACAGATGAAGGTGAAGTGACGGTTGTCCAGGGACAACCTAAAAAGACCATAGCAGACGATGATCTCAAACGCAAACGGCTGTCTGGGTACAAGACCTCTCTAAAGTTCCTTAAGGGACTGGAGGGTCGCGACCCGGGTTCGCTGAGCGGCCGAGAAAAGAGACTGCGCAAAAAGCATGAGTACAACGTGCGACTGTATCTGAGACTTGCTGGCCCGCCTGGTAACACTCAGACCGCCGCACAAAGTACGAGTGCTCTCTGCCGAGGGAAACCTGCCGCAGCCACACCCCCCGTAAAGGAGGGAACGGCTAGCAAGAGTACCGCACCGGCCAATAAGAGACAAAGGTCTGATGACTCGGCGAAGGCTTCGGAGAGCAAGCGGAAACGTCCAGGGGAATTTCTGGCAAGCTTAAGCTCGAAACCGGAGCTGCAGGTGGCCATTATCGATAGGAGGGACCCGGAAGGGAAACTCACTACCGAGAACTGGCTCATCCTTGAAGGGTCAATCAACCGGGCGATAGCAGATGCCATCACTCGGCCAGAAAATCCCTTCGTGGCAGAGTTTGACGGTATCAACTGGTACAAGGGTGTCAAGGTTGTGGCATGTGCCAATGAGGAGTCCCTGCGGCTCCTCAAGGACACATTGCTGGAACTAGACACCCCCTGGCCGGGTGCTAAGATTGATGTCGTCCCCGTGGACCAAATTCCGGCTCGAACGATTATTAAGGTCTGGATCCCACCTCCAATTATGGAGGATCGAACCACCCTCTTATTGATCAAGAGCCAGAACGCGGACTGCGACACCGGGGATTGGACAATCAAGAGAGGGCTGGCCCGCGACAAGGGAAACGGCAAGGACCTCTGGATCAGTATTGGTCCAGACGCCAACTCCTGAGCAGGCAGGGCCGTCTGAAGATGGGAATGGGTTGCCTTCGGGCAATCATTCCTGGAGGCGCCGGGCGCGAAGATGATAGGTCAACCGGAGAGACTTAAGGTGGTGCAGATTAATCTGCATCATTCAAGGGTCCCCTCGATCGACCTACTACGGTGGATGGACAGGGAGAGGGTAGACGTGGCTCTTATCCAGGAGCCCTGGATCGTGAGTGAAAGGGTTTGCGGTTTAGGTGCCCGCGGCTACAATCTCCTTGTCCCTACAACTGTAGGTAAGTCCAGAACCTGTATCGTGGTAAGAACCGGACTTAATGTTCTTTTCTCTTCCCGTTACAGCAACAACGACCTGACGGTAGTGTTATGCGAGCGAAGGAACGGTCCCAAACTATACCTGGCCTCGGCATATCTACCGTATGAAGAGAGGGATCCACCATCAGAGAGCGTCCGAGCCCTTATTCGGCATGCGCAGGAGGAGGGCACGGACTTAATCCTGGGGTGTGATGCCAATGCTCACCATACTATGTGGGGAAGCAAGGATATTAACGCGAGAGGAGAATCGCTGTGTGAATTCATGTCGTGCACAAATCTTAATGTGTGTAACCGGGGTGACCACCCCACATTCCGCAATAAGAACCGTGCTGAGGTTATTGACATAACCCTAGCGACCAACAGTGACTCTCTCTCTGTTGTAGACTGGCACGTATCCACGGAATGTTCCTTCTCGGACCATTACAGGATAGTGTTCGAAGTAGAATGGTTCAGAGAGGCCAAACGCCCCTTCAGGAACCCAAAACGAACTGACTGGGTCAAGTTCTCTCAACTTGTCAAGGAGTTACTCCCAAACCACCCAGTGGGTAGGCTGGACAACCCGGACAAACTGGAGAAATCGACCAGGACCGTCACGGAAGCTCTGTGTAAGGCCTTCATCAAATCCTGTCCTATCAGCCGTCCTCCAAAGTCAAACCGCAACAGGTGGTGGACACCGGAGCTCGGAAGGATACGGAAGGAAACGAGAAGACTCTACAACAGAGCGAAAGACAGAAACTGCCAGGTGGACTGGGACGCCTACCACCTCAGTTTCAAAGTCTTCAAGAAAGAATGTAGGAAGGCCAAAAGAGATTCTTGGGCCGCTTTCTGCGAGGATCTGACCAGCACCACAGAAGCGTCCAGACTTCGAAGGTTGCTAGCGAAAGATCCAGCCACACCAGGCTTGCTTTGCGATCTGGATGGCATATTCGCTAAAGACAGCCAGGAGTCTCTACAACTCCTCATGAACACACACTTTCCGGGATGCTTGGAAGCTGACGATGAACCTGGGTTTAGCATCAGCGAAGAGCCGGAACAGGCAGTGGACCTGGGGGGTGAGGCCGTAGTAAGGGAAATCCTTACCAAAGAAAAGATAATCTGGGCTATCAAGTCGTTCCATCCCAACAAATCAGCTGGACCGGATGACATCAGACCGGCCATGATGCAAGCGGTGAGTGAGCACCTGTCGCAATGGCTACTGGAAATCTTCAGGGGATGTCTCCTCACAGGATACATCCCAAGGTACTGGAGAGAAGTGAGGGTGGCTTTCATTCCCAAAGCAGGAAAGATCAACCATTGCTCACCAAAAGATTATAGGCCCATTAGTCTTTCATCGTTTTTATTGAAAACATTGGAGAGACTCCTGGACCTGCATCTCAGAAGTAAGCTGACACCTCACACTTTCAGCGGATCTCAACACGCCTATCTTAAGGGTAGATCAGTTGAGACCGCTTTGCACGAGGTAGTTAGCACAATTGAAAAAACATTGCGGAGAAAGGAGTTTACGTTGGCGGCTTTTCTGGACATAGAAGGTGCCTTCAACAATGTCAGGATCGAGTCTATTACGACTGCACTTGTCAAAATTGGCTCACACCCGACAATCACTCGATGGCTTAGCAACATGCTCAGCCACAGAGTGATAAACGCCCAACTCTGCGCCTCGACAATTAGGAGAAAGGTGGTCAGGGGAACTCCGCAAGGGGGTGTCATATCTCCCTTGCTGTGGAACCTTGTCCTTAATGATCTTCTCCTAAAACTGGAAAATAGGGGATGTAGAGTGACGGCCTATGCAGACGACCTGGTGCTTATGGTAACAGGCAGATTCCTGCCTACAATCAGTGAGCTCCTAAACGGCGCATTGGGCCTAACTCTTCGATGGGCAGAGCAGAACGGTCTGGGGGCCAACCCACAAAAGACCGAGCTGGTTCTGTTCACCCGGAAATATAAGATCCCAAGCTTCAAACTCCCGACACTGGGCGGAACGGAGCTGGTGCTTTCAAAGGAGGCCAAGTACCTTGGAGTAATCCTCGACTCTAAACTCTCCTGGAGGAGGAACTCGGAGGAGAGGATGAAAAAGGCACTACAGGCCTTTTTTGTATGCAAAAAGACTTTCGGTAAAGGATGGGGACTGCAACCGTATATCATTCATTGGTTTTACACAGCAGTCGTCAGACCTATACTTACTTATGGAGCGCTGGTTTGGTGGGAGGCGGGTCACACCAACTCCCATCTAAACAACCTCCGCAAGGTACAAAGACTCGCTTGCCTGGGAGTGACAGGATGCATTCGTTCTACCCCCCAGGCAGCGCTTGACGTGATGTTGAATCTGGAACCAATTGGAGTCTCCCTCAAGCACGTGGCAGCAAGAAGTGCAGTCAGGCTGCTAGCCCAGGGCCTTCTTAAGCCTTGTGTTGCGGGCCACAGTACCATCCTACGCTCAGTAGGAACCTCTGTGGCAGATGAGAACGACTACTGGGTTTCAGATCTCAAATGGGAAGACAAATTCACTGTCGAATTTCCTAATAGAGCAGATTGGCAACTCGAAACTCCCGTGAGGCAGAACGAGTTGTCAATCTATACAGACGGCTCGAAGACGAAGGAAGGAACTGGATCGGGGGTCTACTCTGATGACCCTTCGGTTCAACTCTCCTTTCGTCTTCCTGACTATTGCAGCGTGTTCCAAGCGGAGATCTACGCCGTTTGGCAGGCGGCTAAATTGATACACACCTTGAGTGAGAGCCCGAGGAACGTATCGATCTACGTTGATAGCCAAGCAGCGCTTAAAGCTCTCTCGTCGAACACGGTAAAGAGTAAACTCATCCGGGACACGGTTTTGGCACTGAACCGGTGTCAACCGCACTCAATCAGACTGGTCTGGGTACCGGGCCACATGGGTGTGCCTGGTAACGAGGCGGCTGACGAGTGCGCTAGATCCGGTTCGGCGTTAGCAACAAGTCTCGTGGTGAAAGATATTAAAAGGCCAATCCAGTACGTCCTATCGGAACTTGACAGTTCCATGAGGACTGTGGCTGCCGAACACTGGACAGCAGTACTGGGCTGCGAGGTGTCCAAGGCATTATGGCCAAAATACAATTCGAAGCGCACTTCCGAGCTCCTACACTTAACAAAGAACAGGATAAGGATGTTGACAGGAGTCTTAACGGGACATTGCTACATTGGGCGTATGGCCCAACGGTACGGCATATCCCAGCAAGACTACTGTCGTAGCTGCGAAAACGAAGAAGAGATTGAGAGTGTCCAACACGTTCTCTGCGACTCCCTGCACTTCTGAGGAGGAGAACCCAATTTTTGGGAAGACCCTTCTTTGACGAACTAGGCAGTCTAGCGAACGCGCACCTGGACGACCTAGCACTCTTCCTGGATTCCACTGGGTGGTTCCGTGGGCTGCCGAAGCCCAGTGGGACTGGCCGTTAGAACCAGGAAAAACGGAATGACCCTTCTCCCATCCATTATCCCAGCAACCCTACCCGATCCCATCTATCCCTCCAGTATATAAATCAGGCAACACAATGGACCTAATGGTCACTGGGTGCTCTCGACTTCGGTTGAGCTGCCTGTTCAACCTAACCTAACCTAACCTAAGAATGCATACCTTTTCTAGTTAGAATGGCCGTTCTGTTCCTACTTTTTGCAGTCGGGTAAAAGAGATTGTAGTTAGGTGACTTAAGGCCAGAAACCTTGTTCCCCGAGGCCAGCCAAGGTTCCTGGACCAAAGCCACGTCGGCGGGCCCTTCCTCCAGGGTTAGAAGGAGCTCCGCCGACGCCAATTTACTTTTATGTAGATTTAGCTGGAGGGCCCTTAGCATCGTCTGTTGGCCCCTCCCTCTCTAGCGGCTCGACAGCAAGTGTCTTGTCGCCCTCTTCATCGTCTTCCATTTCAATGGACAGACCCCTGGCGGCTTCGGACACGGCTTCTAGGCCGAGGTCTCGTTCCCCCTCCCCTGTTTGGAGCGTGTTTTCATTGTTGTCGTCGGGGTGGCGTTTTTTCAGGCGCAGGAATACGTTTCCTACCCCCCATGCCATTTTCCCGCCTTTCATATAACATGTCTTCTGCCTCTGTATTCAGCTGCAGAATCATGCACTGTCCCTTGTCTTCCGGTTTGAAGACACGCAGGACCTTCCAGCTGTCGGTTGGCACATCTGGATTTTGCCATTTGAGCAGCTTCAGCGCTTGGTCTTGGTTAGCCTTCGGCACGGACGGAATACAAGTTCGGTCCACTACCTCCAGCTTGGCTCCCTCCCAAAGGCCGCTCATGTTCGCCACCACCTGAGAGACCCACTTCAGAGTGAGTTCGTCCCTGCAGTTGAGGATCTTCACCCCGTAAAAGCAACCTGCACCATCGAAGGTGATTGGTTGGGCGTTGGGCTCCTCCATACGCTTGAACAGCTCGTCTAGCAACTTCATCTCCACAGCTTTCCACTGCTCTGATGTTATTCGGCCAAACTGCTCGCTTTTATCAATTAGCACTACGGTCAGGTGGCTTCTCGCCACATCACTAACCCTAGCGCCTTCCGGTTGGCGTGGCCGTTTACTCACGGGCATCTCCGCCTTCGCACTCTCTTTCGAGCGCTGGCGTTTCTCGGCCAGCTGCTCCTCCAGTTTGTTGGCGTACTTATCATTGGACGCGCGCATGTTCTTATTTTGCGCAGAGAATTGGCGCCTTTCTTCAATTCGCCGATCGGCCAACTGCAGCTTACTCGTTTCCTCATTGGAAAGGTTGCCGCTTTTCCCGAGCCGGTCTTTGATTTTTAGAGCCATTTTGTATAGGGCTTTCGCTTTGATACCCCCCTTCGTCCGTTTCGCCCCTTCCCTACTAGGGGAGCTGGTGCACTCGCGGACTGGGGAGGATAGAAGCTTCTCTTCTGCTTCCGTCGATATGGATTCGCAGTCCGAGTCTACTGGAACTTTGGTACTGCTCCTCCATACCTGGGCATTGGCTGCATATGCAGCTTTTGATGTGCTGGCAGTAGCTGTGCAACCGCCATAGCCTGCTCCCGCTGTGACGGAGGTGTGACCGCTGGCGACACGCATAGAGGATTTCTCTTCGCCGTGGCCGCCGGTGGTAGCAGTCACGCATTCCACCGACGTTTGGACTGACATCCCAGACCCTGTTTGAGCGTTTTTCTTCTCCATCTTGAACTATTTATTCGGGGATTCACCCTATAGCGTTTTATGCCTACCGCAAGGCCGGTTTACAGAGTAACTTCTCCGCCCGACTACCATTAGCCAGCACTCCATAGGAGCCTGTTACCAGCCGCCCCCACGAGGAGAGTATAGTCGCACTTTCAACAGTGTATACAGTTACAGCACTCTCACGTATGTGTTGCATGTTGTTCCCCCTGTATACCTGCTGACTGACGGCCTTATCTAATAACATACATTTAAATTTTTTTAATTGCATAAATGGAAGGCATTTTATTCAGAATTAATAGTTTTTTACATGGACAAAAAATTCGTTTAATTTTTTCCCATTAAATACTAGAATTATAGAAAAGTACTTTGCGAAAAGAATCGGCAGTAGGACGAAATCGTCTTGACCACCGATTAGTTTTTTGCTAATAACACTTGCATCCTGCGACCGACTTCTTCGACTAAGATCTCGATGGAAAGCTTATCTGTTCCTCTTTCAGATGGTCTTAACATATTTTACGAAAAGCCGTAAGAAATAAAATTTTTTTGATCAAAACTAAAATATCCTCGAAATCATTGAAGAAGAAGTACCTTATCAGACGAAAATATGCCTTATCTAATAACAGACATTTAAATTTTTTTAATTGCATAAATGGGCGGCATTTTATTCAGAATAAATAGTTTTTTAAAATTCGTTTATTTTTTCCCCATTAAATACTAGAATTATAGAAAAGTACTTTGCGAAAAGAATCGGCAGTAGAACGGGAACGTGTCGACACACTTTTAGTTTTTTGCTAATAACTCTTGCATCCTTCGACTGAGAGCTCGATTGAAGGCCTATCTAATCCTCTTTCAGATGGCATTAACATGTTTTACGAAAAGTCGTGAGAAATAAAATTTTTTTGATCAAAACTAAAATATCCTCGAAATCATTGAAGAAGAAGTACCTTATCAGACGAAAATATGCCTTATCTAATAAGATACATTAAAATTTTTTTAATTGCTTAAATGGGTGGCATTTTGTTCAGAATTAATAGTTTTTTACATGGACCAAAAATTCGTTTAATTTTTTCCCATTAAATACAAGAATTATAGAAAAGTACTTTGCGAAAAGAATCGGCAGTAGGACGGAAACGTGTCGACCACCGATTAGTTTTTTGCTAATAAGTCTTGTATCCTTCGACCGACTTCTTCAACTAAGAGCTCGATGAAAAGCTTATCTGTTCCTCTTTTAGATGGCATTAACATATTTTACGAAAAGTCGTAAGAAATAAAATTTTTTTGTTCAAAACTAAAATATCCTCGAAATCATTGAAGAAGAAGTACCTTATCAGACGAAAATATGCCTTATCTAATAAGATACATTAAAATTTTTTTAATTGCTTAAATGGGTGGCATTTTGTTCAGAATTAATAGTTTTTTACATGGACCAAAAATTCGTTTAATTTTTTCCCATTAAATACAAGAATTATAGAAAAGTACTTTGCGAAAAGAATCGGCAGTAGGACGGAATCGTGTTGACCACTGATAAGTTTTTTGCTAATAACTCTTGCATCCTTCGACCGACTTCTTTAACTAAGAGCTCGATGAAAAGCTTATCTGTTCCTCTTTCAGATGGCATTAACATATTTTACGAAAAGTTGTAAGAAATAAAATTTTTTTGATCAAAACTAAAATATCCTCGAAATCATTGAAAAATAAGTACCTTATCAGACGAAAATATGCCTTATTTAATAAGAGAAATTTAAATTTTTTTAATTGCATAAATGGGCGACATTTTATTCAGAATTAATAGTTTTTTACATGGACAAAAAATTCGTTTAATTTTTTCGCATTAAATACTAGAATTATAGAAAAGTACTTTGCGAAAAGAATCGGCAGTAGGACGGAATCGTGTTGACCACCGATAAGTTTTTTGCTAATAACTCTTGCATCCTTCGACCGACTTCTTCAACTAAGAGCTCGATGGAAAGCTTATCTGTTCCTCTTTCAGATGGAATTAACATATTTTACGAAAAGTCATAAGAAATAAAATTTTTTTAATCAAAACTAAAATATCCTCGAAATCATTGAAGAAGAAGTACCTTATCAGACGAAAATATGCCTTATCTAATAAGATACATTAAAATTTTTTTAATTGCTTAAATGGGTGGCATTTTGTTCAGAATTAATAGTTTTTTACATGGACCAAAAATTCGTTTAATTTTTTCCCATTAAATACAAGAATTATAGAAAAGTACTTTGCGAAAAGAATCGGCAGTAGGACGGAATCGTGTTGACCACTGATAAGTTTTTTGCTAATAACTCTTGCATCCTTCGACCGACTTCTTCAACTAAGAGCTCGATGGAAAGCTTATCTGTTCCTCTTTCAGATGGAATTAACATATTTTACGAAAAGTCATAAGAAATAAAATTTTTTTAATCAAAACTAAAATATCCTCGAAATCATTGAAGAAGAAGTACCTTATCAGACGAAAATATGCCTTATCTAATAAGATACATTAAAATTTTTTTAATTGCTTAAATGGGTGGCATTTTGTTCAGAATTAATAGTTTTTTACATGGACAAAAAATTCGTTTAATTTCTTTCCATTAAATACTAGAATTATAGAAAAGTACTTTGCGAAAAGAATCGGCAGTAGGACTGAAACGTGTCGATCACCGATTAGTTTTTTGCTAATAACTCTTGCATCCTTCGACCGACTTCTTCGACTAAGAGGTCGATGGAAAGCTTATCTGTTCCTCTTTCAGATGGCATTAACATATTTTACGAAAAGTCGTAAGAAATAAAATTTTTTTGATCAAAAATATCCTCGAAATCATTGAAGAAGAAGTACCTTATCAGACGAAAATATGCCTTATCTAATAAGATACATTTAAATTTTTTTAATTGCATAAATGGGTGGAATTTTATTCAGAATTAATAGTTTTTTACATGGACAAAAAATTCGTTTAATTTTTTTTCCATTAAATACTAGAATTATAGAAAAGTACTTTGCGAAAAGAATCGGCAGTAGGACGAAATCGTCTTGACCACCGATTGGTTTTTTTGCTAATAACTCTTTTATCCTTCGACCGACTTCTTCGACTAAGAGCTCGATGGAAAGCTTATCTGTTCCTCTTTCAGATGGCATTAACATATTTTACGAAAAGTCGTAAGAAATAAAATTTTTTTGATCAAAACTAAAATATCCTCGAAATCATTGAAGAAGAAGTACCTTATCAGACGAAAATATGCCTTATCTAATAAGAGACATTTAAATTTTTTTAATTGCATAAATGGGCGGCATTTTATTCAGAATTAATAGTTTTTTACATGGACAAAAAATCGTTTACTTTTTTCCCATTAAATACTAGAATTATAGAAAAGTACTTTGCGAAAACAATCGGCAGTAGGACGGAAACGTGTTGACCACCGATTAGTTTTTTGCTAATAACTGTTGCATCCTTCGACAGACTTCTTCAACTAAGAGCTCGATGAAAAGCTTATCTGTTCCTCTTTCAGATGGCATTAACATATTTTACGAAAAGTCGTAAGAAATAAAATTTTTTTGATCAAAAATATCCTCAAAATCATTGGATAAGAACTACCTTATCAGACGAAAATATGCTTTATCTAATAAGAGACATTTACATTTTTTTAATTTCATAAATGGGCGGCATTTTATTCAGAATTAATAGTTTTTTCCATGGACAAAAAATTCGTTTTTTTTTTCCCATTAAATACTAGAATTATAGAAAAGTACTTTGCGAAAAGAATCGGCAGTAGGACGGAAACGTGTTGACCACCGATTAGTTTTTTGCTAATAACTCTTGCATCCTTCGACCGACTTCTTCAACTAAGAGCTCGATGGAAAGCTTATCTGTTCCTCTTTCAGATGGCATTAACATATTTTACGAAAAGTCGTAAGAAATAAAATTTTTTTGATCAAAACTAAAATATCCTCGAAATCATTGAAGAAGAAGTACCTTGTCAGACGAAAATATGCCTTATCTAATAAGAGACATTTCAATTTTTTTAATTGCATAAATGGGCGGCATTTTATTCAGAATTAATAGTTTTTTACATGGACAAAAAATTCGTTTAATTTTTTCCCATTAAATACTAGAATTATGTAAAAGTACTTTGCGAAAACAATCGGCAGTAGAACGGAAACGTATTGACCACCGATTAGTTTTTTGCTAATAACTGTTGCATCCTTCGACCGACTTCTTCAACTAAGAGCTCGATGAAAAGCTTCTCTGCTCCTCTTTCAGATGGCATTAACATATTTTACGAAAAGTCGTAAGAAATAAAATTTTTTTGATCAAAACTAAAATATCCTCGAAATCATTGAAGAAGAAGTACCTTTTCAGATGAAAATATGCCTTATCTAATAAGAGACATTTCAATTTTTTTAATTGCATAAATGGGTGGCATTTTGTTCAGAATTAATAGTTTTTTACATGGACAAAAAATTCGTTTAATTTTTTCCCATTAAATACTACAATTATAGAAAAGTACTTTGCGAAAAGAATAGGCAGTAAGACGGAATCGTGTTGACCACTGATAAGTTTTTTGCTAATAACTTTTGCCTCCTTCGACCGACTTCTTCAACTAAGAGCTCGATGAAAAGCTTATCTCTTCCTCTTTCAGATGGCATTAACATATTTTACGAAAAGTCGTAAGAAATAAAATTTTTTTGATCAAAACTAAAATATCCTCGAAATCATTGAAGAAGAAGTACCTTGTCAGACGAAAATATGCCTTATCTAATAAGAGACATTTCAATTTTTTTAATTGCATAAATGGGCGGCATTTTATTCAGAATTAATAGTTTTTTACATGGACAAAAAATTCGTTTAATTTTTTCCCATTAAATACTACAATTATAGAAAAGTACTTTGCGAAAAGAATCGGCAGTAGGATGGAATAGTGTTGACCACCGATAAGTTTTTTGCTAATAACTCTTGCATCCTTCGACCGACTTGTTCGATTCAGAGCTCGATGGAGAGCTTATCTAATCCTCTTTCAGATGGCATTAACATATTTTACGAAAAGTCGTAAGAAATAAAATTTTTTGATCAAAACTAAAATATTCTCGAAATCATTGAAGAAGAAGTACCTTATCAGACGAAAATATGCCTTATCTAATAAGAGACATTTACATTTTTTTAATGGCATAAATGGGCGACATTTATTCAGAATTAATAGTTTTTTACATGGACAAAAAATTCGTTTAATTTTTTCCCATTAAATACTAGAATTATAGAAAAGTACTTTGCGAAAAGAATCGGCAGTAGGACGGAATCGTGTTGACCACTGATAAGTTTTTTGCTAATAACTCTTGCATCCTTCGACCGACTTCTTCGACTAAGAGCTCGATGGAAAGCTTATCTGTTCCTCTTTCAGATGGCATTAACATATTTTCCGAAGAGTTGTAAGAAATAAAATTTTTTTGATCAAAACTAAAATATCCTCGAAATCATTGAAAAAGAACTCCCTTATCAGACGAAAATATGCCTTATCTAATAAGAGACATTTACATTTTTTGAATTGCATAAATGGGCGGCATTTTGTTCAGAATTAATAGTTTTTTACATGGAAAAAAAATTCGTTTAATTTTTTCCCATTAAATACTAGAATTATAGAAAAGTACTTTGCGAAAAGAATCGGCAGTAGGACGGAATAGTGTTGACCACCGATAAGTTTTTTGCTAATAACTGTTGCATCCTTCGACCGACTTCTTCGACTAAGAGCTCGATGGAAAGCTTACCTAATCCTCTTTCAGATGGCATTAACATATTTTACGAAAAGTCGTAAGAAATAAAATTTTTTTGATCAAAACTAAAATATCCTCGAAATCATTGAAGAAGAAATACCTTATCAGACGAAAATATGCCTTATCTAATAAGAGACATTTACATTTCTTTAATGGCATAAATGGGCGACATTTATTCAGAATTAATAGTTTTTTACATGGACAAAAAATTCGTTTAATTTTTCCCATTAAATACTAGAATTATAGAAAAGTACTTTGCGAAAAGAATCGGCAGTAGGACGGAATAGTGTTGACCACCGATAAGTTTTTTTCTAATAACTGTTGCATCCTTCGACCGACTTCTTCGACTAAGAGCTCGATGGAAAGCTTATCTGTTCCTCTTTCAGATGGCATTAACATATTTTACGAAAAGTCGTAAGAAATAAAGTTTACTGATACCTTTACTAATACCTTATCAGACGAAAATATGCCTTATCTAATAAGAGACATTTACAATTGTTTAATTGTATAAATGGGCGGCATTTTATTCAGAATTAATAGTTTTTTACATGGACAAAAAATTCGTTTAATTTTTTCCCATCAAATACTAGAATTATAGAAAAGTACTTTTCGAAAAGAATCGGCAGTAGGACGGAATCGTGTTGACCACTGATAAGTTTTTTGCTAATAACTCTTGCATCCTGCGACCGACTTCTTCGACTAAGAGCTCGATGGAAAGCTTATCTGTTCCTCTTTCAGATGGCATTAACATATTTTACTAAAAGTCGTAAGAAATAAAATTTTTTTGATCAAAACTGAAATATCCTTGAAATCATTGAAGAAGAAGTACATTATCAGACGAAAATATGCCTTATCTAATAAGTAACATTTAAATTTTTTGAATTGCATAAATGGGCGGCATTTTATTCAGAATTCATAGTTTTTTTACATGGACAAAAAATTCGTTTAATTTTTTTCCCATTAACTACTACAATTATAGAAAAGTACTTTGCGAAAAGAATCGGCAGTAGGACGGAATCGTGTTGACCACCGATTAGTTTTTTGCTAATAACTCTTGCATCCTTCAACCGACTTCTTCGACTAAAAGCTCAATGGAAAGCTTATCTGTTCCTCTTTCAGATGGCATTAACATATTTTACGAAAAGTCGTAAAAAAATAAAATTTTTTGGATCAAAACTAAAATATTCTCGAATCCATTGAAAAAGAAGTAACTTATCAGACGACAATATGCCTTGTCTAATAAAAGACATTCAAATTTTTTTAATTTCATAAATGGGTGGCATTTTATTCAGAATTAATAGTTTCTAGCATGGACAAAAAATTCGTTTAATTTTTTCCCATTAAATTCTATAATTAAAGAAAAGTACTTTGCGAAAAGAATCGGCAGTAGGACGGAAACGTGTTGACCACCGATTAGTTTGTTGCTAATAACTCTTGCATCCTTCGACCAACTTCTTCGACTAAGAGCTCGATGGAAAGCTTATCTGTTCCTCTTTCAGATGGCATTATTGAAAACGAAGTACCTTCTCAGACGAAAATATGCCTTATCTAATAAAAGACATTTACATTTTTTTAATTGCATAAATGGGTGGCATTTTATTCAGAATAAATAGTTTTTTACATAAACAGAAACTCCGTTTAATTTTTTCCTATTAAATACTACAATTATAGAAAAGTATTTTGCGAAAAGAATCGGCAGTAGGACGGAAACGTGTTGACCACCGATTAGTTTTTTGCTAATTACTCTTGCATCCTTCGACCGACTTCTTCGACTAAAGGCTCGATGGAAAGCTTATCTATTCCTCTTTCAGTTGGCATTAACATTTTTTACGAAAAGTCGTAAGAAATAAAATTTTTTTGATCAAAACTAATATATCCTCGAAATCATTGAAAACGAAGTACCTTATCAGACGAAAATATGCCTTATCTAATAAGAGACATTTAAAATTTTTTAATATCATAAACAGGCTGCATTTTATTCAGAATTAATAGTTTTTTACATGGACAAAAAATTCGTTTAATTTTTTCCCATTAAATACTATAATTATAGAGAAGTACTTTGCGAAAAGAATCGGCAGTAGGACGGAAACGTGTTGACCACCGATTAGTTTTTTGCTAATAACTCTTGCATCCTTCGACCGACTTCTTCGACTAAGAGCTCGATGGAAAGCTTATCTGTTCCTCTTTCAGTTGGCATTAACATTTTTTACGAAAAGTCGTAAGAAATAAAATTTTTTTGATCAAAACTAAAATATCCTCGAAATCATTGAAAACGAAGTACGTTATCAGACGAAAATATGCCTTATCTAATAAGAGACATTTATATTTTCTTAATTGCATAAACAGGCTGCATTTTGTTCAGAATTAATAGTTTTTTACATGGACAAAAAATTCGTTTAATTTTTTCCCATTAAATACTATAATTATAGAGAAGTACTTTGCGAAAAGAATCGGCAGTAGGACGGAAACGTGTTGACCACCGATTAGTTTTTTGCTAATAACTCTTGCATCCTTCGACCAACTTCTTCGACTAAGAGCTCGATGGAAAGCTTATCTGTTCCTCTTTCAGATGGCATTATTGAAAACGAAGTACCTTCTCAGACGAAAATATGCCTTATCTAATAAGAGACATTTAAATTTTTTTAATTGCATAAATGGGTGGCATTTTATTCAGAATAAATAGTTTTTTACATAAACAAAAACTCCGTTTAATTTTTTCCCATTAAATAATAGAATTATAGAAAAGTACTTTGCGAAAAGAATCGGCAGTAGGACGGAAACGTGTTGACCACCGATTATTTTTTTGCTAATAACTCTTGCATCCTTCGACTGACTTCTTCGACTAAAAGCTCGATGGAAAGCTTATCTGTTCCTCTTTCAGTTGGCATTAACATTTCTTACGAAAAGTCGTAAGGAATAAAATTTTTTTGATCAAAACTAAAATATCCTCGAAATCATTGAAAACGAAGTACGTTATCAGACGAAAATATGCCTTATCTAATAAGATACATTTAAATTTTTTTAATTGCATAAACAGGCTGCATTTTATTCAGAATTAATAGTTTTTTACATGGACAAAAAATTCGTTTAATTTTTTCCCATTAAATACTATAATTATAGCAAAGTACTTTGCGAAAAGAATCGGCAGTAGGACGGAAACGTGTTGATCACCGATTAGTTTTTTGCTAATAACTCTTGCATCCTTCGACCAACTTCTTCGACTAAGAGCTCGATGGAAAGCTTATCTGTTCCTCTTTCAGATGGCATTAACATATTTTACGAAAAGTCGTAAGAAATAAAATTTGTTTGATCAAAACTAAAATATCCTCGAAATCATTGAAAAAGAAGTACCTGATCAGACGAAAATATGCCTTATCTACTAAGAGACATTTAAATTTTTTTAATTGCATAAATGGGCGGCATTTTATTCAGAACTAATTGTTTTTTCTATGGACAAATAATTCGTTTAATTTTTTCCCATTAAATACTAGAATTATAGAAAAGTACTTTGCGAAAAGAATCGGCAGTAGGACGGAAACGTGTTGACCACCGATTAGTTTTTTGCTAATAACTCTTGCTGCCTTCGACCGACTTCTTCGATTTAGAGCTCGATGGAAAGCTTATCTGTTCCTCTTTCAGATAGCATTAACATATTTTACGAAAAGTCGTAAGAAATAAAATTTGTTTGATCAAAACTAAAATATCCTCGAAATCATTAAAAAAGAAGTACCTTATTAGACGAAAATATGCCTTATCTAATAAGAGACATTTAATATTTTTTAATTGCCTAAATGGGCGGCATTTTATTCAGAATTAATAGTTTTTTACATGGACAAAAATTCGTTTAATTTTTTCCCATAATATACTAGAATTATAGAAAAGTACTTTGCGAAAAGAATCGGCAGTAGGACGGAAACGTTTTGACAACCGATTAGTTTTTTACTAATATCTCTTGCTGCCTTCGACCGACTTCTTCGACTAAGAGCTCGATGGAAAGCTTATCTGCTCCTCTTTCAGATGACATTAACATATTTTACGAAAAGTCGTAAGAAATAAAATTTGTTTGATCAAAACTAAAATATCCTCGAAATCATTGAAAAAGAAGTGATCAGACGAAAATATGCCTTATCTAATATGAGACATTAAAATTTTTTTAATTGCATAAATGGGCGGCATTTTATTCAGAACTAATCGTTTTTTCTATGGACAAATAATTCGTTTAATTTTTTCCCATTAAATACTAGAATTATAGAAAAGTACTTTGCGAAAAGAATCGGCAGTAGGACGGAAACGTGTTGACCACCGATTAGTTTTTTGCTAATAACTCTTGCTGCCTTCGACCGACTTCTTCGATTTAGAGCTCGATGGAAAGCTTATCTGTTCCTCTTTCAGATAGCATTAACATATTTTACGAAAAGTCGTAAGAAATAAAATTTGTTTGATCAAAACTAAAATATCCTCGAAATCATTAAAAAAGAACTACCTTATCAGACGAAAATATGCCTTATCTAATAAGAGACATTTAATATTTTTTAATTGCCTAAATGGGCGGCATTTTATTCAGAATTAATAGTTTTTTACATGGACAAAAATTCGTTTAATTTTTTCCCATAATATACTAGAATTATAGAAAAGTACTTTGCGAAAAGAATCGGCAGTAGGACGGAAACGTTTTGACAACCGATTAGTTTTTTACTAATATCTCTTGCTGCCTTCGACCGACTTCTTCGATTTAGAGCTCGATGGAAAGCTTATCTGTTCCTCTTTCAGATAGCATTAACATATTTTACGAAAAGTCGTAAGAAATAAAATTTGTTTGATCAAAACTAAAATATCCTCGAAATCATTAAAAAAGAAGTACCTTATCAGACGAAAATATGCCTTATCTAATAAGAGACATTTAATATTTTTTAATTGCCTAAATGGGCGGCATTTTATTCAGAATTAATAGTTTTTTACATGGACAAAAATTCGTTTAATTTTTTCCCATAATATACTAGAATTATAGAAAAGTACTTTGCGAAAAGAATCGGCAGTAGGACGGAAACGTTTTGACAACCGATTAGTTTTTTACTAATATCTCTTGCTGCCTTCGACCGACTTCTTCGATTTAGAGCTCGATGGAAAGCTTATCTGTTCCTCTTTCAGATAGCATTAACATATTTTACGAAAAGTCGTAAGAAATAAAATTTGTTTGATCAAAACTAAAATATCCTCGAAATCATTAAAAAAGAAGTACCTTATAAGACGAAAATATGCTTTATCTAATAAGAGACATTTAATTTTTTTAATTGCCTAAATGGACGGCATTTTATTCAAAATTAATAGTTTTTTACATGGACATTCGTTTAATTTTTTCCCATTAAATACTAGAATTATAGAAAAGTACTTTGCGAAAAGAATCGGCAGTAGGACGGGAACGTGTTGACCACCGATTAGTTTTTTACTAATATCTCTTGCATCCTTTGACCGACTTCTTCGACAAAGAGCTCGATGGAAAGCTTATCTGTTCCTCTTTCAGATGGCATTAACATATTTTACGAAAAGTCGTAAGAAATAAAATTTGTTTGATCAAAACTAAAATATCCTCGAAATCATTGAAAAAGAAGTACCTTATCAGACGAAAATATGCCTTATCTAATAAGAGACATTTAATTTTTTTTAATTGCATAAATGGGCGGCATTTTATTCAGAATTAATAGTTTTTTACATGGACAAAAAATTCGTTTAATTTTTTCCCATTAAATACTAGAATTATAGAAATGTACTTTGCGAAAAGAATTGGCAGTAGGACGGAAACGTGTTGACCACCGATTAGTTTTTTGCTAATAACTCTTGCTGCCTTCGACCGACTTCTTCGACCAAGAGCTCGATGGAAAGCTTATCTGCTCCTCTTTCAGATGACATTAACATATTTTACGAAAAGTCGTAAGAAATAAAATTTGTTTGATCAAAACTAAAATATCCTCGAAATCATTGAAAAAGAAGTACCTGATCAGACGAAAATATGCCTTATCTACTAAGAGACATTTAAATTTTTTTAATTGCATAAATGGGCGGCATTTTATTCAGAAGTAACAGTTTTTTATATGGACAAATAATTCGTTTAATTTTTTCCCATTAAATACTAGAATTATAGAAAAGTACTTTGCGAAAAGAATCGGCAGTAGGACGGAAACGTATTGACCACCGATTAGTTTTTTGCTAATAACTCTTGCTGCCGTCGACCGACTTCTTCGATTTAGAGCTCGATGGAAAGATTATCTGTTCCTCTTTCAGATAGCGTTAACATATTTTACGAAAAGTCGTAAGAAATAAAATTTGTTTGATCAAAAATAAAATATCCTCGAAATCATTGAAAAAGAAGTACCTTATAAGACGAAAATATACCTTATCTAATAAGAGACATTTAATTTTTTTTAATTGCCTAAATGGGCGGCATTTTATTCAGAATTAATAGTTTTTTACATGGACATTCGTTTAATTTTTCCCATTAAATACCAGAATTATAGTAAAGTACTTTGCGAAAAGTATTGGCAGTAGGACGGAAACGTGTTGACCACCGATTAGTTTTTTGCTAAAAACTCTTGCATCCTTCGACCGACTTCTTCGACTAAGAGCTCGATGGAAAGCTTATCTGATCCTATTTCAGATGGCATTAACATACTTGACGAAAAGTCGTAAGAAATAAAATTTTTTTGATCAAAACTAAAATATCCTCGAAGTCATTGAAAAAGAAGTACCTTATAAGACGAAAATATGCCTTATCTAATAAGAGACATTTAATTTTTTTTAATTGCATAAATGGGTGGCATTTTATTCAGAATCAATAGTATTTTACATGAACAAAAAATTCGTTTAATTTTTTCCCATTAAATACTAGAATTATACAAAAGTACTTTGCGAAAAGAATCGGCAGTAGGACGGAAACGTGTTGACCACCGATTAGTTTTTTGCTAATAACTCTTGTATCCTTCGACCGACTTCTTCGATTTAGAGCTCGATGGAAAGCTCATCTGTTCCTCTTTCAGATGGCATTAACATATTTTACGAAAAGTCGTCAGAAATAAAATTTGTTTGATCAAAACTAAAATATCCTCGAAATCATTGAAAAAGAAGTACCTTATCAGACGAAAATATGCATTATCTCATAAGAGACATTTAAATTTTTTTAACTGCATAAATGGGTGGCATTTTATTCAGAAGTAACAGTTTTTTATATGGACAAATAATTCGTTTAATTTTTTCCCATTAAATACTAGAATTATAGAAAAGTACTTTGCAAAAAGAATCGGCAGTAGGACGGAAACGTGTTGACCACCGATTAGTTTTTTGCTAATAACTCTTGCTGCCGTCGACCGACTTCTTCGATTTAGAGCTCGATGGAAAGCTTATCTGTTCCTCTTTCAGATGGCATTAACATATTTTACGAAAAGTCGTAAGAAATAAAATTTGTTTGATCAAAACTAAAATATCCTCGAAATCATTGAAAAAGAAGTACCTTATCAGACGAAAATATGCATTATCTCATAAGAGACATTTAAATTTTTTTAACTGCATAAATGGGTGGCATTTTATTCAGAATTAATAGTTTTTTACATGGACAAAAAATTCGTTTAATTTTTTCCCATTAAATACTAGAATTATAGAAAAGTACTTTGCGAAAAGAATCGGCAGTAGGACGGAAACGTGTTGACCACCGATTAGTTTTTTGCTAATAACTCTTGCATCTTTTGACCGACTTCTTCGATTTAGAGCTCGATGGAAAGCTTATCTGTTCCTCTTTCAGATGGCATTAACATGTTTTACGAAAAGTCGTAAAAAATAAAATTTGTTTTATCAAAACTAAAATATCCTCAAAGTCATTGAAAAAGAAGTACCTGATCAGACGAAAATATGCCTTATCTACTAAGAGACATATACATTTTTTAATTGCATAAATGGGCGGCATTTTATTCAGAAGTAACAGTTTTTTATATGGACAAAAAATTCGTTTAATTTTTTCCCATTAAATACTAGAATTATACAAAAGTACTTTGCGAAAAGAATCGGCAGTAGGACGGAAACGTGTTGACCACCGATTAGTTTTTTGCTAATAACTCTTGTATCGTTCGACCGACTTCTTCGATTTAGAGCTCGATGGAAAGCTTATCTGTTCCTCTTTCAGATGGCATTAACATATTTTACGAAAAGTCGTAAGAAATAAAATTTTTTTGATCAAAACTAAAATATCCTCAAAGTCATTGAAAAAGAAGTACCTGATCAGACGAAAATATGCCTTATCTACTAAGAGACATATACATTTTTTAATTGCATAAATGGGCGGCATTTTATTCAGAAGTAACAGTTTTTTATATGGACAAATAATTCGTTTAATTTTTTCCCATTAAATACTAGAATTATAGAAAAGTACTTTGCGAAAAGAATCGGCAGTAGGACGGAAACGTGTTGACCACCGATTAGTTTTTTGCTAATAACTCTTGCTGCCGTCGACCGACTTCTTCGATTTAGAGCTCGATGGAAAGCTTATCTGTTCCTCTTTCAGATAGCGTTAACATATTTTACGAAAAGTCGTAAGAAATAAAATTTGTTTGATCAAAACTAAAATATCCTCGAAATCATTGAAAAAGAAGTACCTTATAAGACGAAAATATGCCTTATCTAATAAGAGACATTTAATTTTTTTTAATTGCCTAAATGGGCGGCATTTTATTCAGAATTAATAGTTTTTTACATGGACATTCGTTTAATTTTTTCCCATTAAATACTAGAATTATAGAAAAGTACTTTGCGAAAAGAATCGGCAGTAGGACGGGAACGTGTTGACCACCGATTAGTTTTTTACTAATATCTCTTGCATCCTTTGACCGACTTCTTCGACAAAGAGCTCGATGGAAAGCTTATCTGTTCCTCTTTCAGATGGCATTAACATATTTTACGAAAAGTCGTAAGAAATAAAATATGTTTGATCAAAACTAAAATATCCTCGAAATCATTGAAAAAGAAGTACCTTATCAGACGAAAATATGCCTTATCTAATAAGAGACATTTAATTTTTTTTAATTGCATAAATGGGTGGCATTTTATTCAGAATTAATAGTTTTTTACATAGACAAAAAGTTCGTTTAATTTTTTCCCATTAAATACTAGAATTATACAAAAGTACTTTGCGAAAAGAATCGGCAGTAGGACGGAAACGTGTTGACCACCGATTAGTTTTTTGCTAATAACTCATGCATCCTTCGACCGACATCTTCGACTAAGAGCTCGATGGAAAGCTTATCTGTTCCTCTTTCAGATGGCATTAACATATTTTACGAAAAGTCGTAAAAATTAAAATTTGTTTCATCAAAACTAAAATATCCTCGAAATCATTGAAAAAGAAGTACCTTATAAGACGAAAATATGCCTTATCTAATAAGAGACATTTAATTTTTTTTAATTGCATAAATGGGTGGCATTTTATTCAGAATCAATAGTATTTTACATGAACAAAAAATTCGTTTAATTTTTTCCCATTAAATACTAGAATTATACAAAAGTACTTTGCGAAAAGAATCGGCAGTAGGACGGAAACGTGTTGACCACCGATTAGTTTTTTGCTAATAACTCTTGTATCGTTCGACCGACTTCTTCGATTTAGAGCTCGATGGAAAGCTTATCTGTTCCTCTTTCAGATGGCATTAACATATTTTACGAAAAGTCGTAAGAAATAAAATTTTTTTGATCAAAACTAAAATATCCTCAAAGTCATTGAAAAAGAAGTACCTGATCAGACGAAAATATGCCTTATCTTCTAAGAGACATATACATTTTTTAATTGCATAAATGGGCGGCATTTTATTCAGAAGTAACAGTTTTTTATATGGACAAATAATTCGTTTAATTTTTTCCCATTAAATACTAGAATTATAGAAAAGTACTTTGCGAAAAGAATCGGCAGTAGGACGGAAACGTGTTGACCACCGATTAGTTTTTTGCTAATAACTCTTGCTGCCGTCGACCGACTTCTTCGATTTAGAGCTCGATGGAAAGCTTATCTGTTCCTCTTTCAGATAGCGTTAACATATTTTACGAAAAGTCGTAAGAAATAAAATTTGTTTGATCAAAACTAAAATATCCTCGAAATCATTGAAAAAGAAGTACCTTATAAGACGAAAATATGCCTTATCTAATAAGAGACATTTAATTTTTTTTAATTGCCTAAATGGGCGGCATTTTATTCAGAATTAATAGTTTTTTACATGGACATTCGTTTAATTTTTTCCCATTAAATACTAGAATTATAGAAAAGTACTTTGCGAAAAGAATCGGCAGTAGGACGGGAACGTGTTGACCACCGATTAGTTTTTTACTAATATCTCTTGCATCCTTTGACCGACTTCTTCGACAAAGAGCTCGATGGAAAGCTTATCTGTTCCTCTTTCAGATGGCATTAACATATTTTACGAAAAGTCGTAAGAAATAAAATATGTTTGATCAAAACTAAAATATCCTCGAAATCATTGAAAAAGAAGTACCTTATCAGACGAAAATATGCCTTATCTAATAAGAGACATTTAATTTTTTTTAATTGCATAAATGGGTGGCATTTTATTCAGAATTGATAGTTTTTTACATAGACAAAAAGTTCGTTTAATTTTTTCCCATTAAATACTAGAATTATAGAAAAGTACTTTGCGAAAAGAATCGGCAGTAGGACGGAAACGTGTTGACCACCGATTAGTTTTTTGCTAATAACTCATGCATCCTTCGACCGACTTCTTCGACTAAGAGCTCGATGGAAAGCTTATCTGTTCCTCTTTCAGATGGCATTAACATATTTTACGAAAAGTCGTAAAAATTAAAATTTGTTTCATCAAAACTAAAATATCCTCGAAATCATTGAAAAAGAAGTACCTTATAAGACGAAAATATGCCTTATCTAATAAGAGACATTTAATTTTTTTTAATTGCATAAATGGGTGGCATTTTATTCAGAATCAATAGTATTTTACATGAACAAAAAATTCGTTTAATTTTTTCCCATTAAATACTAGAATTATACAAAAGTACTTTGCGAAAAGAATCGGCAGTAGGACGGAAACGTGTTGACCACCGATTAGTTTTTTGCTAATAACTCTTGTATCCTTCGACCGACTTCTTCGATTTAGAGCTCGATGGAAAGCTTATCTGTTCCTCTTTCAGATGGCATTAACATGTTTTACGAAAAGTCGTAAGAAATAAAATTTTTTTGATCAAAACTAAAATATCCTCAAAGTCATTGAAAAAGAAGTACCTGATCAGACGAAAATATGCCTTATCTACTAAGAGACATTTAAATTTTTTTAATTGCATAAATGGGCGGCATTTTCTTCAGAAGTAACAGTTTTTTATATGGACAAATAATTCGTTTAATTTTTTCCCATTAAATACTAGAATTATAGAAAAGTACTTTGCGAAAAGAATCGGCAGTAGGACGGAAACGTGTTGACCACCGATTAGTTTTTTGCTAATAACTCTTGCTGCCGTCGACCGACTTCTTCGATTTAGAGCTCGATGGAAAGCTTATCTGTTCCTCTTTCAGATGGCATTAACATATTTTACGAAAAGTCGTAAGAAATAAAATTTGTTTGATCAAAAATAAAATATCCTCGAAATCATTGAAAAAGAAGTACCTTATAAGACGAAAATATACCTTATCTAATAAGAGACATTTAATTTTTTTTAATTGCCTTAATGGGCGGCATTTTATTCAGAATTAATAGTTTTTTACATGGACATTCGTTTAATTTTTCCCATTAAATACCAGAATTATAGTAAAGTACTTTGCGAAAAGAATCGGCAGTAGGACGGAAACGTGTTGACCACCGATTAGTTTTTTGCTAAAAACTCTTGCATCCTTCGACCGACTTCTTCGACTAAGAGCTCGATGGAAAGCTTATCTGATCCTATTTCAGATGGCATTATGATACTTGACGAAAAGTCGTAAGAAATAAAATTTTTTTGATCAAAACTAAAATATCATCGAAATCATTGAAAAAGAAGTACCTTATAAGACGAAAATATGCCTTATCTAATAAGAGACATTTAATTTTTTTTATTGCATAAATGGGTGGCATTTTATTCAGAATCAATAGTATTTTACATAAACAAAAAATTCGTTTAATTTTTTCCCATTAAATACTAGAATTATACAAAAGTACTTTGCGAAAAGAATCGGCAGTAGGACGGAAACGTGTTGACCACCGATTAGTTTTTTGCTAATAACTCTTGTATCCTTCGACCGACTTCTTCGATTTAGAGCTCGATGGAAAGCTCATCTGTTCCTCTTTCAGATGGCATTAACATATTTTACGAAAAGTCAAAACTAAAATATCCTCAAAGTCATTGAAAAAGAAGTACCTGATCAGACGAAAATATGCCTTATCTACTAAGAGACATTTAAATTTTTTAATTGCATAAATGGGCGGCATTTTATTCAGAAGTAACAGTTTTTTATATGGACAAATAATTCGTTTAATTTTTTCCCATTAAATACTAGAATTATAGAAAAGTACTTTGCGAAAAGAATCGGCAGTAGGACGGAAACGTGTTGACCACCGATTAGTTTTTTGCTAATAACTCTTGCTGCCGTCGACCGACTTCTTCGATTTAGAGCTCCATGGAAAGCTTATCTGTTCCTCTTTCAGATAGCGTTAACATATTTTACGAAAAATCGTAAGAAATAAAATTTGTTTGATCAAAAATAAAATATCCTCGAAATCATTGAAAAAGAAGTACCTTATAAGACGAAAATATACCTTATCTAATAAGAGACATTTAATTTTTTTTAATTGCCTAAATGGGCGGCATTTTATTCAGAATTAATAGTTTTTTACATGGACATTCGTTTAATTTTTCCCATTAAATACCAGAATTATAGTAAAGTACTTTGCGAAAAGAATCGGCAGTAGGACGGAAACGTGTTGACCACCGATTAGTTTTTTGCTAAAAACTCTTGCATCCTTCGACCGACTTCTTCGACTAAGAGCTCGATGGAAAGCTTATCTGATCCTATTTCAGATGGCATTAACATACTTGACGAAAAGTCGTAAGAAATAAAATTTTTTTGATCAAAACTAAAATATCCTCGAAATCATTGAAAAAGAAGTACCTTATAAGACGAAAATATGCCTTATCTAATAAGAGACATTTAATTTTTTTTAATTGCATAAATGGGTGGCATTTTATTCAGAATCAATAGTATTTTACATGAACAAAAAATTCGTTTAATTTTTTCCCATTAAATACTAGAATTATACAAAAGTACTTTGCGAAAAGAATCGGCAGTAGGACGGAAACGTGTTGACCACCGATTAGTTTTTTGCTAATAACTCTTGTATCCTTCGACCGACTTCTTCGATTTAGAGCTCGATGGAAAGCTCATCTGTTCCTCTTTCAGATGGCATTACCATATTTTACGAAAAGTCAAAACTAAAATATCCTCAAAGTCATTGAAAAAGAAGTACCTGATCAGACGAAAATATGCCTTATCTACTAAGAGACATTTAAATTTTTTTAATTGCATAAATGGGCGGCATTTTATTCAGAAGTAACAGTTTTTTATATGGACCAATAATTCGTTTAATTTTTTCCCATTAAATACTAGAATTATAGAAAAGTACTTTGCGAAAAGAATCGGCAGTAGGACGGAAACGTGTTGACCACCGATTAGTTTTTTGCTAATAACTCTTGCTGCCGTCGACCGACTTCTTCGATTTAGAGCTCGATGGAAAGCTTATCTGTTCCTCTTTCAGATAGCGTTAACATATTTTACGAAAAGTCGTAAGAAATAAAATTTGTTTGATCAAAACTAAAATATCCTCGAAATCATTGAAAAAGAAGTACCTTATAAGACGAAAATATGCCTTATCTAATAAGAGACATTTAATTTTTTTTAATTGCCTAAATGGGCGGCATTTTATTCAGAATTAATAGTTTTTTACATAGACAAAAAGTTCGTTTAATTTTTTCCCATTAAATACTAGAATTATACAAAAGTACTTTGCGAAAAGAATCGGCAGTAGGACGGAAACGTGTTGACCACCGATTAGTTTTTTGCTAATAACTCATGCATCCTTCGACCGACTTCTTCAACTAAGAGCTCGATGGAAAGCTTATCTGTTCCTCTTTCAGATGGCATTAACATATTTTACGAAAAGTCGTAAAAATTAAAATTTGTTTCATCAAAACTAAAATATCCTCGAAATCATTGAAAAAGAAGTACCTTATAAGACGAAAATATGCCTTATCTAATAAGAGACATTTAATTTTTTTTAATTGCATAAATGGGTGGCATTTTATTCAGAATCAATAGTATTTTACATGAACAAAAAATTCGTTTAATTTTTTCCCATTAAATACTATAATTATACAAAAGTACTTTGCGAAAAGAATCGGCAGTAGGACGGAAACGTGTTGACCACCGATTAGTTTTTTGCTAATAACTCTTGTATCCTTCGACCGACTTCTTCGGTTTAGAGCTCGATGGAAAGCTTATCTGATCCTATTTCAGATGGCATTAACATACTCGACGAAAAGTCGTAAAAATTAAAATTTGTTTCATCAAAACTAAAGTATCCTCGAAATCATTGAAAAAGAAGTACCTTATCAGACGAAAATATGCCTTATCTAATAAGAGACATTTAATTTTTTTTAATTGCATAAATGGGAGGCATTTTATTCAGAATTAATAGTTTTTTACATGGACAAAAAATTCGTTTAATTTTTTCCCATTAAATACTAGAATTATAGAAAAGTACTTTGCGAAAAGAATTGGCAGTAGGACGGAAACGTGTTGACCACCGATTAGTTTTTTGCTAATAACTCTTGCTGCCTTCGACCGACTTCTTCGACTAAGAGCTCGATGGAAAGCTTATCTGCTCCTCTTTCAGATGACATTAACATATTTTACGAAAAGTCGTAAGAAATAAAATTTGTTTGATCAAAACTAAAATATACTTGAAATCATTGAAAAAGAATGACCTTATCAGACGAAAATATGCCTTATCCAATAAGAGACATTTCAATTTTTTTAATTGCATAAATGGGCGGCATTTTATTCAGAAGTAACATTTTTTTATATGGACAAATAATTCGTTTAATTTTTTCCCATTAAATACTAGAATTGTAGAAAAGTACTTTGCAAAAAGAATCGGCAGTAGGACGGAAACGTGTTGACCACCGATTAGTTTTTTGCTAATAACTCTTGCATCTTTTGACCGACTTCTTCGATTTAGAGCTCGATGGAAAGCTTATCTGTTCCTCTTTCAGATGGCATTAACATGTTTTACGAAAAGTCGTAAAAAATAAAATTTGTTTTATCAAAACTAAAATATCCTCGAAATCATTGAAAAAGAAGTACCTTATAAGACGAAAATATGCATTATCTAATAAGAGACATTTAATTTTTTTTAATTGCATAAATGGGTGGCATTTTATTCAGAATCAATAGTATTTTACATGAACAAAAAATTCGTTTAATTTTTCCCATTAAATACCAGAATTATAGTAAAGTACTTTGCGAAAAGAATCGGCAGTAGGACGGAAACGTGTTGACCACCGATTAGTTTTTTGCTAAAAACTCTTGCATCCTTCGACCGACTTCTTCGACTAAGAGCTCGATGGAAAGCTTATCTGATCCTTTTTCAGATGGCATTAACATACTTGACGAAAAGTCGTAAGAAATAAAATTTTTTTGATCAAAACTAAAATATCCTCGAAATCATTGAAAAAGAAGTACCTTATAAGACGAAAATATGCCTTATCTAATAAGAGACATTTAATTTTTTTTAATTGCATAAATGGGTGGCATTTTATTCAGAATCAATAGTATTTTACATGAACAAAAAATTCGTTTAATTTTTTCCCATTAAATACTAGAATTATACAAAAGTACTTTGCGAAAAGAATCGGCAGTAGGACGGAAACGTGTTGACCACCGATTAGTTTTTTGCTAATAACTCTTGTATCCTTCGACCGACTTCTTCGATTTAGAGCTCGATGGAAAGCTTATCTGTTCCTCTTTCAGATGGCATTAACATATTTTACGAAAAGTCGTAAGAAATAAAATTTTTTTGATCAAAACTAAAATATCCTCAAAGTCATTGAAAAAGAAGTACCTGATCAGACGAAAATATGCCTTATCTACTAAGAGACATTTAAATTTTTTTAATTGCATAAATGGGCGGCATTTTATTCAGAAGTAACAGTTTTTTATATGGACAAATAATTCGTTTAATTTTTTCCCATTAAATACTAGAATTATAGAAAAGTACTTTGCGAAAAGAATCGGCAGTAGGACGGAAACGTGTTGACCACCGATTAGTTTTTTGCTGATAACTCTTGCTGCCGTCGACCGACTTCTTCGGTTTAGAGCTCGATGGAATGCTTATCTGTTCCTCTTTCAGATAGCGTTAACATATTTTACGAAAAATCGTAAGAAATAAAATTTGTTTGATCAAAAATAAAATATCCTCGAAATCATTGAAAAAGAAGTACCTTATAAGACGAAAATATACCTTATCTAATAAGAGACTTAATTTTTTTTAATTGCCTAAATGGGCGGCATTTTATTCAGAATTAATAGTTTTTTACATGGACATTCGTTTAATTTTTCCCATTAAATACCAGAATTATAGTAAAGTACTTTGCGAAAAGAATCGGCAGTAGGACGGAAACGTGTTGACAACCGATTAGTTTTTTGCTAAAAACTCTTGCATCCTTCGACCGACTTCTTCGACTAAGAGCTCGATGGAAAGCTTATCTGATCCTATTTCAGATGGCATTAACATACTTGACGAAAAGTCGTAAGAAATAAAATTTTTTTGATCAAAACTAAAATATCCTCGAAATCATTGAAGAAGAAGTACCTTATCAGACGAAAATATGCCTTATCTTATAAGTAACATTTAAATTTTTTTAATTGCATAAATGGGCGGCATTTTAGTCAGAGTTAATAGTTTTTGTCATGGACAAAAAATTCGTTTAATTTTTTCCCATTAAATACTAGAATTATAGAGAAGTACTTTGCGAAAAGAATCGGCGGTAGGACGGAATCGTGTTGACCACCGATTAGTTTTTGCTAATTACTCTTGCATCCTTCGACCGACTTCTTCGACTAAAAGCTCGATGGAAAGCTTATCTGTTCCTCTTTCAGATGGCATTATTATATTTTACGAAAATTCGTTAGAAATAAAATTTTTTGATCAAAACTAAAGTATCCTCGAAATCATTGAAAAAGAAGTACCTTATCAGACGAAAATATGCCTTATCTAATAAGAGACATTTAATTTTTTTTAATTGCATAAATGGGCGGCATTTTATTCAGAATTAATAGTTTTTTACATGGACAAAAAATTCGTTTAATTTTTTCCCATTAAATACTAGAATTATAGAAAAGTACTTTGCGAAAAGAATTGGCAGTAGGACGGAAACGTGTTGACCACCGATTAGTTTTTTGCTAATAACTCTTGCTGCCTTCGACCGACTTCTTCGACAAAGAGCTCGATGGAAAGCTTATCTGTTCCTCTTTCAGATGACATTAACATATTTTACGAAAAGTCGTAAGAAATAAAATTTGTTTGATCAAAACTAAAATATCCTTGAAATCATTGAAAAAGAATTACCTTATCAGACGAAAATATGCCTTATCCAATAAGAGACATTTCAATTTTTTTAATTGCATAAATGGGCGGCATTTTATTCAGAAGTAACAGTTTTTTATATGGACAAATAATTCGTTTAATTTTTTCCCATTAAATACTAGAATTATAGAAAAGTACTTTGCAAAAAGAATCGGCAGTAGGACGGAAACGTGTTGACCACCGATTAGTTTTTTGCTAATAACTCTTGCTGCCGTCGACCGACTTCTTCGATTTAGAGCTCGATGGAAAGCTTATCTGTTCCTCTTTCAGATGGCATTAACATGTTTTACGAAAAGTCGTAAAAAATAAAATTTGTTTTATCAAAACTAAAATATCCTCGAAATCATTGAAAAAGAAGTACCTTATAAGACGAAAATATGCCTTATCTAATAAGAGACATTTAATTTTTTTTAATTGCATAAATGGGTGGCATTTTATTCAGAATCAATAGTATTTTACATGAACAAAAAATTCGTTTAATTTTTTCCCATTAAATACTAGAATTATACAAAAGTACTTTGCGAAAAGAATCGGCAGTAGGACGGAAACGTGTTGACCACCGATTAGTTTTTTGCTAATAACTCTTGTATCCTTCGACCGACTTCTTCGATTTAGAGCTCGATGGAAAGCTTATCTGTTCCTCTTTTAGATGGCATTAACATATTTTACGAAAAGTCGTAAGAAATAAAATTTTTTTGATCAAAACTAAAATATCCTCAAAGTCATTGAAAAAGAAGTACCTGATCAGACGAAAATATGCCTTATCTACTAAGAGACATATAAATTTTTTTAATTGCATAAATGGGCGGCATTTTATTCAGAAGTAACAGTTTTTTATATGGACAAATAATTCGTTTAATTTTTTCCCATTAAATACTAGAATTATAGAAAAGTACTTTGCGAAAAGAATCGGCAGTAGGACGGAAACGTGTTGACCACCGATTAGTTTTTTGCTAATAACTCTTGCTGCCGTCGACCGACTTCTTCGATTTAGAGCTCGATGGAAAGCTTATCTGTTCCTCTTTCAGATAGCGTTAACATATTTTACGAAAAGTCGTAAGAAATAAAATTTGTTTGATCAAAACTAAAATATCCTCGAAATCATTGAAAAAGAAGTACCTTATAAGACGAAAATATGCCTTATCTAATAAGAGACATTTAATTTTTTTTAATTGCCTAAATGGGCGGCATTTTATTCAGAATTAATAGTTTTTTACATGGACATTCGTTTAATTTTTTCCCATTAAATACTAGAATTAAAGAAAAGTACTTTGCGAAAAGAATCGGCAGTAGGACGGGAACGTGTTGACCACCGATTAGTTTTTTACTAATATCTCTTGCATCCTTTGACCGACTTCTTCGACAAAGAGCTCGATGGAAAGCTTATCTGTTCCTCTTTCAGATGGCATTAACATATTTTACGAAAAGTCGTAAGAAATAAAATATGTTTGATCAAAACTAAAATATCCTCGAAATCATTGAAAAAGAAGTACCTTATCAGACGAAAATATGCCTTATCTAATAAGAGACATTTAATTTTTTTTAATTGCATAAATGGGTGGCATTTTATTCAGAATTAATAGTTTTTTACATAGACAAAAAGTTCGTTTAATTTTTTCCCATTAAATACTAGAATTATACAAAAGTACTTTGCGAAAAGAATCGGCAGTAGGACGGAAACGTGTTGACCACCGATTAGTTTTTTGCTAATAACTCATGCATCCTTCGACCGACATCTTCGACTAAGAGCTCGATGGAAAGCTTATCTGTTCCTCTTTCAGATGGCATTAACATATTTTACGAAAAGTCGTAAAAATTAAAATTTGTTTCATCAAAACTAAAATATCCTCGAAATCATTGAAAAAGAAGTACCTTATAAGACGAAAATATGCCTTATCTAATAAGAGACATTTAATTTTTTTTAATTGCATAAATGGGTGGCATTTTATTCAGAATTAATAGTTTTTAACATGGACAAAAAATTCGTTTAATTTTTTCCCATTAAATACTAGAATTATAGAAAAGTACTTTGCGAAAAGAATTGGCAGTAGGACGGAAACGTGTTGACCACCGATTAGTTTTTTGCTAATAACTCTTGCTGCCTTCGACCGACTTCTTCGACTAAGAGCTCGATGGAAAGCTTATCTGCTCCTCTTTCAGATGACATTAACATATTTTACGAAAAGTCGTAAGAAATAAAATTTTTTTGATCAAAACTAAAATATCCTCGAAATCATTGAAGAAGAAGTACCTTATCAGACGAAAATATGCCTTATCTAATAAGAGACATTTAATTTTTTTTAATTGCATAAATGGGCGGCATTTTATTCAGAAGTAACAGTTTTTTATATGGACAAATAATTCGTTTAATTTTTTCCCATTAAATACTAGAATTATAGAAAAGTACTTTGCGAAAAGAATCGGCAGTAGGACGGAAACGTGTTGACCACCGATTAGTTTTTTGCTGATAACTCTTGCTGCCGTCGACCGACTTCTTCGGTTTAGAGCTCGATGGAATGCTTATCTGTTCCTCTTTCAGATAGCGTTAACATATTTTACGAAAAATCGTAAGAAATAAAATTTGTTTGATCAAAAATAAAATATCCTCGAAATCATTGAAAAATAAGTACCTTATAAGACGAAAATATACCTTATCTAATAAGAGACTTAATTTTTTTAATTGCCTAAATGGGCGGCATTTTATTCAGAATTAATAGTTTTTTACATGGACATTCGTTTAATTTTTCCCATTAAATACCAGAATTATAGTAAAGTACTTTGCGAAAAGAATCGGCAGTAGGACGGAAACGTGTTGACAACCGATTAGTTTTTTGCTAAAAACTCTTGCATCCTTCGACCGACTTCTTCGACTAAGAGCTCGATGGAAAGCTTATCTGATCCTATTTCAGATGGCATTAACATACTTGACGAAAAGTCGTAAGAAATAAAATTTTTTTGATCAAAACTAAAATATCCTCGAAATCATTGAAGAAGAAGTACCTTATCAGACGAAAATATGCCTTATCTTATAAGTAACATTTAAATTTTTTTAATTGCATAAATGGGCGGCATTTTAGTCAGAGTTAATAGTTTTTGTCATGGACAAAAAATTCGTTTAATTTTTTCCCATTAAATACTAGAATTATAGAGAAGTACTTTGCGAAAAGCATCGGCGGTAGGACGGAATCGTGTTGACCACCGATTAGTTTTTGCTAATTACTCTTGCATCCTTCGACCGACTTCTTCGACTAAAAGCTCGATGGAAAGCTTATCTGTTCCTCTTTCAGATGGCATTATTATATTTTACGAAAATTCGTTAGAAATAAAATTTTTTGATCAAAACTAAAATATCCTCGAAATCATTGAAAAAGAAGTACCTTATCAGACGAAAATATGCCTTATCTAATAAGAGACATTTAATTTTTTTTAATTGCATAAATGGGCGGCATTTTATTCAGAATTAATAGTTTTTTACATGGACAAAAAATTCGTTTAATTTTTTCCCATTAAATACTAGAATTATAGAAAAGTACTTTGCGAAAAGAATTGGCAGTAGGACGGAAACGTGTTGACCACCGATTAGTTTTTTGCTAATAACTCTTGCTGCCTTCGACCGACTTCTTCGACTAAGAGCTCGATGGAAAGCTTATCTGTTCCTCTTTCAGATGACATTAACATATTTTACGAAAAGTCGTAAGAAATAAAATTTGTTTGATCAAAACTAAAATATCCTTGAAATCATTGAAAAAGAATTACCTTATCAGACGAAAATATGCCTTATCCAATAAGAGACATTTCAATTTTTTTAATTGCATAAATGGGCGGCATTTTATTCAGAAGTAACAGTTTTTTTATATGGACAAATAATTCGTTTAATTTTTTCCCATTAAATACTAGAATTATAGAAAAGTACTTTGCAAAAAGAATCGGCAGTAGGACGGAAACGTGTTGACCACCGATTAGTTTTTTGCTAATAACTCTTGCATCTTTTGACCGACTTCTTCGATTTAGAGCTCGATGGAAAGCTTATCTGTTCCTCTTTCAGATGGCATTAACATGTTTTACGAAAAGTCGTAAAAAATAAAATTTGTTTTATCAAAACTAAAATATCCTCGAAATCATTGAAAAAGAAGTACCTTATAAGACGAAAATATGCCTTATCTAATAAGAGACATTTAATTTTTTTAATTGCATAAATGGGTGGCATTTTATTCAGAATCAATAGTATTTTACATGAACAAAAAATTCGTTTAATTTTTTCCCATTAAATACTAGAATTATACAAAAGTACTTTGCGAAAAGAATCGGCAGTAGGACGGAAACGTGTTGACCACCGATTAGTTTTTTGCTAATAACTCTTGCTGCCGTCGACCGACTACTTCGATTTAGAGCTCGATGGAAAGCTTATCTGTTCCTCTTTCAGATAGCGTTAACATATTTTACGAAAAGTCGTAAGAAATAAAATTTGTTTGATCAAAACTAAAATATCCTCGAAATCATTGAAAAAGAAGTACCTTATAAGACGAAAATATGCCTTATCTAATAAGAGACATTTAATTTTTTTTAACTGCATAAATGGGTGGCATTTTATTCAGAATCAATAGTATTTTACATGAACAAAAAATTCGTTTAATTTTTTCCCATTAAATACTAGAATTATACAAAAGTACTTTGCGAAAAGAATCGGCAGTAGGACGGAAACGTGTTGACCACCGATTAGTTTTTTGCTAATAACTCTTGCTGCCGTCGACCGACTTCTTCGATTTAGAGCTCGATGGAAAGCTTATCTGTTCCTCTTTCAGATGGCATTAACATGTTTTACGAAAAGTCGTAAAAAATAAAATTTGTTTGATCAAAACTAAAATATCCTCGAAATCATTGAAAAAGAAGTACCTTATCAGACGAAAATATGCCTTATCTAATAAGAGACATTTAATTTTTTTTAATTGCATAAATGGGCGGCATTTTATTCAGAATTAATAGTTTTTTACATGGACAAAAAATTCGTTTAATTTTTTCCCATTAAATACTAGAATTATAGAAAAGTACTTTGCGAAAAGAATTGGCAGTAGGACGGAAACGTGTTGACCACCGATTAGTTTTTTGCTAATAACTCTTGCTGCCTTCGACCGACTTCTTCGACTAAGAGCTCGATGGAAAGCTTATCTGTTCCTCTTTCAGATGACATTAACATATTTTACGAAAAGTCGTAAGAAATAAAATTTGTTTGATCAAAACTAAAATATCCTTGAAATCATTGAAAAAGAATTACCTTATCAGACGAAAATATGCCTTATCCAATAAGAGACATTTCAATTTTTTTAATTGCATAAATGGGCGGCATTTTATTCAGAAGTAACAGTTTTTTATATGGACAAATAATTCGTTTAATTTTTTCCCATTAAATACTAGAATTATAGAAAAGTACTTTGCAAAAAGAATCGGCAGTAGGACGGAAACGTGTTGACCACCGATTAGTTTTTTGCTAATAACTCTTGCATCTTTTGACCGACTTCTTCGATTTAGAGCTCGATGGAAAGCTTATCTGTTCCTCTTTCAGATGGCATTAACATGTTTTACGAAAAGTCGTAAAAAATAAAATTTGTTTTATCAAAACTAAAATATCCTCGAAATCATTGAAAAAGAAGTACCTTATAAGACGAAAATATGCCTTATCTAATAAGAGACATTTAATTTTTTTTAATTGCATAAATGGGTGGCATTTTATTCAGAATCAATAGTATTTTACATGAACAAAAAATTCGTTTAATTTTTTCCCATTAAATACTAGAATTATACAAAAGTACTTTGCGAAAAGAATCGGCAGTAGGACGGAAACGTGTTGACCACCGATTAGTTTTTTGCTAATAACTCTTGCTGCCGTCGACCGACTTCTTCGATTTAGAGCTCGATGGAAAGCTTATCTGTTCCTCTTTCAGATAGCGTTAACATATTTTACGAAAAGTCGTAAGAAATAAAATTTGTTTGATCAAAACTAAAATATCCTCGAAATCATTGAAAAAGAAGTACCTTATAAGACGAAAATATGCCTTATCTAATAAGAGACATTTAATTTTTTTTAATTGCCTAAATGGGCGGCATTTTATTCAGAATTAATAGTTTTTTACATGGACATTCGTTTAATTTTTTCCCATTAAATACTAGAATTAAAGAAAAGTACTTTGCGAAAAGAATCGGCAGTAGGACGGGAACGTGTTGACCACCGATTAGTTTTTTACTAATATCTCTTGCATCCTTTGACCGACTTCTTCGGCAAAGAGCTCGATGGAAAGCTTATCTGTTCCTCTTTCAGATGGCATTAACATATTTTACGAAAAGTCGTAAGAAATAAAATATGTTTGATCAAAACTAAAATATCCTCGAAATCATTGAAAAAGAAGTACCTTATCAGACGAAAATATGCCTTATCTAATAAGAGACATTTAATTTTTTTTAATTGCATAAATGGGTGGCATTTTATTCAGAATTAATAGTTTTTTACATAGACAAAAAGTTCGTTTAATTTTTTCCCATTAAATACTAGAATTATACAAAAGTACTTTGCGAAAAGAATCGGCAGTAGGACGGAAACGTGTTGACCACCGATTAGTTTTTTGCTAATAACTCATGCATCCTTCGACCGACTTCTTCGACTAAGAGCTCGATGGAAAGCTTATCTGTTCCTCTTTCAGATGGCATTATTATATTTTACGAAAATTCGTTAGAAATAAAATTTTTTGATCAAAACTAAAGTATCCTCGAAATCATTGAAAAAGAAGTACCTTATCAGACGAAAATATGCCTTATCTAATAAGAGACATTTAATTTTTTTTAATTGCATAAATGGGCGGCATTTTATTCAGAATTAATAGTTTTTAACATGGACAAAAAATTCGTTTAATTTTTTCCCATTAAATACTAGAATTATACAAAAGTACTTTGCGAAAAGAATCGGCAGTAGGACGGAAACGTGTTGACCACCGATTAGTTTTTTGCTAATAACTCTTGTATCCTTCGACCGACTTCTTCGATTTAGAGCTCGATGGAAAGCTTATCTGTTCCTCTTTCAGATGGCATTAACATATTTTACGAAAAGTCGTAAGAAATAAAATTTTTTTGATCAAAACTAAAATATCCTCAAAGTCATTGAAAAAGAAGTACCTGATCAGACGAAAATATGCCTTATCTACTCAGAGACATATAAATTTTTTTAATTGCATAAATGGGCGGCATTTTATTCAGAAGTAACAGTTTTTTATATGGACAAATAATTCGTTTAATTTTTTCCTATTAAATACTAGATTTATAGAAAAGTACTTTGCGAAAAGAATCGGCAGTAGGACGGAAACGTGTTGACCACCGATTAGTTTTTTGCTAATAACTCTTGCTGCCGTCGACCGACTTCTTCGATTTAGAGCTCGATGGAAAGCTTATCTGTTCCTCTTTCAGATAGCGTTAACATATTTTACGAAAAGTCGTAAGAAATAAAATTTGTTTGATCAAAACTAAAATATCCTCGAAATCATTGAAGAAGAAGTACCTTATCAGACGAAAATATGCCTTATCTAATAAGAGACATTTAGATTTTTTTAATTGCCTAAATGGGCGGCATTTTATTCAGAATTAATAGTTTTTTACATGGACATTCGTTTAATTTTTTTCCATTAAATACTAGAATTATAGAAAAGTACTTTGCGAAAAGAATCGGCAGTAGGACGGGAACGTGTTGACCACCGATTAGTTTTTTACTAATATCTCTTGCATCCTTTGACCGACTTCTTCGACAAAGAGCTCGATGGAAAGCTTATCTGTTCCTCTTTCAGATGGCATTAACTTATCTTACGAAAAGTCGTAAGAAATAAAATATGTTTGATCAAAACTAAAATATCCTCGAAATCATTGAAAAAGAAGTACCTTATCAGACGAAAATATGCCTTATCTAATAAGAGACATTTAATTTTTTTTAATTGCATAAATGGGTGGCATTTTATTCAGAATTAATAGTTTTTTACATAGACAAAAAGTTCGTTTAATTTTTTCCCATTAAATACTAGAATTATACAAAAGTACTTTGCGAAAAGAATCGGCAGTAGGACGGAAACGTGTTGACCACCGATTAGTTTTTTGCTAATAACTCATGCATCCTTCGACCGACTTCTTCGACTAAGGGCTCGATGGAAAGCTTATCTGTTCCTCTTTCAGATGGCATTAACATATTTTACGAAAAGTCGTAAAAATTAAAATTTGTTTTATCAAAACTAAAATATCCTCGAAATCATTGAAAAAGAAGTACCTTATAAGACGAAAATATGCCTTATATAATAAGAGACATTTAATTTTTTTTAATTGCATAAATGGGTGGCATTTTATTCAGAATCAATAGTATTTTACATGAACAAAAAATTCGTTTAATTTTTTCCCATTAAATACTAGAATTATACAAAAGTACTTTGCGAAAAGAATCGGCAGTAGGACGGAAACGTGTTGACCACCGATTAGTTTTTTGCTAATAACTCTTGTATCCTTCGACCGACTTCTTCGATTTAGAGCTCGATGGAAAGCTTATCTGTTCCTCTTTCAGATGGCATTAACATATTTTACGAAAAGTCAAAACTAAAATATCCTCAAAGTCATTGAAAAAGAAGTACCTGATCAGACGAAAATATTCCTTATCTACTAAGAGACATTTAAATTTTTTTAATTGCATAAATGGGCGGCATTTTTTTCAGAAGTAACAGTTTTTTATATGGACAAATAATTCGTTTAATTTTTTCCCATTAAATACTAGAATTATAGAAAAGTACTTTGCGAAAAGAATCGGCAGTAGGACGGAAACGTGTTGACCACCGATTAGTTTTTTGCTAATAACTCTTGCTGCCGTCGACCGACTTCTTCGATTTAGAGCTCGATGGAAAGCTTATCTGTTCCTCTTTCAGATAGCGTTAACATATTTTACGAAAAGTCGTAAGAAATAAAATTTGTTTGATCAAAAATAAAATATCCTCGAAATCATTGAAAAAGAAGTACCTTATAAGACGAAAATATGCTTTATCTAATAAGAGACATTTAATTTTTTTTAATTGCCTAAATGGGCAGCATTTTATTCAGAATTAATAGTTTTTTACATGGACATTCGTTTAATTTTTCCCATTAAATACCAGAATTATAGTAAAGTACTTTGCGAAAAGAATCGGCAGTAGGACGGAAACGTGTTGACCACCGATTAGTTTTTTGCTAAAAACTTATGCATCCTTCGACCGACTTCTTCGACTAAGAGCTCGATGGAAAGCTTATCTGATCCTATTTCAGATGGCATTAACATTCTTGACGAAAAGTCGTAAGAAATAAAATTTTTTTGATCAAAACTAAAATATCCTCGAAATCATTGAAGAAGAAGTACCTTATCAAACGAAAATATGCCTTATCTTATAATTAACATTTAAATTTTTTTAATTGCATAAATGGGCGGCATTTTAGTCAGAGTTAATAGTTTTTGTCATGGACAAAAAATTCGTTTAATTTTTTCCCATTAAATACTAGAATTATAGAGAAGTACTTTGCGAAAAGAATCGGCGGTAGGACGGAATCGTGTTGACCACCGATTAGTTTTTGCTAATTACTCTTGCATCTTTCGACCGACTTCTTCGACTAAGAGCTCGATGGAAAGCTTATCTGTTCCTCTTTCAGATGGCATTATTATATTTTACGAAAATTCGTTAGAAATAAAATTTTTTGATCAAAACTAAAGTATCCTCGAAATCATTGAAAAAGAAGTACCTTATCAGACGAAAATATGCCTTATCTAATAAGAGACATTTAAAATTTTTTAATTGCATAAATGGGTGGCATTTTATTCAGAATTAATAGTTTTTTAACCTGGACAAAAAATTCATTTAATTTTTTCCCATTAAATACTAGAATTATAGAAAAGTACTTTGCGAAAAGAATCGACAGTAGGACGGAAACGTGTTGACCACCGATTAGTTTCTTGCTAATAACTCTTGCATCCTTCCACCGACTTCTTCGACTAAGAGCTCGATGGAAAGCTTATCTGTTCCTCTTTCAGATGTCATTAACATATTTTACGAAAAGTCGAAAGAAATAAAATTTTTTTGATCAAAACTAAAATATCCTCGAAATCATTGAAGAAGAAGTACCTTATCAGACGAAAATATGCCTTATCTAATAAGATATATTTATATTCTTTTAATTGCATAAATGGGCGGCATTTTATTCAGAATTAACAGTTTTTTACATGGACGAAAAATTCGTTTAATTTTTTCACATAAAATACTAAAATTATAGAAAAGTACTTTGCGAAAAGAATCGGCAGTAGGACGGAAACGTGTTGACCACCGATTAGTTTTTTGCTAATAATTCTTGCATCCTTCGACCAACTTCTTCCACTAAGAGCTCGATGGAAAGCTTATCTGTTCCTCTTTCAGATGGCATTAACTTATCTTACGAAAAGTCGTAAGAAATAAAATTTTTTGATCAAAACTAAAATATCCTCGAAATCATTGAAAAAGAAGTACCTTATCAGACGAAAATATGCCTTATCTAATAAGAGACATTTAATTTTTTTTAATTGCCTAAATGGGCGGCATTTTATTCAGAATTAATAGTTTTTTACATGGACATTCGTTTAATTTTTTCCCATTAAATACTAGAATTATAGAAAAGTACTTTGCGAAAAGAATCGGCAGTAGGACGGGAACGTGTTGACCACCGATTAGTTTTTTACTAATATCTCTTGCATCCTTTGACCGACTTCTTCGACAAAGAGCTCGATGGAAAGCTTATCTGTTCCTCTTTCAGATGGCATTAACATATTTTACGAAAAGTCGTAAGAAATAAAATATGTTTGATCAAAACTAAAATATCCTCGAAATCATTGAAAAAGAAGTACCTTATCAGACGAAAATATGCCTTATCTAATAAGAGACATTTAATTTTTTTTAATTGCATAAATGGGTGGCATTTTATTCAGAATTAATAGTTTTTTACATAGACAAAAAGTTGGTTTAATTTTTTCCCATTAAATACTAGAATTATACAAAAGTACTTTGCGAAAAGAATCGGCAGTAGGACGGAAACGTGTTGACCACCGATTAGTTTTTTGCTAATAACTCATGCATCCTTCGACCGACTTCTTCGACTAAGAGCTCGATGGAAAGCTTATCTGTTCCTCTTTCAGATGGCATTAACATATTTTACGAAAAGTCGTAAAAATTAAAATTTGTTTTATCAAAACTAAAATATCCTCGAAATCATTGAAAAAGAAGTACCTTATAAGACGAAAATATGCCTTATATAATAAGAGACATTTAATTTTTTTTAATTGCATAAATGGGTGGCATTTTATTCAGAATCAATAGTATTTTACATGAACAAAAAATTCGTTTAATTTTTTCCCATTAAATACTAGAATTATACAAAAGTACTTTGCGAAAAGAATCGGCAGTAGGTCGGAAACGTGTTGACCACCGATTAGTTTTTTGCTAATAACTCTTGTATCCTTCGACCGACTTCTTCGATTTAGAGCTCGATGGAAAGCTTATCTGTTCCTCTTTCAGATGGCATTAACATATTTTACGAAAAGTCAAAACTAAAATATCCTCAAAGTCATTGAAAAAGAAGTACCTGATCAGACGAAAATATTCCTTATCTACTAAGAGACATTTAAATTTTTTTAATTGCATAAATGGGCGGCATTTTATTCAGAAGTAACAGTTTTTTATATGGACGAATAATTCGTTTAATTTTTTCCCATTAAATACTAGAATTATAGAAAAGTACTTTGCGAAAAGAATCGGCAGTAGGACGGAAACGTGTTGACCACCGATTAGTTTTTTGCTAATAACTCTTGCTGCCGTCGACTGACTTCTTCGATTTAGAGCTCGATGGAAAGCTTATCTGTTCCTCTTTCAGATAGCGTTAACATATTTTACGAAAAGTTGTAAGAAATAAAATTTGTTTGATCAAAAATAAAATATCCTCGAAATCATTGAAAAAGAAGTACCTTATAAGACGAAAATATGCTTTATCTAATAAGAGACATTTAATTTTTTTTAATTGCCTAAATGGGCGGCATTTTATTCAGAATTAATAGTTTTTTACATGGACATTCGTTTAATTTTTCCCATTAAATACCAGAATTATAGTAAAGTACTTTGCGAAAAGAATCGGCAGTACGACGGAAACGTGTTGACCACCGATTAGTTTTTTGCTAAAAACTTATGCATCCTTCGACCGACTTCTTCGACTAAGAGCTCGATGGAAAGCTTATCTGATCCTATTTCAGATGGCATTAACATTCTTGACGAAAAGTCGTAAGAAATAAAATTTTTTTGATCAAAACTAAAATATCCTCGAAATCATTGAAGAAGAAGTACCTTATCAAACGAAAATGTGCCTTATCTTATAATTAACATTTAAATTTTTTTAATTGCATAAATGGGCGGCATTTTAGTCAGAGTTAATAGTTTTTGTCATGGACAAAAAATTCGTTTAATTTTTTCCCATTAAATACTAGAATTATAGAGAAGTACTTTGCGAAAAGAATCGGCGGTAGGACGGAATCGTGTTGACCACCGATTAGTTTTTGCTAATTACTCTTGCATCTTTCGACCGACTTCTTCGACTAAGAGCTCGATGGAAAGCTTATCTGTTCCTCTTTCAGATGGCATTATTATATTTTACGAAAATTCGTTAGAAATAAAATTTTTTGATCAAAACTAAAGTATCCTCGAAATCATTGAAAAAGAAGTACCTTATCAGACGAAAATATGCCTTATCTAATAAGAGACATTTAAAATTTTTTAATTGCATAAATGGGTGGCATTTTATTCAGAATTAATAGTTTTTTAACATGGACAAAAAATTCATTTAATTTTTTCCCATTAAATACTAGAATTATAGAAAAGTACTTTGCGAAAAGAATCGGCAGTAGGACGGAAACGTGTTGACCACCGATTAGTTTCTTGCTAATAACTCTTGCATCCTTCCACCGACTTCTTCGACTAAGAGCTCGATGGAAAGCTTATCTGTTCCTCTTTCAGATGTCATTAACATATTTTACGAAAAGTCATGAGAAATAAAATTTTTTTGATCAAAACTAAAATATCCTCGAAATCATTGAAGAAGAAGTACCTTATCAGACGAAAATATGCCTTATCTAATAAGATATATTTATATTCTTTTAATTGCATAAATGGGCGGCATTTTATTCAGAATTAACAGTTTTTTACATGGACGAAAAATTCGTTTAATTTTTTCACATGAAATACTAAAATTATAGAAAAGTACTTTGCGAAAAGAATTGGCAGTAGGACGGAAACGTGTTGACCACCGATTAGTTTTTTGCTAATAATTCTTGCATCCTTCGACCAACTTCTTCCACTAAGAGCTCGATGGAAAGCTTATCTGTTCCTCTTTCAGATGGCATTAACTTATCTTACGAAAAGTCGTAAGAAATAAAAATTTTTGATCAAAACTAAAATATCCTCGAAATCATTGAAAAAGAAGTACCTTATCAGACGAAAATATGCCTTATCTAATAAGAGACATTTAATTTTTTTTAATTGCCTAAATGGGCGGCATTTTATTCAGAATTAATAGTTTTTTACATGGACATTCGTTTAATTTTTTCCCATTAAATACTAGAATTATAGAAAAGTACTTTGCGAAAAGAATCGGCAGTAGGACGGGAACGTGTTGACCACCGATTAGTTTTTTACTAATATCTCTTGCATCCTTTGACCGACTTCTTCGACAAAGAGCTCGATGGAAAGCTTATCTGTTCCTCTTTGAGATGGCATTAACATATTTTACGAAAAGTCGTAAGAAATAAAATATGTTTGATCAAAACTAAAATATCCTCGAAATCATTGAAAAAGAAGTACCTTATCAGACGAAAATATGCCTTATCTAATAAGAGACATTTAATTTTTTTTAATTGCATAAATGGGTGGCATTTTATTCAGAATTAATAGTTTTTTACATAGACAAAAAGTTCGTTTAATTTTTTCCCATTAAATACTAGAATTATACAAAAGTACTTTGCGAAAAGAATCGGCAGTAGGACGGAAACGTGTTGACCACCGATTAGTTTTTATACTTTTCACTTATGTGAAATAGTATAATAACTTTGTCACGGAGTTTGTAACAGATCGAAATATTAATTTCCGACTATATAAAGTATATATATTCTTGATCAGGACGACAAGACGAGTTGATTTAGCCATGTCCGTCTGTCCGTCTGTCCGTCTGTCTGTCTGTCTGTCTGTCTGTCTGTCTGTCTGTCTGTCTGTCTGTCTGTCTGTCTGTCTGTCTGTCTGTATGTATGCAAACTAGTCCCTCAGTTTTGAAGCTATCGAGCTGAAACTTTGCACAGAGTCTTAGAATTTATTACGATGAATCATTCGTCGGAACCAGCATGATCGGATTATTGGAACAGGTAGCTCCCATACGAAAAGAAGAAGAAAAGTGAACAAAACTTGAATCGTTGTATGGAAAACTTTTTTGTTTTGTACAATAGAGTGCTGAAATTTTAAACATAGTAGTTTTACATGGTCCGACTACATGCCTGAAAGTTTCATTGAGATTGGACATCTGGAACTGGTAGCTCCCATACAAAATGAAGAAGAGGAAGAGAAGCCATATTCACGTCGTTGTATGGAAAACTTTTTTGTTTCTTAACCAATTGACTTGAAATTTTAAAGTTATGTTCTTAGGGAGGAATGAAAACTATTTTGACCAAAAGTGGGCGTAACCACGCGTAGCCACGCCCACTTATAGCGAAAATTTACCCGTTGTATGGAAAACTTTTTTGTTTTTTAACCAATTGACTCGAAACTTTGCAGTTATGCTCTTAGGGAGGAATGAAAACTATTTTGATCAAAAGTGGGCGTGGCCACGCCCACTTATAGCTTAACTTGACCCTTTGTATGGAAAACTTTCTTGTTTTTTAACCAATTGACTTGAAACTTTACAGTTATGTTCTTAGGGAGGAATGAAAACTATTTTGACCAAAAGTGGGCGTAACCACGCGTAGCCACGCCCACTTATAGCGAAAATTGACCCTTTGTATGGAAAACTTTTTTGTTTTTTAACCAATTGACTTGAAACTTTACAGTTATGTTCTTAGAGAGGAATGAAAACTATTTTGACCAAAAGTGGGCGTAGCCACGCCCACTTATAGCGAAAATTTACCCGTTGTATGGAAAACTTTTTTGTTTTTTAACCAATTGACTTGAAACTTTGCAGTTATGCTCTTAGGGAGGAATGAAAACTATTTTATTCAAAAGTGGGCGTGGCCACGCCCACTTATAGCTTAACTTGACCCTTTGTATGGAAAACTTTCTTGTTTTTTAACCAATTGACTTGAAACTTTACAGTTATGTTCTTAGGGAGGAATGAAAACTATTTTGACCAAAAGTGGGCGTAACCACGCGTAGCCACGCCCACTTATAGCGAAAATTGACCCTTTGTATGGAAAACTTTTTTGTTTTTTAACCAATTGACTTGAAACTTTACAGTTATGTTCTTAGAGAGGAATGAAAACTATTTTGACCAAAAGTGGGCGTAGCCACGCCCACTTATAGCGAAAATTGACCCTTTGTATGGAAAACTTTTTTGTTTTTTAACCAATTGACTTGAAACTTTACAGTTATGTTCTTAGAGAGGAATGAAAACTATTTTGACCAAAAGTGGGCGTAGCCACGCCCACTTATAGCGAAAATTTACCCGTTGTATGGAAAACTTTTTTGTTTTTTAACCAATTGACTTGAAACTTTGCAGTTATGTTCTTAGAGAGGAATGAAAACTATTTTGACCAAAAGTGGGCGTAGCCACGCCCACTTATAGCGAAAATTTACCCGTTGTATGGAAAACTTTTTTGTTTTTTAACCAATTGACTTGAAACTTTACAGTTATGTTCTTAGAGAGGAATGAAAACTATTTTGACCAAAAGTGGGCGTAGCCACGCCCACTTATAGCGAAAATTGACCCTTTGTATGGAAAACTTTTTTGTTTTTTAACCAATTGACTTGAAACTTTACAGTTATGTTCTTAGAGAGGAATGAAAACTATTTTGACCAAAAGTGGGCGTAGCCACGCCCACATATAGCGAAAATTTACCCGTTGTATGGAAAACTTTTTTGTTTTTTAACCAATTGACTTGAAACTTTGCAGTTATGTTCTTAGAGAGGAATGAAAACTATTTTGACCAAAAGTGGGCGTAGCCACGCCCACTTATAGCGAAAATTGACACTTTGTATGGAAAACTTTTTTGTTTTTTAACCAATTGACTTGAAACTTTACAGTTATGTTCTTAGAGAGGAATGAAAACTATTTTGACCAAAAGTGGGCGTAGCCACGCCCACTTATAGCGAAAATTGACCCTTTGTATGGAAAACTTTTTTGTTTTTTAACCAATTGACTTGAAACTTTACAGTTATGTTCTTAGGGAGGAATGAAAACTATTTTAACCAAAAGTGGGCGTAGCCACGCCTACTTATAGCGAAAATTGACCCGTTGTATGGAAAACTTTTTTGTTTTTTAACCAATTGACTTGAAACTTTGCAGTTATGCTCTTAGGGAGGAATGAAAACTATTTTGATCAAAAGTGGGCATGGCCACACCCACTTATAGCTTAACTTGACCCTTTGTATGGAAAACTTTTTGGTTTTTTAATCAATTGACTTGAAACTTTACAGTTATGTTCTTAGGGAGGAATGAAAATTATTTTGACGAAAAGTGGGCGTAGCCACGCCCTTTTATAGCGAAAATTGACCCTTTGTATGGAAAACTTTTTTGTTTTTTAACCAATTGACTTAAAACTTTACAGTTATGTTCCTAGAGAGGAATGAAAACTATTTTGACCAAAAGTGGGCGCAGCCACGCCCACTTATCGCAAAACTTGAACAGTTGTATGGAAAAATTTTTTGTTTTTTAACGAATTGACTTGAAACATTACAGTTATGTTGTTAGGGAGGCATAAAAACTATTCATTTAGTTTTTTTTATAGTGACACAAAGTGAAAAGTATTATAGCTTCAGCCTTGCTGAAGATAGCGTCCTTACTGGTTTGCTAATAACTCATGCATCCTTCGACCGACTTCTTCGACTAAGAGCTCGATGGAAAGCTTATCTGTTCCTCTTTCAGATGGCATTAACATATTTTACGAAAAGTCGTAAAAATTAAAATTTGTTTTATCAAAACTAAAATATCCTCGAAATCATTGAAAAAGAAGTACCTTATAAGACGAAAATATGCCTTATATAATAAGAGACATTTAATTTTTTTTAATTGCATAAATGGGTGGCATTTTATTCAGAATCAATAGTATTTTACATGAACAAAAAATTCGTTTAATTTTTTCCCATTAAATACTAGAATTATACAAAAGTACTTTGCGAAAAGAATCGGCAGTAGGTCGGAAACGTGTTGACCACCGATTAGTTTTTTGCTAATAACTCTTGTATCCTTCGACCGACTTCTTCGATTTAGAGCTCGATGGAAAGCTTATCTGTTCCTCTTTCAGATGGCATTAACATATTTTACGAAAAGTCAAAACTAAAATATCCTCAAAGTCATTGAAAAAGAAGTACCTGATCAGACGAAAATATTCCTTATCTACTAAGAGACATTTAAATTTTTTTAATTGCATAAATGGGCGGCATTTTATTCAGAGGTAACAGTTTTTTATATGGACAAATAATTCGTTTAATTTTTTCCCATTAAATACTAGAATTATAGAAAAGTACTTTGCGAAAAGAATCGGCAGTAGGACGGAAACGTGTTGACCACCGATTAGTTTTTTGCTAATAACTCTTGCTGCCGTCGACCGACTTCTTCGATTTAGAGCTCGATGGAAAGCTTATCTGTTCCTCTTTCAGATAGCGTTAACATATTTTACGAAAAGTCGTAAGAAATAAAATTTGCTTGATCAAAAATAAAATATCCTCGAAATCATTGAAAAAGAAGTACCTTATAAGACGAAAATATGCTTTATCTAATAAGAGACATTTAATTTTTTTTAATTGCCTAAATGGGCGGCATTTTATTCAGAATTAATAGTTTTTTTCATGGACATTCGTTTAATTTTTCCCATTAAATACCAGAATTATAGTAAAGTACTTTGCGAAAAGAATCGGCAGTAGGACGGAAACGTGTTGACCACCGATTAGTTTTTTGCTAAAAACTTATGCATCCTTCGACCGACTTCTTCGACTAAGAGCTCGATGGAAAGCTTATCTGATCCTATTTCAGATGGCATTAACATTCTTGACGAAAAGTCGTAAGAAATAAAATTTTTTTGATCAAAACTAAAATATCCTCGAAATCATTGAAGAAGAAGTACCTTATCAAACGAAAATATGCCTTATCTTATAATTAACATTTAAATTTTTTTAATTGCATAAATGGGCGGCATTTTAGTCAGAGTTAATAGTTTTTGTCATGGACAAAAAATTCGTTTAATTTTTTCCCATTAAATACTAGAATTATAGAGAAGTACTTTGCGAAAAGAATCGGCGGTAGGACGGAATCGTGTTGACCACCGATTAGTTTTTGCTAATTACTCTTGCATCTTTCGACCGACTTCTTCGACTAAGAGCTCGATGGAAAGCTTATCTGTTCCTCTTTCAGATGGCATTATTATATTTTACGAAAATTCGTTAGAAATAAAATTTTTTGATCAAAACTAAAGTATCCTCGAAATCATTGAAAAAGAAGTACCTTATCAGACGAAAATATGCCTTATCTAATAAGAGACATTTAAAATTTTTTAATTGCATAAATGGGTGGCATTTTATTCAGAATTAATAGTTTTTTAACATGGACAAAAAATTCATTTAATTTTTTCCCATTAAATACTAGAATTATAGAAAAGTACTTTGCGAAAAGAATCGGCAGTAGGACGGAAACGTGTTGACCACCGATTAGTTTCTTGCTAATAACTCTTGCATCCTTCCACCGACTTCTTCGACTAAGAGCTCGATGGAAAGCTTATCTGTTCCTCTTTCAGATGTCATTAACATATTTTACGAAAAGTCGAAAGAAATAAAATTTTTTTGATCAAAACTAAAATATCCTCGAAATCATTGAAGAAGAAGTACCTTATCAGACGAAAATATGCCTTATCTAATAAGATATATTTATATTCTTTTAATTGCATAAATGGGCGGCATTTTATTCAGAATTAACAGTTTTTTACATGGACGAAAAATTCGTTTAATTTTTTCACATGAAATACTAAAATTATAGAAAAGTACTTTGCGAAAAGAATTGGCAGTAGGACGGAAACGTGTTGACCACCGATTAGTTTTTTGCTAATAATTCTTGCATCCTTCGACCAACTTCTTCCACTAAGAGCTCGATGGAAAGCTTATCTGTTCCTCTTTCAGATGGCATTAACTTATCTTACGAAAAGTCGTAAGAAATAAAATTTTTTGATCAAAACTAAAATATCCTCGAAATCATTGAAAAAGAAGTACCTTATCAGACGAAAATATGCCTTATCTAATAAGAGACATTTAAATTTTTTTAATTGCATAAATGGGTGGCATTTTTTTCAGAATTAATAGTTTTTTATTAGAATTATAGAAAAGTACTTTGCGAAAAGAATCGGCAGTAGGACGGAATCGTGTTGACCACCGATTAGTTTTTTGGTAATAACTCTTGCATCCTTCGACCAACTTCTTCGACTAAGAGCTCGATGGAAAGCTTATCTGTTCCTCTTTCAGATGGCATTAACATATTTTACGAAAAGTCGTAAGAAATAAAATTTTTTTGATCAAAACTAAAATATCCTCGAAATTATTGAAGAAAAATTACCTTATCAGACGAAAATATGCCTTATCTAATAATAGACATTTAAATTTTTTTAATTGCATAAATGGGCGGCATTTAATTCAGAATTCATAGTTTTTTACATGGACAAAAAATTCGTTTAATTTTTTCCCATAAAATACTACAATTATAGAAAAGTACTTTGCGAAAAGAATCGGCAGTAGGACGGAATCGTGTTGACCACCGATTAGTTTTTTGCTAATAACTCTTGCATCCTTCGACCGACTTCTTCGACTAAGAGCTCGATGGAAAGCTTATCTGTTCCTCTTTCAGATTGCATTAACATATTTTACGAAAAATCGTAAGAAATAAAATTTATTTGATCAAAACTAAAATATCCTCGAAATCATTGAAGAAGAAGTACCTTATCAGACGAAAATATGCTTTATCTAATAAGAGACATTTAAATTTTTTTAATTGCATAAATGGGCAGCATTTTATTCAGAATTAATAGTTTTTTACATGGACAAAAAATTCGTTCAATTTTTTCACATTAAATACTAGAATTATAGAAAAGTACTTTGCGAAAAGAATCGGCAGTAGGACGGAAACTTGTTGACCACCGATTAGTTTTTTCCTAATAACTCTTGAAACCTTCGACCGACTTCTTCGACTAAGAGCTCGATGGAAAGCTTATCTGTTCCTTTTTCAGATGGCATTAACATATTTTACAAAAAGTCATAAGAAATAAAATTTTTTTGATCAAAACTAAAATATACTCGAAATCATTGAAGAAGAAGTACCTTATCTGACGAAAATATGCCTTATCTAATAAGAGATATTTAAATTTTTTTAATTGCATAAATGGGTGGCATTTTGTTCAAAATTAATAGTTTTTTACATGGACAAAAAATTCGTTTAATTTTTTCCCATTAAATACTAGAATTATAGAAAAGTACTTTGCGAAAAGAATCGGCAGTAGGACGGAATCGTGTTGACCACCGATTAGTTTTTTGCTAATAACTCTTGCCTCCTTCGACCGACTTCTTCGACTAAGAGCTCGATGGAAAGCTAATCTGTTCCTCTTTCAGATTGCATTAACATATTTTTCAAAAAGTCGTAAGAAATAAATTTTTTTTTATCAAAACTAAAATATCCTCGAAATCATTGAAGAAGAAGTACCTTATCAGACGAAAATATGCCTTATCTAATAAGAGATATTTATACTTTTCACTTATGTGAAATAGTATATTAACTTTGTCACGGAGTTTGTAACAGATCGAAATATTAATTTCCGACTATATAAAGTATATATATTCTTGATCAGGACGACAAGACGAGTTGATTTAGCCATGTCCGTCTGTCCGTCTGTATGTCTGTCTGTCTGTCTGTCTGTATGTATGTATGCAAACTAGTCCCTCAGTTTTGAAGCTATCGAGCTGAAACTTTGCACAGAGTCTTAGAATTTATTACGATGAATCATTCGTCGGAACCAGCATGATCGGATTATTGGAACAGGTAGCTCCCATACGAAAAGAAGAAGAAAAGTGAACAAAACTTGAATCGTTGTATGGAAAACTTTTTTGTTTTGTACAATAGAGTGCTGAAATTCTAAACATAGTGGTTTTGCATGGTCCGACTACATGCCTGAAAGTTTCATTGAGATTGGACATCTGGAACTGGTAGCTCCCATACAAAATGAAGAAGAGGAAGAGAAGCCATATTCACGTCGTTGTATGGAAAACTTTTTTGTTTCTTAACCAATTGACTTGAAATTTTAAAGTTATGTTCTTAGGGAGGAATGAAATCTATTTTGACCAAATGTGGGCGTAACCACGCGTAGCCACGCCCACTTATAGCGAAAATTTACCCGTTGTATGGAAAACTTTTTTGTTTTTTAACCAATTGACTTGAAACTTTGCAGTTATGCTCTTAGGGAGGAATGAAAACTATTTTGATCAAAAGTGGGCGTGGCCACGCCTACTTATAGCGAAAATTGACCCGTTGTATGGAAAACTTTTTTGTTTTTTAACCAATTGACTTGAAACTTTGCAGTTATGCTCTTAGGGAGGAATGAAAACTATTTTGATCAAAAGTGGGCATGGCCACGCCCACTTATAGCTTAACTTGACCCTTTGTATGGAAAACTTTTTTGTTTTTTAATCAATTGACTTGAAACTTTACAGTTATGTTCTTAGGGAGGAATGAAAACTATTTTGACGAAAAGTGGGCGTAGCCACGCCTTTTTATAGCGAAAATTGACCCTTTGTATGGAAAACTTTTTTGTTTTTTAACCAATTGACTTAAAACTTTACAGTTATGTTCCTAAGGAGGAATGAAAACTATTTTGACCAAAAGTGGGCGTAGCCACGCCCACTTATAGCGAAAATTGACCCGTTGTATGGAAAACTTTTTTGTTTTTTAACCAATTGACTTGAAACCTTGCAGTTATGCTCTTAGGGAGGAATGAAAACTATTTTGATCAAAAGTGGGCATGGCCACGCCCACTTATAGCTTAACTTGACCCTTTGTATGGAAAACTTTTTTGTTTTTTAACCAATTGACTTGAAACTTTGCAGTTATGCTCTTAGGGAGGAATGAAAACTATTTTGATCAAAAGTGGGCATGGCCACGCCCACTTATAGCTTAACTTGACCCTTTGTATGGAAAACTTTTTTGTTTTTTAATTAATTGACTTGAAACTTTACAGTTATGTTCTTAGGGAGGAATGAAAACTATTTTGACCAAAAGTGGGCGTAGCCACGCCCTTTTATAGCGAAAATTGACCCTTTGTATGGAAAACTTTTTTGTTTTTTAACCAATTGACTTGAAACTTTACAGTTATGTTCTTAGGGAGGAATAAAAACTATTTTGACCAAATGTGGGCATGGCTACGCCCACTTATCGAAAAACTTGAACCGTTGTATGGAAAATTTTTTTGTTTTTTAACGAATTGACTTGAAACATTACAGTTATGTTGTTAGGGAGGCATGACAACTATTCATTTAGTTTTTTTTGTAGTGACACAAAGTGAAAAGTATTATAGCTTCAGCGTTGCTGAAGATAGCGTCCTTACTGGTTAAATTTTTATACTTTTCACTTATGTGAAATAGTATATTAACTTTGTCACGGAGTTTGTAACAGATCGAAATATTAATTTCCGACTATATAAAGTATATATATTCTTGATCAGGACGACAAGACGAGTTGATTTAGCCATGTCCGTCTGTCCGTCTGTCTGTCTGTCGGTCTGTCTGTCTGTCTGTCTGTATGTATGCAAACTAGTCCCTCAGTTTAGAAGCTATCGAGCTGAAACTTTGCACAGAGTCTTAGAATTTATTACGATGAATCATTCGTCGGAACCAGCATGATCGGATTATTGGAACAGGTAGCTCCCATACGAAAAGAAGAAGAAAAGTGAACAAAACTTGAATCGTTGTATGGAAAACTTTTTTGTTTTGTACAATAGAGTGCTGAAATTTTAAACATAGTTGTTTTACATGGTCCGACTACATGCCTGAAAGTTTCATTGAGATTGGACATCTGGAACTGGTAGCTCCCATACAAAATGAAGAAGAGGAAGAGAAGGAATATTCACGTCGTTGTATGGAAAACTTTTTTGTTTCTTAACCAATTGACTTGAAATTTTAAAGTTATGTTCTTAGGGAGGAATGAAATCTATTTTGACCAAATGTGGGCGTAACCACGCGTAGCCACGCCCACTTATAGCGAAAATTTACCCGTTGTATGGAAAACTTTTTTGTTTTTTAACCAATTGACTTGAAACTTTACAGTTATGTTCTTAGAGAGGAATGAAAACTATTTTGACCAAAAGTGGGCGTAGCCAGGCGTAGCCACGCCCACTTATAGCGAAAATTGACCCATTGTATGGAAAACTTTTTTCTTTCTTAACCAATTGACTTGAAACTTTGCAGTTATGCTCTTAGGGAGGAATGAAAACTATTTTGATCAAAAGTGGGCGTGGCCACGCCCACTTATAGCTTAACTTGACCCTTTGTATGGAAAACTTTTTTGTTTTTCAACCAATTGACTTGAAACTTTACAGTTATGTTCTTAGGGAGGAATGAAAACTATTTTAACCAAAAGTGGGCGTAGCCACGCCTACTTATAGCGAAAATTGACCCGTTGTATGGAAAACTTTTTTGTTTTTTAACCAATTGACTTGAAACTTTGCAGTTATGCTCTTAGGGAGGAATGAAAACTATTTTGACCAAAAGTGGGCGTAGCCAGGCGTAGCCACGCCCACTTATAGCGAAAATTGACCCGTTGTATGGAAAACTTTTTTGTTTTTTAACCAATTGACTTAAAACTTTGCAGTTATGTTCTTAGGGAGGAATAAAAACTATTTTGATCAAAAGTGGGCGTAGCCACGCCTTTTTATAGCGAAAATTGACCCGTTATATGGAAAACTTTTTTGTTTTTTAACCAATTGACTTGAAACTTTGTAGCTATGCTCTTAGGGATTAATCAAAACTATTTTGACCAAATGTGGGCATGGCTACGCCCACTTATCGCAAAACTTGAACCGTTGTATGGAAAAATTTTTTGTTCTAACGAATTGACTTGAAACATTGCAATTATGCTCTTAGGGAGGAATAAAAACTATTTTGATCAAAAGTGGGCGTAGCCACGCCTTTTTATAGCGAAAATTGACCCTTTGTATGGAAAACTTTTTTGTTTTTTAACCAATTGACTTAAAACTTTACAGTTATGTTCCTAAGGAGGAATGAAAACTATTTTGACCAAATGTGGGCATGGCTACGCCCACTTATCGCAAAACTTGAACCGTTGTATGGAAAAATTTTTTGTTTTTTAACGAATTGACTTGAAACATTACAGTTATGTTGTTAGGGAGGCATGAAAACTATTCATTTATTTTTTTTTGTAGTGACACAAAGTGAAAAGTATTATAGCTTCAGCCTTGCTGAAGATAGCGTCCTTACTGGTTAAATTTTTATACTTTTCACTTATGTGAAATAGTATATTAACTTTGTCACGGAGTTTGTAACAGATCGAAATATTAATTTCCGACTATATAAAGTATATATATTCTTGATCAGGACGACAAGACGAGTTGATTTAGCCATGTCCGTCTGTCCGTCTGTCTGTCTGTATGTATGCAAACTAGTCCCTCAGTTTTGAAGCTATCGAGCTGAAGCTTTGCACAGAGTCTTAGAATTTATTACGATGAATCATTCGTCGGAACCAGCATGATCGAATTATTGGAACAGGTAGCTCCCATACGAAAAGAAGAAGAAAAGTGAACAAAACTTGAATCGTTGTATGGAAAACTTTTTTGTTTTGTACAATAGAGTGCTGAAATTTTAAACATAGTAGTTTTACATGGTCCGACTACATGCCTGAAAGTTTCATTGAGATTGGACATCTGGAACTGGTAGCTCCCATACAAAATGAAGAAGAGGAAGAGAAGCCATATTCACGTCGTTGTATGGAAAACTTTTTTGTTTCTTAACCAATTGACTTGAAATTTTAAAGTTATGTTCTTAGGGAGGAATGAAATCTATTTTGACCAAAAGTGGGCGTGGCCACGCCCACTTATAGCTTAACTTGACCCTTTGTATGGAAAACTTTTTTGTTTTTTAACCAATTGACTTGAAACTTTACAGTTATGTTCTTAGGGAGGAATGAAAACTATTTTAACCAAAAGTGGGCGTGGCCACGCCCACTTATAGCTTAACTTGACCCTTTGTATGGAAAACTTTTTGGTTTTTTAACCAATTGACTTGAAACTTTACAGTTATGTTCTTAGGGAGGAATGAAAACTATTTTAACCAAAAGTGGGCGTAGCCACGCCCTTTTATAGCGAAAATTGACCCGTTGTATGGAAAACTTTTTTGTTTTTTAACCAATTGACTTGAAACTTTGCAGTTATGCTCTTAGGGAGGAATGAAAACTATTTTGATCAAAAGTGGGCATGGCCACGCCCACTTATAGCTTAACTTGACCCTTTGTATGGAAAACTTTTTGGTTTTTTAATCAATTGACTTGAAACTTTACAGTTATGTTCTTAGGGAGGAATGAAAACTATTTTGACGAAAAGTGGGCGTAGCCACGCCCTTTTATAGCGAAAATTGACCCTTTGTATGGAAAACTTTTTTGTTTTTTAACCAATTGACTTAAAACTTTACAGTTATGTTCCTAGAGAGGAATGAAAACTATTTTGACCAAAAGTGGGCGTAGCCACGCCTACTTATAGCAAAAATTGACCCGTTGTATGGAAAACTTTTTTGTTTTTTAACCAATTGACTTAAAACTTTACAGTTATGTTCTTAGGGAGGAATCAAAACTATTTTGACCAAATGTGGGCATGGCTACGCCCACTTATCGCAAAACTTGAACCGTTGTATGGAAAAATTTTTTGTTTTTTAACGAATTGACTTGAAACATTGCAATTATGCTCTTAGGGAGGAATGAAAACTATTTTGATCAAAAGTGGGCGTGGCCACGCCCTTTTATAGCGAAAATTTACCCGTTGTATGGAAAACTTTTTTGTTTTTTAACCAATTGACTTGAAACTTTACAGTTATGTTCTTAGGGAGGAATGAAAACTATTTTGACCAAAAGTGGCCGTAGCCACGCATTGCCACGCCCACTTATAGCGAAAATTTACCCGTTGTATGGAAAACATTTTTGTTTTTTAACCAATTGACTTGAAACTTTACAGTTATGCTCTTAGGGAGGAATGAAAACTATTGTGATCAAAAAGGGCATGGCCACGCCCACTTATAGCTTAACTTGACGCTTTGTATGGAAAACTTTTTTGTTTTTTAACCAATTGACTTTAAACCTTACAGTTATGTTCCTAGGGAGGAATGAAAACTATTTTGACCAAAAGTGGGCGTTGCCACGCCCTTTTATAGCGAAAATTGACCCTTTGCATGGAAAACTTTTTTGTTTTTTAACCAATTGACTTGAAACTTTACAGTTATGTTCTTAGGGAGGAATAAAAACTATTTTGACCAAATGTGGGCATAGCTACGCCCACTTATCGCAAAACTTGAACCGTTGTATGCAAAAATTTTTTGTTTTTTAACGAATTGACTTGAAACATTACAGTTATGTTGTTAGGGAGGCATGAAACCTATTCATTTAGTTTTTTTTATAGTGACACAAAGTGAAAAGTATTATAGCTTCAGCCTTGCTGAAGATAGCGTCCTTACTGGTTTTAATTGCATAAATGGGCGGCATTAAATTCAGAATTAATAGTTTTATACGTGGACAAAAAATTCGTTCAATTTTTTCCCATTAAATACTAGAATTATAGAAAAGTACTTTGCGAAAAGAATCGGCAGTAGGACGGAATCGTGTTGACCACCGATTAGTTTTTTGCTAACAACTCTTCCATCCTTCGACCGACTTCTTCGACTAAGAGTTCGTTGGAAAGCTTATCTGTTCCTCTTTCAGATGGCATTAATATATTTTATGAAAAGCCGTAAGAAATAAAATTTTTTTGATCGAAACTAAAATATCATCGAAATCATTGAAGAAGAAGTACCTTATCAGACGAAAATATGCCTTATCTAATAAAAGATATTTAAATTTTTTTAATTGCATAAATGGGCGGCATTTTATTCAGAATTAATAGTTTTTTACATGGACAAAAAATTCGTTTAATTTTTTCCCATTAAATACTAGAATTATAGAAAAGTACTTTGCGAAAAGAATCGGCAGTAGGACGGAAACTTGTTGACCACCGATTAGTTTTTTGCTAATAACTCTTGAAACCTTCGACCGACTTCTTCGACTAAGAGCTCGATGGAAAGCTTATCTGTTCCTTTTTCAGATGGCATTAACATATTTTACAAAAAGTCATAAGAAATAAAATTTTTTTGATCAAAACTAAAATATCCTCGAAATCATTGAAGAAGAAGTACCTTATCAGACGAAAATATGCCTTATCTAATAAGAGACTTTTAAATTTTTATACTTTTCACTTATGTGAAATAGTATAATAACTTTGTCACGGAGTTTGTAACAGATCGAAATATTAATTTCCGACTATACAAAGTATATATATTCCTGATCAGGACGACAAGACGAGTTGACTTAGCCATGTCCGTCTGTCCGTCTGTCTGTCTGTCTGTATGTATGCAAACTAGTCCCTCAGTTTAGAAGCTATCGAGCTGAAACTTTGCACAGAGTCTTAGAATTTATTACGATGAATCATTCGTCGGAACCAGCATGATCGGATTATTGGAACAGCTAGCTCCCATACGAAAAGAAGAAGAAAAGTGAAAAAAACTTGAATCGTTGTATGGAAAACTTTTTTGTTTTGTACAATAGAAAGCTGAAACATAGTAGTTTTACATAGTCCGACTACATGCCTGAAAGTTTCATTGAGATTGGACATCTGGAACTTGTAGCTCCCATACAAAATGAAGAAGAGGAAGAGAATTAATATTCACGTCGTTGTATGGAAAACTTTTTTGTTTCTTAACCAATTGACTTGAAATTGTAAAGTTATGTTCTTAGGGAGGAATGAAAACTATTTTGACCAAAAGTGGGTGTGGCCACGCCCATTTATAGCGAAAATTGACCCGTTGTATGGAAAACTTTTTTGCTTTTTAACCAACTGACTTGAAACTTTACAGGATTGTTCTTAGGGTGGAATGAAAACAGTTTTGACCAAAAGTGGGCGTGGCCACGCCCTTTTATAGCGAAAATTGACCCGTTGTATGGAAAACTTTTTTGCTTTTTAACCAACTGACTTGAAACTTTACAGTTATGTTCTTAGGAAGGAATGAAAACTATTTTGACCAAAAGTGGGTGTGGCCACGCCCATTTATAGCGAAAATTGACCCGTTGTATGGAAAACTTTTTTGCTTTTTAACCAATTGACTTGAAACTTTACAGTTATGTTTTTAGGAAGGAATGAAAACTATTTTGACCAAAAGTGGGTGTGGCCACGCCCATTTGTAGCTTAACTTGACCCTTTGTATGGAAAACTTTTTTGTTTTTTAACCAATTGACTTGAAACTTTGCAGTTATGCTCTTAGGGAGGAATGAAAACTATTTTGACCAAAAGTGGGCATGGCTACGCCCACTTATCGCAAAACTTGAACCGTTGTATGAAAAAATTTTTTGTTTTTTAACGAATTGACTTGAAACATTACAGTTATGTTGTTAGGGAAGCATGAAAACTATTCATTTAGTTTTATTTATAGTGACACAAAGTGAAAAGTATTATAGCTTCAGCTTTGCTGAAGATAGCGTCCTTACTGGTTTGAATTGCATAAATGGGTGGCATTTTATTCAGAATCAATAGTTTTTTACATAGACAAAAAATTCGTTTAATTTTTTCCCATTAAATACTACAATTATAGTAAAGTACTTTGCGAAAAGAATCGGCAGTAGGACGGAAACGTGTTGACCACCGATTAGTTTTTTGCTAATAACTCTTGCATCCTTCGACCCACTTTTCGACTAAGAGCTCGATGGAAAGCTTATCTGTTCCTCTTTCAGATGGCATTAACATATTTTACGAAAAGTCGTAAGAAATAAAATTTTTTTGATCGAAACTAAAATATCCTCGAAATCATTGAAGAAGAAGTACCTTATCAGACGAAAATATGCCTTATCTAATAAGAGACATTTAAATTTTTATACTTTTCACTTATGTGAAATAGTATATTAACTTTGTCACGGAGTTTGTAACAGATCGAAATATTAATTTCCGACTATATAAAGTATATATATTCTTGATCAGGACGACAAGACGAGTTGATTTAGCCATGTCCGTCTGTCCGTCTGTCTGTCTGTCGGTCTGTCTGTCTGTCTGTATGTATGCAAACTAGTCCCTCAGTTTTGAAGCTATCGAGCTGAAACTTTGCACAGAGTCTTAGAATTTATTACGATGAATCATTCGTCGGAACCAGCATGATCGGATTATTGGAACAGGTAGCTCCCATACGAAAAGAAGAAGAAAAGTGAACAAAACTTGAATCAATGTAGGGAAAACTTTTTTGTTTTGTACAATAGAGTGCTGAAATTTTAAACATAGTTGTTTTACATGGTCCGACTACATGCCTGAAAGTTTCATTGAGATTGGACATCTGGAACTGGTAGCTCCCATACAAAATGAAGAAGAGGAAGAGAAGCCATATTCACGTCGTTGTATGGAAAACTTTTTTGTTTCTTAACCAATTGACTTGAAATTTTAAAGTTATATTCTTAGGGAGGAATGAAATCTATTTTGACCAAATGTGGGCGTAACCACGCGTAGCCACGCCCACTTATAGCGAAAATTTACCCGTTGTATGGAAAACTTTTTTGTTTTTTAACCAATTGACTTGAAACTTTACAGTTATGTTCTTAGAGAGGAATGACAACTATTTTGACCAAAAGTGGGCGTAGCCACGCCCACTTATAGCGAAAATTGACCCGTTGTATGGAAAACTTTTTTGTTTCTTAACCAATTGACTTGAAACTTTGCAGTTATGCTCTTAGGGAGGAATGAAAACTATTTTGATCAAAAGTGGGCGTGGCCACGCCCACTTATAGCTTAACTTGACCCTTTGTATGGAAAACTTTTTTGTTTTTTAACCAATTGACTTGAAACTTTACATTTATGTTCTTAGGGAGGAATGAAAACTATTTTGATCAAAAGTGGGCGTGGCCACGCCCACTTATAGCTTAACTTGACCCTTTGTATGGAAAACTTTTTGGTTTTTTAATCAATTGACTTGAAACTTTACAGTTATGTTCTTAGGGAGGAATGAAAACTATTTTGACGAAAAGTGGGCGTAGCCACGCCCTTTTATAGCGAAAATTGACCCTTTGTATGGAAAACTTTTTTGTTTTTTAACCAATTGACTTAAAACTTTACAGTTATGTTCCTAGAGAGGAATGAAAACTATTTTGACCAAATGTGGGCGTAACCACGCGTAGCCACGCCCACTTATAGCGAAAATTTACCCGTTGTATGGAAAACTTTTTTGTTTTTTAACCAATTGACTTGAAACTTTACAGTTATGTTCCTAGAGAGGAATGAAAACTATTTTGACCAAAAGTGGGCGTAGCCACGCCTACTTATAGCAAAAATTGACCCGTTGTATGAAAAACTTTTTTGTTTTTTAACCAATTGACTTGAAACTTTGCAGTTATGCTCTTAGGGAGGAATGAAAACTATTTTGTAGCGAAAATTGACCCTTTGTATGGAAAACTTTTTTGTTTTTTAACCAATTGACTTGAAACTTTACAGTTATGTTCTTAGGGAGGAATGAAAACTATTTTGACAAAATTTGGGCATGGCTACGCCCACTTATCGCAAAACTTGAACCGTTGTATGGAAAAATTTTTTGTTTTTTAACGAATTGACTTGAAACATTACAGTTATATTGTTAGGGAGGCATGAAAACTATTCATTTAGTTTTTTTTATAGTGACACAAAGTGAAAAGTATTATAGCTTCAGCCTTGCTGAAGATAGCGTCCTTACTGGTTTTAATTGCATAAATTTTATTCAGAATTAATAGTTTTTTTCACGGACAAAAAATTCGTTAAATTTTTTCCCATTAAATACTAAAATTATAGAAAAGTACTTTGCGAAAAGAATCGGCAGTAGGACGGAAACGTGTTGACCACCGATTAGTTTTTTGCTAATAACTCTTGCTGCCTTCGACCGACTTCTTCGACTAAGAGCTCAATGGAAATCTTATCTGTTCCTCTTTCAGATGGCATTAACATATTTTACGAAAAGTCGTAAGAAATAAAATTAATTAAAAAAATAAGTACCTTATTAGACGAAAATATGCCTTATCTAATAAGAGACATTTAAATTTTTATACTTTTCACTTATGTGAAATAGTATATTAACTTTGTCACGGAGTTTGTAACAGATCGAAATATTAATTTCCGACTATATAAAGTATATATATTCTTGATCAGGACGACAAGACGAGTTGATTTAGCCATGTCCGTCTGTCCGTCTGTCTGTCTGTCGGTCTGTCGGTCTGTCTGTATGTATGCAAACTAGTTCCTCCGTTTTGAAGCTATCGAGCTGAAATTTTGCACAGAGACTTTTTATTCGTGCAGTCAACTCATTTGTCGGATCCAGCCATATCGGACCACTGGAACTGGTAGCCCCCATACGAAAAGAAGAAGAAAAATGAACAAAACTTGAATCGTTGTATGAAAAACTTTTTTGTTTTGTACAATAGAGTGCTGAAATTTTAAACATAGTAGTCTTACATAGTCCGGACTACATGCCTGAAAGTTTCATTGAGATTGGACATCTGGAACTGGTAGCTCCCATACAAAATGAAGAAGAGGAAGAGAAGCAATATTCACGTCGTTGTATGGACAACTTTTTTGTTTTTCAACCAATTGACTTGAAATTTTCAAGTTATGTTCTTGGGGAGGAATGAAAACTATTTTGACCAAAAGTGGGCATAGCCACGCTCACTTCTAGCGAAAATTGACCCGTTGTATGAAAAACTTTTTTGTTTTTTAACCAATTGACTTGAAATTTTAAAGTTATGTTCTTAGGGAGGAACGAACACTATTTTGACCAAAAGTGGGCGTAGCCAGGCGTAGCCACGCCCACTTATAGCGAAAATTGACCCGTTGCATGGAAAACTTTTTTGTTTTTTAACCAATTGACTTGAAACTTTACAGTTATGTTCTTAGGAAGGAATGAAAACTATTTTGACCAAAATATATATTATAGCGAAAATTGACCCGTTGTATGGAAAACTTTTTTGCTTTTTAACCAACTTACTTGAAACTTTACAGGATTGTTCTTAAGGTGGAATGAAAACAGTTTTGACCAAAAGTGGGTGTGGCCACGCCCTTTTATAGCGTTGTATGGAAAACTTTTTTATTTTTTAACCAATTGACTTGAAACTTTGCAGTTATGCTCTTAGGAAGGAATCAAAACTATTTTGATCAAAAGTGGGCATGGCCACGCCCACTTATAGCTTAACTTGACCCTTTGTATGGAAAACTTTTTTGTGTTCTAACCAATTGACTTGAAACTTTACAGTTATGTTCTTAGGGAGGAATGAAAACTATTTTAACCAAAAGTGGGCGTAGCCACGCCTACTTATAATGAAAATTGACCCGTTGTATGGAAAACTTTTTTGTTTTTTAACCAATTGACTTAAAACTTTACAGTTATGTTCCTAGAGAGGAATGAAAACTATTTTGACCAAAAGTGGGCGTAGCCACGCCTACTTATAGCAAAAATTGACCCGTTGTATGGAAAACTTTTTTGTTTTTTAACCAATTGACTTGAAACTTTGCAGTTATGCTCTTAGGGAGGAATGAAAACTATTTTGTAGCGAAAATTGACCCTTTGTATGGAAAACTTTTTTGTTTTTTAACCAATTGACTTGAAACTTTACAGTTATGTTCTTAGGGAGGAATGAAAACTATTTTGACCAAATGTGGGCATGGCTACGCCCACTTATCGCAAAACTTGAACCGTTGTATGGAAAATTTTTTTGTTTTTTAACCAATTGACTTGAAACTTTGCAGTTATGCTGTTAGGGAGGAATGAAAACTATTTTGTAGCGAAAATTGACCCTTTGTATGGAAAACTTTTTTGTTTTTTAACCAATTGACTTGAAACTTTACAGTTATGTTCTTAGGGAGGAATGAAAACTATTTTGACCAAAAGTGGGCGTAGCCACGCCTACTTATAGCAAAAATTGACCCGTTGTATGGAAAACTTTTTTGTTTTTTAACCAATTGACTTGAAACTTTGCAGTTATGCTCTTAGGGAGGAATGAAAACTATTTTGTAGCGAAAATTGACCCTTTGTATGGAAAACTTTTTTGTTTTTTAACCAATTGACTTAAAACTTTACAGTTATGTTCCTAGAGAGGAATGAAAACTATTTTGACCAAAAGTGGGCGTAGCCACGCCTACTTATAGCAAAAATTGACCCGTTGTATGGAAAACTTTTTTGTTTTTTAACCAATTGACTTGAAACTTTGCAGTTATGCTCTTAGGGAGGAATGAAAACTATTTTGTGGCGAAAATTGAACTTTTGTATGGAAAACTTTTTTGTTTTTTAACCAATTGACTTGAAACTTTACAGTTATGTTCTTAGGGAGGAATGAAAACTATTTTGACCAAATGTGGGCATGGCTACGCCCACTTATCGCAAAACTTGAACCGTTGTATGGAAAATTTTTTTGTTTTTTAACGAGTTGACTTGAAACATTACAGTTATGTTGTTAGGGAGGCATGAAAAATATTCATTTAGTTTTTTTTATAGTGACACAAAGTGAAAAGTATTATAGCTTCAGCATTGCTGAAGATAGCGTCCTTACTGGTTTTAATTGCATAAATGGGTGGCATTTTATTCAGAATTAATAGTTTTTTAAATTCGTTTAATTTTTTCCCATTAAATACCAGAATTATAGTAAAGTACTTTGCGAAAAGAATCGGCAGAAGGACGGAACCGTGTTGACCACCGATTAGTTTTTTGCTAATAACTCTTGCATCCTTCGACCGACTTCTTCGACTAAGAGCTCGATGGAAAGCTTATCTGATCCTATTTCAGATGGCATTAAAATACTTGACGAAAAGTCGTAAGAAATAAAATTTTTTTGATCAAAACTAAAATATCCTCGAAATCATTGAAGAAGAAGTACCTTATCAGACGAAAATATGCCTTATCTTATAAGTAACATTTAAATTTTTTTAATTGCATAAATGGGCGGCATTTTAGTCAGAGTTAATAGTTTTTGTCATGGACAAAAAATTCGTTTAATTTTTTCCCATTAAATACTAAAATAATAGAAAAGTACTTTGCGAAAAGAATTGGCAGTAGGACGGAAACGTGTTGACCACCGATTAGTTTTTTGCTAATAATTCTTGCATCCTTCGACCGACTTCTTCCACTAAGAGCTCAATGGAAAGCTTATCTGTTCCTCTTTCAGATGGCATTAACTTATCTTACGAAAAATCGTAAGAAATAAAATTTTTTGATCAAAACTAAATTATTCTCGAAATCATTGAAAAAGAAGTACCTTATCAGACGAAAATATGCCTTATCTAATAAGAGACATTTAAATTTTTTTAATTGCATAAATGGGTGGCATTTTTTTTCAGAATTAACAGTTTTTTACATGGACGAAAAATTCGTTTAATTTTTTCACATGAAATACTAGAATTATAGAAAAGTACTTTGCGAAAAGAATCGGCAGTAGGACGGAAACGTGTTGACCACCGATTAGTTTTTTGCTAATAATTCTTGAATCCTTCGACCGACTTCTTCCACTAAAAGCTCGATGGAAAGCTCATCTGTTCCTCTTTCAGATGGCATTAACATATTTTACAAAAAGTCGAAAGAAATAAAATTTTTTTGATCAAAACTAAAATATCCTCGAAATCATTGAAGAAGAATTACCTTATCAGACGAAAATATGCCTTATCCAATACGAGACATTTCAATTTTTTTAATTGCATAAATGGGCGGCATTTTATTCAGAATTAATAGTTTTTTATTAGAATTATAGAAAAGTACTTTGCGAAAAGAATCGGCAGTAGGACGGAATCGTGTTGACCACCGATTAGTTTTTTGCTAATTACTCTTGCATCCTTCGACCGACTTCTTCGACTAAGAGCACGATGGAAAGCTTATCTGTTTCTCTTTCAGATGGCATTAACATATTTTACGAAAAGTCATAAGAAATACAAATTTTTTGATCAAAACTTAAATATTGTCGAAATCATTGAAGAAGAAGTTCCTTATCAGACGAAAATATGCCTTATCTAATAAGAGAAATTTAAATTTTTTTAATTGCAAAAAATGGGCGGCATTTTATTCAGAATTAATAGTTTTTTGCATGGACAAAAAATTCGTTTAATTTTCTCCATTAAATACTAGAATAGAAAAGTTCTTTGCGAAAAGAATCGTCAGTAGGACGGAATCGTGTTGAACACCGATTAGTTTTTTGCTAATAACTCTTGCATCCTTCGACCGACTTCTTCCACTAAGAGCTCGATGGAAAGCTTATCTGTTCCTCTTTCAGATGGCATTAACATATTTTACGAAAAGTCATAAGAAATACAAATTTTTTGATCAAAACTTAAATATTGTCGAAATCATTGAAGAAGAAGTTCCTTATCAGACGAAAATATGCCTTATATAATAAGAGACATTTAAATTTTTTTAATTGCAAAAAATGGTCGGCATTTTATTCAGAATTAATAGTTTTTTGCATGGACAAAAAATTCGTTTAATTTTCTCCATTAAATACTAGAATTTTAGAAAAGTTCTTTGCGAAAGGAATCAACAGTAGGATGAAATCGTGTTGACCCCCGATTAGTTTTTTGCTAATAACTCTTGCATCCTTCGACCGACTTCTTCCACTAAGAGCTCGATGGAAAGCTTATCTGTTCCTCTTTCAGATGGCATTAACATATTTTACGAAAAGTCATAAAAAATAAAACTTTTTTGATCAAAACTAAAATATCCTCGAAATCATTGAAGAAGAAGTACCTTATCAGACGAAAATATGCCTTATCTAATAAGAGACATTCAAATTTTTTTAATTTCATAAATGGGTGGCATTTTATTCAGAATTAATAGTTTTTTACATAAACAAAAAATTCGTTTAATTTTTTCCTATTAAATACTATAATTATAGAAAAGTACTTTGCGAAAAGAATCGGCAGTAGGACGGAATCGTGTTGACCACCGATTAGTTTTTTGCTAATAACTCTTGCTACCTTCGACCGACTTCTTCGACTAAAAGCTTGATGGAAAGCTTATCTGTTCCTCTTTCAGATGGCATTAACATATTTTACGAAAAGACGTAAGAAATAAAATTTTTTTGATCGAAACTAAAATATCCTCGAAATCATTGAAAAAGAAGTACCTTATCAGACGAAAATATGCCTTATCTAATAAGAGACATTTAATTTTTTTTAATTGCCTAAATGGGCGGCATTTTATTCAGAATTAATAGTTTTTTACATGGACATTCGTTTAATTTTTTCCCATTAAATACTAGAATTAAAGAAAAGTACTTTGCGAAAAGAATCGGCAGTAGGACGGGAACGTGTTGACCACCGATTAGTTTTTTACTAATATCTCTTGCATCCTTTGACCGACTTCTTCGACAAAGAGCTCGATGGAAAGCTTATCTGTTCCTCTTTCAGATGGCATTAACATATTTTACGAAAAGTCGTAAGAAATAAAATATGTTTGATCAAAACTAAAATATCCTCGAAATCATTGAAAAAGAAGTACCTTATCAGACGAAAATATGCCTTATCTAATAAGAGACATTTAATTTTTTTTAATTGCATAAATGGGTGGCATTTTATTCAGAATTAATAGTTTTTTACATAGACAAAAAGTTCGTTTAATTTTTTCCCATTAAATACTAGAATTATACAAAAGTACTTTGCGAAAAGAATCGGCAGTAGGACGGAAACGTGTTGACCACCGATTAGTTTTTTGCTAATAACTCATGCATCCTTCGACCGACTTCTTCGACTAAGAGCTCGATGGAAAGCTTATCTGTTCCTCTTTCAGATGGCATTATTATATTTTACGAAAATTCGTTAGAAATAAAATTTTTTGATCAAAACTAAAGTATCCTCGAAATCATTGAAAAAGAAGTACCTTATCAGACGAAAATATGCCTTATCTAATAAGAGACATTTAATTTTTTTTAATTGCATAAATGGGCGGCATTTTATTCAGAATTAATAGTTTTTAACATGGACAAAAAATTCGTTTAATTTTTTCCCATTAAATACTAGAATTATAGAAAAGTACTTTGCGAAAAGAATTGGCAGTAGGACGGAAACGTGTTGACCACCGATTAGTTTTTTGCTAATAACTCTTGCTGCCTTCGACCGACTTCTTCGACTAAGAGCTCGATGGAAAGCTTATCTGCTCCTCTTTCAGATGACATTAACATATTTTACGAAAAGTCGTAAGAAATAAAATTTGTTTGATCAAAACTAAAATATCCTTGAAATCATTGAAAAAGAAGTACCTGATCAGACGAAAATATGCCTTATCTACTAAGAGACATTTAAATTTTTTTAATTGCATAAATGGGCGGCATTTTATTCAGAAGTAACAGTTTTTTATATGGACAAATAATTCGTTTAATTTTTTCCCATTAAATACTAGAATTATAGAAAAGTACTTTGCAAAAAGAATCGGCAGTAGGACGGAAACGTGTTGACCACCGATTAGTTTTTTGCTAATAACTCTTGCATCTTTTGACCGACTTCTTCGATTTAGAGCTCGATGGAAAGCTTATCTGTTCCTCTTTCAGATGGCATTAACATGTTTTACGAAAAGTCGTAAAAAATAAAATTTGTTTTATCAAAACTAAAATATCCTCGAAATCATTGAAAAAGAAGTACCTTATAAGACGAAAATATGCCTTATCTAATAAAAGACATTTAATTTTTTTTAATTGCATAAATGGGTGGCATTTTATTCAGAATCAATAGTATTTTACATGAACAAAAAATTCGTTTAATTTTTTCCCATTAAATACTAGAATTATACAAAAGTACTTTGCGAAAAGAATCGGCAGTAGGACGGAAACGTGTTGACCACCGATTAGTTTTTTGCTAATAACTCTTGTATCCTTCGACCGACTTCTTCGATTTAGAGCTCGATGGAAAGCTTATCTGTTCCTCTTTCAGATGGCATTAACATATTTTACGAAAAGTCGTAAGAAATAAAATTTTTTTGATCAAAACTAAAATATCCTCAAAGTCATTGAAAAAGAAGTACCTGATCAGACGAAAATATGCCTTATCTACTCAGAGACATATAAATTTTTTTAATTGCATAAATGGGCGGCATTTTATTCAGCAGTAACAGTTTTTTATATGGACAAATAATTCGTTTAATTTTTTCCTATTAAATACTAGATTTATAGAAAAGTACTTTGCGAAAAGAATCGGCAGTAGGACGGAAACGTGTTGACCACCGATTAGTTTTTTGCTAATAACTCTTGCTGCCGTCGACCGACTTCTTCGATTTAGAGCTCGATGGAAAGCTTATCTGTTCCTCTTTCAGATAGCGTTAACATATTTTACGAAAAGTCGTAAGAAATAAAATTTGTTTGATCAAAACTAAAATATCCTCGAAATCATTGAAAAAGAAGTACCTTATAAGACGAAAATATGCCTTATCTAATAAGAGACATTTAATTTTTTTTAATTGCCTAAATGGGCGGCATTTTATTCAGAATTAATAGTTTTTTACATGGACATTCGTTTAATTTTTTTCCATTAAATACTAGAATTATAGAAAAGTACTTTGCGAAAAGAATCGGCAGTAGGACGGGAACGTGTTGACCACCGATTAGTTTTTTACTAATATCTCTTGCATCCTTTGACCGACTTCTTCGACAAAGAGCTCGATGGAAAGCTTATCTGTTCCTCTTTCAGATGGCATTAACTTATCTTACGAAAAGTCGTAAGAAATAAAATATGTTTGATCAAAACTAAAATATCCTCGAAATCATTGAAAAAGAAGTACCTTATCAGACGAAAATATGCCTTATCTAATAAGAGACATTTAATTTTTTTTAATTGCATAAATGGGTGGCATTTTATTCAGAATTAATAGTTTTTTACATGGACAAAAAGTTCGTTTAATTTTTTCCCATTAAATACTAGAATTATACAAAAGTACTTTGCGAAAAGAATCGGCAGTAGGACGGAAACGTGTTGACCACCGATTAGTTTTTTGCTAATAACTCATGCATCCTTCGACCGACTTCTTCGACTAAGGGCTCGATGGAAAGCTTATCTGTTCCTCTTTCAGATGGCATTAACATATTTTACGAAAAGTCGTAAAAATTAAAATTTGTTTTATCAAAACTAAAATATCCTCGAAATCATTGAAAAAGAAGTACCTTATAAGACGAAAATATGCCTTATATAATAAGAGACATTTAATTTTTTTTAATTGCATAAATGGGTGGCATTTTATTCAGAATCAATAGTATTTTACATGAACAAAAAATTCGTTTAATTTTTTCCCATTAAATACTAGAATTATACAAAAGTACTTTGCGAAAAGAATCGGCAGTAGGACGGAAACGTGTTGACCACCGATTAGTTTTTTGCTAATAACTCTTGTATCCTTCGACCGACTTCTTCGATTTAGAGCTCGATGGAAAGCTTATCTGTTCCTCTTTCAGATGGCATTAACATATTTTACGAAAAGTCAAAACTAAAATATCCTCAAAGTCATTGAAAAAGAAGTACCTGATCAGACGAAAATATTCCTTATCTACTAAGAGACATTTAAATTTTTTTAATTGCATAAATGGGCGGCATTTTTTTCAGAAGTAACAGTTTTTTATATGGACAAATAATTCGTTTAATTTTTTCCCATTAAATACTAGAATTATAGTAAAGTACTTTGCGAAAAGAATCGGCAGTAGGACGGAAACGTGTTGACCACCGATTAGTTTTTTGCTAAAAACTTATGCATCCTTCGACCGACTTCTTCGACTAAGAGCTCGATGGAAAGCTTATCTGATCCTATTTCAGATGGCATTAACATTCTTGACGAAAAGTCGTAAGAAATAAAATTTTTTTGATCAAAACTAAAATATCCTCGAAATCATTGAAGAAGAAGTACCTTATCAAACGAAAATATGCCTTATCTTATAATTAACATTTAAATTTTTTTAATTGCATAAATGGGCGGCATTTTAGTCAGAGTTAATAGTTTTTGTCATGGACAAAAAATTCGTTTAATTTTTTCCCATTAAATACTAGAATTATAGAGAAGTACTTTGCGAAAAGAATCGGCGGTAGGACGGAATCGTGTTGACCACCGATTAGTTTTTGCTAATTACTCTTGCATCTTTCGACCGACTTCTTCGACTAAGAGCTCGATGGAAAGCTTATCTGTTCCTCTTTCAGATGGCATTATTATATTTTACGAAAATTCGTTAGAAATAAAATTTTTTGATCAAAACTAAAGTATCCTCGAAATCATTGAAAAAGAAGTACCTTATCAGACGAAAATATGCCTTATCTAATAAGAGACATTTAAAATTTTTTAATTGCATAAATGGGTGGCATTTTATTCAGAATTAATAGTTTTTTAACCTGGACAAAAAATTCATTTAATTTTTTCCCATTAAATACTAGAATTATAGAAAAGTACTTTGCGAAAAGAATCGACAGTAGGACGGAAACGTGTTGACCACCGATTAGTTTCTTGCTAATAACTCTTGCATCCTTCCACCGACTTCTTCGGCTAAGAGCTCGATGGAAAGCTTATCTGTTCCTCTTTCAGATGTCATTAACATATTTTACGAAAAGTCGAAAGAAATAAAATTTTTTTGATCAAAACTAAAATATCCTCGAAATCATTGAAGAAGAAGTACCTTATCAGACGAAAATATGCCTTATCTAATAAGATATATTTATATTCTTTTAATTGCATAAATGGGCGGCATTTTATTCAGAATTAACAGTTTTTTACATGGACGAAAAATTCGTTTAATTTTTTCACATAAAATACTAAAATTATAGAAAAGTACTTTGCGAAAAGAATCGGCAGTAGGACGGAAACGTGTTGACCACCGATTAGTTTTTTGCTAATAATTCTTGCATCCTTCGACCAACTTCTTCCACTAAGAGCTCGATGGAAAGCTTATCTGTTCCTCTTTCAGATGGCATTAACTTATCTTACGAAAAGTCGTAAGAAATAAAATTTTTTGATCAAAACTAAAATATCCTCGAAATCATTGAAAAAGAAGTACCTTATCAGACGAAAATATGCCTTATCTAATAAGAGACATTTAATTTTTTTTAATTGCCTAAATGGGCGGCATTTTATTCAGAATTAATAGTTTTTTACATGGACATTCGTTTAATTTTTTCCCATTAAATACTAGAATTATAGAAAAGTACTTTGCGAAAAGAATCGGCAGTAGGACGGGAACGTGTTGACCACCGATTAGTTTTTTACTAATATCTCTTGCATCCTTTGACCGACTTCTTCGACAAAGAGCTCGATGGAAAGCTTATCTGTTCCTCTTTCAGATGGCATTAACATATTTTACGAAAAGTCGTAAGAAATAAAATATGTTTGATCAAAACTAAAATATCCTCGAAATCATTGAAAAAGAAGTACCTTATCAGACGAAAATATGCCTTATCTAATAAGAGACATTTAATTTTTTTTAATTGCATAAATGGGTGGCATTTTATTCAGAATTAATAGTTTTTTACATAGACAAAAAGTTCGTTTAATTTTTTCCCATTAAATACTAGAATTATACAAAAGTACTTTGCGAAAAGAATCGGCAGTAGGACGGAAACGTGTTGACCACCGATTAGTTTTTTGCTAATAACTCATGCATCCTTCGACCGACTTCTTCGACTAAGAGCTCGATGGAAAGCTTATCTGTTCCTCTTTCAGATGGCATTAACATATTTTACGAAAAGTCAAAACTAAAATATCCTCAAAGTCATTGAAAAAGAAGTACCTGATCAGACGAAAATATTCCTTATCTACTAAGAGACATTTAAATTTTTTTAATTGCATAAATGGGCGGCATTTTATTCAGAAGTAACAGTTTTTTATATGGACGAATAATTCGTTTAATTTTTTCCCATTAAATACTAGAATTATAGAAAAGTACTTTGCGAAAAGAATCGGCAGTAGGACGGAAACGTGTTGACCACCGATTAGTTTTTTGCTAATAACTCTTGCTGCCGTCGACTGACTTCTTCGATTTAGAGCTCGATGGAAAGCTTATCTGTTCCTCTTTCAGATAGCGTTAACATATTTTACGAAAAGTTGTAAGAAATAAAATTTGTTTGATCAAAAATAAAATATCCTCGAAATCATTGAAAAAGAAGTACCTTATAAGACGAAAATATGCTTTATCTAATAAGAGACATTTAATTTTTTTTAATTGCCTAAATGGGCGGCATTTTATTCAGAATTAATAGTTTTTTACATGGACATTCGTTTAATTTTTCCCATTAAATACCAGAATTATAGTAAAGTACTTTGCGAAAAGAATCGGCAGTACGACGGAAACGTGTTGACCACCGATTAGTTTTTTGCTAAAAACTTATGCATCCTTCGACCGACTTCTTCGACTAAGAGCTCGATGGAAAGCTTATCTGATCCTATTTCAGATGGCATTAACATTCTTGACGAAAAGTCGTAAGAAATAAAATTTTTTTGATCAAAACTAAAATATCCTCGAAATCATTGAAGAAGAAGTACCTTATCAAACGAAAATATGCCTTATCTTATAATTAACATTTAAATTTTTTTAATTGCATAAATGGGCGGCATTTTAGTCAGAGTTAATAGTTTTTGTCATGGACAAAAAATTCGTTTAATTTTTTCCCATTAAATACTAGAATTATAGAGAAGTACTTTGCGAAAAGAATCGGCGGTAGGACGGAATCGTGTTGACCACCGATTAGTTTTTGCTAATTACTCTTGCATCTTTCGACCGACTTCTTCGACTAAGAGCTCGATGGAAAGCTTATCTGTTCCTCTTTCAGATGGCATTATTATATTTTACGAAAATTCGTTAGAAATAAAATTTTTTGATCAAAACTAAAGTATCCTCGAAATCATTGAAAAAGAAGTACCTTATCAGACGAAAATATGCCTTATCTAATAAGAGACATTTAAAATTTTTTAATTGCATAAATGGGTGGCATTTTATTCAGAATTAATAGTTTTTTAACATGGACAAAAAATTCATTTAATTTTTTCCCATTAAATACTAGAATTATAGAAAAGTACTTTGCGAAAAGAATCGGCAGTAGGACGGAAACGTGTTGACCACCGATTAGTTTCTTGCTAATAACTCTTGCATCCTTCCACCGACTTCTTCGACTAAGAGCTCGATGGAAAGCTTATCTGTTCCTCTTTCAGATGTCATTAACATATTTTACGAAAAGTCGAAAGAAATAAAATTTTTTTGATCAAAACTAAAATATCCTCGAAATCATTGAAGAAGAAGTACCTTATCAGACGAAAATATGCCTTATCTAATAAGATATATTTATATTCTTTTAATTGCATAAATGGGCGGCATTTTATTCAGAATTAACAGTTTTTTACATGGACGAAAAATTCGTTTAATTTTTTCACATGAAATACTAAAATTATAGAAAAGTACTTTGCGAAAAGAATTGGCAGTAGGACGGAAACGTGTTGACCACCGATTAGTTTTTTGCTAATAATTCTTGCATCCTTCGACCAACTTCTTCCACTAAGAGCTCGATGGAAAGCTTATCTGTTCCTCTTTCAGATGGCATTAACTTATCTTACGAAAAGTCGTAAGAAATAAAAATTTTTGATCAAAACTAAAATATCCTCGAAATCATTGAAAAAGAAGTACCTTATCAGACGAAAATATGCCTTATCTAATAAGAGACATTTAATTTTTTTTAATTGCCTAAATGGGCGGCATTTTATTCAGAATTAATAGTTTTTTACATGGACATTCGTTTAATTTTTTCCCATTAAATACTAGAATTATAGAAAAGTACTTTGCGAAAAGAATCGGCAGTAGGACGGGAACGTGTTGACCACCGATTAGTTTTTTACTAATATCTCTTGCATCCTTTGACCGACTTCTTCGACAAAGAGCTCGATGGAAAGCTTATCTGTTCCTCTTTGAGATGGCATTAACATATTTTACGAAAAGTCGTAAGAAATAAAATATGTTTGATCAAAACTAAAATATCCTCGAAATCATTGAAAAAGAAGTACCTTATCAGACGAAAATATGCCTTATCTAATAAGAGACATTTAATTTTTTTTAATTGCATAAATGGGTGGCATTTTATTCAGAATTAATAGTTTTTTACATAGACAAAAAGTTCGTTTAATTTTTTCCCATTAAATACTAGAATTATACAAAAGTACTTTGCGAAAAGAATCGGCAGTAGGACGGAAACGTGTTGACCACCGATTAGTTTTTTGCTAATAACTCATGCATCCTTCGACCGACTTCTTCGACTAAGAGCTCGATGGAAAGCTTATCTGTTCCTCTTTCAGATGGCATTAACATATTTTACGAAAAGTCGTAAAAATTAAAATTTGTTTTATCAAAACTAAAATATCCTCGAAATCATTGAAAAAGAAGTACCTTATAAGACGAAAATATGCCTTATATAATAAGAGACATTTAATTTTTTTTAATTGCATAAATGGGTGGCATTTTATTCAGAATCAATAGTATTTTACATGAACAAAAAATTCGTTTAATTTTTTCCCATTAAATACTAGAATTATACAAAAGTACTTTGCGAAAAGAATCGGCAGTAGGTCGGAAACGTGTTGACCACCGATTAGTTTTTTGCTAATAACTCTTGTATCCTTCGACCGACTTCTTCGATTTAGAGCTCGATGGAAAGCTTATCTGTTCCTCTTTCAGATGGCATTAACATATTTTACGAAAAGTCAAAACTAAAATATCCTCAAAGTCATTGAAAAAGAAGTACCTGATCAGACGAAAATATTCCTTATCTACTAAGAGACATTTAAATTTTTTTAATTGCATAAATGGGCGGCATTTTATTCAGAGGTAACAGTTTTTTATATGGACAAATAATTCGTTTAATTTTTTCCCATTAAATACTAGAATTATAGAAAAGTACTTTGCGAAAAGAATCGGCAGTAGGACGGAAACGTGTTGACCACCGATTAGTTTTTTGCTAATAACTCTTGCTGCCGTCGACCGACTTCTTCGATTTAGAGCTCGATGGAAAGCTTATCTGTTCCTCTTTCAGATAGCGTTAACATATTTTACGAAAAGTCGTAAGAAATAAAATTTGCTTGATCAAAAATAAAATATCCTCGAAATCATTGAAAAAGAAGTACCTTATAAGACGAAAATATGCTTTATCTAATAAGAGACATTTAATTTTTTTTAATTGCCTAAATGGGCGGCATTTTATTCAGAATTAATAGTTTTTTTCATGGACATTCGTTTAATTTTTCCCATTAAATACCAGAATTATAGTAAAGTACTTTGCGAAAAGAATCGGCAGTAGGACGGAAACGTGTTGACCACCGATTAGTTTTTTGCTAAAAACTTATGCATCCTTCGACCGACTTCTTCGACTAAGAGCTCGATGGAAAGCTTATCTGATCCTATTTCAGATGGCATTAACATTCTTGACGAAAAGTCGTAAGAAATAAAATTTTTTTGATCAAAACTAAAATATCCTCGAAATCATTGAAGAAGAAGTACCTTATCAAACGAAAATATGCCTTATCTTATAATTAACATTTAAATTTTTTTAATTGCATAAATGGGCGGCATTTTAGTCAGAGTTAATAGTTTTTGTCATGGACAAAAAATTCGTTTAATTTTTTCCCATTAAATACTAGAATTATAGAGAAGTACTTTGCGAAAAGAATCGGCGGTATGACGGAATCGTGTTGACCACCGATTAGTTTTTGCTAATTACTCTTGCATCTTTCGACCGACTTCTTCGACTAAGAGCTCGATGGAAAGCTTATCTGTTCCTCTTTCAGATGGCATTATTATATTTTACGAAAATTCGTTAGAAATAAAATTTTTTGATCAAAACTAAAGTATCCTCGAAATCATTGAAAAAGAAGTACCTTATCAGACGAAAATATGCCTTATCTAATAAGAGACATTTAAAATTTTTTAATTGCATAAATGGGTGGCATTTTATTCAGAATTAATAGTTTTTTAACATGGACAAAAAATTCATTTAATTTTTTCCCATTAAATACTAGAATTATAGAAAAGTACTTTGCGAAAAGAATCGGCAGTAGGACGGAAACGTGTTGACCACCGATTAGTTTCTTGCTAATAACTCTTGCATCCTTCCACCGACTTCTTCGACTAAGAGCTCGATGGAAAGCTTATCTGTTCCTCTTTCAGATGTCATTAACATATTTTACGAAAAGTCGAAAGAAATAAAATTTTTTTGATCAAAACTAAAATATCCTCGAAATCATTGAAGAAGAAGTACCTTATCAGACGAAAATATGCCTTATCTAATAAGATATATTTATATTCTTTTAATTGCATAAATGGGCGGCATTTTATTCAGAATTAACAGTTTTTTACATGGACGAAAAATTCGTTTAATTTTTCACATGAAATACTAAAATTATAGAAAAGTACTTTGCGAAAAGAATTGGCAGTAGGACGGAAACGTGTTGACCACCGATTAGTTTTTTGCTAATAATTCTTGCATCCTTCGACCAACTTCTTCCACTAAGAGCTCGATGGAAAGCTTATCTGTTCCTCTTTCAGATGGCATTAACTTATCTTACGAAAAGTCGTAAGAAATAAAATTTTTTGATCAAAACTAAAATATCCTCGAAATCATTGAAAAAGAAGTACCTTATCAGACGAAAATATGCCTTATCTAATAAGAGACATTTAAATTTTTTTAATTGCATAAATGGGTGGCATTTTTTTCAGAATTAATAGTTTTTTATTAGAATTATAGAAAAGTACTTTGCGAAAAGAATCGGCAGTAGGACGGAATCGTGTTGACCACCGATTAGTTTTTTGGTAATAACTCTTGCATCCTTCGACCAACTTCTTCGACTAAGAGCTCGATGGAAAGCTTATCTGTTCCTCTTTCAGATGGCATTAACATATTTTACGAAAAGTCGTAAGAAATAAAATTTTTTTGATCAAAACTAAAATATCCTCGAAATTATTGAAGAAAAATTACCTTATCAGACGAAAATATGCCTTATCTAATAATAGACATTTAAATTTTTTTAATTGCATAAATGGGCGGCATTTAATTCAGAATTCATAGTTTTTTACATGGACAAAAAATTCGTTTAATTTTTTCCCATAAAATACTACAATTATAGAAAAGTACTTTGCGAAAAGAATCGGCAGTAGGACGGAATCGTGTTGACCACCGATTAGTTTTTTGCTAATAACTCTTGCATCCTTCGACCGACTTCTTCGACTAAGAGCTCGATGGAAAGCTTATCTGTTCCTCTTTCAGATTGCATTAACATATTTTACGAAAAATCGTAAGAAATAAAATTTATTTGATCAAAACTAAAATATCCTCGAAATCATTGAAGAAGAAGTACCTTATCAGACGAAAATATGCTTTATCTAATAAGAGACATTTAAATTTTTTTAATTGCATAAATGGGCAGCATTTTATTCAGAATTAATAGTTTTTTACATGGACAAAAAATTCGTTCAATTTTTTCACATTAAATACTAGAATTATAGAAAAGTACTTTGCGAAAAGAATCGGCAGTAGGACGGAAACTTGTTGACCACCGATTAGTTTTTTCCTAATAACTCTTGAAACCTTCGACCGACTTCTTCGACTAAGAGCTCGATGGAAAGCTTATCTGTTCCTTTTTCAGATGGCATTAACATATTTTACAAAAAGTCATAAGAAATAAAATTTTTTTGATCAAAACTAAAATATACTCGAAATCATTGAAGAAGAAGTACCTTATCTGACGAAAATATGCCTTATCTAATAAGAGATATTTAAATTTTTTTAATTGCATAAATGGGTGGCATTTTGTTCAAAATTAATAGTTTTTTACATGGACAAAAAATTCGTTTAATTTTTTCCCATTAAATACTAGAATTATAGAAAAGTACTTTGCGAAAAGAATCGGCAGTAGGACGGAATCGTGTTGACCACCGATTAGTTTTTTGCTAATAACTCTTGCCTCCTTCGACCGACTTCTTCGACTAAGAGCTCGATGGAAAGCTAATCTGTTCCTCTTTCAGATTGCATTAACATATTTTTCAAAAAGTCGTAAGAAATAAATTTTTTTTTATCAAAACTAAAATATCCTCGAAATCATTGAAGAAGAAGTACCTTATCAGACGAAAATATGCCTTATCTAATAAGAGATATTTATACTTTTCACTTATGTGAAATAGTATATTAACTTTGTCACGGAGTTTGTAACAGATCGAAATATTAATTTCCGACTATATAAAGTATATATATTCTTGATCAGGACGACAAGACGAGTTGATTTAGCCATGTCCGTCTGTCCGTCTGTATGTCTGTCTGTCTGTCTGTCTGTATGTATGTATGCAAACTAGTCCCTCAGTTTTGAAGCTATCGAGCTGAAACTTTGCACAGAGTCTTAGAATTTATTACGATGAATCATTCGTCGGAACCAGCATGATCGGATTATTGGAACAGGTAGCTCCCATACGAAAAGAAGAAGAAAAGTGAACAAAACTTGAATCGTTGTATGGAAAACTTTTTTGTTTTGTACAATAGAGTGCTGAAATTCTAAACATAGTAGTTTTGCATGGTCCGACTACATGCCTGAAAGTTTCATTGAGATTGGACATCTGGAACTGGTAGCTCCCATACAAAATGAAGAAGAGGAAGAGAAGCCATATTCACGTCGTTGTATGGAAAACTTTTTTGTTTCTTAACCAATTGACTTGAAATTTTAAAGTTATGTTCTTAGGGAGGAATGAAATCTATTTTGACCAAATGTGGGCGTAACCACGCGTAGCCACGCCCACTTATAGCGAAAATTTACCCGTTGTATGGAAAACTTTTTTGTTTTTTAACCAATTGACTTGAAACTTTGCAGTTATGCTCTTAGGGAGGAATGAAAACTATTTTGATCAAAAGTGGGCGTGGCCACGCCTACTTATAGCGAAAATTGACCCGTTGTATGGAAAACTTTTTTGTTTTTTAACCAATTGACTTGAAACTTTGCAGTTATGCTCTTAGGGAGGAATGAAAACTATTTTGATCAAAAGTGGGCATGGCCACGCCCACTTATAGCTTAACTTGACCCTTTGTATGGAAAACTTTTTTGTTTTTTAATCAATTGACTTGAAACTTTACAGTTATGTTCTTAGGGAGGAATGAAAACTATTTTGACGAAAAGTGGGCGTAGCCACGCCTTTTTATAGCGAAAATTGACCCTTTGTATGGAAAACTTTTTTGTTTTTTAACCAATTGACTTAAAACTTTACAGTTATGTTCCTAAGGAGGAATGAAAACTATTTTGACCAAAAGTGGGCGTAGCCACGCCCACTTATAGCGAAAATTGACCGTTGTATGGAAAACTTTTTTGTTTTTTAACCAATTGACTTGAAACCTTGCAGTTATGCTCTTAGGGAGGAATGAAAACTATTTTGATCAAAAGTGGGCATGGCCACGCCCACTTATAGCTTAACTTGACCCTTTGTATGGAAAACTTTTTTGTTTTTTAACCAATTGACTTGAAACTTTGCAGTTATGCTCTTAGGGAGGAATGAAAACTATTTTGATCAAAAGTGGGCATGGCCACGCCCACTTATAGCTTAACTTGACCCTTTGTATGGAAAACTTTTTTGTTTTTTAATTAATTGACTTGAAACTTTACAGTTATGTTCTTAGGGAGGAATGAAAACTATTTTGACCAAAAGTGGGCGTAGCCACGCCCTTTTATAGCGAAAATTGACCCTTTGTATGGAAAACTTTTTTGTTTTTTAACCAATTGACTTGAAACTTTACAGTTATGTTCTTAGGGAGGAATAAAAACTATTTTGACCAAATGTGGGCATGGCTACGCCCACTTATCGAAAAACTTGAACCGTTGTATGGAAAATTTTTTTGTTTTTTAACGAATTGACTTGAAACATTACAGTTATGTTGTTAGGGAGGCATGACAACTATTCATTTAGTTTTTTTTTTAGTGACACAAAGTGAAAAGTATTATAGCTTCAGCGTTGCTGAAGATAGCGTCCTTACTGGTTAAATTTTTATACTTTTCACTTATGTGAAATAGTATATTAACTTTGTCACGGAGTTTGTAACAGATCGAAATATTAATTTCCGACTATATAAAGTATATATATTCTTGATCAGGACGACAAGACGAGTTGATTTAGCCATGTCCGTCTGTCCGTCTGTCTGTCTGTCGGTCTGTCTGTCTGTCTGTCTGTCTGTATGTATGCAAACTAGTCCCTCAGTTTTGAAGCTATCGAGCTGAAACTTTGCACAGAGTCTTAGAATTTATTACGATGAATCATTCGTCGGAACCAGCATGATCGGATTATTGGAACAGGTAGCTCCCATACGAAAAGAAGAAGAAAAGTGAACAAAACTTGAATCGTTGTATGGAAAACTTTTTTGTTTTGTACAATAGAGTGCTGAAATTTTAAACATAGTTGTTTTACATGGTCCGACTACATGCCTGAAAGTTTCATTGAGATTGGACATCTGGAACTGGTAGCTCCCATACAAAATGAAGAAGAGGAAGAGAAGGAATATTCACGTCGTTGTATGGAAAACTTTTTTGTTTCTTAACCAATTGACTTGAAATTTTAAAGTTATGTTCTTAGGGAGGAATGAAATCTATTTTGACCAAATGTGGGCGTAACCACGCGTAGCCACGCCCACTTATAGCGAAAATTTACCCGTTGTATGGAAAACTTTTTTGTTTTTTAACCAATTGACTTGAAACTTTACAGTTATGTTCTTAGAGAGGAATGAAAACTATTTTGACCAAAAGTGGGCGTAGCCAGGCGTAGCCACGCCCACTTATAGCGAAAATTGACCCATTGTATGGAAAACTTTTTTCTTTCTTAACCAATTGACTTGAAACTTTGCAGTTATGCTCTTAGGGAGGAATGAAAACTATTTTGATCAAAAGTGGGCGTGGCCACGCCCACTTATAGCTTAACTTGACCCTTTGTATGGAAAACTTTTTTGTTTTTCAACCAATTGACTTGAAACTTTACAGTTATGTTCTTAGGGAGGAATGAAAACTATTTTAACCAAAAGTGGGCGTAGCCACGCCTACTTATAGCGAAAATTGACCCGTTGTATGGAAAACTTTTTTGTTTTTTAACCAATTGACTTGAAACTTTGCAGTTATGCTCTTAGGGAGGAATGAAAACTATTTTGACCAAAAGTGGGCGTAGCCAGGCGTAGCCACGCCCACTTATAGCGAAAATTGACCCGTTGTATGGAAAACTTTTTTGTTTTTTAACCAATTGACTTAAAACTTTGCAGTTATGTTCTTAGGGAGGAATAAAAACTATTTTGATCAAAAGTGGGCGTAGCCACGCCTTTTTATAGCGAAAATTGACCCGTTATATGGAAAACTTTTTTGTTTTTTAACCAATTGACTTGAAACTTTGCAGCTATGCTCTTAGGGATTAATCAAAACTATTTTGACCAAATGTGGGCATGGCTACGCCCACTTATCGCAAAACTTGAACCGTTGTATGGAAAAATTTTTTGTTTTTTAACGAATTGACTTGAAACATTGCAATTATGCTCTTAGGGAGGAATAAAAACTATTTTGATCAAAAGTGGGCGTAGCCACGCCTTTTTATAGCGAAAATTGACCCTTTGTATGGAAAACTTTTTTGTTTTTTAACCAATTGACTTAAAACTTTACAGTTATGTTCCTAAGGAGGAATGAAAACTATTTTGACCAAATGTGGGCATGGCTACGCCCACTTATCGCAAAACTTGAACCGTTGTATGGAAAAATTTTTTGTTTTTTAACGAATTGACTTGAAACATTACAGTTATGTTGTTAGGGAGGCATGAAAACTATTCATTTACTTTTTTTTGTAGTGACACAAAGTGAAAAGTATTATAGCTTCAGCCTTGCTGAAGATAGCGTCCTTACTGGTTAAATTTTTATACTTTTCACTTATGTGAAATAGTATATTAACTTTGTCACGGAGTTTGTAACAGATCGAAATATTAATTTCCGACTATATAAAGTATATATATTCTTGATCAGGACGACAAGACGAGTTGATTTAGCCATGTCCGTCTGTCCGTCTGTCTGTCTGTATGTATGCAAACTAGTCCCTCAGTTTTGAAGCTATCGAGCTGAAGCTTTGCACAGAGTCTTAGAATTTATTACGATGAATCATTCGTCGGAACCAGCATGATCGAATTATTGGAACAGGTAGCTCCCATACGAAAAGAAGAAGAAAAGTGAACAAAACTTGAATCGTTGTATGGAAAACTTTTT